>JAJKFL010000012.1:5122893-6322893 GCA_021186555.1 Reticulitermes speratus | reverse complement strand
GTCCTGATAGTTGTCGCAGAAGATTTTTATATCGGACACCTTGGGCTGTATCTGCTCGTACTGGGGCTCGGATGACTGTGCAGGTACCGTTATTGGAGAGTTTGTCGGCGTGACGTCTGCCAACTCCATCCTGCAGACAGATGTGTGAATTTTAGATAACATCTCCTGAAGAATTTGATCGATTTAATTGGGCTGGTTATTCCGCATCCAAGCCATCAATAAGACTCGCAGTTTTAATGCAGTACGATTGGTCAGCAGTCTAGCTGTTCAGGAAAAAAAAAACATTCTTTTATCCTATCCTGAGTCAGTTACATCCAGATTTCGTTCTTACAATATTCACTTTTAGGCACACGTTAGCAAATCTTCTGAACACTTCTTAAAACTTAAAATCATTCCTTTTATTCTTCCATCGGTACGGGTGAAATGTCTCCGAGAATTGCTGAAAGGGTTTTTGTAAAATTTGGCATTTGACGAGTTGAAATACAATTTATAAGTGCCTTCCAATTCCAGTAAAAGTTGGGCAAAAATAAGGCAAATTTTGTATTCGCACTTTTCAGTACAAGCTTCGAGCTTAACCCTTTAAATTTTTGTGCTTATTGCCTTCATCCCAGCTGTGCCTAGTCTCTGCTCTTTCAAAATGGAGTTTTATACGCATTGGGTCTAAAAATTCTCTGCCACTATTTATTGAATCCTTCAAGGCTATTTCAAGTCTTCTTAATTTCCAATAAATAATTTCCTCAACATTGTTGTCTTATGGTTAACGCAACTGTAGCCTAAGGTTACCAGCCAATTCTAAAGCACCAAAGGTAACTGTTAAGTTTCCCTATGCTTAATTAAGCGCCGTGCCGTGAAGGCAGACGTGTGTTGTTATAGCATCACACGTTAACCTCGGAATTGTATTGAAGGTGAGTGGTTAGTATATGAGTGCAGACCATTGGTGCAAAGATACTGAAAGGGGAAAGATGAAGTACTCCGAGGAAAACGTGTCCGAATGCCAATTTTTTCACCACAGATTCCACAAGGACTTGCATGGTATCGAACCCATGTCTGAGACGCAGTCTACAGTTAGGTTGGGTCGCAAATTGCCATGCATTTTGAACATACACCGCAGAGAACGCTAACTAACTAACTTACTAACTAACTTACTAACTCCACGGAGCAGAGTCCTTGAGAAGCTAATATTTCGTTAGGTATTCCAGAAATTCCCCCTCATTTTATGGAACTTAAAGTTTCATTGCCGCTTCCCAACAGCCCGCCACTTGTCCCTATCCTCAGCCAGATCAAACCAATCCACGCCCCACTTCATCCTTTTTTTTTTTTGAAGATCCATTTTTAAATTATCCCACCGTCTACGCCTAGGTCTTCCAAGTGATCCCTTTCCCTCGGATTTTTTCACTAAATCCTGTATGCACCTTCCTCGCATCCATGCGTGCTACATGCACTACCCACTTCGGTTTTCAACGTTATAATTAAAAACTACATTTTAATGGGGTGCACATATTGTGTCATGGACCAAACTTTGCTATTTTAAGAATTTTTTTAGAAAATATAAGTATATGGCCCAGACGTAAGTGCTTTAGAAATCCTAAGGTAAACAAATGATTTATATTGTGGTATTGTGGGTCATGACACTGTGAAGTCTGGTAATGATTACCGAGTTTTATGAAGGACAAACTTCAGGGTATAGAAGGAAACGACAACGTTGGTAACCACTTACCAGACTACACGGTGTCATGACTCGTACTGACCAACAATTAACTGAGTGAACAAATTATAGCAGACACAATAAATATTGTAAGAATTTGTTCGCTGATGTTGAGAATAAAAACTTACCGACGGACAGACAGAACCTCATTATTATGCGTCCATTTTATAAACGCAGAGTAAGAAACGCACGGTAACCTTGTAGCACTTACACTAACGCCACTTACCTCAGTCAGTAACACTGTGTTCCGGCACAAACTGATGTCTCGTCGGACTGCACAGAACTGTGTGCCTTCAGTGAACGGACTGACTTTCAACAGGCAGTTGTTTATGTATAGGACTCGGACCCACAGGCAGTATAACGGGTGTCTCAAACACACGGTGTCTCAAACACACGGCGTCTTAACCTACCGCGTTGCGCAGTTGTTATATTACTGCATATACACGTAGGATGCTAACGGGGAAACATTCTACGGAATTATTTATCTACCATAACTATATTAGTACCGAACTGTAATTTTGCCTGTTGTTTTGTATGGGTGTGAAACTTGGTCTGTCACACTGAGGGAGGAACATAGGCTGAGGGTGTTCGAGAATAGGGTGCTGAGGGGGATATTTGGGCCTAAGAGGGAAGGGGTAACAGGGGAGTGGAGAAGACTACATAACGAGGAACTTAATGATCTGTACTCATCACCAAATATTATTCGGGTGATCAAATCGAGAAGAATGAGGTGGGCGGGGCATGTAGCACGTATGGGTGAGGGGTGCATACAGGATTTTGGTGGGGGAGACCTGAGGGAAGGAGACCACTTGGAAGACCCAGGCGTAGATGGGATGATAATATTAAAATGGATCTTCAAGAAGTGGGATGGGGGCATGGACTCGATTGATATGGCTCAGGATAGGGACAGGTGGCGGGTTGTTGTGAATGCGGTAATGAACATTCGGGTTCCATAAAACGCGGGGAATTTCTTGACTAGCTGAGGACCTGCTAGCTTCTCAAGAAGGACTGTGCTACATGGAGTTAGTTAGTTAGTTAGTTATATTAGTAAACGGTTTAGAGTCATGTAGTTACGTCATGTACCACCAAGTAGGATTCTGCCCACAGAGCGCAGTTGTGCGGTACTCAGAAAAAAAAAGAGCGGTTATTCAAGTGGCACCGACAGCCGGGGCGTGAAACTGGGCATTCATCCTCATCTAGAGCCGAATTTAAGAATGGATGGAGCTATACCTCCACTCCTCCCTTTGCCTTTATGGCATATAAAGGGATAACTTTTCTTTTGCTATAGGCGTACATTTTTATAAGCGACAGATCCTGGTACTTCTTTATATTAATTATATATTATATTTTTTATTTTTAATTTAATTATATTTAATAATTTATATTAATTATATATTATATTAATTATATATTTTTATATTAACTATATATGCGTTTACTGTGGTTTACCGTATATAAATTTATTCCACGAAAAGTGATATATTATTAGCGTATAATCTTATAAAATTTTACAAGGTAAACCAGGCTATATGCAATTCTTAAAACTGTAGGCTACTGCAGTACATGATCTTGTAATGTTTCGCGTTCCGTAACAAATAACACTGCTAAGGTAAAGCTTATTGCCATGTGCATGATGTAGCGGTAGTTTGAAAGTAACGTACTTTGAGAACGTAACCAGCTCCTGGAGAAACAGAGTTCTGGCTGCGAAGTAGTTCCTTAGCTGGTCAAAAATTTTCCTACATATTTTGGAATCCGAAACATTATTACCGTACTCATCAGAACTCGTTTCTTTATTCCTTGAGCCAGATGAATCCTCACATTTACTCCAAATTCTTCCAAGTGGCCTCCTGTCTTGAGGTTTCCTTTCCAAATTCCTGTGCACACTTTTCTTCTGCCCCATATGTGCCCCTCGCGCCTACCACATTTTTGGATGTTAAGGAAAATTATTTGATTGTTATAAAGGGGTATGGAACCACTTGGAAGACCCAGGCGTAGATGGGAGGATAATATTAAAACGGATCTTCAAGAAGTGGGATGGGGGGGCATGGACTGGATTGATATGGCTCAGGATAGGGACAGGTGGCGGGCTCTTGTGAGTGCGGTAATGAACCTTCGGGTTCCATAAAACGCGGGGAATTTCTTGATTAACTGACGACCTGTTAGCTTCTCAAGAAGGACTGTGCTACATGGAGTTAGTTTGTTAGTTAGTTAAAGGTGTATGTATTGTGACTGTTGTTCTTATTAGCTTTAGATATACTAAAAATGGAAACAAGACATCTTTGCAGGTGTTTGCTTTCTGTCTGTAGCAGGCTGCATGACGTCACTTGTGTAACATGGCCACATGCTTAACTTGTACGGAGCCTGGAACTGCTATCCTAATATTTTATTGGAGGGAATTAGTAAGACCACGGAAATACTCTTTAGGATAAATCTCCGAGACATCTCAGCCTTCGCTTTTCAAAATTTTTTTTCTATGATGTTTTACAATGCTATCGTACATTTATATGCTGAGTTTTTCGAGATTCAAACTCATTATCTCTTGAATGAAAGTCTGGACAGTTACTGCTACATTAACCAACTAGGTAATAATTTTTATTTTTCAATGGCGCAACAGCCCCTTGGGGGCCTAGGCTGCCTTATTTTTCGAGGCTTCACGATCACACTTTAGACACACCATGTTCGGTAGGACTCCTCTGGACGAGTGACCAGCCCGTCGCAGAGACCTCTACCTGACAACACACAACACTCACAAAAGACAGACGTCCATGCCCTCGGCAGGATTCGAACCCGCAATCCTAGCAAGCGAGCGGTCGCAGACCCACGCCTTAGACCGCGCGGCTACTGGGATCGACAGATAATATAATATACAGAATATAAGGTTGCCAAAATGGAATGTTCTGTAGACATGTTATTTATATGGGCATGAAACATTGTCTCTTATGTTAAAGGAAGAACATAGGCCAAGGGTGTTCAAGAATAAAGTGCTGAGAAAGATAATTTGGTCTGAGAGGGAGAAGTGGAATGCGGAAAAACTGCAAATAACAAGCTTCGTAATTCTAGTTCCTCGCCAAATATGTTTCAGGTGATACAAAGACGATGATTTAGGCGGTGTATTTGGCATTCTTGGGGAGAAGAGAAATGCATACAGGCGTTTAGCGAGAAAACCTTAAAGAACGAGACAATTCGGAAGACCTAGACGTAGATGGCAGATAATATTAAAATGGACCTTAAACTAATAGCATGATAAAATATGGTATGTATTTATCTGGCTTAGCACAAAGAAAATTAGTGGGGTGTTTTGGACACGGTAATGAAGCTTCTAGTTGCACAACGTGCGGGAAACTTCCTGACGATCTGAGGAGCCAAAGCATGACAATCACGAAGCAAACCGTACCCACCAAGCTTCAACAAAACACCAGCCAAAATTATTGGACCAGACACAGCGGCTACCACATGGGCCCTACGAAGCCACAAAACATAAGCATCTTAACCAAAAAACTAAAAACATATAGATATGAAATAACACACTAATCACAACACTAGGCTCTGTTCCATGCAGCCTAGTTATATTGAAGTTGCAGCTGCACGAGCTATCTTTCTGGCAGTAAAACATGACATGAGGCGTATGGTTACATGCACAAAAAGGTCATCCATCCATTCATTCTTTCATTCAGATGGCTGAAGTTTGTGTGGAATTATTCATTTTGAAGAATTTTCAGTTCATGACAGCATGTAATTCTACCTACAGCAGCCATGTACTTGTTAACAACTAACATTGTTTCTCTAGCTTGTTTATTTATTACAACAAAAAACACTTCCATTGTTTTTCAAGAATTTTATTCAAAGCAGGTTTTCTGTCCAAATATATTGGTGTAGTCATATTGTGGGATCCAAACAAATTAGACAGTATTAACGTAATTACATGTGTTACAAACATTATATGAACAAATGTAATGTCAGTGCCAATAGTCTTGAGGTGACAATTAATAATATATGAGTAACAAATATACGATATATTCTACAGTAACATCAATATTGTGCCAGTCTTGAAGGATTGGTTAAAATTATTGATAGTCGTCTTATGTAAAGTTAGATTCAGAGATGTAATACTTCTCCCTTTTCATTTTTTTTTTGTATTTTATCGATGCCATATAATATATAAATATACAAATATGAGTAATAGCGCGTGTCGTACCGTCCGAACGTAAGAATCCATCCGTAATTATACACGTCTGCAAATTTTTAGAGCAAATGGTTTACGATAGTGGCGAATTATGTAGAGGAATGTAGTCATTTTAAGAGAAACAGAATTACCCTCTGAAGTGCGTGAATCCCATTGATGGAGTTCAAGTACCCTACCACGCCATGAGTGGTGCATGCGCGAAGATTTTTTGCAGACTGCGAATAAATATTTGTATCTGTAGGCCATGTGTTCCGATCCTATATAGAACACAGACAAGCGCAAACGCAGGCTTGTTACTTCCCAAACGTAGAAGAATAACGTATCCATGACAGAAATTACTTCGCAGGAAGATCTTCTTTGGCCCTCACGTGGAGCTACGATCTTAAATTTATCTCTAACCTCACGAATAAAAATTCCATGTATTTCGTGAAGGTGATTTCTCAGAAGTGAACTCTCTCCTTTCCAATCGCAACCCAGACCTCTTATCATTCCATATGGACAAGCTGTGTGCGCTCTGAACTGGCAAGTGATCTTATGCTCCAGTACGGACTGGACTGGTACTCTCGCCGTGCAGCCATATGCACGTTTCCAGCATGGGAATAACATATTGTTGGCCAAATCTTCAAGTGCAGAGTTGCGAGTGTCAAGGATTTGCCTTAAGCAGATGGAGCATCTTGTAATCAGAAGTCTGCAGTTGCTACAGATGTTGTGTCTATTGCCACAGGACGTTATGGGTGGCTGCATGTGCTCTTTGCAGAAGGAACATACAAGAAAATTCAGAAGACCGTCGCCGTCGTCACCCATATTGACCTCGTTGGAATCTCTGAGGTTCTCTGGAAGAGCAGAAGACAGTAAAAAATTTAATATTGTCACAGTGTTATTTAACATTCACAAAACTGTAACCAAGTCTGTTCATAAGAAACATTTTTTTTCTATGGGTCGACAGCCCTATATGGGCCTGGGCCTCCTCGTTTTGTCGAGGTTTCATGGTCACACACTTTAGACACACCACAGTCGGTAGGACTCCTCTGGACGAGTGACCAGCTCGTCGCAACTCACAACAGACAGACATCCATGCCACCGGTGGGATTTTTTCCTGTTTAATCCTTTTTGTCCTTCATGTCACTTTACGTTCCATATACGGGTCCTACAACAAAACACATAAACATCCATGCCCGGTGGGATTTTTTTTTTACTAATTCCTGGGTTTTCCCCTTTGATCCATTTTTGTACTGTTTAATCTTTTTTGTCCTTCATGTCACTTTACGTTCCATACTACTGTCCTACAACAAACACAACACAAACATCCATGCCCCCGGTGGGATTTTTTTTTTTTTTTTTTACTAATTCCTGGGTTTTCCCCTTTGATCCCTTCTTGTTCTGTATTAATCCTTTTTCGTCCTTTTCATGTCACTTACGGTCCACAACCGTCTTTTTACAACACAACACAAACATCCATGCCCCGGTGGGATTCGAACCCACAATCCCAGTAAGCGAGCGGCCGAACACCCACGCCTTAGACCGCGCGGCCACTGGGATCGGCTCATAGGAAACATAGGCATAAAATATATCAAAGATACAAATTAAATCAAGTATGCATACGTTTTCCAAAAATTTAGAAACCACCTCAAAATTTTAGGTGCCAGAAGGGTGACATGAAGTAGTGTTTCTCAACATGGGCCACATGACCCCCCCAGAGTGCTACAGTAACTTTTGAATGGGACACCGAAACTTCACTGCCTGAATAAAATAGTGGTCGTTACTTACTGCAACACTTACTTTCGACATTTGCTTGACTGATCGCTTCTTAGGGCTTTCTTGTGACTTTATCACCCTCAAGACTTGAAAGATGGTAAAATCACTATTGATAGTTGTGTAGGATGTAAATGGAGGCGATCTTTTATCAACTGCAATACAGACGCTCCGTTGCGATGACCATGTCGTAATGCTGACGTCATAAGTTGGAGGTACCTTATGCATGTAATCGGCTGCTTAGATTACATGCTGTGGCCGAGACTGCATTTCCGCTTTCATTTCGCTTTATTATACCGAGTGGGGCAGCGTTAATTCTTCATTTTGATTTACGTAGTAATCGGGCAGCCCGGAGATAGCATGGATACTAAGTTGACTATAGGTTCGGCTAGGGACGGCATTTAACAAAGACGTATATGTGAGGTCGGATGAGCCTTAGAGACTTTTCCAAAAATAACGTCATTTATGGCAACATTTCTTGGCCAGCACTTTCGCCCGATCTGTTGGCTTGCTCTTTGAAAAGACGAGTGTTTCAGACACGTTCGGCAGACTTGCGCAATATCAAACTAAGAACTTCTGAAGAAAGAAATGCCGTATCAGCTGTCATGTCCACGTAATTGGGAAGTGTTATGAACCGAGTTGATCAGTGCGTCAATCTTGATGGACGATGTCTGACGGTGTTTGTGAGAGTAACTTCATCGTAATGTTCATCAACAAAGGCAAAAATGTGTCTTCCAAGTCACAATAGTTTGCATAAACTTTAACCAAGTGTGGTCGAGTAGTTTATCTTTAAAAATGCTGAAAACCCGCTGCACCATCCTGTAGTTATTATCCTTTATAAATCTAACGCCGTTCTTTTTTTAATCACAAACTCTACTAATTTCTCTTTTCATCATAATTGCCTATTAGGCACAAGAAAATTGAATTTTTTTTTTAATAAAGTGAGACGTAAATACAGATCAGACACCCAAAGAGAGCACTGCGCCCAGCATAGCAGTAAAGTGAAGAAAAGCCAGAACAAGAAACAAAGGGATCCGAGGCGACATCTACTCGTTCGCGTGCCGGACATACCGTCTATTCATTGTCGCAAGTACGAGTGGTCGTAAGTCGGGGAACATTTGTACACTATGCTGGAATTTTAGTCGAGATAAAGCTACGAAACACGATAACTCGGCCAAGGTTCGAACTGGCTATCTCCCGGATACAAGCGCGGAAACTTTATCCCATAATTGTATACTGTAACATGTAGGTGTGAAGAATTGTCAAGAACCTGCCAGTGTTTCGTGTTCCTACAGGAGGGAACCGCTGACGTAGGTAAGGACCGCGTCGCGCAATGGGCCTCTCACGTGTAGGCTACAGATTATTACAACTTGTTGTGGGTTCTTGTGGAATTAATTTCGTCCTTCTGACAAAGGCAGCATTCTGAGAGAAATGTAAGTAACTTCGCTAATTATTATAATTCACCCCCGTTCCCCGATTATCGATTCGCTGGGTGGAGGGCGAAACGGTTATCGACGCCAGTGGAAGGGGCCGTTTTGTAGTAGGACTCGATCCTAAGCTACTTGTGCTTCAATACAATTTGTACACTCATTATCAAGGGCCTCATTATCAAGGCTTCACGATCACACACTCAGACACACCACAGTCGTAGGACCCCTCTGGACGAGTGATCAGCCCGTCGCACAGACCTCTACCTGACAACACACAACACTCACAACAGACAGACATCCATGCCCCCGGCGGGATTCGAACCCACAATCCCAGCAATCTAGCGGCCGCAGGCCCACGCCTTAGACCGCACAGCCACTGGGATCGGCGATCTTTAATTACTACCCAGTTTGATATTATAGGCTGCTATCTTTCGCGAGTTTAATTAAAATTTTGTCAGCATATCTCAATTTCTTTTTAAATCGAAACAAAAGAGAAGACACAAGTTGCAAGTAGGTGGGAATGTGTTAGAATTTTCATAGCTTTATGCAGCTATGGAGTGTGTAATATGTTGCTGAACTGTGGGAGGGCTGCAGATAAATTGTGTAGACGAATTGGGATATTTTGCAAAGAAGATTTGCACAACAGAATTCAAGAACACAAACATAACAGTTAAGAGTTACCGAAAAGATAAAGAAAAAAAAATATAATTACATTTGCGAGTAATTTTGAGTTATAAGGCTTGGGGGGGATGATTTTTTGAGTATTGCAAATAGGGGTGTTAAATTGAGTTACGTGATATATTTGTAAGAAGGGCCGGGATAGCGTAGTCGTTATAGCGACTGGCTACGGGCTAGACGGCCCGGGGATCGAATCCCGGTGGGGGGCGAGATTTTTCGCAGCCGTCCAGACCGGCCCTGAGGCCCACCCAGCCTGGGTACTAGGTCTGTTTCGCGGGGGTAAAGCGGCCGGGGCGTGGAGTTGACCACCCACCCTCATCTAGTACCAGCGTTAAAGAAAGAGTAGAGCTATACCTCTACTCTCCCTCTGGGACTCATGGCCTGTTTTTTACCTTTACTAGACATAGAGGATACGAACTGCGAGAAACCCGGTGTCTAGCAGAAGCTGCCTTCTGCACAGTTTGACTCAGCTAATAAATATTTGATTTGTACGACGACTTAAGTACTTTTCTGCGCGAATCTCAACCGAAACTTGCATAACATTTATCAGAGTGAGAAATGTTACAAACAGAATCTGTACAGACAGGTGAAGCACACATTTTGTGTCTAGTGAACTTCTTCATTAAGTCTAACATTTTTTTTTTCGAAACAATTAAACAAAATCGTGACCCCCCCCCCCCAACATGTCTCAATCGCCCACCACGCGTATATATTTTACACTGAAGATACAACTCCTTTGGCATATTACACCTTCTACATTGCTACATAAACTTACACGGCGTCATATCCAAGAAAATTTGAGTCTTGGTCAGCATCACTGTGAGAACCTCAAATCACGCTTATCCTAAAGTGACAAGTTCCACCGCTTCCGAGTGGCAAGTACACGATTTCATATATCGCAATTCAGTAAGGTAAAGGTAAACTTCTCCCTAGAACAGGCCACGAAGGCCCAGAGGGGGAGTAGAGGTATAGCTCTAATCTTTCTTTAACCTCGGCGCTAGACGGGGGTGGGTGGTCAACTCCACGCCCCGGCCGCTTTACCTCCGGGAAAGATACCCGGTACCAATTGTACAGGAGGCTGGGTGGGCGAATATCTATTTAATTTTATTGTATAGCACACTGGTTTTCTATAACAAACATAATCCATAACACATGTATTACCACTATTGAAGTACTATGTAACAAACTGTATAAAACTCAGTATTGTTTAAGAGTTGGTGGTAATACACGTGTTATAAATAAGTACGTACGCGGTATGGATATTTTTAAATTCAAGCACAATCCATTACTAAAGTGTATAGCGTGATACGTAGCTACAAATCTGAAACACCCAGTCCCACCTGAGCCATACTGAACGCACGTGTGCACCGAAACCTTACGTCACACAGCGCGCGCGGGTTCTTGGGTAGCGTCTCGTTCTCCGATTTCTGTCATGCTGCATGTTTGTACGGTGGCGTGTTCTGGGAATTATATTGGATGAAATGCTGTGTTTTAGTGATCGCGACAGTTATATTTCTATAAGTGCATCGGTATAGATGTTTGTAGTGATATTTAGTGCAACTAGTAATCTAAACTAAAGGTGCCGTGCTGTGATATCTCAAGTGTAAGTTTCAACATGGCGCTTTGTGACAATGTGTACATGCTTATAATGTGTATTTGAAGTGTTTTGATGTTCGGTTAAAACTGTTTCCTTCGATTCATAGATAATGTTAACGTGTGTCAAGTAAGAACTATACTTCTGTAAGTGATATAAGTGATACGAATATTTGTGATCGGGTCGTCTAACATTGCAAAGTGTATTACATAAAATAATTCGTCGTAGTAGACATCCATCTTGAACACCTCATCAGCTCACGGTCGCTATTCATATGATATCGCTTTCCGCCATGATGCTTACAGAAGCAGGCTCTAACCCGTTACGTGTTGGTGAAGGTACAGTCTGTTTGCGAAACTGTGTGCGCTACCTTATGAAAAGTCATTTTAAGGATACGAAAGCATTGTAACTCGTAGATATTATGAAAATAACATAAGTAAGCCTATGAGATGTTTTTGAAATAGGATGCTGAATAAATTATATGGACCTAACAGGAGGAGGTGCTTGGAACTTAAAATATTGTGCAAAGATCTTCATATTTTGAGCTATTTGAAAATATAATTATGATGAATAAATGAAGGGGAATGTGAAAGGTGGGGGCAGGAAGCATGCTAAGGTTTGGGGAGGGGGGAAGGGGCGACATGAAGTGAATACAAAATTGTAGTCACAAAACTTGTTTTTAAGACATCTTTTTTTTAGAGCTTTTCTTACTGAGAGCTTAACATTAACAGGGTTGGGTTTATTTGACTCAGCATAAGTGCCATGATAATAAAACTCAAGTCTACCGCGAAAGGCGAAAATTAGCGTTCCAGTGACATTTATCCATAATGCTAGTTATTTGTAGGAACAATGAATAATTGGATATTTGTATCGTCGTGTCATCGAACTTCAGCTCACCGCGACTTGTGACAGACGCTAGGGGCGTCGGTGAGTAAGAAGTGTCATTTTCCTTGATGTGTGTGTGGGTGTTTGTGTTTGTGTAGGATACATCTGTCACATACGCCATGCTGTCGTAGACATGAAGAGGATGACACTGCATTACGTCACGGTAGCGCGCTTTCCAAATTTTTCCGCCCTTAATAACTTTCACAGGAAATTTGGATATTTAAATAGTTTCTGTATTGTTTTTCAGTCGATCTGCTGTCAATTAAATAGAAAATTAAATCTTTGAGCCTTGTATTTTCAATAGATGAAGTCTGCTACACACATTTTGAATTCAAATTGAAATATATTTATCTTTTTTAATTTAACTTTATCTTACCGGAGGTTTCTGGAAATAGTGCCCAATAGACGCAGTATCACTTTTACAAGACTTCAGTACTTACACAGTCTATCGCGTTCTGGGCCGGACACTGAGAACAAGCGGCTAATCTGAGTGCAGGTAAGAGTCAAAATATGGTGTGAATGTGTTATGTGTATGTTGGCAGTATGTGTTGTGGTTAATGCATCACGTTATTATACCTGTTTGTTACCTGTGTCAAGGTTAATTTATTTTATGTGTTGAATGTAATGAACATGTACAAGCTGTTTAGTGGAATATTTGTTGCCAAGCTGTTACAGAACGGACGAAATGTGATGTATATAATCAGTATTACGTTTTGATACACTATCAGGGTTTCCTCCTCTGAAGTATCTTTATTATTTTATCTCATATCTATGCATTTGCAACTTAATTCTATGCATATTTCTCTTCGAAAAACTGGAGAATTTTTGGAACATAGTGTCATATTGCAGCAACTGGCGTGTTTACATAACGCTTGGGCAAGTGAATAAAATACAAAGTGTTAATCGCATCGGTGGCTCACTCGACATTGTCAAAAACTATTCAGAAATAATCGAAACATATACTACATGGACCAAATATATCGATACCTTACGTCGACCAAGTTTCATCATAATCATGGAAGCTGTGGCTGTGACTTTACTGCCTTATATCGATGCCCCCGATTTTAAAACGGCTGTGACGTCACTCAGGAACTAAACTCCATCGTAACCACAGCAACAGGTGGCTGTGACGTCACCAGTGTTATTTTCTTGCAAATCAAGTTTATTAAGTAGTCGATATTTAAGTTAATGGTGTTTGAATCTCGTGTATTGTTTATACTACTTTTGTATCAGATCAAATAGAAACTTATGATGTCTCACTTTACGCAGTAATGACATCAATGCAACGCCGTTACTGTCTTATTCGAACGTGACAGTCGTTATGGTACAGTCACTGGCTGTTTATACTGTAATTCTGCTGTCAGCTTGTGACAGACATGGTGTTTTTATGAAGTGTTCCCATTTTTTCTTCACGTAAAAAACGCCAGAAAAGCTAGTCTTTCGTTAATATAGTTATCCATTCAGTAACGGGAAAACCTGATAAGACGTGAATTTGACACAGAATGCCATTTCACAGTACATGTGTACATTGCAACAAACGTATACATGAGAATTTATTTTTCAATCATTGCACTAGTTAAATTGTTAAGGTTACTCTTACATGCTTCGGCCATTATATATAGCGTATGTGTAGTACGTATTCCCTGAGGATGGCCACATGCAATGGTCGAAACTTGTAGGAATAACCTTTATATATTTGAACTAGTGCAGTAAGTTGGAAATAAATTTGCATGTACAGAATGGCACGCTAATTGCAGCATATTCTTGATGTAGATCTGTGTAAGTTGTTTAGAATCTTGCAACGTTGATAATATAGATTAGTTATTGATTAACGGACACTCTCAATCATGAAGAAGCGTGTTAATTAGTTGTACAACTTAGACGCTTTTCTTTGTTACTCCAGGAAGGCCAAAAAAGAGCCATTATATTTATAAGGCCAGTAGCAGCGTGGCGACTGCCCGTTTAAAATACACGTAGCAATTCTAAGTTTGTCGTCTAAACCGAACAATGAACAGAATATAGAAATTTCTGATACCCGGGAAATTGGAGAATAATTAGCCATAGATTCTTTGGAAGTGTTCCTACTAAGGAAGGTTAATTATTTCCATTGCCAGATTAATTTTTGTCTAATTCTTTGTTGACGCGCTGAACTATGTAATACATCTACAAATTCCAAACTTCTGTGTAACGAAACACCACCAGCCAATCTCGTGCTGATGCAATCAACGATCGCTGCGATTTTTTTTTTTTTTTGCAAAATAAAAGCGAATATTATCGGAACATAATTTGATGGAAGCCCATAATTTTTGCATTGAGATTTCAAATAGCAGGTAAGTACAATTTATGGTTATCATCAATGGACGTGTTTGTAAAACCAAATAAACATACAGCCATATTATTTTGTCAGCAGAAGCCATTGACGTTTTATTGTAACAAGGTAACTGAATGTAATATAGTGACATAGTTTTGATACAGATTCACCTGTTCAGCATTTTTGAATGTTATTTATAACCTGATTTTATTTTAAATACCGTATTTAAGTTGTTGGCAATGAAAGTCACTCAGAAATTATTTTTGTTTTAGATGAAGGTGTGGTGTGTGTGGAGATAACAGCTAATGTGCTGCCGAATTAGCAAGCTTAAAGGTCATCCTCACATTCAGAGTCACATGAAGGGCGTCAATTTTCTATGGTATGTGCTTAATGAAGGCGTTTCTAGTGGCATTATCCTAAAACTAATTACAGCCATGCAAGTATTCGCTTGCTGCCACCTTTCTAAACATGCTTGCAACTTTCAAATTGATAAAGATTCTATTGGTGGGCTGCATTCTAAATGCCGTCTATAGATTTTCATTCATTTATAAATGAAACGATTAAAATAGACGATCTTTTGTTAAAAATGTTAAAGTTATTAAAGCAGTGAACCTGCAGGCCATGTAATGTGTATGAAGCAGGCAAGAAATTACGCAATTACGATCTGTTTAGCGAAATCATACGTCTAAAGAAGGTAATAACAAAACGAATATTATTTGTTTCAATGCAGCTTTTATACGGGTATACACAAAAGAATGGTGCGGTTTCAATAGTGAAAACTATTGACACCGCACCATTCTTTTGTGTATACCCTGTATATGACGTGTGGAAACAGTGAAAATTAGTTGGAATATTATTTCTTTGAGAAACTGGTACGTATAATTTGCATTGTTGCCTGTGAGATAAATTTAACTTAAAAAGGTTGTTGTGCAACATTCAATATTTTTATGTAGTTGACAGTGACATGTAGATCAAGAACAACACTCACAGAAAGCATGGTTGTTTCTAGTGCGAAATGGTGCCTATCGTGTTATATAAAAACTCGTGTTATAGTCAAATTCCACATAAAACCTTGTGTTAAACGTAGTGAAATAATGCGAAAATTAAATTTAGCCAATAATGATGTTTTATGATTAAAATCAAGATTTAAAAAATATTTCAGAAACGTGTTTATTCAAAAAACAGGTACCTTGATATATATCTTGTTACCATACCCAAAAGCCGTGAGTATATATTGAATTCATGTCTCATTTTATGTTTCCTGTATTGTTTAATGTCGAAAATATTAATATGTTTCGATTTTATATTGGACAGTATTCCGTGCAATAATACACACAAGTTTATTTTCGGCTAACTGCGTAACGGGTTTTTAATGCTCAAACATTTTTCGTCTGCAAACTGCAGCCTTCCTCAGGGAGCTACAAGTGTTGAAGTATGTGCAGCGGGCTACACATGTTGTCAAATATAAATGGTAAAATTATTATACATATTAGTAAGTACAGTGCATTCAGTTATGGAGTGAACACCGAATATCTAAATCTGCGATTTCCTGTCTACTATAAACTGTAAAGCAATCCTCTATCACCAGATGTCTCGATACTACGTTTTACGTAATTCTTATACTTGTTTCATAACTTCAATACGCTTTTAATAACACTGTTTAGTTTTGGAATTACACTAATATGTATAAATATTTTGTCATTTATACTTGACAACCTTCATATCATGCTGTACATGTTTTGAACAGTTGTAGCTCCCTGAGGATGGCTGCAATTTGCAGCCCGAACATGTAGGAGCATTAAACTAGTTGTACAGTATTTAAGAATAAACGTGTGTACGTGTTTCAATGTTTTGGCAAGGTTATTTCGAACGGTAGGTCAACAAGGCGTATTTGTGCTTTTAACCTTTCTGTAAGTGAACTGGGTTCGACCCCAAGTTTTTCGAAAGTGATGCAAGTTTGACCTGTTATACGCTTTCTTCTGTTATTGCAAAAAAAAAAATAGATAAGTAAGAGAAAAAGATCGCAGTGTGTTAATTTTAGGAAAAATGCCAAGGAAATTTTAGCGCAGTTGTAAGTTTAAATCGTATCCCTTAAACAGTTCAGCCATAATAATACTTTCGAAATGTTTATCATTTTAGACCTCCAACAACTCGTACACAAAACTGGTTCTAAAACAGCAGGAAATGATACATATATTCACTTCTTAGTGTGAAATTTGAATTTATGTATTAGTGTTCATAATACTAATTAACACGATAACTAACGACGCAGTCCAGACAGTTCCTTACAAGGTATGAGGGAATTTACTGGTATTACTTACTGTTGAAATTGACTTGAAATTTGAAAAATCCCTTAAAATTCCCTATACATTTTTGCAAGGAGTAAATATTTGAATAAAAAATAGGTGTAGAAATTTTCTTAATTTATATTACCCATTGTAATTCAACCGGCTTTACACCAGTACAAAATAATCGCAAATTAATCTCTTGGCTTACCTTGAATGTTCCAAACGCACATACGCGAAAGGTTGAACAGAGCGTCTTAATTCTTCGGCAGACAGGCTTGAACTGACTGCTAGCAGGTACTGTCCCCAGTTATGTGCGCGACCTATGGTCACCGCAGGTACTGTACAGGCTTCACAAAAAATTTGTCACTCTTCTCTGCTTCCATGCTGTGACTCCCCACTGAATACGAAATTGTATTTGCTCTTTCAATGCCCATGTGCTTTATTTTTTATACAAAGGTCTTAAAATGTGTAGAGCCGGGATGGCTCAGTCGGTATATTTAGTTGGCTACGGGCTGGAAGACCAAGGATTCATGGATCGATTCCCAGACGGGTTGAGTTGTTTCTCTTCATCAAATATCCTTGACCGCCTCTGTGTCCTCCCACCCTCTCATCAATGAGTTATTAATACTGTTTCTCCGGAGGCAAAGCAGCCGGAGCGTGAAGACCACCACTCACCTCCGTCAAGTACCGACGTTAAAAATAAGAGAAGCCATACCTCTGCTATCCCCATACGCCTTTTTGGCATGCACAGGAACATCTTTACTTTAAAACGTTTCAGAATAAATAACTGTGAAGGAAGTGACGTTTGAGGTGTGTTCAGGTTTGTGACGCCGTGTACTTTCGTGTGTATATTCTAACCCGAAAATGAAACCTCAGTTTCATCTGAAACGTCGGTGTCCACGAACTGGCATGGCGTTAATTTTCTAAATTCCATAATGCTGACGAGTAACAGATAACGGTATACATGTGTACTCCCGATGGGAGTATGCTAACTTGTTTGAGTTACTCCTTGAGAAAGTAATAGTAGTCATGATATTCAAGGGGGTCTCACGTTCCACGGAACCAGAATGTGAATTTCCTTACAAGATTCGAAATTTTTACTGGGCGTTCATGAACATTAAAGTAATTTGGGATATGGCGCATAGTAGTTTGTTAGATACGGACGTTTCGGAGGAAGTTGCGCGAAACCTCGGAGTTTTTGTACCACTCACAGCATGAAGATGGAGGCAAAAGTTTGCTCCGAAAAGTCGATTCATATTTAGCAGGCAACACGAAGTCGTTTTCCAAAAGACTAATTTTCTTTTCCACAAAAACTCACGTTCTAATGTCATATTATATCGAACTCCATACAAACGTTAGGAGATATGAACGGTGGAATAAGACACGAACTGCTTATTGTGACTTCTTTGCACAATCAGCGTCCTATTGAGCGGCTTCTGTGAGCTCTTTCCCCGGAATTAAAGCGGCCGGAACGTGAATCTGTAAGGACTACTGCCACCGGGTGAAAACCCAATTGCAGTAAATAATAATAATAATAAAAATAATAATAATAATTTACCTCTACGTAGTCCCGGGATTAAGAATGAGTGGAACTAAGCCTCCAATTCCTCAGTACCTTTATAGCTTGACGGGAAAACTTTACCTGCTCTAGCGAAAAGCGAAAAGCAGCTGTGGCCATTTTCACGATAACACTTTGCAATGTAACTACAGTCGGTGTAGGTTTTCCTACGATGAACATTCGAACCCGGTACCCGCAAAACAAAAGTCTCATACTTTACCACTGATATCACTTGCTTAGTGTGTAAAATGTGGATGTATGTCTTACCGTCTGGATTTCTGGCCTGGTTGTTGTCGGAAGGGTGTACATGTTTTTGAAGGAACTGTACTTTAGGCGTCAGATTCAAAGAGGTATTTTCCGGATATTCCGGTGCAATGCGGCCGCAATGCGATAGACTGGCTAATGGTTACATTGGGGCAGGGGTCTCCAAATTTTTTCGTCTGCGGACGTCATCTGGATTCACTTACTATAGGGTCATGCCATGGAAAGGACGTAAGTTAGTTTAATGATATGTATATGTCTTCAGGTTACTATTTACCTGAAGCAGGTCATATGATTGTGTGATTTGGGTTTCCTATTATGTCGCTGGAAGTTTTGATTCTTGAGGAATATGACGCCAAATAGATTTATTTTTTGTTCTCGACGTTTCGGAGTAGCTTGTTACATTCACTTTCATGGTAGTCGGAGAGGAAGGTTACTTAGTTACATACCTCTTTTTCGAAACAAACAGCTACAGAAATGGTTATCAAATTTCGTACAGCCGATCCTGTTGGCTGTGTTGTCTAAGGCGTAGATCTGCGGCCACTCAATTGTTGGGATTGCGGGTTCGAATTCCGCTGCGGGTATGGTATGATCACTCTTTCAGAGGAGTCCTACCGAGTGTGTGTGTCTAAATGTGTGTGATCTAGGAACCTCAACATTGAGGCGGTCTAGGCCCGAGTAGTTAGGACTTGCACTGGGAAGACAGTCCATTTGGCAGAACCGTATAAACCTAGGATTATATTTAGACTAAAATATTTTGGAAATAATTGTTTATTTTCAATTTACAATCTCCCAAGCACGGAGAATACAACTTTTTTTTTTCAGTAACTGAGTTAAAAATATTTTTATCTTAAACTATTTAACACGTGCATACACATCACATGCAAGTCCACGTTTAGCATGTAGCCTGGTTCTTAAATCACTTACATAGCGATTTTACTGTAGTCGAAAATGTCCAGACCGTCTCTGGAGCCCACCCAGCCTCCTATTCAACAAGTACCACAATACTTTTCCGGGAATAATGCGGCCGGGACGTGATGTTGACTCACTTCCATCTAGCTCCGAGGTTAATAATGAGTGGAGCTCTACCTCTATCCCCCCTATGTGCCTTCATGACGTGGACAGGAATAACTTTATTTGTTGATTTGGGACACTACATTCAGTAACAAGGTAATTCGATATGCGCTGTTCTATAAACATCCGACTCTCAGCATTAACTTTTTGCCTGTCTTTGAAGCATTACAACTAGAATCTAAGTCTGGGCAAAAATATGTTTATTTCAAACTGATCTGATAACTAACACAGTCAGCAGCCCTAAACAATGGGGCTACACACTGACTCATTTTTGAGGTGGCTGTACTCTTAGTTTGGTAATGGTTCTACAGGTTGCGTACACTTCGTAACTTCCACGGAAGTTATGCAGAGTTTACTTTCAATATTATAGTCAGTTTGCCGATTCATGCATGTTTATTAGTTACAATACGGTTTGATTTAATGATGTCATAGCACAGGGATGTAATTGTTCGTAAATTTGATCTAACACGTCTTTTGACCCAGTGACATTACGACCTTGATAAAGTTGAAATGTTGGATTAATATTCCCTCATCGCCAAATGCAACACGCAGGCCGTAATTTGGACAGCCCTGCCTTACTGTGACCATTTCTGGCTATTTGTTTGTTGTCTGGTCATTTGCATGGAGGGTAAAATCCATGTGTCTTGAGGCAATAATTCAAAATGGGATACACCAAAATTATTTTTAAAATTTAGGTAGACCCCACGTTGGGGTGAGCTTTGCCTTTGATAAAAACAAACCGCGTCAGGAAGGGATATGGAAATATTTCAACCCGCACAGCATTAGCAATCTACAAGTGGCTTTCAAAATTCCGTGCAAAGTGCAGCAAACAGAAGTCATTGACGTTCATGAGAATGAAAATATTCTAAACAATGGACAAGGCAAAGTCCAACAAGAAAAATGCTGTACAAGATACTTTGAAACTGGCGTCGGTCGAGCATATGACCTTACTTGATGTCTAACAGACGAACTAACTGCATTACCGCATTCACAAGAGCCAGCCACTTGCCCCTGTCCTGAGCCAGATCAATCCAGTCCATGCCCTCCCATTCCACTGCTTGAAGACCCATTTTAATATTATCCTCCCATCCACGCAAAGTCTTCCAAGTGGTCTCTTTCCCTCAGGTCTTCCCACCAAAACTCTGTATGCATCTCTCCTGTTCCACCATACATGCCACATGCCCTTCCCATCTCATTCCTTCTTGTTTTGACCACCCGAATATTTGTCACGCATTTATGAACACGCACACTGGCAGTTCGTCTGAAATTTACCCTACAATCACTCTTGTCTACCTTGTTGAACATGTCTACAGAACAGGATGAAAAACATCACGTCGTGAAGGTATACGCGAGAATGGAGGTATAGCTCCACGAATTCTAAATTAGGGCTTTGGATTGACTAAATGGTCAGTTTCACGCCTTAGCAGCTTTATCTCTGGGGTGAGAACCTTAGAACTAAAACCAGTGTTTGGAATGAATGCCGCTACAGTCAACTCGATGCAGTAAGCATGTACAAAGCTCGCATGATGTGTACAGCAGTACGCAAGGTTTGATATCAGTTTACTGCTATGTACTGAGCAATATCTGTACCGTCACATTATGTACAGCAGTACGCAAGGTTTGATATCAGTTTACTGCTATGTACTGAGCAATATCTGTACCGTCACATTATGTACAGCAGTACGCAAGGTTTGATATCAGTTTACTGCTATGTACTGAGCAATTTCTGTACCGTCACATTATGTACAGCAGTACGCAAGGTTTGATATCAGTTTACTGCTATGTACTGAGCAATATCTGTACCGTCACATTATGTACAGCAGTACGCAAGGTTTGATATCAGTTTACTGCTATGTTCTGAGCAATATCTGTACCGTCACATTATGTACAGCAGTACGCACGGTTTTATATCAGTTTACTGCTATGTACTGAGCAATATCTGTACCGTCACATTATGTACAGCAGTACGCAAGGTTTGATATCAGTTTACTGCTATGTTCTGAGCAATATCTGTACCGTCACATTATGTACAGCAGTACGCACGGTTTTATATGAGTTTACTGCTATGTACTGAGCAATATCTGTACCGTCACATTATGTACAGCAGTACGCAAGGTTTGATATCAGTTTACTGCTATGTTCTGAGCAATATCTGTACCGTCACATTATGTACAGCAGTACGCAATGTTTGATATCAGTTTACTGCTATGTACTGAGCAATATCTGTAGCACCGCATTATCTAATGAGATACTCCTGTTTCATTTTTAAATAGCAATTTGGCCTGTCAAGTGTTTCTGTATCTCTGAAGACGCAGTCTGTTGTATATTAATATATTAGTATTCATAATTATTGTATTTCTATTCCTCGCATTTCGTGGAACCCAAATGTTCATTACCGCATATACAAAAGCCTGCCATCTCTTTGCATCCTGAGCCACATCAATATTTTTTATGCCTCCTCCATCCCATTTCCGTAAGCTCCACTTTAATATTATCTTCCCATCCACTCTTAGGTCTTCGCTTAGATTTCCCCACCAAAACCCTTTATGCATCTCTCCTCTCTCATATTGATTCTACATGCCCCGCCTATCTCTTTCTTCTTGATTTGATGACCGGAAAATTTTCGGTGAGGAGTACAGAACATAAAGCTTCTTGAGATCTGTGCTGTTCTGGGATATTACGCAGCGTAGAGTGGTAATTTTGTGCCGACGTTTCGGGACAACCAATCGGTTTCATCTTTTTCTCTTTGTTTTTTATTTTATTCTTGGACTTCTTGACCCTTGAAGATGGGAACGATATGATGCCGAAACGTCGGCACAGAACTACCACTCAACGCTGCGTAATATCCCAGAAGAGCGCAGATCTCATCTACCTCACGGCGGAAGCCTGAAGTCACGCATAAAGCTCCTTGTCATGTATCCTATTTATATCATTATAAGTTATAAAGACGTCATGACAGTTAAGGTGTGGAGATAGCTAAGTCGACATAGTGACCAGTTTACTGACTGGATAGTCGAGGAATCGTAGTACGATTCCCGCCAGGTGCAAGAGGTTTCTCTTCTTCCCAAAATGTCCAGACCGGCTCTAGGCCCCCCCCCCCCCTTTACAATTCTTAAAGGCGGCCGTTGCATGGATTTGACTACTCCCACATAAGGCCGAGGATCGTAATGAGTGGAGCTATACCTCCACTCTCCCATACGTTTTCATGGAATGCCCATGCCTGTTTTTACCTTTAAAATAAATTAAATTTAAAATTTTACTGTCTGTAACATTTCTGTGTTACTTCAATAAGTTTGATCTTTTGGAAAATGTTTTTTGCCCCTCTACTTACAGTTTAGCGGTACTTTGTACCTGCTTGGGAAGACAGTTGTGGAG
Source organism: Reticulitermes speratus (assembly GCA_021186555.1). Classification (NCBI taxonomy): domain Eukaryota; kingdom Metazoa; phylum Arthropoda; class Insecta; order Blattodea; family Rhinotermitidae; genus Reticulitermes; species Reticulitermes speratus. The sequence continues at coordinate 6,299,799 of JAJKFL010000012.1, read as the reverse complement.
AACCGTAGTGTTAGTAGACTGACACCTGTGTTGTAGTTATTGAACAAGCACTTTATACTGCAAGAAAGGATGGTCCTGTATCTGCAAGGGAAGCACATTCTTCCTTCTACTTATTCTAAAACAATGTTATTTCTGATCGCAGTCACAACATTTATCCTTATCGTCACCACTCTGTATGTGAAATCCGATATGTAAAGAGTGAGAATAATATTAAAGCGGAATTAAAAATATGCTTTTGAAATCTAGGCTGGCTTTATGTGAATAAGGATGGGTACCAATACAGCAATGTATCTTATATAGAATGTGGATATTGGCGTCTAAAATAGGACACTGCGTTTTGGAGACAATGTATAACAGCATTTTATATGGGTTTAAAACTTGGTCTGTCTGAGCTTCTTCAAGGACAGGGTGCTGAGAAATATATTAGTGCATAAAAGGGAGGAGACAACAAAACGATGGAAACAGAAAGGAATGGTTTGCACCCCTCACCAAATGTTGTATTGATGATGAAATCAAGGACGATAAGATGGGTAGGGAATGTTGCACGTATGTCCTAAATAAACGGAAAGGGATGGGGTTGGCTGATTCATCTAGCTCAAGAGAGCGACAAGCGGCAGACTATTGTGATGAACACGGTAATGAAACTGCGGGTTGCATAAAATGCGTTTAAATTCTGGACTCTCTGAGCAACTGTCAGTTTCTCAAGGACTATACTCCATGGAGTCTTCTTGGTTCGTATCTACAGTAACCAGTACAATGGCGTTATTTCTTATTTTTTGCCTATTAATGGTTAAACGCTTTACCAATGAACTGTGTATAAATAATACCGTCGTCACTAAGACGCAGTTAACGCGGTTCCTAAGGTGCACCAAGTCATTATCTTCTGCTCTTAGTACTTCATAATTTCATGTAGACGGAGCCTCGCTAGCTCAGTCGGAATAGTAACTAGGCTACACAATGTACTGCGGACGGTCTGTTTGACGAGGATAGACTTTTCTCTTCTCAGAAGGCTCAAGAACAGCTCTGGGGCCCACACAGCCTCTTCAGTGGGCATCAAGGGAACTTCGGTGGGAATAAAGCTGCCAGGACGTGAAACTGACAGCCCTTCTGCATCTAGTGTGAGAGTTAAAAATGCGTGGAGCCGTACCGCCACTTTTCAGTATGCCTTCATGTAGTAATGCTTGATTATTAATTTTATATAAAATCTAGGCCTTCTGTATTCAGGTCGATACGCCCCTGATAACTCGCACATTATTCCTATTTCCCTTAATTTGTCTGTCTTTAATTTAAGTACTACGGCTAATGAGTACCTTATAGCAATCAAATAGTATGCATAGCACTGCCCAACAAAAATAATGTCAATGACGGTCGTTAGACTGCTTGACCTCCAAACATTACGTCCAAAATACAAGTGCAGTGCAGCTCTTTGTGTGACAGCATATGTCTGGTGTTGCTGTGATATGCGGGCCCACACAATGAGGTCTAGTCCTTCCATTTGGGCTCACTGAAAATAACTGTTGGTCCTGGAGTGCTACACTGAAATGTGGCTGTCATAACAAAGTACATTTGCTTGAATTAGGCGAAGAGGTTTGTACTAGATATCAGTTTGCTTGTCACTGAGATTCGAAATATCTTGAAGTTTGTCCGGTTTATAAATATTTAAAGTGTATTTTCGAAAATCACATTTTTGAATGAAACACAAAATGCTTATGAAATAAAAAGTATTCAGCACTTTATTAGCTAAATGTGTTGCATACAATTCATAAATTCATGTACATGTTTCTGTAACACTTGTGTCAGTGTTAAGATTTAACGAATCCTCTCATACAAAACAAGTATCCAAACATATTTCCTGTTACAGCTTACTACCTAACTACGACTGTATATTTCAGTATTCCTAAAACGTAATGTAACTCAGTTCATGACCTTAAACATCCAGTTTGCCATTAATGTATCATCCATCACAAGATTGTATCAAAAGATTTTTCTGTTATTAATACAAACATTTGTTAACCCTGCATAATATTCTGCAACACGTGGCACTGCATATTGTATACACTGTTAGTAGCTGTTTGAAATGAGACTTGCTCTATCGAAATAGATGTGCCTTTTTAAGTTTTAAATATTCTGAATGCTGGATAGGGCATAAGGCTGAGATGTTAAATAAAATGAACAAATGACAGTCCACAATAACAAAAATCATGGCACGTAAACTACAGTTGCATATTACTAGGCGTTTGTAAGTGTACGTGTATACAATTGTCAGAGCCACAACATTAAATGTAATTATGCAATATTATTAATAATAATATTAGTAGTAATAATTTTAGCAAAATTAATACAATATGGTTATTGGATATTACAATGTGTTTGATCTAATATTAAGAAAGTGTAGTAAAAGAACTGTAACTATGGTGACTATAAGAATATACACAATACACAATGTAATACACAAATTGTGCAACGCCATCTTAAGCCCCTCTTGACATTTTCAATAAACGTGCGACAGATGTCAGTGTCGGCTGGTGTGTGATGTGTACATGGAAGTTCAGAAGTGGAATATATACTTAAAATTTATTACGTATGAATACAGACGAGTGAAATAGTACTTTCTCTAAAGAATATGGGGTTACCTAAAATGAGTTTAAGAAATATTTGAGAGACTTATCACCTGAATTTCCTTAGGCCTAGCTACGTTACGTGAGACTGGAGTGGAATGCTTACTGAGGAACTGTACGATCTGTACTCCCTACCAAATACTATTCTAGTGATCAAATCAGAAGAATGTGATTAACAAGGCAGTTGGAACTGATGGGGAGGGCAGAAGGGCGTTCATGACTTTGGTGCAGAAATCAGAAGAAAAGAGACAACTTGGAAGACCTAGGCGTAGACAGAATTATAATATTAAAATTGGTCTTAACCACTGTAAATAACTGTTGGTCCAAACACATTCCTAGAGTGCTGGTTTGGAATATGGTTGTTACATGAAAGGAGTATCAAGGTATGGCACATGGGCTTAATTTTTGTGAAGAGCTTTGAACAAAAGGATTTTCATTTATTTTGACACTCAGTTTCGAAATATCTTCAAGCTTTGAATTAGGGTCGGTTTATAAATATTTAAAGTGTATTTTCGAAAATCACATTTTGGAATAAGACACAAAATGCATATGAAATAAAAAGTATACAGTACATTATTAGCTAAATCTGTTGCATACAATTATTTAAATTCATGTACATGTTTATGTAAAAAATGTGTCAGTGTTAAGATTTAACGAATCCTCTCATACAGAACAAGTATCCAAATATATTTCCTGTTACAGCTTACTACCTAACTACGACTGTATATTTCAGTATTCCTAAAACGTAATGTAACTCAGTTCATGACCTTAAACATCCAGTTTGCCATTAATGTATCATCCATCACAATATTGTATCAAAATATATTTCTGTTATTGATACAAACATTTGTTAACACTGCACACACTTCTGCAACACGTGGCACTGCATACTGTATACACTGTTAGTAGCTATTTGAAATGAGACTTGCTCTATCGAAATAGATGTGCCACGTTAAATTGTAAATACTCTGAATGGTGGATAGAGCAAAGGCTGAGATGTTAAGTAAAATGAACAAATGACAATCCACAAAATAAAAATCACGGCACATAAACTACAGTTGCATATTACTAGGCGTTTGTAAGTGTACGTGTATAGAACTGTCAGTGCCATAACATTAAATGTAATTATGCAATAATAATAATAATAATAAATTTAAGCAATATAACATATTATGTTCTTTGGATATAAAGATGATACTGATCTTATGTTAAGAAATTGTAGGAATGTACAGTGGCGAATTTTTGTGGTCACTTTAATGGAATTTAGGGTATTTCTTGAATGACTGACAAAATATTAGCTTTTGAAGAATGTCTGTTATCCGTGGAGTTACTCAGTTACGTTACACGTTACGTTACGCATTGAATTCATCAGACATTTTTCTGGTTTTAAGACTTGATAAGATTCAGTATTAAGTTAAGAGACACCCACAATTGTCAAATTGCTGAGTAAGCTGGATCTCTTCCACCTCTTTGCATCCACTTTAATAATATCCTTTTTATTATTAACCTCCCATCTATATCTAGGTCTAACACATGGCTTCTTCTTATCGTCACTATATTAACACAAAGTGTACATGAGATTAACTGCATTGCAGTTTGTATTTTTAATGTGTAGGACTATGTAGAGTCAGTGGTTAGTTTGAATTAGACTATGCTTCCAATTTAATGCATTTCGTAAGAGATTCTGGGTTTGGAACCTGACAGTATTTTACACGCTATATGCGGAAGATAAATTCAGGTGGCACCGCTCTGCCTCATGCTGTCACGTCCTCCCGGTACCACTAGTTGTCAAGAAATCGAAAGACACGGGCTCAACAAGAGAGAGAGAGAGAAGAAACAAAACGTCTCGGAAACAGCAAATTTCAGGCCACCGCTGTGAGAGCCTTATGTTAAATTGCTACACTTGTCATTACACTATTGAAAGTGTTACAGTCAATTTGAGTTTATTTTGTACAACAAAGTGTCTTACTGTTACGTCATCGAGACAGAGACATTTTCCAGAATTAAAACTTGTTTCAAAGTCCTCTGAGTAGCTTCGAACAAAGAATGTCTTACTTATCTCTTCAATCCGATTTGCTGCACGCAACCGGAATTCACATTTGTATTGACAAGCCTGACTACTTGGGCCAATCAGCTGAACAGCACAATATAACCTGCCATCTGTAACCTTTTTGAAGTACAGGAATACTTCGTCGAAACAGTATACAAGGGCCACCGCACTCTGTAACAGATTGGAAAGGAATCTTTCATCGTTAAATATGTGCACTGAATGTGCGGCTTTTACATGTTCCTCCAAATCACTTATAAGGCCCTTCCAAGAACATTTGAAAATTATTTTATTAAGCGGACATATTATAGGTCCGTATGTACAGACAGCTTGGTGTTCAGCGATGTGTTCAATGGAGAGACAAGTCTGAACAGCCATTTCCCTGTTAGCGCAAGGGTACTTTTGTCTTCTTGCGATGCTCTCCAGAGTCACATTCCTGATGTTTTTAAAACTCGGCTCCGTATGTACTACACCAGACATGCCATCTGCACTTACTGCAGACGTTGTGGCCGTTGGTGCACAGCGTTAGGGGTGGCACCATGTACTCCATGCATCTAGGACACTTCAGGTCACTCAGTAGAGCTTCGTCGAGGGCACGTGGCAAATCGTCCATATCTAGAACACAAGTTTGTATGTTTGTGAACGTTGTTAATAGGATTTGAACTTTAAACTGTGGTCGTTACTGTATGTACCACCGCTTTAAGATCTTGGCCATATGGTGTATTGTGGGTTTCGTGGGTAGAATTATGGCTCCACTCATTTATTACCTTCGAACTAGATGGAAGTGAGTGGTTAAATTCAGGCCCCGCCCGGTTTAACTGGGGAAAGGACCTCGATACCCATTGTACAGGAGGGTTGTTGGTCCCAGAGCCGGTCTGGACGTTTCGGAGAAGAGAAGAATCTCTTGCCCACTACTAGCATTCGAACCCCGAACCTTACGGCCCGTAAAGCTAGTCGCTATACCTAATACGCTACTCCGGCTCCAATACATAAATTAATAATAAGATAATAGAAGACAAATATTTGGATTCGAGAGAGCTTTGTGCTTTGAATATTCTTGAATATGCTTTACGTAAGTATATCGTGCAGTTGTTAACAATAGGTGACCGATGTTGTGAGGTGGTTGATATGAAGTGCTGTAGGATGGCACTTGTGGTGGTTTTATGTTGTGAGGTGGTTGATATGAAGTGCTGTAGGATGGCACTTGTGATGGTTTTATGTTGTGAGGTGGGTGATATGAAGTGCTGTAGGATGGCACTTGTGATGGTTTTATGTTGTGAGGTGATTGATAAGAAGTGCTGTAGGATGGCACTGTGATGGTTTTATGTTGTGAGGTGGTTGATATGAAGTGCTGTAGGATGGCACTTGTGATGGTTTTATGTTGAGGTGGTTGATATGAAGTGCTGTAGGATGGCACTTGTGATGGTTTTATGTTGTGAGGTGGTTAAATATGAAGTGCTGTAGGATGGCACTTGTGATGGTTTTATGTTGTGAGGTGATTGATAAGAAGTGCTGTAGGATGGCACTTGTGATGGTTTTATGTTGTGAGGTGGTTGATATGAAGTGCTGTAGGATGGCACTTGTGATGGTTTAATGTTGTGAGGTGGTTGATATGAAGTGCTGTAGGATGGCACTTGTGATGGTTTTATGTTGTGAGGTGGTTGATATGAAGTGCTGTAGGATGGCACTTGTGATGGTTTTATGTTGTGAGGTGGTTGATATGAAGTGCTGTAGGAGGAAACTTGTGATGGTTTTATGTTGTGAGTGGTTGATATGAAGTGCTGTAGGATGGCACTTGTGATGATTTTATGTTGTGAGGTGATTGATGTGAAGTGCTGTAGGATGGCACTTGTGATGGTTTTATGTTGTGAGGTGGTTGATATGAAGTGCTGTAGGATGGCACTTGTGATGGTTTTATGAAAGACGAAACGCATCTATCGCACGATTATTGAAAATGTCAAAAGGGGTTTAAGATGGCGTTGCACAATTTGTGTGTTACATGTAGAAGGCACACTGAATGTTGAGTTGCAAGTTCAACTGGTTGATTTTTGCATATAAGATTATGGTTTCTATGACATAATAAATGTTTTTGAGATATTATTTGGACGAATGTTGTATGAGGGAAACATAATTATGCCTGACGTTGAATATCTATGTGATAATTGGTTTCCAAAGTTAACGGAAGAACATAGGCTGAAAGTATTGGAGAAGAGAGGCTGAGGAGGATATTTGGATCTAAAACGGAGGAAGTGATAGTAGGACGGCAGAATTTGCTTAATAAGAAACTTCATAACCGTTACTGCACATCAAATATTATTTGGGTTATTAAATCAAGGAAGGTGAGAAGGAGACAACTTGGAAGACCTAGACGTATGTGGAAGAATAATATTAAAATTGACGTTCAAGAATTAGTGGCGGCGGGTTTGACCGTGATTAATTTGGTTCAGCTTCGGGCTCCATGAAGTGCGTGAATTTTCTTGACTGGCTGAGAAATAGCAGCTACTCAAGAAAGACTGCGGCATGGAATTTATGTGAATTCCAATCTTAAAAATATCAAGTCAGTCCGCTGGTTAGGGTACCGAGGGATCGCAATTGGATTACCTGCAGGGGCAGAAATATTTGGCTTGACAACGTCCAGACTGGCTATGGGGCCCACCCAGTCTCTGTCCTTTGGGCACAGGGAAATTTTGGGTAGGATAAGGCGGACGCCAAGTGAGGCTAAGCCCATACCTGCATGGGATGTCTAACTTAAGATTGTGTATGTGTGGTGATATACCTGCACTGCCGCATGTCTAAGTTAAGATTTGTATGTGTGGTGATATCCTACACTGCCGCATGTCTAAGTTAAGATTGTGTATGTGTGGTGATATACCTGCACTGCGCATGTCTAAGTTAGATTGTGTATGTGTGGTGATATACCTGCACTGCCGCATGTCTAAGTTAAGATTGTGTATGGTGGTGATATACCTGCACTGCGCATGTCTAGTTAAGATTGTGTATGTGTGGTGATATACCTGCACTGCCGCATGTCTAAGTTAGATTGTGTGTATGTGTGGTGCTATACCTCCACTCCGCGTGTCTCTAAAGCGCGGTGTTTAAAAAGTGTCTAACTGCTTATTTATTGTGATTGATTGTTGATTTAATTACGACTTGCCAACTGCTTAAGATATACCTGTTTGAACTTTGCTATATCTTATACTCTATTGATTCGTAGTAATTCACATATGTAGTTATAATAATAATTTGTTTTGTAATTATTAATATTGTAATTTAAATTTATTTATGCACACCTATGACGACATTCTATATGATGTGTTGTTTGTATCTACTTTCTGCCTGAGGATGACTTTCGTAGTCCGAAACATGTAGGGAAATTATTACGACATAACAAATTGTATTAATGAAAATGGGCAATTAGTTGTAATAAAGAGAGTATAGTTACTATATTGCGTGGAATATAAACAAAGTTAAGTTGGTATATGTGACGTTTGGAGAGGAATATGTCACGAAGGGCTCATGTACTAATTAAGATGTAGCCTGGTATTTTCCTGGAGAGACCGAAGACAACCACGGAAACACAGAAGTCAGGATAACTGGTTTCCGTGTCGCCTTCTTAAACTGGGACCAACCGAATAAAGAGCAAGGGTCAAGATCACGGCGGATTCTTACGCAGCGTTGGATAATAAGTTTGTTGCGATGATTGGAAGGAACGCGCTGCTTCCTTCTTAAAGCGATTGAATTTGATCTGGATGGCTGGGAAAGGAATTGTGTCTATTATATGGCAACACTGGGTGCAGTTCTTACAGTTGTCCTATATAGATGACATTTTTCTTTTCCCAATTAATTCAGCTTCCACTCTGAAGATGAAGAGAGCACGTTCACCCGAAACGTCGGTGAACTTACTCTGCACGTTGTAAAAGTCCAGAAGTCTGTAACTTAAGGGTGCAAGTTGTAATTCGCCTGGCTTTACGACGTACAGACTGCATGTTTCACGTTTCCCTCCAGAAACTGATGGACTGTATGTAGTGCCTTCCGCATAGCTCATTAAAGTTCACTGCTGTGATTGATTTGCTTGTCATTACTTTCCGTCTTATAGTCACCATAGTCTAGTTCTGTTAATAATCGTATATTATTGTTATAATTATATATTATATTTTTATTATTATTACTATTATTATATTTTATTGTTGAGCAGTTCATTACCTCAGTACTACCCTGCATGTTCATAAAATATTTGATATATATAACTTCAATATTACATATTATTTAATTCTTAAATTCGCAAGTTTATTTTCTGACTTACAAACGTGCTACATTGCAGAATGTGTCATCCTTATAGTGTATGTCTGATAACATGGCGGCCGTATGAATTGTAGGGATCGGTTTGGTGACGTTAACTGAAGAAAACTGCAGGTGGGTTTCTGTAGCTTTCAATGTCGAAAATATTAATATTTTTCATTTTCATATTGTACATTTTCCCTTGCAATTGTACACACAAGTTTATTTTCGGCTAACTGCGTAATTGGTTTTTAATGCTCATACATGTTTCGTTTGCTAACTGCATCCATCCTCAGGGTGCTATAGAAGTGTTGAAGATATGTACAGCTGCTTATACAGTTTATCAAATATAAATAGTAACATATTTATACATATTAGTAAGTACAGTGCATTCACTTATGCAGTGAACACCGAATATCTAAATCTGCGATTTCCTGTCTACTATAAACTGTAAAGCAATCCTCTATCACCAGATGTCTCGATACTACGTTTTACGTAATTCTAATACTTGTTTCATAACTTCAATACGCTTTTAATAACACTGTACAGTTTTGTAATGACACTAATATGTGTAAATATTTTGTCATTTATACTTGACAACCTTCATATCATGCTGTACATGTTTTGAACAGTTGTAGCTCCCTGAGGATAGCTGCAATTTGCAGCCCGAACATGTAGGAGCATTAAACTAGTTGTACATTATTTAAGAATAAACGTGTGTACGTGTTTCAATGTTTTGGCGAGGTTATTTCTAACGGTAGGTCAACAAGGCGTATTTGTGCTTTTAACTTTTCTGTAAGTGAGCAGGTTTTGACTCCAATCTTTTCAAAAGTAATGTAAGTTTTATCTGTAATACGCGCAAAAAATAAATAAATAAAAGAACAAACTCGCATTGTGTAAACTTTAGGGAAAATGCCAGCGATATTTTAACGCCACTGTAAGTTTAACTAGAATCCCTTGAACAGTTCAGCCATAATAATAGGTACGTTTGAAATGTTTATCACTTTAGAACTCCAACAAATCGTATACAAAACTGCGTCTAAAACAGCAGGAAACGATACATTTATTCACTTCTTAGTGTGAAATTTGAATTTATGTATTAGTATGTATTTATGTATATATTGACAAGCCACACAGTCACTCACAGCCAAGCATCTAGACAACACAACTACGGGACACAGGCTGCTTTATAAGTTACCAGTTTCCAGCAGTGTTTAACAATTTTATAATTTTCACCTCTTAAAATGTTCAACAACAAGTTTCAACAACATCGACGATTACAATAGACATCAACAACGCAGCGTCATACAACCACAACAGCTGTACTAGAATATACTTCGGACAAGAAAGCAAGTCATATACACCGTAAAAAACTCAAGGACCGTCATTCGCAACTACACAACGAGACAACACTACTACAGAATACGGACTGCAATGTAAACATAACCAACGGCGTTAAGAGTTTTAATAGTTTAAATAATTTAATAACAAGTTTTAATAACCTCGACGACCTCAATAGGTAATAACGACAAATACCCTACAAAAAGTGCAGTGCCGATATAGTTCGAAAAGGAATGGACGTCATATACACCGAACGAATTCAAGAAAATTACCTGTAAAACTTTATATATATATAGTTGTGAGTTCCAGTGTAAAGTAGTAACACTGACAAAATAATATTGAATAAAGTGCCAAATGGACGATGATAAGTGAAGTGTACATAGCAAGTTACCACTGATGATGGCCAAATTAAGGCCGAAACATATGTAGGGTATAGTGAAAATTTATTTATAAGTGCATTCTTTGGTTGAATGAGTGAATATTAATACTAAGATGCAAGAACACAAAGTAAAATTAAAACAAATTAAAATTTTGTGTTAGTGTTCATAATACTAATTAACACGATAACTAACAACGCAGTGCAGACAGTTCCTTACGAGGAATGAGTGCATTTACTGGTACTACTTGCTGCTCGAATTGACTTGAAATTTAAAAAATCCTTTAAAATGCCCTATAAATTTTTGCAAAGAATAAATATTTGAATAAAAAAATAGGTGTAGAACTCTCCTTAATTCATATTACCCGTTGTAATTCAACCGGCTTTACACCAGTACAAAATAATCGCAAATTAAACTCTTTGCTTACCTTGAATATTCCAAATGCGTAAACAGGAGCAGTTGAACAAAGCGTCTTAATTCTTCGGCAGACAGGCTTGAACTGACTGCTAGCAGGTACTGTCCCCACTTATGTGCGCGACCTATGGTCACCGCAGGTACAGTACAGGCTTCACAAACAATTTGTCACTCTTCTGTATCTTCCATTCTGTTACTCCCCACTGAATACAAAAGTGTATTTGCTCTTTCAATGCCCATGTGCTGTATTTGTTATACAAGGGTCTTAAAATGTGTAGAGCCGGGATGGCTCAGTCGGTATATTTAGTTGGCTACGGGCTGGAAGACCGAGGATTCGTGGATGGATTCCCAGAGCGGGTTGAATTTATTCTCTTCATCAAAATATCCAGACCGCCTCTGTGCCCTCCCAACCTCTCATCAATGAGTTATTAATACTGTTTCTCCGGTGGCAAAGCAGCCGGGTCGTGAAGACCACCACTCACTTCCGTCAAGTACCGACGTTAAAAATAAAGAAGCCATACCTCTGCTATCCCCATACGCCTTCTTGGCATGCACAGAAACATCTTGACTTTAAAACGTTTCGGAATAAATAACTGTGAAGGAAGTGACGTTTGAGGTGTGTTAAGGTTTGTGACGCCGTGTACTTTCGTCTATATGTTCTAACCCGAAAATGAAACCTCAGTTTCATCTGAAACGTCGGTGTCCACGAACTGGCATGGCGTTAATTTTCTAAATTCCGTAATGTTGACGAGTAACAGATAACGCTATACATGTGTACTCCAGACGGGAGTATGTTAACTTGTTTGAGTTACTTCTTGAGAAAGTAATAGTAGCCATGATATTCAAGGGGTCTCACGTTCCACGGAACCAGAATGTGAATTTCCTTACAAGATTCGATATTTTTACTGGGCGTTCATGAACATTAAAGTAATTTGGGATATGGCGCATAGTAGTTTGTTAGATACCGACGTTTCGGAGGATGTTGCGCCAAACCTCAGGGGTTTTTTACCACTCACAGCATGAAGACGGAGGCAATAGGTTGCTCCAAAAGGTCGGTTAATATTTACCAGGCAACACGGAGTCGTTTTCCAGAAGACTCTAATTTTCTTTTCCACAAAAACTCACGTTCTAATGTCATATTTTATCGAATTCCATACAAACGTTTGGAGATATGAACGGTGGAATAAGACACGAACTGCTTATTGTGATTTCTTTGCACAATCAGCGTCCTATTCAGCGGCTACAGTGAGCTCTTTCCCCGGAATTAAAGCGGCCGGAGCGTGAAGCTGACCATTTACCTCTACGTAGTGCCGGGATTAAGAATGAGTGGAACTATGCCTCCAATCCCTCAGTACCTTATACCTTGACGGGCAAAGCTTTTCCTCCTCTAGCGAAAAGTAGCTGTGGCCATTTTCACGATAACACTTTGCAATATAACTAGAGTCGGTGTAGGTTTTCCTACGATGAACACTCGAACCCGGTACCTCCAGAACACAAGTCGCTTACTTTACCACTGATGTCACTTACTCAGTGTGTAAAATGTGGATGTATGTCTTACCGTCTGCATTTCCGTTCTGGTTGTTGTAGGAAGGGTGTACCTGTATTTGAAGAAACTGTACTTAGGTAAAGCGGCCGTGGCGTGGAGTTGACCACCCACCCCATCTAGTGCCGAGGTTAAAGAAAGAGTAGATGTCTTCCTCTACTCCCCCTCTGGGACTTTATGGCCTGTTCTAGGGTGAAATTTACCCCTACCATTACCTTAATTTTAAAACGTCTTCCTTTCTTCCCGTTATCCCTTTTTTATCTTTAGATCCTTCCCTCCCCTTTCTGTTAAAATAGTAATTTAAGGCGTATCTGTGTCTCTCAGATGTTACGTTCTGCTTTGGGGATCTGCTGCCTGTGCAAATACTTGAAAACTACAGTCTGTATGGAAATTGCGGGAGAACGATATTACCTGCATGTGCAGAAGGTCCCCGCAGGCTTATTTTGAAACCCTGTGGTGAATAAGATTATATTATATATCTAGGTATATGTGTGTAACATATGCTTTTAATTACAACTGCATTAACGCGGTATTTAACGTGTCACTGTTTTATGTACATATAATATAATTCTAAAATTCATAGTTATGACTTTTGGTATGTTTTGTTAAGATACTGCAAGTTGAGATCTCAACCGTACACAAGGATATTTGAAATAATTAAGGTGTTGTACGTAGAACTTTGCAGCCTGATGACGGCTGTTTACACTTGAGACGAAACGTGTTGCAGTAAAACTTTTTAACACGTAAAGAATTGTTGTGGTTGATGGCTACAATGTTAGATTCTCTTTCCCTCAGGTGTCACATCCAAAACTTCATATGCACCTCGCCTCTCCCCGTACGTACTACATGACCCACGCATCTCATAAAATTCTATGATATAATTGAATGAATTTGCACTATAAATTTTAATCATTTATATACAATCTTAACGTCTATTTTTAAACCTACAGTCGCACATCTGTGACATAATTAGCCAATGCTGTGTTTTTTGTCGAATACTTCCCTGAAGATGGCCAAAACGTGTAGGAGGCTTGCTGTAGGATTGTATTGTATACTTTTGTATCTAACTGTTGTGCAGGCGTTGGAATAAACATTGTATAATTATCTTATTGCACAGAACAGGGATAATATTAAACTGCAGTTCAGTATATTGTAACGTTATATTTTGGTAGCAAACTGTACACAGAAGGTTCTGCACAGAATGATAGCAGGCATTTGATGAGCAAATATATAAAACCATCGATCAAGACTCTTTCCTATTTTATGTCCGATAATCACACAGTTTCTCATGCATTTGGAGAGATATCTATAATTAGAGCAACAACATTTTATGTATCACGGCAGTCAAGATTTGTGTTGTGATCGTTTCTTTTATAACCCCGTATTATCTGGTAGATGACTATCAATGTTTCTCCTTACTTGTTGTCCTAATGTTCAATGTAGCTTTAAAATGGGGCAATATATTCCTTCGAAACGTTGGTACCGTCTACCAAACTAGACGGTGTCAACCCAGAAAACCAAATTTTGAACCTTCTGATTGATACGTATTGCTCAATCTATTCAATACATTTTGCAACTAAATGCACATTCTTCACGTTATATTTACCGTGCATTTTTGTACAATTGATTAACTCGCACCAAAACAATATAAGTTTTAAAACTTTCGCGGCGACATGATTCAATATAGTCTTCACGGGCGCACAGCCGCGTCAATTCGTTTGAATACAACGTTTCGGGGACTAGCTCCTTCCGTTTTGCCTGAGGATGGGGACGGAGCTAGTCCCCGAAACGTTGTATTCAAACGAATTGACGCGGCTGTGTGCCCGAGAAGACTATATTGCACCAAAACAAGTTTGTCACTGATTCACTGAGATCAGTGACAAACTTGTTTTGGTGCATTTGTTTGTGTGAGTTAATTAAATGCACATTATTTGTTACACATGTGTGTTAAACACGTAGCTGCGACATGTTTCGGTACAAGCTACCATCATCAGGTAGCACAGTATGCGAGGTTTAAAACCAACTGCCAGTGACAAGCTATTATTTAAAAGGTTCCACAGTCTGTAGCAGGCTGCGTTGTTGATATCGCTTATGTATAAAACGTACAGCTTGTAGTGTTTTAAAAAGTAATGTTTAAACATGATTAAAATATTTCTTACACAATTAACATGGTTTATAGGGATTAAAACTATTGTTGCAGCTGCTAGTGGACACTAGTAGTTTGTGTCATTATATGTTGAGGTCTGTAGTGCGTATCTCAATGCAAGGTGGATCGGGTCCTGTGTTTATGACGTGTCGTGTATCGGAACCAGCAGGATACACTGAACTAAAAGTGCACGGAATGGACAGCTTTAGAATAAGTGATGCTGCATATATGGAGCACTTAAGATAAACTCCTTTCAGTTTATCACCACAAAATCCGGAAATTCTGGACTTAGTTCTATGTTTAGTTCCAAACCACCATTTCGACGTACCTTGTAGCAGGTCAGTATGTAGCTGTACGCAGCAACCTGTTCCAGCTCGAACCACAGTTTCACTGTAAATGCTGATCGTCTCTTGTTTGTCCCACAGAGGTATTAGCGGTAATGGCCAATGGGGTCGCTGGACGTGTTTGGTCTGTTTTAGGGTGGAAGTTCTGTGTACACGCAGAACATGGCTGACAGGTTGGTGCAGTCCATTTCCCTTTTCTTGACAATTTGGGGGGTGAGGAAGTGGGGAAAAACAAAGGAAAAGGGTTGGTGCAGGCTACGAAGCTAGTAAAGGTTGGAACAGTTCAAATATTTGGGAACAACCCTAACAAATCAAAATTCCATTCAGGAAGAAATTAAGAGCAGATTGAAGTCGGGGAGTGCTTGTTATCATTCGGTGCAGGATCTTCTGTCTTACAGTTAGCTATCCAAAAATACAAACATTAAGATATACAGAACTGTAATTTTGCCTGTTGTTTTGTATGGGTGTGAGACTTGGTCTCTCACACTGAGGGAGGAACATAGGCTGAGGGTGTTCGAGAATAGGGTGCTGAGGAGGATATTTGGGCCTAAGAGGGACGAGGTAACAGGGGAGTGGAGAAGACTACATAACGAGGAACTTAATGATCTGTACTCATCACCAAATATTATTCGGGTAATCAAATCGAGAAGAATGAGGTGGGCGGGGCATGTAGCACGTTTGGGTGAGGGGTGAGGTGCATACAGGGTTTTGGTGGGGAGACCTGAGGGAAGGAGACCACTTGGAAGACCCAGGCGTAGATGGGAGGGTAATATTAAAATGGATCTTCCAGAAGTGTGAGGGGGGGGGGGGGGCATGGACTGGATTTATATGGCTCAGGATAGGGATAGGTGGCGGGCTCTTGTGAGTCATGTAATAAACCTTAGGTTTCCATAAAACGTGGGGAATTTTTTGACTAGCTGAGGACCTGTTAGCTTCTCAAGAAGGATTATGCTCCTTGGAGTTAGTTAGTTACGGGGCTAGTACCAGTTTTATGTCAGTGAAAAATACCAGTCCTGAATACAGCGACCGCTAAAACTTTAGGGGTCGACACAGTCACCCTAAAGTAAGAGATAAATGCTTTTGCACAGGTAGCAGTTGCTAAGTCATACACCCTAACCAGGCGAAGGCCCGCCACATACTGCCGCATTCCTTAAGTACCTTCCGAGTCTCAAGTTACCGGAACTGAACATCAAAATTGTATGTCTTGAAAGTGGTATTGTGACATTTGAAATGAAGGAGAAATAACTCTATACGAAATGTTATCCTTCTGGATAACGACACCGTGTAGTCTGGTAGGAATTTACCAACGTTTCGGAGGGACATACTGCCATTCACCCTGAGATTGGAGGCAGTATATTTCACCGAAATATTGGTAGCCACTTACCGGATTATACACTGTCATACATCAAAACATAACAATATGATTGGGGAAGATTCTTGCCTTAATTGCACCTTATAGTGGTAAATATATGTACCACCTGGTACAACATTCAGAACACTCTCCAAATCTGCCGTCACCAATGAAACTCCGTATAAATAATTGCGCAGGCCAGTAACAAAATTGGATTCAGGCAGACAGAATGTCGTCTTATTTTTGTGAAGTTTCATTTGACTAATGCAGTTGAAACAGCAAGTTTATAATACTGTATGAACAGAAGGCCGGATTTATATTCATTAAACATTTTATAGAACATTATTACTGAGCGAGCATTTTCAGATAGAAGAAATGAATTACTTATTTTACAGCGTAATGCTACTAAAAGGAATTCGACCTAAAAGGAAGCGACAGGAGTTTGGGGAAACAGCGTAAGGGAGAAGTTTATGATATGTAGTTCTGGTCACATAATGTTAGGGTCGTAAAGTAAGGACGACGATATTTGCGAGACATGTAGCATGAGACAAATTCATGAGATAGCGTTATGGAGGGAAAATATGGTGGAGAGTACCGCTCTTTAGACGTCAACATAGATGGTAAGATAATACTAAAATTAAGTACCAAAGAATGGATGGTGCAGACTAGCTGTCTCTGACTCAGGGTACAGACAAATAAAGGGGTTTTGTGAAAGCGGTAATTAACACTGGGGTTCTGTAAATTTGCGTGAATTTATTGATGAGCTGAGACACTATTATCTTATCTAGAAGGACTATCTTTAGGCTTAGAATTGTGAAGGACAAAACTTGAGATTGATATCGCATACCTGCTTTTTATGTCGGATCTCTTCTGAGCTTTTTACAATATTGTCTATGTTTGCTGGTTACTTGAGACACTCTCAGAAATCATTCAGATTAAGCTTATGTCAGTGTCGGCTGGTGTGTGATGTGTACATGGAACTTCAGAAATGGAATATATACTTAAAAGCTATTATGTATTAATACAGATCAGTGAAATATTACATCCTCTAAAGAATACTGGGTTACCTAAAGTGAGTTTAAGAAATATTTGAGGGGCTTACAACCTGAATTTACTTAGGACTAGCTACGTTACGTGAGACTGGAGTGCAATGCATAAAGAGGAGCTGTACGATCTGTATTCCTCACGAAATAATATTCGAGTGACAAAATCAGAAGAATGTGATTAAGAAGGCAGTTGGAACGGATGGGGAGGGCAGAAGGGCGTTCATGACTTTGGTGGGGAAATGTGAGGAAAGGAGACAACTGGGAAGACCTAGGTGTAGACGGAATTATAATATTAAAATTGGTCATAAGAAATGAGATGAGGCTTGGACTGCGTTGATCGGGCTTAGGATGTTTTGCAGTGGCGGATTATTGTGAGCACGGTAATGCAATGTAGGGTTCCATGAAATGTGGAGTATATCTAGACTGGTATAGGAACTGTTAGTTTTGGCGAAGGACTCTGCTCTATTGCGTCCAGTGCACATAGATGTGTCACAGCCTATTTCTGGTGTTGCTGTGATAGTTCTACTGTGATAGCAGGCCGACATAGTGAAGTCTAGTCATTCCATTTGGGCCCACTATAAATAACTGTTGGTCCAAACACATTCCTAGAGTGCAGATTTGGAATATGGCTGTTATGTGGAAAGAATATTAAGGTATGTCACATGGGCTTAATTTTTGTGAAGAGCTTTGGATTTTCATTTATTTTGTCACTAAGTTTCGAAATATCTTCAAGTTTTGAATAATGGAATTTTAAATATACTTAAAATATATGTTCGAGAGTCACATTTTGGAAAAAGAGACAAAATACATACCAGTAAAATGTTTTCTGTACTTTATTAGCTAAATGTGTTGGATACAATTATTTAAATTCATGTTCATATTTATGTAACACTTTTTTGAATATAATGATTTAACGATTCCTCTCACACAGAACAAGTATCCAAATATATTTCCTGTGTCAGCTTACTACCTAACTACGACTGTTTATTTCAGTATTCCAAAAACGTAATGTAACTCAGTTCATGACCTTAAACATCCAGTTTGCCATTAATGTATCATCCATCACAAGATTGTAACAAAAGATGTTTCTGATATTAATACAAACATTTGTTAACACTGCACACACTTCTGAAACACGTGGCACTGAATACTGTATACACTGTTAGTAGCTATTTGAAATCAGACTTGCTCTATCGAAATAGGTGTGCGACGTTAGATTGTAAATATTTTGAATGGTGGATAGAGCATAAGGCTGAAGTGTTATATAAAATGAATAAATGACAATCCACAAAATAAAAATCATGGCACGTAAACTACAGTTGCATATTACTAGGCGTTTGTAAGTGTACGTGTATAGAATTGTCAGTGCCATAACATTAAACGTAATTATGCAATAATAATAATAATAATAATAATAATAATAATAATAATTTAAGAAGTATAACATATTATGGTCTTTGGATATAAAGATGATACTGATCTTATGTTAAGAAATTGTAGGAATATACAGTGGCGAATTGTTGTGGTGACTTTAATGGATTTTAGGCTATTTCTTGAATGACTGACAAAATATTAGCTTTTGAAGAATGTCTGTTATCCGTGGAGTTACTCAGTTACGTTACACGTTACGTTACGCATTGAATGCGTCAGAAATTTTCCTGGTTTTAAACTTGATAAGATTCAGTATTATGTTAACAGACACCTACAATTGCCAAATGGCCGAGTCAGTTGGATCTCTTTCACGTTTTCGCATCCAATTCACTAATATTCATTTTATTATTAACCTCCCATCTATATCAAGGTCTCACACATGGCATCTTCTCATCGTCACTATATTAATACAAAGCCTACATGAGTTTAACGGCATTGCAGTTTGTATTTTTAATGTGTAGGACTACGTAGAGTTAGTGATTATTTTGTGTTAGATTATATGTCCAATGTAATTTGAATGTAGTTTGAATTGGACTACACTTTCAATGTAATGCATTTCGTAAACAATTCTGGTTTTGGAAGCAGGCAGTATTGTACACGCTACTTGCGGAAGATGAATTCAGGTGGCTCCGCTCTGCAGTCACGGCCTTTCGTTACCGCCAGTTCTCAAGAAATCTTACGACACGGGCTCAACAAGTGAGGGAGGGAGAAGAAGCAAAGACTTCTCAGAAAACATAAAGTTTTAGGCCACCGCTGTGAGAGCCTTATGTTAATTAGCTACACTTGTCAATGTACTCTGGATAGTGTTACGGTCATATTGAGCTTACCTTGTACGACAAAGTTTCTTACTGTTACGTCATCAAGACGGAGACATTTTCCAGAATTGAAACTAGTTTCAAAGTCCTCTAAATAGCTTCGAACAAAGAATGTGTTTCTTATCTCATCCATCTCATTTGCTGCACGTACCTTGAATTCACATCTGAATTTAGAAGCCTGACTACTTGGGCCAATCAGCTGAACAGCACAGTAACACGTGCCATCTCTAACCATTTTGTAGTACAGGAATACTTTGCCTAAACAGAACAGAAAGGCGGCCTCACTCTGTAACTGACTGAAATTGAATCCTGCATTCGTATATTTTTGCACTGAATGTGCGGCTGTTGCATGCTTTTCCAAATCACTTACAAGGCCCATCCAAGAACATTTGAAAATTGTATTATTAAGCGGACATTTTATTGATCCGTGTGTACAGACAGCTTGGTGTTTAGCGATGTGTTCAATGGAGAGCAAGTCAGAACAGCCGTTGTCCCTGTTAGCGCAAGGGTACTTTTGTCTTCTGGCGATTCTTTCCAAAGCCACACTCCTGATTTTTGAAAAGTAGCCGCTGCATATAGGACAACTTTGGTGTTTGCGTATACACTTACTGCAGATGCTGTGGCCGTTATGGCACAAATCTGTGGGTGGCACCATGTACTCCATGCAGACAGGACACTCCAGGTCACTCAGTAGAGCTTCGTCGAGGGCATGTGGCAACACTTCCATATCTAGAACACAAGTTTTGTATGTTTGTGAACGTTGTTAATAGGATTTGAACTTTAAACTATGGTCGTTACTCTATGCACCACCGCTTAAAATCTTGACCATATGGTGTATTGTGGGTTTCGGGTGTAGAGGTATGGCTCCACTCGTTCATTACCTTCGAACTAGATGGAAGTGAGTGGTCAGATTCAGGCCCCGCCCGCTTTACCTCGGGAGAGGACCTCGGTACCCATTGTAGAGGAGGGTGGTTGGGTCTCAGAGCCGGTCTGGACGTTTTGGAGGAGAGAGGAATCTCTCGCCCCCTACCAACATTCGAACCCCGAACCTTACGGCCCGTAAACGTAGTCGCTATACCTAATACGTTACTCCGGCTCCAATACATAAATTAATAATAAGATAATAGAAGAAATATATTTGGATTCGAGAGAGCTTTGTGCTTTGAATATTTTTGAATATGCTTTACGTAAGTATATCGTGCAGTTGTTAACAACAGGTGACCGTGTTGTGAGGTGATTGATATGAAGTGCTGCAGGATGGCACTTGTGATGGTTTTATGTTGTGAGGTGGTTGATATGAAGTGCTGTAGGATGGCACTTGTGATGGTTTTATGTTGTGAGGTGGTTGATATGAAGTGCTGTAGGAGGGCACTTGTGATGGATTTATGTTGTGAGGTGGTTGATATGAAGTGCTGTAGGATGGCACTTGTGGTTTTATGTTGTGAGTTGGTTGATATGAAGTGCTGTAGGATGGCACTTGTGATGGTTTTATGTTGTGAGGTGGTTGATATGAAGTGCTGTAGGATGGCACTTGTGGTTTTATGTTGTGAGGTGGTTGATATGAAGTGCTGTAGGATGGTACTTGTGGTTTTATGTTGTGAGGTGGTTGATATGAAGTGCTGTAGGATGGTACTTGTGGTTTTATGTTGTGAGGTGGTTGATATGAAGTGCTGTAGGATGGTACTTGTGGTTTTATGTTGTGAGGTGGTTGATATGAAGTGCTGTAGGATGGCACTTGTGGTTTTATGTTGTGAGGTGGTTGATATGAAGTGCTGTAGGATGGCACTTGTGGTGGTTTTATGTTGTGAGGTGGTTGATATTAAGTGCTGTAGGATGGCACTTGTGGTGGTTTTATGTTGTGAGGTGGTTGATATGAAGTGCTGTAGGATGGCACTTGTGGTTTTATGTTGTGAGTTGGTTGATATGAAGTGCTGTAGGATGGCACTTGTGGTTTTATGTTGTGAGGTGGTTGATATGAAGTGCTGTAGGATGGCACTTGTGGTGGTTTTATGTTGTGAGGTGGTTGATATTAAGTGCTGTAGGATGGCACTTGTGGTGGTTTTATGTTGTGAGGTGGTTGATATGAAGTGCTGTAGGATGGCACTTGTGGTGGTTTTATGTTGTGAGGTGGTTGATATGAAGTGCTGTAGGATGGCACTTGTGGTTTTATGTTGTGAGGTGGTTGATATGAAGTGCTGTAGGATGGCACTTGTGGTTTTATGTTGTGAGGTGGTTGATATGAAGTGCTGTAGGATGGCACTTGTGGTGGTTTTATGTTGTGAGGTGGTTGATATTAAGTGCTGTAGGATGGCACTTGTGGTGGATTTATGTTGTGAGGTGGTTGATATGAAGTGCTGTAGGATGGCACTTGTGATGGTTTTATGTTGTGAGGTGGTTGATATGAAGTGCTGTAGGATGGCACTTGTGATGGTTTTATGTTGTGAGGTGGTTGATATGAAGTGCTGTAGGATGGCACTTGTGGTGGATTTATGTTGTGAGGTGGTTGATATGAAGTGCTGTAGGATGGCACTTTGGTGGTTTTATGAAAAACGAAACGCATCTGTCGCACGTTTATTGAAAATGTCAAGAGTGGCTTAAGATGGTGTTGCACAATTTGTGTGTTACATGTAGAAGGCACACTGAATGTTGAATTGCAAGTTCAACTGGTTGATTTTTGCATATCAGGTTATGGTTTCTATGACACAATAACTGTTTTTGAGATATTATTTGGACGAATGTTGTATGAGGGAAACATAATTCCGCCTGACGTTGCATATCTATGTGATAATTGGTTTCCAAAGTTAACGGAAGAACATAGGCTGAAAGTATTGGAGAAGAGAGGCTGAGGAGGATATTTGGATCTAAAACGGAGGAAGTGATAGTAGGACGGCAGAATTTGCGTACTATGAATCTTCACAACTGTTACTGCACATCAAATATTATTTGGGTTATTAAATCAAGGAAGGTGAGAAGGAGACAACTTGGAAGACCTAGACGTATGTGGAAGAATAATATTAAAATTGACGTTTAAAAAATAGTGGCGGCGAGTTTGACCGTGATTAATTTGGTTCAGCTTCGGGCTCCATGAAGTGCGTGAATTTCCTTGACTGGCTGAGAAACTTGCAGCTTCTAAAGAAAGACTGCATCATGGATTTTATGTGAATTCCAATCTTAAAAATATCAAGTCAGTCCGCTGGTTAGGGTACCGAGGGATAGAATTGGATTACTTGCAGGGGCAGAAATGTTTGGCTTCACAACGTCCAGACCGCTATGGGGCCCACCCAGTCTCTGTCCTTTGGGCACAGGGAAATTTGGGTAGGATAAAGCGGCCGCCAAGTGAGGCTAAGCCCATACCTGCATGGGATGTCTAAGTTAAGATTGTGTATGTATGGAGCTATACCTGCACTGCCGCATGTCTAAGTTAAGATTGTGTATGTGTGGTGATATACCTGCACTGCCGCATGTTTAAGTTAAGATTGTGTATGTGTGGTGATATACCTGCACTGCCGCATGTCTAAGTTAAGATTGTGTATGTGTGGTGATATACCTGCACTGCCGCATGTCTAAGTTAAGATTGTGTATGTGTGGTGATATACCTGCACTGCCGCATGTCTAAGTTAAGATTGTGTGTATGTGTGGTGATATACCTGCACTGCCGCATGTCTAAGTTAAGATTGTGTGTATGTGTGGTGATATACCTGCACTGCCGCATGTCTAAGTTAAGATTGTGTGTATGTGTGGTGATATACCTGCACTGCCGCATGTCTAAGTTAAGATTGTGTGTATGTGTGGTGATATACCTGCACTGCCGCATGTCTAAGTTAAGATTGTGTGTCTGTGTGCTGATATACCTGCACTGCCGCATGTCTAAGTTAAGATTGTGTGTCTGTGTGCTGATATACCTGCACTGCCGCATGTCTAAGTTAAGATTGTGTATGTGTGCTGATATACCTGCACTGCCGCATGTCTAAGTTAAGATTGTGTATGTGTGCTGATATACCTGCACTGCCGCATGTCTAAGTTAAGATTGTGTATGTGTGGTGATATACCTGCACTGCCGCATGTCTAAGTTAAGATTGTGTATGTGTGCTGATATACCTGCACTGCCGCATGTCTAAGTTAAGATTGTGTGTCTGTGTGCTGATATACCTGCACTGCCGCATGTCTAAGTTAAGATTGTGTGTCTGTGTGCTGATATACCTGCACTGCCGCATGTCTAAGTTAAGATTGTGTATGTGTGCTGATATACCTGCACTGCCGCATGTCTAAGTTAAGATTGTGTATGTGTGCTGATATACCTGCACTGCCGCATGTCTAAGTTAAGATTGTGTATGTGTGCTGATATACCTGCACTGCCGCATGTCTAAGTTAAGATTGTGTATGTGTGCTGATATACCTGCACTGCCGCATGTCTAAGTTAAGATTGTGTGTATGTGTGGTGATATACCTGCACTGCCGCATGTCTAAGTTAAGATTGTGTATGTGTGCTGATATACCTGCACTGCCGCATGTCTAAGTTAAGATTGTGTATGTGTGCTGATATACCTGCACTGCCGCATGTCTAAGTTAAGATTGTGTGTCTGTGTGCTGATATACCTGCACTGCCGCATGTCTAAGTTAAGATTGTGTATGTGTGCTGATATACCTGCACTGCCGCATGTCTAAGTTAAGATTGTGTATGTGTGCTGATATACCTGCACTGCCGCATGTCTAAGTTAAGATTGTGTGTCTGTGTGCTGATATACCTGCACTGCCGCATGTCTAAGTTAAGATTGTGTATGTGTGCTGATATACCTGCACTGCCGCATGTCTAAGTTAAGATTGTGTATGTGTGCTGATATACCTGCACTGCCGCATGTCTAAGTTAAGATTGTGTGTCTGTGTGCTGATATACCTGCACTGCCGCATGTCTAAGTTAAGATTGTGTATGTGTGGTGATATACCTGCACTGCCGCATGTCTAAGTTAAGATTGTGTATGTGTGGTGATATACCTGCACTGCCGCATGTCTAAGTTAAGATTGTGTATGTGTGCTGATATACCTGCACTGCCGCATGTCTAAGTTAAGATTGTGTATGTGTGCTGATATACCTGCACTGCCGCATGTCTAAGTTAAGATTGTGTATGTGTGCTGATATACCTGCACTGCCGCATGTCTAAGTTAAGATTGTGTGTCTGTGTGCTGATATACCTGCACTGCCGCATGTCTAAGTTAAGATTGTGTATGTGTGCTGATATACCTGCACTGCCGCATGTCTAAGTTAAGATTGTGTATGTGTGGTGATATACCTGCACTGCCGCATATCTAAGTTAAGATTGTGTATGTGTGGTGATATACCTGCACTGCCGCATGTCTAAGTTAAGATTGTGTATGTGTGGTGATATACCTGCACTGCCGCATGTCTAAGTTAAGATTGTGTATGTGTGCTGATATACCTGCACTGCCGCATGTCTAAGTTAAGATTGTGTATGTGTGGTGATATACCTGCACTGCCGCATATCTAAGTTAAGATTGTGTATGTGTGGTGATATACCTGCACTGCCGCATGTCTAAGTTAAGATTGTGTATGTGTGCTGATATACCTGCACTGCCGCATGTCTAAGTTAAGATTGTGTATGTGTGCTGATATACCTGCACTGCCGCATGTCTAAGTTAAGATTGTGTATGTGTGGTGATATACCTGCACTGCCGCATGTCTAAGTTAAGATTGTGTATGTGTGGTGATTATACTCTTGATCAACTGACTCGCATGTCTAAGTTAAGATTGTGTATGTGTGGTGATATACCTGCACTGCCGCATGTCTAAGTTAAGATTGTGTATGTGTGGTGATATACCTGCACTGCCGCATGTCTAAGTTAACATTGTGTGTATGTGTGGTGATATACCTGCACTGCCGCATGTCTAAGTTAAGATTGTGTATGTGTGGTGATTACCTCCACTGCCGCATGTCTAAGTTAACATTGTGTGTATGTGTGGTGATATACTGCACTGCCGCATGTCTGTAAGGAGCGGTGTTTAAAAAGTGCCTAGACTGCTGTGTTTATTGTTATTGATTTTTATTTAATCACGATTTCCCAACTGCTTAAGATATACCTGTTTGAACTTTGGGATATTTTGTACTGTACGCTGCGTTGGATAATAAGTTTGTGCCGACGTTTCGAAGGGTCGCGCTGCTTCCTTCTTCAAAGCTATTGAATTTGGTTTAGGTTGTTTCTGGAATGGCTGGGAAAGGAACTGTGTCTATTATATGGCAACACTGGGTGCAGTTCTTGCAGTTGTCCTATATAAATTTCTTTTTTTTTCCACCAATTAAGTCAGCTTCCACTCTGAAGATGAAGAGAGCACGTTCACCCGAAACGTCGGTAAACTTACTCTGCACGTTGTATAAGTCCACAAGACTGCAATTTAAAGTGTGCAACCTGTAATACGCCTGGCTTTACGACGTACAGACTGCATGTTTCACGTTTCCCTCCGAGAAACTGATGGACTGTATGTAGTGCCTTCCGCATAGCTCATTAAAGTTCACTGCTGTGATTGATTTGCTTGTCATTACTTTCCTTCTTATAGTTACTGTAATTACCGCATGTCTGTACTAGCGCTGCTACTGCTACCGCAGCAGTCTGTAATTTGTGTGTTTAACCTTCAGATCCGTGACTACTTTCCCTCCAGTTCTGTTAATAATCGTATATTATGTTATAATGTGTATTATATTGTATTATTATTACTATTATTATTTTATTGTTGAGCAGTTCATTACCTCAGTACATACCCTGCATGTTCATAAAATATTTGATATATATGACTTCAAATTACATATTATTTAATTCTTAAATTCGCAAGATTATTTTCTGACTTACAAACGTGCTATATTGCAGAATGTGTGATCCTTACAGTGTATGTCTGATAACATGGCGGCCGTATGAATTGTAGGGATCGGTTTGGTGACGTTAATGAAGAAAACTGCAGGTGGGTTTCTGTAGCTTTCAATGTCGAAAATATTAATATTTTCATTTTCATATTGTACATTTTCCCATGCAACTGTACACACAAGTTTATTTTCGGCTAACTGCGTAATTGATTTTTAATGCTCATACATGTTTCGTTTGCTAACTGCATCCATCCTCAGGGTGCTATAGAAGTGTTGAAGATATGTACAGCTGCTTGTACAGTTTATCAAATATAAATAGTAACACATTTATACATATTAGTAAGTACAGTGCATTCAGTTATGCAGTGAACACCGAATATCTAAATCTGCGATTTCCTGTCTACTATAAACTGTAAAGCAATCCTCTATCACCAGATGTCTCGATACTACGGTTTACGTAATTCTAATACTTGTTTCATAACTTCAGTAACACTGTACAGTTTGTAATGACACTAATATGTGTAAATATTCTGTCATTTATACTTGACAGCCTTCATATCATGCTGTACATGTTTTGAACAGTTGTAGCTCCCTGAGGATAGCTGCAATTTGCAGCCCGAACATGTAGGAGCATTAAACTAGTTGTACATTATTTGACAATAAACGTGTGTACGTGTCTAAGTGTTTTGGCGAGGTTATTTCTAACGGTAGGTCAACAAGGCGTATTTGTGCTTTAACTTTTCTTTAAGTGAGCTGGTTTCGACTCCAATCTTTTCAAAAGTAATGTAAGTTTTATCTGTATCACGCGCTTTGTCCTGGTAGTGCAAAAAATAAATACGTAAAAGAAAAAACTCGCATTCTGTGAATTTTAGGGTAAATGCCAGCGATATTTTAACGCAACTGTAAGCTTAACTCGAATCCTTTGAACAGTTCAGCCATAGTAATAGTTACGTTTGAAAGTTTATCACTTTAGAACTCCAACAAATCGTATACAAAACTGGGTCTAAAACAGCAGGAAACGGTACATTTATTCACTTCCTAGTTTTGAATATATGTATTAGTGTTCATAATACTAATTAACACGACAACTAACAACGCAGTGCAGACAGTTCCTTACGAGGAATGAGTGAATTTACTGGTACTACTTGCTGCTCGAATTGACTTGAAATTTGAAAAATCCATTACAAATTTTTGCAAGGAATAAATATTTAAAAAAAATAGGCGTAGAATTCCCCTTAGTTAAAATTACCCGTTGTAATTCAACCGGCTTTACACTAGTACAAAATATTCGCACATTAAACGGCTTACCTTGAATAATCAAAACCACTTCGCACGAGCACAAATCTACAGCAGTTTTAAAAGCGTCTTAATTCTGCCGATGACAGGCTTGAACTGACTGCTAGCAGGTACTGCCCAGTTATGTGCGCGATCTATGGTCACCGCAGGTACAGTACAGGCTTCACAAAACATTTGTCACTCTTCTCTGCTTCCATGCTGTTACTTCCCACTGAATACAAAAGCCGGGATGGCTCAGTCGGTATATTTAGTTGGCTACGGGCTGGAAGACCGAGGATTCGTGGATCGAATCCCAGAGCGGGTTTAATTTTTTTTCTTCATCAAAATATCCAGACCGCCTCTGTGCCCTCCCAACCTCTCATCAATGAGCTACTAATACTGTTTCTCCGGAGGCAAAGCAGCCGGAGCGTGAAGACCACCACTCACCTCCGACAAGTACCGACGTTAAAAATAAGATAAGCCATACTCAGCTATCCCCATACGCCTTTTGGCATGCACAGGAACATCTTGACTTTAAAACGTTTCGGAATAAATAACTGTGAAGGAAGTGACGTTTGAGGTGTGTTCAGGTTTGTGACGCCGTGTACTTTCGTATGTATGTTTAACCCGAAAATTAAACCTCACTTTCATCTGAAACGTCGGTGTCCACGAAATGGCATGGCGTTAATTTTCTAAATTCCGTAACGTTGACGAGTAACAGATAACGGTATACATGTGTACTCCAGACGGGAGTATGCTAACTTGTTTGAGTTACTTCTTGAGAAAGTAATAGTAGCCATGATATTCAAAGGGGTCTCACGTTCCACGGAACCAGAATGTGAATTTCCTTACAAGATTCGATATTTTTACTGGGCGTTCATGAAGATTAAAGTAATTTGGGATGTGGCGCATAGTAGTTTGTTAGATACCGACGTTTCGGAGGAAGTTGTTACGCGAATCATCAGGGATTTTGTACCACTCACAGCATTAAGAAGGAGGCAATAGTTTGCTTCGAAAAGTCGATTAATATTCACCAGACAACACGGAGTCGTTTTCCAGAAGACTCTAATTTTCTTTTCCACAAAAACTCACGTTCTAATGTCATGTTTTATCGAACTCCATACAAACGTTTGGAGATATGACAGTGGAATAAGACACGAACTGCTTATTGTGACTTCTTTGCACAATCAGCGTCCTATTCAGCGGCTACTGTGATCTCTTTCCCAGGAATTAAAGCGGCCGGAGCGTGAGGCTGACCATTTACCTCTACTTAGTGCCGGGATTATGAATGAGTGGAACTCCTCTAGCGAAAAGCGAAAAGCAGCTGTGGCCATTTTCACGATAACACTTTGCAATGTAACTAGCGCCGAGGTTAAAGAAAGAGTACAGCTATACCTCTACTCCTCCTCTGGGCCTTCATGGCCTGTTCTAGGGTGAACTTTACCTTACCTTTACCTTAATTTTGAAACGTCTTCCTTTCTTTCCATTATCCCTTTCTTATCTCTAGATCCTTCCCTCCCCTTGCTGTTAAAATAGCAATTTAAGGCGTATCTGTGTCTCTCAGATGTTACGTTCTGCTTTGGGGATCTGCTGACTGCAAATACTTGAAAACTACAGTCTGTATGGAAATGGCGGGAGAACAATGTTACCTACATGTGCAGAAGGGCCCCGCAGTAGATGTTACTGACGCACCGCAGCCTTGAGGCTTTTTGTGAAACCCTGTGATGAATATGATTATATTATGTATTATATATATAGGTATATGTGTATAACATATGCTTTTAATTACAACTGCATTACGGTTATTTAACGTGTCACTGTTTTATGTACATATAATATAATTCTAAAATTTCATGGTTTTGGCTTATGGTATGTTTTGTTAAGATACTGCAAGTTGAGATCTCAACCGTACACAAGGATATTTGAAATAATTTAGGTGTTGTACGTAGAACTTTGCAGCCTGATGACGGCTGTTTACACTTGAGACGAAACGTGTTGCAGTAAAACTTTATAATATATAAAGAATTGTTGTGGTTGATGGCTACAATCCTCAATTCTCTTTCCCTCAGTTGTCACCACTGAAACTTCTTATGCACCTTTCCTTTTCCCATACGTGCCACATGACCGACCCATCTCATAAAATTCTATGATATACTTGCACGCAATTTGCACTATAATTTTTAACATTTTTATACAAATTTAACATGTATTGTTAATTCTACAGTCGCACATCTGTGATCTAATTAGACAATGCTATGTTGTTTTTGTCGAATACTTCCCTGAAGATGGCCAAAACGTGTAGGAGGCTTGCTGTAGGATTGTATTGTATACTTTTGTATTTAACTGTTGTGCAGGCTTTGGAATAAACATTGTATAATTATCTTATTGCACAGAACATTGATAATATTAAATTGTAGTTCAGTATATTGTAACGTTATATTTTGGTAGCAAACTGTACACAGAAGGTTCTGCACAGAATGATAGCAGGCATCTGATGAGCAAATATATAAATCCATCGATCAAGATTCTTTCAACTTTTATTCCTGATAATTAATCAGGGAGTTTCTAATGGATTTTAGAGACATATCTCTAATTAGCACAACATAAAATTTTACGTTTCACGTGGTCGTTTCTTTTATGACACCGTATGATCTGGTAATTTTTTATTATATTTTATCCTTACTTGTTGCCCTAATGTTCAATGTAGCCTTAAAATGGGACAATATATTCCTTCGAAACGTTGGTACCGTCTACCAAACTAGACGATGTCAACCCAGAAAATCAAACTTTGAACCTTCAGATTGATACGTGTTGCTCAATGTATTCAATACAATTTGCCAACTACATGCACAATATTAGTTACACATGAGTGATAAACACGTAGCTGCGACATGTTTCGGTACAAGCTACCATCCTCAGGTAGCTCAGTATGCGTGGTTTAAAACCAACAGCAAGTGACAAGCTATTATTTAAAAGGTTCCACAGTCTGTAGCAGGCTGCGTTGTTGATATCGCTTATGTATAAAAGTACAGCTTGTACTGTTTTATAAAGTAATGTTTAAACATGATTAAAACATTTGTTACATGTTAAATATGATTTATAGGGATTAAAACTATTGTTGCAGCTGCTAGTGGACACTAGTAGTTTGTGTCATTATATGTTGAGGTCTGTAGTGCGTATCTCAATGCAAGGTGGATCGGGTACTGTGTTTATGATGTGTCGTGTATCGGAACCAGCATGACACACTGAACTAAAAGTGCACGGAATGGACAGCTTTATGTTACGTGGTGCTGCTTGTATGGAGCACTTAAGATAAACAAAATCCGGAAATTCTGGACTTAGTTCTATGTTTAGTTCCAAACCACCATTTCGACGTACCTTGTAGCAGGTCAGTATGTAGCTGTCCGCAGCAACCTGTTCCAGCTCGAACCACAGTTTCACTGTAAATGCTGGTCTTCGCTTGTTTGTCACACAGAGGTATTAGCTGTAATGGCCAATGGGGTCGCTGGACGTGTTTGGTCTGTTTTAGGATCCAAGGTCTGTGTACACGCAGAACATGGCTGACAGCTTGGTGCAGTCCATTTCCCTTTTGTCGACACTTTTGGGGAGAGGAAGTGGGGAAAGGCGAAGGAAAAGGGTTGGCACAGGCTACGAGGGTAGTACCTGTTTTATGGCAGGATATGTCAGTGAATAATACCAGTCCTGAATACATCGGCCGATAAAACTGTAGGGGTCGACATTGTCACACTAAAGTAAGAGATAAATGCTTTTGCACAGGTAGCAGTCGCTAAGTCATACACCCTCGCCAGGCTAAGGCCCGCCGCTTACTGCCGCATTCCTTAAGTACCTTCCGAGTCTCTAGTTACCGGAACTGAACATCAAAATTGTATGTCTTGAAAGTGGTAATGTGACATTTGAAATGAAGGAGAAATAACTCTATACGAAATGTTATCGTTCTGGATAACGACACCGTGTAGTCTGGTAGGTGTTTACCAACGTTTCGGAGGGACATACTGCCATCCACCCTCAGCATGGAGGCAGTATATTTCACCGAAATATTGGTAACCACTTACCGGATTATACACTGTCATACATCAAAACATAACAATATGATTGGGGTTGTTCCTTGCCTTAATTGCACCTAATAGTGGTAACTATATGTTACAGACAGACAGAATGTCGTCTTATTTTTGTGAAGTTTCATTTGACTAATGCAGTTGAAACAGCAAGTTTATAATACTGTAAGAACAGACGGCTGGATTTATATTCATTAAACAGTTTATAGAACATTATTACTGAGCGAGCATTTCCAGATAGAAGAAATGAATTTCTTGTTTTACAGCGTAGTGCTACTAAAAGAAATTCGACTAAGGCCCGGGGCACACATCCGTTTTTCTAACATGCGGTGACGCTGCGTTGCTGCTGCGGGGCCGTAGCAAGCGTGTTCAAACCAACGCAATAGATGGACGTACGGTGACACAACGTCGACGGAGGTATGTGTGCACTACCCAACTGACTTCAGTGTATCCCACACCGTAATTACGGCAACGCAGCGTTACCGCACGTTAGAAAAACGGATGTGTGCACCGGGCCTAAAAGGAAGCGATAGGCGTTTGGGGAAACAGCGTAAAGGAGAAGTTTATGATATGTAGTTCTGGCCACATAATGTTAGTGTCGTAAAGTAAGGACGATGATACTTGCGAGACATGTAGCATGAGAAGTTTATGATATGTAGTTCTGGCCACATAATGTTAGTGTCGTAAAGTAAGGACGATGATACTTGCGAGACATGTAGCATGAGAAGTTTATGATATGTAGTTCTGGTCACATAATGTTAGTGTCGTAAAGTAAGGACGATGATACTTGCGAGACATGTAGCATGAGAAGTTTATGATATGTAGTTCTGGCCACATAATGTTAGTGTCGTAAAGTAAGGACGATGATACTTGCGAGACATGTAGCATGAGAAGTTTATGATATGTAGTTCTGGCCACATAATGTTAGTGTCGTAAAGTAAGGACGATGATACTTGCGAGACATGTAGCATGAGAAGTTTATGATATGTAGTTCTGGTCACATAATGTTAGTGTCGTAAAGTAAGGACGATGATACTTGCGAGACATGTAGCATGAGAAGTTTATGATATGTAGTTCTGGTCACATAATGTTAGTGTCGTAAAGTAAGGACGATGATACTTGCGAGACATGTAGCATGAGAAGTTTATGATATGTAGTTCTGGCCACATAATGTTAGTGTCGTAAAGTAAGGACGATGATACTTGCGAGACATGTAGCATGAGAAGTTTATGATATGTAGTTCTGGTCACATAATGTTAGTGTCGTAAAGTAAGGACGATGATACTTGCGAGACATGTAGCATGAGAAGTTTATGATATGTAGTTCTGGCCACATAATGTTAGTGTCGTAAAGTAAGGACGATGATACTTGCGAGACATGTAGCATGAGAAGTTTATGATATGTAGTTCTGGCCACATAATGTTAGTGTCGTAAAGTAAGGACGATGATACTTGCGAGACATGTAGCATGAGAAGTTTATGATATGTAGTTCTGGTCACATAATGTTAGTGTCGTAAAGTAAGGGGGATGAAGTGGGCGAGACATGTAGCATGAGAGAAATTCATGAGATAGCGATATGGAGGGAAAATATGGTGCAGAGAACCTATTTTTAGACCTCGACATAGATGGTAAGATAATAATAACGTGCAATAACAAAGAATGGAAGGTGCAAACTAGTTTCTCTGGCTCAGGATACAAACAAATAAAGGATTTTGGTGAAAGCTGTAGGTATTAGGTATGAATACAGATCAGTGAAATATTGCTTCCTCTAAAGAATACTGGGTTACCTAAGGTGGGTTTTAGAAACACGTGAGAGACTTATCACCTGAATTTACTTAGGCCTAGCTACGTTACGTGAGACTGGAGTGGAATGCTTACTGAGGAGCTGTACGATCTGTACTCCTCACGAAATACTATTCGAGTGACAAAATCAGAAGAATGTTTTTAAGAAGGTAGTTGGAACGGACGGAGAGGGCAGAAGGACGTTCATGACTTTGGTGGGGAAATCTGAGGAAAAGAGACAACTTGGAAGACCTAGGTGTAGACAGAATTATGATATTAAAATTGGTCATAAGAAATGAGATAAGGCTTGGACTGGGTTGATCTGGCTCAGTATATGTTCCAGTGGCGGATTGTTGTGAGCACGGTAATGCAATTTAGGGTTCCATGAAATGTGGAGTATATCCTGACTGCTTTAGGAACTGTTAGTTTTGACGTAGGACTCGCTCTATTGAGTCCAGTGCACATAGATGTGTCACAGCCTATTTCTGGTGTTGCTGTGATAGTTCTACTGTGATAGCAGGCCAACACAGTGAAGTCTAGTCATTCCATTTGGGCCCACTGTAAATAACTGTTGGTCCAAACACATTCCTAGAGTGCAGGACTGCAGTATGGCTGTTACATGAAAGGAGTATCAAGGTATGGCACATGGGCTTAATTTTTGTGAAGAGCTTTGAACTATATGTTTTTCATTTCTTTTGTCACTCAGTTTCGAAATATCTTCAAGTTTTGAATTATGGTCGGTTTATAAATACTTAAACTATATAGTTGATAGTCATATTTTGGATTAAGATACAAAATACATGCTGATCCCAGTGGCCGTGCGGTCTGAGGCTTGGGTCTTCGGACGCTCGCTTGCTAGGATCGTGGGTTCGAATCCCACCGGGGGCATGGATGTTTGTGTTGTAAAAAGACGGTTGTGGACCGTTAGAGACACGAAAGGACGAAAAAGGATTAATACAGAACAAAAATGGATCAAAGGGGAAAATCCAGGAACTAGTAAAAAAAAAAAAAAAAAATAACCCACCACGGGCATGGATGTCTGTCTGTTGTGAGTGTTGTGTGTTGTCAGGTAGAGATTTCTGCGACGAGCTGGTCCCTCGTCCAGAGGAGTCCTACCGACTGTGGTGTGTTAAAAAGTGTGTGAGCGTGAAGGCGGCCTAGGCCCACCAGGGGGCTGTCGAAAATTGAAAAAAAGAAAAAATAATTTTTTTGGAGCAAGTTGTGCAGTTGTCATGCAGCCACTTTCCACAGACAGCGTTTTATCCAGTCGCATTCCTCTTTTGTTACACAGCAGTATTGCTTATATTCTTTACAGCGGTCACTGTCATCATTTTTATCAGAATTAGAATTCGGAGTGTGAAACTTTTCTTGAAATTACTCTTCATATGTTTGGCTTTTAGTTTCTTCTTCTGGATGATTGGCGAACTAGTGAGAACTCCCCATGGAGACTTCTCGTTACCATTGTTGGCCCCGAGTTTGATAATTTTGGTGGAGGGGACAATTCCATGAATTTTAGTTCGCGTTTTTTTTTCCCTCAGAAACCTGGATGGATGTTGGTGGATGGACGGATGCAGGAGTGAAGGCGCGCCTTTTTAATGCGTTCTTTAACACGTAACAGGGGTAAATAAATTATATTACAGTCGGTAGGCGACAGTTTTTAGTATTTCATTAACATATCGTTGAAAATGCAGCATACAGTTTGATGTATAAACATAGGCCAACCAAGCGAGTTAGAGTATAGGTGGGGCAACGTTACCCATCTTTCAGTGGGGCGACTGTACCCAAATGTGGAGCAAAGAATCCCCGGCTGATCACCTGACAATGGCGTGGTTTGCGAAAGTTTCTAACTATATACAACACTACAGAAACGGTGACTCCTCTTCACACAAACTATTGGTAAAAATTACTATATACATAAATTAAAGAATAGCTCCCTGAAATGTATAAGGTTACAAATGACGTCACTTACTTTACAAAACAGTGTCAGGGCGTTCAGACAAACACAGCAACAGTCACTTGCACAATCCCACACTCGCCACTGGAAAAACTTCTAACTGCGCAGTATGTGCAGCTTCCTAGAGCTAAGGTTTCGAAGTAACTGATGTTGGGGCATCACTAGTCAGGCGGGCAAATATGCTCTTTGTGCTCTGTAGGCAGTTGCGTCCAGTTATGAGACAGTTGGAACATCCGGGATGTAAACCAACTGGCGATAACGGTTATCAAGTCGATAGGACAGGGATGGGGGGTGAAGCGATGGTGTAAAATGGCGCATGAAGGAAAACAAGGCAGAGAAATAAGAATGCATGAACAAAGGACGAGTCGAACGAGCAGTTTTGGCAGGTCGAAACATGTGAACTGCTCAGTGTCACACATATTGTTCGTTGTCAGATATGATAGGTGACTCCATGTGGAAGGTTGACAGTATCTGTTGCTTTGCGTATATATTTACGCATATATGTGTATATTTGTCATTACTTTAAGTACAGTTTCATTATAACACTGTCTTCAACCAATCACATCCACCGCTGTACGTTAGGCACCTTTGTTAGTGAAGGGAGGATGAAAAATGAATTTAATTTACTGGAACTCGTAATCGTAATGAATTGAATTCAGTGGAATTCATAATCTTAACAATTAGTGAATATATACTCCATTATATATTTTTAACGGGAAACTTAAGTTCGAAAATACTACAGTGCAGAAACCTCTAAAGATGTCTGAAGTATATACTAAATATGCTAAATTGTATTAAATGTTATAACAGATTTGTACTTAATGGTTTACTGTTTGTCAGTGTCTGCATGACTGACTGACTGACTGTCTTTTAACCGTCCAAATGTGCTACCGAATTACTAGCACACGAGCTGCGTGACAAAATATTCTTAGCTGTGTACTGGACTTGCTGTGTAGACTGGCTGTCGAAGGTAGAAGCTGTTTAAGTTACAGACTGACCAACTGAGCATCAAAGTAACTCTAGTATAGCGACTGTACTGTGGGCCGTGCCATCGGTTATAGCGACTCGCAACGATCTGGACGGTCCGGGGATCCAATCCCCTTGGGTGCGAGATTTTCAGCACCTGTCCAGACCGGCCCTAGGGCCACCCAGACTCCTGTACAATGGGTACTGGGTCATTCCCGTGGGTAAAGCGGGCGGGTCGTGGAGTTGACCACCCACCCCTATCTAGTGACGAGATTAAAGGAAGAGTAGAGCTTTACTTCTACTCCCCCTGTGGGCCTTCATGGCGTTTTCAAGGGTGAACTTTACAGCTCAGTGCTACGGAAAGGAATTGGACATAAAAGAAAGTGATATGAGGTGGGAGAAACTGCGTAAGGGAGAAGTTTATGATATGTACTTCTCGCCACATAATATTAGGGTCGTAAAGTAAGGAGGATGAAATGGGCGAGACATGTAGCATGAGAAAAATTAATGAGATAGCGTTATGGAGGGAAAATATGGTGGAGAGAACCCGCTTGTAAGACCTCGACATAGATGGTAAGATAATAATAAAGTGCAATACAAAGAATGGGAAGTGCAGACTAGCTTTCTCTGACTCAGGATACAGTCAAATAAAGGGTTTTTGTGAAAGCGATAGTGAACACTGCTGTTCTGTAAATTTGCGTGAATTTATTGATGAGCTGAGACACTATTGTCTTATCTAGAATGACTCTACCAATAGGCTTAGATTTGTGAAGGAAAACCCTCCAGATAAGTTATTGCAGACCTGCATTGTATGTCGGATCTATTCTGAGCTTTTTACAATATTGTCTGTGTTTGCTGGTTACTTTGACACTCTCAGAAATCATTCAGATTAAGCTTATGTCAGTGTCGGCTGGTGTGTGATGTGTACATGGAACTTCAGAAATGGAATATATACTTAAAAGCTATTACGTATGAATACAGATCAGTGAAATAGTACTTATATATTATAATATAAATATAAATAAAATAAATAAAAATAAATAATATAAATATAAATATAATATAATATAATATTTGAGTGACTTATCACCTGAATTTACTTAGGCCTAGCTAGTTTACGTGAGACTGGAGTAGAATACACAATGAGGAACTGTACGATCTGTACTGCTCACGAAAAAATATTCGAGTGACCAATCAGAAGAATGTGATTAACAAGGAAGTTGGAACGGATGAGGGAGGGCAGAAGGGCGTTTATGACTTTGGTGGGGAAATGTGAGGAAAAGAGACAACTTGGAAGACCTAGGTGTAGACGGAATTATAATATTAAAATTGGTCTTAAGAAATGAGATAAGACTTGGACTGGGTTGATCTGGCTCAGGATATGTTGCAGTGGCGGATTGTTGTGAACACGGTAATGCAATTTAGGTTTCCATAAAATTGGAGTATATCTTGACTGCTTTAGGAACTGTTAGTTTTGACTAAGGACTCTGCTCTATTGAGTCCAGTGCACATAGATGTGTCACAGCCTATTTCTGGTATTGCTGTGATAGTTCTACTGTGATAGCAGGCCGACACAGTGAAGTCTAGTCATTCCATTTGGGCCCACTGTAAATAACTGTTGGTCCAAACACATTCCTAGAGTGCAGGACTGCAGTATGGCTGTTACATGAAAGGAGTATCAAGGTATGGCACATGGGCTTAATTTTTGTGAAGAGCTTTGAACTATATGTTTTTCATTTCTTTTGTCACTCAGTTTCGAAATATCTTCAAGCTTTGAATTATGGTCGGTTTATAAATATTTAAACTATATGGTTGAGAGTCACATTTTGGAATAAGACACAAAATACATATGAATATAAAGTATTCAGTACTTTATTAGCTAAATGTGTTGGATACAATTATTTAAATGCATGTACATGTTTATGTAACACTTGTGTCAGTGTTAATATTTAACAAATCCTCTCATACAGAACAAGTATCCAAATATATTTCCTGTTACAGCTTACTACCTAACTACGACTGTATATTTCAGTATTCCTAAAACGTAATGTAACACAGTTCATGACCTTAAACATCCAGTTTGCCATTAATGTATCATCCATCACAAGATTGTATCAAAATATGTTTCTGTTATTAATACAAGTATTTGTTAACACTGCACACACTTCTCCAACATGTGGCACTGCATACTGTATACACTGTTAGTAGCTATTTGAAATGAGACTTACTCTATCGAAATAGATGTGCCACGTTAAATTGTAAATATTTTGAATGGTGGATAGAGCATAAGGCTGAGATGTTAAATAAAATGTCCACAGTGACAAAAATCATGGCACGTAAACTAGAGTTGAATATTTGTAAGTGTATGTGTATACAATTCTCAGTACCATAACATTAAATGTAATTATGCAATAATAATAATAATAATAAATTTAAGAAGTATAACATAATTTGTCTTTGGATGTAAAAATTATACTGATCTTATGTAAACAAACTGTAGGAATATGCAGTGGCGAATTTTTGTGGTGACGGTAATGGAATTTAGGGTATTTCTTAAGTGACAGACGAAATATAGCTTTTGAAGAATGACTGTTACCGTGGAGTTACTCAGTTACGTTACATAACGTTACGATACGCATTGCCACGCATTTAATTCGTCAGAAATTTTTCTGGTTTTGAGACTTGATAAGATTCAGTATTATGTTAACAGACCTACAATTATCAAATTTCCGATTCTACTGGATCTCTTCCACGTCTTCGCTTCCAGTTCACAAATATCCATTTCATTATTAACCTCCCATCTATATCAAGGTCTCACACACGGCTTCTTCTCATCGTCACTATATTAATACAAAGCGTATATGAGTTTAAGTGCATTGCAGTTTGTATTTGTAATGTGTAGGACTACGTACAGTCAGTGTTTAGTTTGAATTAGACTATACTTCTAATGTAATGCATTTCGTAAGAAATTCTGGGTTTGGAACCTGACAATATTATACACGCTACTTGCGGAAGATGAATTCAGGTGGCTCCGCTCTGCCTCACACAGTCACGGCCTTTCGTTACCGCCAGTTCTCAAACAATCTTACGACACGGGCTCAACAAGTGAGGGAGGGAGAAGAAGCAAAGACTTATGAGAAAACAGCAAATTTCAGGCCACCGCTGTGAGAGCCTTATGTTAAATTGCTACACTTTTGATTGTACTCTGGATAGTGTTACGGTCATATTGAGCTTATCTTGTACGACAAAGTTTCTTACTGTTACGTCATCAAGACGGAGACATTTTCCAGAATTGAAACTTGTTTCAAAGTCCTCTGAATAGCTTCGAACAAAGAATGTTTTACTTATCTCTTCAATACTATATGCTACACGTAACTTGAATTCACATTTGAATTTAGAAGCCTGACTACTTGGGCCAATCAGCTGAATAGCACAGTAAAACCTGCCAAATATAAACTTTTTGTGGTACAGGAATACTTTGCCGAAACAGAGTACAAGGGCCACCTCACTCTTTAACTGACTGGAATTGAATGTTGCACCCTTAAATATGTGCAATGAATGTGCGGCTGTTGCATGCTCCTCCAAATCACTTATAAGAACCTTCCAAGAACATGGGAAAACTATTTTACTAAGCGGACATATTATTGGTCCGTATGTACAGACAGCTTGGTGTTCAGCTATGTGTTCAATGGAGAGCAAGTCTGAACAGCCGTTGTCCCTGTTAGCGCAGGGGTACTTTTGTCTTCTGGCGATGCTTTCCAAAGCCACATTCCTGATGTTTGAATACTCGGCTGTGCATGTAGTACAACGATCGACTTCCTGTCTGCACTTACTGCAGACGTTGTGGCCGTTGGTGCACAGCGTTATGGGTGGCACCATGTACTCCATGCAGACAGGACACTCCAGGTCACTCAGTAGAGCTTCGTCGAGGGCACGTGACAAATCGTCCATATCTAGAACACAAGTTTTGTATGTTTGTGAACGTTGTTAATAGGATTTGAACCTTTAAACTAGGTCGTTACTGTGTGTACTACAGCTTTAAGATCTTGGCCATATGGTGTATTGTGGGTTTCGGGTGTAGAGGTATGGCTCCACTCATTTATTACCTTCAAACTAGATGGAAGTGAGTGGTTAAATTCAGGCCCCGCCTGGTTTATCTCGGGAAAGGACCTCGGTACCCATTGTACAGGAGGGTCGTTGGGCCCCAGAGCCGGTGTGGACATTTTAGAGAAATGAAGAATTTCTCGCCCCCTACCAGCATTCGAAC
Source organism: Reticulitermes speratus (assembly GCA_021186555.1). NCBI lineage: Eukaryota > Metazoa > Arthropoda > Insecta > Blattodea > Rhinotermitidae > Reticulitermes > Reticulitermes speratus. The sequence continues at coordinate 6,258,859 of JAJKFL010000012.1, read as the reverse complement.
CCCGGACCTTACGGCCCGTAAACGTAGTCGCTATACCGAATACGCTACTCCGGCTCCAATACATAAATTAATTATAAGATAATAGAAGACAAATATTTGGATCCCAGAGAGCTTTGTGCTTTGAATATATTTGAATATGCTTTACGTAAGTATATCGTGCAGTTGTTAACAATAGGTGATCGATGTTGTGAGGTGGTTGATATGAAGTGCTGTAGGATGGCACTTGTGGTGGTTTTATGTTGTGAGGTGGTTGATAGGAAGTGCTGTAGGATGGCACTTGTGATGGTTTTATGTTGTGAGGTGATTGATATGAAGTGCTGTAGGATGGCACTTGTGGTGGTTTTATGTTGTGAGGTGGTTGATATGAAGTGCTGTAGGATGGCACTTGTGGTGGTTTTATGTTGTGAGGTGGTTGATAGGAAGTGCTGTAGGATGGCACTTGTGATGGTTTTATGTTGTGAGGTGATTGATATGAAGTGCTGTAGGATGGCACTTGTGATGGTTTTATGTTGTGAGGTGATTGATATGAAGTGCTGTAGGATGGCACTTGTGGTGGTTTTATGTTGTGAGGTGGTTGATATGAAGTGCTGTAGGATGGCACTTGTGGTGGTTTTATGTTGTGAGGTGGTTGATAGGAAGTGCTGTAGGATGGCACTTGTGATGGTTTTATGTTGTGAGGTGATTGATATGAAGTGCTGTAGGATGGCACTTGTGATGGTTTTATGTTGTGAGGTGATTGATATGAAGTGCTGTAGGATGGCACTTGTGATGGTTTTATGTTGTGAGGTGGTTGATATGAAGTGCTGTAGGATGGCACTTGTGGTGGTTTTATGTTCTGAGGTGGTTGATAGGAAGTGCTGTAGGATGGCACTTGTGATGGTTTTATGTTGTGAGGTGATTGATATGAAGTGCTGTAGGATGGCACTTGTGATGGTTTTATGTTGTGAGGTGGTTGATATGAAGTGATGTAGGATGGCACTTGTGATGGGTTTATGGTGTGAGGTGGTTGATATGAAGTGCTGTAGGATGGCATTTGTGATGGTTTTATGTTGTGAGGTGGTTGATATGAAGTGATGTAGGATGGCACTTGTGATGGTTTTATGACAAACGAAACGCATCTATCGCACGTTTATTAAAAATGTCAAGAGGGGCTTAAGATAGCGTTGCACAATTTGTGTGTTACATGTAGAAGGCACACTGGATGTTGAGTTGCAAGTGCAACCTGTTGATTTTTGTACATCAGGTTGTGTTTTCTATGAGTCTATAACTGTTGAGGTATTATTTGGAAGAAATTTTGATTAGGAAAATATAATTATGCCTGAAGTTGAATATCTGTGTGAAAATTGGTCTCCAAAGTTAACGGACGAACATATGCTGAAAGTATTCGAGAAGAGAGTGCTGAGGAGGATATTTGGATCTAAACGGAGCAAGTGATAGAGGAGGACGGCAGAATTTGCGTGCTAAGAATCTTCATAACTGTTACTGCACATCAAATATTATTTGGGTTATTAAATCAAGGAAGGTGACAAGGAGACAACTTGGAAGACCTAGACGTATGTGGAAGAATAATATTAAAATTGACGTTAAAGAAATAGTGGCGGCGGGTTTGACCGTGATTAATTTGGTTCAGCTTCGGGCTCCATGAAGTGCGTGAATTTCCTTGACTGCCTGAGAAACTAGCAGCTTCTTAAGAAAGACTGTGCGGCATGGAATTTATGTGAATTCCAATCTTAAAAATATCGTGTCAGTCCGCTGGTTAGGGTACCGAGGGATCGCAATTGGATTACCTGCAGGGGCAGAAATGTTTGGCTTCACAACGTCCAGACCGGCTATGGGGCCCACCCAGTCTCTGTCCTTTGGGCACAGGGAAATTTTGGGTAGGATAAAGCGGCCGCCAAGTGAGGCTAAGCCCATACCTGCATGGGATGTCTAACTTAAGATTGTGTATGTGTGGTGATATACCTGCACTGCCGCATATCTAAGTTAAGATTGTGTATGTGTGGTGATATACCTGCACTGCCGCATGTCTAAGTTAAGATTGTGTATGTGTGGTGATATACCTGCACTGCCGCATGTCTAACTTAAGATTGTGTATGTGTGGTGATATACCTGCACTGCCGCATATCTAAGTTAAGATTGTGTATGTGTGGTGATATACCTGCACTGCCGCATGTCTAACTTAAGATTGTGTATGTGTGGTGATATACCTGCACTGCCGCATATCTAAGTTAAGATTGTGTATGTGTGGTGATATACCTGCACTGCCGCATGTCTAACTTAAGATTGTGTATGTGTGGTGATATACCTGCACTGCCGCATATCTAAGTTAAGATTGTGTATGTGTGGTGATATACCTGCACTGCCGCATGTCTAACTTAAGATTGTGTATGTGTGGTGATATACCTGCACTGCCGCATATCTAAGTTAAGATTGTGTATGTGTGGTGATATACCTGCACTGCCGCATGTCTAACTTAAGATTGTGTATGTGTGGTGATATACCTGCACTGCCGCATGTCTAACTTAAGATTGTGTATGTGTGGTGATATACCTGCACTGCCGCATATCTAAGTTAAGATTGTGTATGTGTGGTGATATACCTGCACTGCCGCATGTCTAACTTAAGATTGTGTATGTGTGGTGATATACCTGCACTGCCGCATATCTAAGTTAAGATTGTGTATGTGTGGTGATATACCTGCACTGCCGCATGTCTAAGTTAAGATTGTGTATGTGTGGTGATATACCTGCACTGCCGCATGTCTAAGTTAAGATTGTGTATGTGTGGTGATATACCTGCACTGCCGCATGTCTAAGTTAAGATTGTGTGTATGTGTGGTGATATACCTGCACTGCCGCATGTCTAAGTTAAGATTGTGTATGTGTGCTGATATACCTGCACTGCCGCATGTCTAAGTTAAGATTGTGTATGTGTGCTGATATACCTGCACTGCCGCATGTCTAAGTTAAGATTGTGTATGTGTGGTGATATACCTGCACTGCCGCATGTCTAAGTTAAGATTGTGTATGTGTGGTGATATACCTGCACTGCCGCATGTCTAAGTTAAGATTGTGTATGTGTAGTGATATACCTGCACTGCCGCATGTCTAAGTTAAGTTTGTGTGTATGTGTGGTGATATACCTGCACTGCCGCATGTCAGTTTAAGTTAAGATTGTGTGTATGTGTGGTGATATACCTGCACTGCCGCATGTCTAAGTTAAGATTGTGTATGTGTGGTGATATACCTGCACTGCCGCATGTCTAAGTTAAGATTGTGTATGTGTGGTGATATACCTGCACTGCCGCATGTCTAAGTTAAGATTGTGTATGTGTGGTGATATACCTGCACTGTTGCATGTCTAAGTTAAGATTGTGTATGTGTGGTGATATACCTGCACTGCCGCATGTCTAAGTTAAGATTGTGTGTATGTGTGGTGATATACCTGCACTGCCGCATGTCTAAATTAAGGTTGTGTATGTGTGGTGATATACCTGCACTGCCGCATGTCTAAGTTAAGATTGTGTGTATGTGTGGTGATATACCTGCACTGCCGCATGTCTAAGTTAAGATTGTGTGTATGTGTGGTGATATACCTGCACTGCCGCATGTCTAAGTTAAGATTGTGTGTATGTGTGGTGATATACCTGCACTGCCGCATGTCTAAGTTAAGATTGTGTGTATGTGTGGTGATATACCTGCACTGCCGCATGTCTACGTTAAGATTGTGTGTATGTGTGGTGATATACCTGCACTGCTGCATGTCTACGTTAAGATTGTGTGTATGTGTGGTGATATACCTGCACTGCCGCATGTCTAAGTTAAGGTTGTGTATGTGTGGTGATATACCTGCACTGCCGCATGTCTAAGTTAAAATTGTGTATGTGTGGTGATATACCTGCACTGCCGCATGTCTAAGTTAAGTTTGTGTTATGTGTGGTGATATACCTGCACTGCCGCATGTCTAAGTTAAGATTGTGTGTATGTGTGGTGATATACCTGCACTGCCGCATTCTAAGTTAAGATTGTGTGTATGTGTGGTGATATACCTGCACTGCCGCATGTCTAAGTTAAGTTGTGTATGTGTGGTGATATACCTGCACTGCCGCATGTCTAATTAAGATTGTGTATGTGTGGTGATATACCTGCACTGCCGCATTCTAAGTTAAGATTGTGTATGTGTGGTGATATACCTGCACTGCCGCATGTCTAAGTTAAGATTGTGTATGTGTGGTGATATACCTGCACTGCCGCATTCTAAGTTAAGATTGTGTATGTGTGGTGATATACCTGCACTGCCGCATGTCTAAGTTAAGATTGTGTATGTGTGGTGATATACCTGCACTGCCGCATGTCTAAGTTAAGATTGTGTATGTGTGGTGATATACCTGCACTGCCGCATGTCTAAGTTAAGATTGTGTATGTGTGGTGATATACCTGCACTGCCGCATGTCTAAGTTAAGATTGTGTAAGTGTGGTGATATACCTTTACTGCCGCATGTCTAAGTTAAGATTGTGTATGTGTGGTGCTATACCTCACTGCCGCATGTCTCTAAAGCGCGGTGTTTAAAAAGTGCCTAACTGCTTTGTTTATTGTGATTGATTCTTGATTTAAATACGATATCCCAATGCTTCAGATATACCTGTTTGAAGTTTGGGATATTTTTACTCTCATTGATTCAAGTTATTGCGTATATATTCATTTAGCAATAATTTTTTTGTCGTAATTCTTAATTTTGTAATTTTAAGTTTATTTATGCACATATAACACATTTATATGTTTTTTGTATCTACGTTCTGCCTGAGAGGGCCTTCGTAGTCCGAAACATGCAGTTAAATTATACGACATAACAAATTGTATTAATGAAATGGGCAATTAGTTTGAATAAAGAGAGTAAAGTTACTATATTGCGTGGTAACATGTCAATATTAAGTTGGTATATGTGAGTTGGAGAGGAATATGTCACGACTTATGTACTAATTAAGGTGTATCCTGGTATTTTCCTGGAGAGACCGAAGACAACCACGGAAACACAAAAGTCAGGATAACTGTTTCCGTGTCGCCTTCTTAAACTGGGACCAACCGAATAAAGAGCAAGGATCAAGATCACGGCGGATTGTTACGCTGCGTTGGATAATAAGTTTGTTGCGACGTTTCGAAGGAACGCGCTGCTTCCTTCTTCAAAGCTATTGAATTTGGTTTTTAGGTTGGTTTCTGGAATGGCTGGGAAAAGAACTGTGTCTATTATATGGCAACACTGGTGCAGTTCTTGCAGTTGTCCTATATAAATCACTTTTTTTTTCCCAATTAATTCAGCTTTCACTCTGAAGGATGATGAGAGCACGTTCACCCGAAACGTCGGTAAACTTACTCTGCACGTTGTAAAAGTCCAGAAGATTGTAATTAAGGGGCAAGTTGTAATGCGCCTGGCTTTACGACGTACAGACTGCATGTTTCACGTTTCTAATGGAACTGATGGACTGTATGTAGTGCCTTCCGCATAGCTCATTAAAGTTCACTGCTGTGATTGATTTGCTTGTCATTACTTTCCTTCTTATAGTTAACTGTAATTGCCGCATGTCTGTACTAGCGCTGCTGCTGCTACTGCACTGCAGCAGTCTTTAATTTGTGTGTTTAACCTTCAATCCATGACTACTTTCTCCCTCTCCAGTTCTGTTAATAATCTATATTGTGTTTAAATGTATATTATATTGTATTATTATTACTATTATTATTTTATTTATTTTGAGCAGTTCATTACCTCAGTACATACCCTGCATGTTCATAAAATATTTGATATTTAGACTTCAATATTACATATTATTTAATTCTTAAATTCACAAGTTTATTTTCTGACTTACAAACGATGCTATATTGCAGAATGTGTCATCCTTTACAGTGTATGTCTGATAACATGGCGGCCGTTTTGAATTGTAGGGATCGGTTTGGTGACGTTAACTGAAGAAACTGCAGGTGTGTTTCTGTAGCTTTCAATGCCGAAAATATTAATATTTTCATTTTCATATTGTGCATTTTCCCATGCAATTGTACACACATCTTTATTTTCGGCTAACTGCGTAATGATTTTTAATGCTCATACATGTTTCGTTTGCTAATGCATCCATCCTCAGGGTGCTATAGAAGTGTTGAAGATATGTACAGCTGCTTGTACAGTTTATCAAATATAAATAGTAACATATTTATACATATTAGTAGAGTACAGTGCATTCAGTTATGCAGTGAACACCGAATATCTAAATCTGCGATTTCCTGTCTATATAAACTGTAAAGCAATCCTCTATCACCAGATGTCTCGATACTACGTTTTACGTAATTCTAATACTTGTTTCATAACTTCAATAACACTGTACAGTTTTGTAATGACACTAATATGTGTAAATATTCTGTCATTATACTTGACACCTTCATATCATGCTGTACATGTTTTGAACAGTTGTAGCTCCCTGAGGATGCTGCAATTTGCAGCCCGAACATGTAGGAGCATTAAACTAGTACATTAATTGACAATAAACGTGTGTACGTGTCTAAATGTTTTGGCGAGGTTATTTCGAACGGTAGGTCAACAAGGCGTATTTGTGCTTTTAACTTTTCTATAAGTGAGCAGGTTTTGACTCCAAGCTTTTCAAAAGTAATGTAAGTTTTATCTGTATCACGCGCTTTGTCCTGGTATTGCAAAAAAAAATAAATAAGTAAAAGAAAAAACTCGCATTGTGTAAATTTTAGGGTAAATGCCAGCGATATTTTAACGCAACTGTAAGTTTAACTCGAATCCTTTGAACATTTCAGCCATATAATAGTTACGTTTGAAAAGTTTATCACTTTAGAACTCCAACAAATCGTAACAAAACTGGGTCTAAAACAGCAGGAAACGATACATTTATTCACTTCCTAGTTTTGAATATATGTATTAGTGTTCATAATACTAATTAACACGACAACTAACAACACAGTGCAGACAGTTCCTTACGAGGAATGAGTGAATTTACTGATACTACTTGCTGCTCGAATTGACTTGAAATTTGAAAAATCCATTACAAATTTTGCAAGGAATAATTATTTGAAAAAAAAAATAGGCGTAGAATTCCCCTTAGTTAAAATTACCCGTTGTAATTCAACCGGCTTTACACTAGTACAAAATATTCGCACATTAAACGGCTTACCTTGAATAATCAAAACCACTTCACACGAGCACAAATCTACAGCAGTTTTAAAAGCGTCTTAATTCTGCCGATGACAGGCTTGAACTGACTGCTAGCAGGTACTGCCCCAGTTATGTGCGCGATCTATGGTCACCGCAGGTACAGTACAGGCTTCACAAAACATTTGTCACCCTTCTCTGCTTCCATGCTGTTACTCCCCACTGAATACAAAAGTGTATTTGCTCTTTCAATGCCCATGTGCTGTATTTGTAATAGAAAGGTCTTAAAATGTGTAGAGCCGGGATGGCTCAGTCGGTATATTTAGTTGGCTACGGGCTGGAAGACCCAGAATTCGTGGATCGAATCCCAGAGCGGGTTTAATTTTTTTTCTTCATCAAAATATCCAGACCGCCTCTGTGCCCTCCCAACCTCTCATCAATGAGCTACTAATACTGTTTCTCCGGAGGCAAAGCAGCCGGAGCGTGAAGACCACCACTCACCTCCGACAAGTACCGACGTTAAAAATAAGATAAGCCATACCTCAGCTATCCCCATACGCCTTATTGGCATGCACAGGAACATCTTGACTTTAAAACGTTTCGGAATAAATAACTGTGAAGGAAGTGACGTTTGAGGTGTGTTCAGGTTTGTGACGCCGTGTACTTTCGTCTGTATGTTGTAACCCGAAAATTAAACCTCAGTTTCATCTGAAACGTCGGTGTCCACAAAATGGCATGTCGTTAATTTTCTAAATTCCGTAATGTTGACGAGTAACACATAACGGTATACATGTGTACTCCAGTTGGAAGTATGCTAACTTGTTTGAGTTACTTCTTGAGAAAGTAATAGTAGTCATGATATTCAAGGGGGTCTCACGTTCCACGGAACCAGAATGTGAATTTCCTTACAAGATTCGATATTTTTACTGGGCGTTCATGAAGATTAAAGTAATTTGGGGTATGGCGCATAGTAGTTTGTTAGATATCGACGTTTCGGAGGAAGTTGTTGCGCGAATCATCAGGGATTTTGTACCACTCACAGCATTAAGATGGAGGCAATAGTTTGCTCCGAAAAGTCGATGAATATTCACCAGGCAACACGGAGTCGTTTTCCAGAAGACTAATTTTCTTTTCCACAAATACTCACGTTCTAATGTCATATTATATCGAACTCCATACAAACGTTAGGAGATATGAACAGTGGAATAAGACACGAACTGCTTATTGTGACTTCTGTGCACAATCAGCGTCCTATTCAGCGGCTACTTGAGCTCTTTCCCAGGAATTAAAGCGGCCGGAGCGTGAGGCTGACCATTTACCTCTACGTAGTACCGGGATTATGAATGAGTGGAACTCCTCTAGCGAAAAGCGAAAAGCAGCTGTGGCCATTTTCACGATAACACTTTGCAATGTAACTAGCGCCGAGGTTAAAGAAAGAGTAGAGCTATACCTCTACTCCTCTGGGCCTTCATGGCCTGTTCTAGGGTGAACTTTACCTTACCTTTACCTTAATTTTACAACGTCTTCCTTTCTTCCTGTTATCCCTTTCTTATCTCTAGATCCTTCCCTCACCTTGCTGTTAAAATAGCAATTTAAGTCGTATCTGTGTCTCTCAGATGTTACGTTCTGCTTTGGGGATCTGCTGCCTGTGCAAATGCTTGAAAACTAGTCTGTATGGAAATGGCGGGAGAACAATATTACCTACATGTGCAGAAGGGCCCCGCAGCAGATGTTACTGACGCACCGCAGCCTTGAGGCTTATTGTGAAACGCTGTGATGAATATGATTATATTATATATATAGGTATATGTGTGTAACATATGCTTTTAATTACAACTGCATTAACGCTGTATTTAACGTGTCACTGTTTTATGTACATATAATATAATTCTAAAATTTCATGGTTTTGTCTTAATGTATGTTTTGTTAAGACACTGCAAGTTGAGATCTCAACAGTACACAGGGATATTGTGAAATAATTAAGGTGTTGTACATAGAACTTTGCAGCCTGATGACGGCTGTTTACACTTGAGACGAAACGTGTTGCAGTAAAACTTTATAATATATGTGATGCGGAAAGCAAAAAGGGACCTCTTGTCGGGATTTTTCGAATTCGAGTTTTTGGTATTTTCAAATTTAGTACTAAATTCTGAACAATTTGATACCAAATTTAGGTTGATACTGTGAAAAATGACCAAGTTATGAATGTTTAAACTTTTTAAGAGGAAACAGGGATTTTTGAGAAAAACGCATTTTAAAGTTAAATAACACAGAACTCCTTTATTTTACATATTTAAGAAATAAAACGTATGTTAAATTGTATGCGTTTAGGACCGGAATATCGACTAGAGAACATAATGAATAATTTAAAAGTGTAAAAAACAGAAAATGGTGATTTTTGACCTAACATGCTATTTGGCCTGTACTGAAAATTTTACTCTCCCGACAAGAGGTCCCTTTTTGCTTTCCCCATCACATATAAAGAATTGTTGTGGTTGATGGCTACATTCCTCAATTCTCTTTCCCTCAGGTGTCACCACTGAAACTTCGTGTGCACCTTTCCTTTCCCCATACGTGCCACATGACCCTCCCATCTCATAAAATTCTATGATATACTTGCACGCAATTTGCACTATAACTTTTAACATTTTTATGCAAATTTAACATGTATTGTTAATTCTACAGTCGCACATCTGTGATCTAATTAGACAATGCTGTGTTGTTTTTGTCGAATACTTCCCTGAAGATGGCCAAAACGTGTAGGAGGCTTGCTGTAGGATTGTATTGTATACTTTTGTATCTAACTGTTGTGCAGGCGTTGGAATAAACATTGTAAATTATCTTATTGCACAGAACAGGGATAATATTAAATTGTAGTTCAGTATATTGTAACGTTATATTTTGGTAGCAAACTGTACACAGAAGGTTCTGCACAGAATGATAGCAGGCATTTGATGAGCAAATATATAAATCCATCGATCAAGATTCTTTCAACTTTTATTTCTGATAATTAATCGGGGAGTTTCTAACGGATTTTAGAAAGATATCTGTAATTAGCCTAACATAAAATTTTACGTTTCACGTGGTCGTTTTTTTTTATGACACCGTTATGATCTGGTAATTGTTTATTATATTTTATCCTTACTTGTTGCCCTAATGTTCAATGTAGCCGTAAAATTGGACAATATATTCCTTCGAAACGTTGGTACCGTCTACCAAACTAGATGATGTCAACCCAGAAAACCAAACTTTGAACCTTCAGAATGATACGTGTTGCTCAATGTATTCAATACAATTTGCCAACTACATGCACAATATTAGTTACACATGAGTGATAAACACGTAGCTGCGACATGTTTCGGTACAAGCTACCATCCTCATGTAGCTCAGTATGCGAGGTTTAAAACCAACTGCCAGTGATAAGCTATTATTTAAAAGGTTCCACAGTCTGTAGCAGGCTGCGTTGTTGATATCGCTTATGTATAAAACGTACAGCTTGTAGTGTTTTAAAAAGTAATGTTTAAATATGATTAAAATATTTCTTACATGTTAAATATGATTTATAGGGATTAAAACTACTGTTGCAGCTGCTAGTGGACACTAGTAGTTTGTGTCTTTATATGTTGAGGTCTGTAGTGCGTATCTCAATGCAAGGTGGATCGGGTCCTGTGTTTATGGTGTGTCGTGTATCGGAACCAGCATGACACACTGAACTAAAAGTGCACGGAATGGACAGCTTTATGTTACGTGGTGCTGCATATATGGAGCACTTAAGATAAACAAAATCCTGAAATTCTGGACTTAGATCTATATTTAGTTCCAAACCACCATTTCGACGTACCTTGTAGCAGGTCAGTATGTAGCTGTCCGCAGCAACCTGTTCCAGCTCGAACCACAGTTTCACTGTAAATGCTGATCGTCGCTTGTTTGTCCCACAGAGGTATTAGCGGTAATGGCCAATGGGGTCGCTGCACGTGTTTGGTCTGTTTTAGGATCCAAGGTCTGTGTACACGCAGAACATGGCTGACAGCTTGGTGCAGTCCATTTCCCTTTTGTCGACACTTGTGGGGGGTGTGGAAGTGGGGAAAAGCGAAGGAAAAGGGTTGGCGCAGGCTACGAGGCTAATACCTGTTTTATGCCAGGATATGTCAGTGAATAATACCAGTCCTGAATACATCGGCCGATAAAACTGTAGGGGTCGACACAGTCACCTTAAAGTAAGAGATAAATGCTTTTGCACAGGTAGCAGTCGCTAAGTCATACACCCTCGCCAGGCTAAGGCCCACCGCTTACTGCCGCATTCCTTAAGTACCTTGGGAGTCTCAAGTTACCGGAACTGAACATCAAAATTGTGTGTCTTGAATGTTGTAATGTGACATTTGAAATGAAGGAGAAATAACTCTATACGAAATGTTATCGTTCTGGATAACGACACCGTGTAGTCTGGTAGGTGTTTACCAACGTTTCGGAGGGACATACTGCCATCCACCCTGAGCATGGAGGCAGTATATTTCACCGAAATATTGGTAACCACTTACCGGATAATACGCTGTCATACATCAAAACATAGCAATATGATTGGGACAGATTCTTGCCTTAATTGCACCTTATAGTGGTAACTATATGTTACAGACAGACAGAATGTCGTCTTATTTTTGTGAAGTTTCATTTGACTAATGCAGTTGAAACAGCAAGTTTATAACACTGTAAGAACAGACGGCCGGATTTATATTCATTAAACATTTCATAGAACATTGTTACTGAGCGAGCATTTTCAGATAGAAGAAATGAATTTCTTGTTTTACAGCGTAGTGCTACTGAAAGGAATTCGACCTAAAAGGAAGCGGTAGTCGTTTGGGGAAACAGCGTAAGGGAGAAGTTTATGATATGTAGTTCTGGCCACATAATGTTAGTGTCGTAAAGTAAGGGGGATGAAGTGGGCGAGACATGTAGCATGAGAGAAATTCATGAGATAGCGATATGGAGGGAAAATATGGTGCAGAGAACCTATTTTTAGACCTCGACATAGATGGTAAGATAATAATAACGTGCAATAACAAAGAATGGAAGGTGCAAACTAGCTTTCTCTGGCTCAGGATACAAACAAATAAAGGATTTTTGTGAAAGCGGTAGGAATTAGTTATGAATACAGATCTGTGAAATATTACTTCCTCTAAAGAATACTGGGTTACCTAACGTGGGTTTAAGAAAAGCGTGAGAGACTTATCACCTGAATTTTCTTAGGCCTAGCTACGTTAAGTGAGACTAGAGTGGAATGCTTACTGAGGAGCTGTACGATCTGTACTCCTCACAAATACTATTCGAGTGACAAAATCAGAAGAATGTTTTTAAGAAGGTAGTTGGAACGGACGGAGAGGGCAGAAGGGCGTTCATGACTTTGGTGGGGAAATCTGAAGAAAAGAGACAACTTGGAAGACCTAGGTGTAGACAGAATTATGATATTAAAATTGGTCATAAGAAATGAGATATGGCTTGTACTGGGTTGATCTGGCTCAGTATATGTTCCAGTGGCGGATTGTTGTGAGCGCGGTAATGCAATTTAGGGTTCCATAAAAGTGGAGTATATCTTGACTGCTTTAGGAACTGTAGTTTTGACTAAGGACTCTGCTCTATTGAGTCCAGTGCACATAGATGTGTCACAGCCTATTTCTGGTGTTGCTGTGATAGTTCTACTGTGATAGCAGGCCGACACAGTGAAGTCTAGTCATTCCATTTGGACCCACTGTAAATAACTGTTGGTCCAAACACATTCCTAGAGTGCAGGACTGCAGTATGGCTGTTACATGAAAGGAGTATCAAGGTATGGCACATGGGCTTAATTTTTGTGAAGAGCTTTGAACTATATGTTTTTCATTTATTTTGTCACTAAGTTTCGAAATATCTTCAAGTTTTGAATTATGGTCGGTTTATAAATACTTAAACTATATGTTGATAGTCAATTTTGGATACAAAATACATGCCGATCCCAGTGGCCGCGCGGTCTAAGGCGTGGGTCTTCGGCCGCTCGCTTACTAGGATTGTGGGTTCGAATTCCACAACGGGCATGGATGTCTGTCTCTTGTGAGTGTTGTGTGCTGTCAGGTAGAGGTCTCTGCGACGAGCTGGTCCCTCGTCCAGAGGAGTCCTACCGACCTTGTGTGTCTAAAGTGTGCGAGCGTGAAGGCGGCCTAGGCCCACCAGGGGGCTGACGAGCTATTGAAAAAAAAAAAAAAAAAAAAAACAATTTTGTTGAGCAAGTCGTGCAGTGTCATGCAGCCACTTTCCACAGACCGAGCGTTTTATCCAGTCGCATTCCTCTTTTGTTACACAGCAGTATTGCTTACATTCTTTACAGCGGTCACTGTCATCATCTTTATCAGAATTCGAGTTCGGAGTGTGAAACTTTTCTTGAAATTACTCTTCATATGTTTGGCTTTTAGTTTCTTCTTCTGGATGATTGGCGAACTAGTGAGAACTCCCCATGGAGACTTCTCGTTACCAGTGTTGGCCCCGAGTTTGATAATTTTGGTGGAGGGGGCAATTCCATGAGTTTTGGTTCGCGTTTTTTCCCCCCTCAGAAACCTGGATGGATGTTGATGGATGGACGGATGCAGGAGTGAAGGCGCGCCTTTTTAATGCGTTCTTTAACACGGAGCAGGGATAAATAAATTATATTACAGTCGGTAGGCGACAGTTTTGTAGTCTTTCATTAACATATCGTTGAAAATGCAGCATACATTTTGATGTATGAACATAGGCCAACCTAGCGAGTTAGAGTATAAGTGGGGCAACGTTACCCATCTTTCAGTGGGGCGACTATACCCAAATGTGGAGCAAAGAATCCCCGGCTGATCACGTGAAATGGCATGGTTTGCGAAAGTTTCTAACTATATACAACACTACAGAAACGGTGACTCCTTTTCACACAAACTATTGGTAAAAATTACTATATACATAAATTAAAGAATAGCTCCCTGACATGTATACGGTTACAAATGACGTCACTTACTTTACAAAACAGTGTCAGGGCGTTCAGACAAACACAAACAACAGTCACTTGCACATTCCCACACTCCCACTGGAAGAACTCTAGCTGCGTAATATGTGCAGCTTCCTAGAGCTAAGGTTTCGAAGGAACTGATGTTGGGGCACCACTAGTCAGGCGGGCAAATATGCTCTTTGTGCTCTGTAGGCAGTTGCGTCCAGTTATGAGACAATTGGAACATCCGGGATGTAAAACAACTGGCGATAACGGTTATCAAGTCGATAGGACAGGGATGGGGGGAGGGGGAGGGGGTTGAACGATGGTGTACGCATGAAGGAAAACAAGGCAGAGAAATAAGAATGCATGAACAAAGGACGAGTCGAACGAGCAGTTTCGGCAGGTCGAAACATGTGAACTGCTCAGTGTCACACGTATTGTTCGTTGTCAGATATGATAGGTGACTCCATGTGGAAGGTTGACAGTATCTGTTGCTTTGCGTATATATTTACTCATATATGTGTATATTTGTCATTACTTTAAGTACACTTTCATTATAACACTGTCTTCAACCAATCACATCCACCGCTGTACGTTAGGTACCTTTGTTAGTGAAGGGAGGATGAAAAATGAATTTAATTTACTGGAACTCGTAATCGTAATGAATTGAATTCAGTGGAATTCATAATCTTAACAATTAGTGAATATATACTCCATAATATATATTTAACGAGAAACTTAAGTTCGAAAATACTACAGTGCAGAAACCTCTAAAGATGTCTGAAGTATATACTAAATATGCTAAATTGTATTAAATGTTATAACAGATTTGTACTTAATGGTTTACTGTTTGTCAGTGTCTGCATGACTGACTGACTGACTGACAACCGTCCAAATGTGCTACCGAATTACTAGCACACGAGCTGCGTGACAAAATATTCGTAGCTGTGTACTGGACTTACTGTGTAGACTGGCTGTCGAAGGTAGAAGCTGTTTAAGTGACAGACTGACCAACTGAGCATCAAAGTAACTCTAGTATAGCGACTGTACTGTGGGCCGTGCCATCGGTTATAGCGACTCGCAACGATCTGGACGGTCCGGGGATCCAATCCCCTTGGGTGCGAGATTTTCAGCACCTGTCCAGACCGGCCCTAGGGCCCACCCAGACCCTGTACAATGGGTACTGGGTCATTCCCGTGGGTAAAGCGGGCGGGTCGTGGAGTTGACCACCCACCCCTATCTAGTGACGAGATTAAAGGAAGAGTAGAGCTTTACTTCTACTCCCCCTCTGGGCCTTCATGGCCTTTTCAAGGGTGAACTTTACAGCCTAGTGCTACGGAAAGGAATTGGACATAAAAGAAAGTGATAGGAGGTGGGAGAAACAGCGTAAGGGAGAAGTTTATGATATGTACTTCTGGCCACATAATATTAGGGTCGTAAAGTAAGGAGGATGAAATGGGCGAGACATGTAGCATGAGAAAAATTAATGAGATAGCGTTATGGAGGGAAAATATGGTGGAGAGAACCCGCTTGTAAGACCTCGACATAGATGGTAAGATAATAATAAAGTGCAATACAAAGAATGGGAAGTGCAGACTAGCTTTCTCTGACTCAGGATACAGTCAAATAAAGGGTTTTTGTGAAAGTGGTAGTGAACACTGCTGTTCTGTAAATTTGCGTGAATTTATTGATGAGCTGAGACACTATTGTCTTATCTAGAAGGACTCTACCAATAGGCTTAGATTTGTGAAGGAAAAACCCTCCAGATAAGTTATTGCAGACCTGCATTGTATGTCGGATCTATTCTGAGCTTTTTACAATATTGTCTATGTTTGCTGGTTACTTGAGACACTCTCAGAAATCATTCAGATTAAGCTTATGTCAGTGTCGGCTGGTGTGTGATGTGTACATGGAACTTCAGAAATGGAATATATACTTAAAAGCTATTACGTATGAATACAGATCAGTGAAATATTACTTATATATTATAATATAAATATAAATATATATTAAATAAATAAAAATAAATAATATAAATAAATATAAATATAATAATATAATATTTGAGTGACTTATCACCTGAATTTACTTAGGCCTAGCTAGTTTACGTGAGACTGGAGTAGAATACAAAACGAGGAGCTGTGCGATCTGTACTCCTCACGAAATAATATTCGAGTGACCAATCAGAAGAATGTGATTAACAAGGAAGTTGGAACGGATGAGGGAGGGCAGAAGGGCGTTTATGACTTTGGTGGGGAAATGTGAGGAAAAGAGACAACTTGGAAGACCTAGGTGTAGACAGAAATATAATATTAAAATTGGTCTTAAGAAATGAGATAAGGCTTGGACTGGGTTGATCTGGCTCAGGAAATGTTGCAGTGGCGGATTGTTGTGAGCACGGTAATGCAATTTAGGTTTCCATAAAATTGGATTATATCTTGACTGGTATAGGAACTGTAGTTTTGACGAAGGACTCTGCTCTATTGAGTCCAGTGCACATAGATGTGTCACAGCCTATTTCTGGTGTTGCTGTGATAGTTCTACTGTGATAGCAGGCCAACACAGTGAAGTCTAGTCATTCCATTTGGGCCCACTGTAAATAACTGTTGGTCCAAACACATTCCTAGAGTGCAGGCTGGAGTATGGCTGTTACATGAAAGGAGTATCAAGGTATGGCCATGGGCTTCATTTTTGTGAAGAGCTTTGAACTATATGTTTTTCATTTCTTTTGTCACTCAGTTTCGAAATATCTTCAACTTTGAATTAGGGTCGGTTTATAAATATTCAAACTATATGGTTGAGAGTCACATTTTGGAATACGACACAAAATGCATATTAAATAAAAAGTATTCAGTACTTTATTAGCTAAATGTGTTGCATACAATTATTTAAATTTATGTACATGTTTATGTAACACTTGTTTGAGTATAAATATTTAAGAATCCTCTCATACAGAACAAGTATCCAAATATATTTCCTGTTACAACTTACTACCTAACTAAGACTGTATATTTCAGTATTCCTAAAACGTAATGTAACACAGTTCATGACCTCAAATATCTACTGTGTCATTAACGAATCATCCATCACAAGATTGTATCAAAAGACGTTTCTGTTTAACATTTGTTAACACTGCACACACTTCTGCAACACGTGGCACTGCATACTGTATACACTGTTAGTAGCTGTTTGAAATGAGACTTGCTCTATCGAAATAGATGTGCCACGTTAAATTGTAAATATTCTGAATGGTGGATAGAGCATAAGGCTGAGAGTTAAATAAAGTGAATAAATGACTGTCCACAGTGACAAAAATCATGGCACGTAAACTAGAGTGGCATATTTGTAAGTGTATGTGTATACAATTCTCAGTACCATAACATTAAATGTAATTATGCAATAATAATAATAATAATAATAATAATTAAATTTAAGAAGTATAAAATAATTTGTCTTTGGATATAAAAATTATACTGATCTTCTGTAAAGAAACTGTAGGAATATGCAGTGGCGAATTTTTGTGGAGAGAGTAATGGAATTTAGGGTATTTATTAAGTGACAGACGAAATATTAGCTTTTGAAGAATGACTGTTATCCGTGGAGTTAGTCAGTTACGTTACATAACGTTACGATACGTATTGCCACGCATTTAATTCGTCAGAAATTTTCCTGGTTTTAAGACTTGTTAAGATTCAGTATTATGTAAACAGACACTTACAATTGCCAAATTGCCGAGTCAGTTGGATCTCTTCCACGTTTTCGCATCCAATTCACTCATATCCATTCCATTATTAACCTCCCATCTATATCAAGGTCTCACACATGGCTTCTTATCATCGTCACTATATTAATACAAAGCCTACATGAGTTTAACGGCATTGCAGTTTGTATTTTTAATGTGTAGGACTATGTAGAGTCAGTGGTTAGTTTGTGTTAGATTATATGTCCAATGTAATTTGAATGTAGTTTGAATTGGACTACACTTTCAATGTAATGCATTTCGTAAACAATTCTGGTTTTGGAAGCAGGCAGTATTTTACCTGCTAGTTGCGGAAGATGAATTCAGGTGGCTCCGCTCAGCCTCATGCAGTCACGGCCTTTCGTTACCGCCAGTTCTCAAGAAATCTTACGACACGGGCTCAACAAGTGAGGGAGGGAGAAGAAGCAAATACTTCTCAGAAAACAGCAAGTTTTAGGCCACTGCTGTGAGAGCCTTATGTTAAATTGCTACACTTGTCATTGTACTCTGGATAGTGTTACGGTCATTTTGAGCTTATCTTGTACGACAAAGTTTCTTACTGTTACGTCATCAAGACGGAGACATTTTTCAGAATTGAAAATAGTATCAAAGTCCTCTGAATAGCCTCGAACAAAGAATGTGTTTCTTATCTCTTCAATCTCATTTGCTGCACGACACTTAAATTCACATTTGTATTGACAAGCCTGACTACTTGGGCCAATCAGCTGAACAGCACAATATAACCTGCCATCTGTAACCTTTTTGTAGTACAGGAATACTTCGTCGAAACAGTATACAAGGGCATACACCCTCTGTAACAGATTGGAATTGAATGTTGCACCCTTTTCGATACTTCGTGGATGTGCGGCCTTTGCATGCTCCTCCAAATCACTTATAACGCCATTCCAAGAACACTGAACATCTGCTTTAGTAAGCGGACATTTTATTGGTCCATGTGTACAGACAGCTTGGTGTTCAGCGATGAGTTCAATGGAGAACAAGTCAGAGCAGCCGTTGTCCCTGTTAGGCGCAAGGGTACTTTTGTCTTCTGGCGATGGTCTCCAAAGCCACATTCCTGATGTTTGAAAACTTTGCTCTGCATGTAGGACAACAATCGACTTTCTCTCTGCACTTACTGCAGATGTTGTGGCCGTTGTTGCACATCTTTATGGGTGGCACCATGTACTCCAAGCAGACAGGACACTCCAGGTCACTCAGTAGAGCTTCGTCGAGGGCACGTGACAAATCGTCCATATCTAGAACACAAGTTTTGTATGTTTGTAAACGTTGTTAATAGGATTTGAACTTTAAACTACGGTCGTTACTGTATGTACCACTGCTTTAAGATCTTGACCATATGGTGTATTGTGGGTTTCAGAGGTAGAGATATGGCTCCACTCATTTATTACCTTCGAACTAGATGGAAGTGAGTGGTTAAATTCAGGCCCCGCCCGGTTTAACTCGGGAAAGGACCTCGGTACCCATTGTATAGGAAGATGTTTGGGCCCCAGAGCCGGTCTGGACGTTTTGAAGAAGTGATGAATCTCTCGCCCCCTACCAACATTCGAACCCCGGACCTTACGGCCCGTAAGCATAGTCGCTATACCTAATACGCTACTCTGGCTTCAATGCATAAATTAATAATAATAATAATAATAATAATAAGATGCAGTTCTTACAGTTGTCCTATATAAATGACATTTTTATTTTCCCCAATTAAGTCAGCTTCCACTCTGAAGATGAAGAGAGCACGTTCACCCGAAACGTCGGTAAACTTACTCTGCACGTTGTAAAAGTCCAGAAGACTGTAATTTAAGGGTGCAAGTTGTAATGCGCCTGGCTTTACGACGTACAGACTGCATGTTTCACGTTTCTAATGGAACTGATGGACTGTATGTAGTGCCTTCCGCATAGCTAATTAAAGTTGACTGCTGTGATTGATTTGCTTGTCATTACTTTCTTCTTATAGTTACTGTAATTACCGCATGTCTGTACTAGCGCTGCTACTGCTACCGTAGCAGTCTTTAATTTGTGTGTTTAACCTTCAGATCCATGACTACTTTCCCATTGTATTGGTTTCTCGTTCTTTAGTTCTGTTAATATATTGTATTATTACCATTATTGTTATTATTGTGTTATTGAGCAGTTTTTTTTTATCTCAGTACAGATCCTGCGTTTACATAAAATTTTTCATATATGTTACTTCAAAGTTTCGTATCGTTTAATTCTTAAATTCGCAAGATTATTTTCTGACTTACAAACGTGCTATATTGCAGAATGTGTCATCCTTATAGTGTATGTCTGATAACATGGCGGCCGTATGAATTGTAGGGATCGGTTTGGTGACGTTAACTGAAGACACCTGAAGGTGGGTGTATGGGGGTGTGGAAAGGAGATACTTTATCTTAAGTTGTCTACCTTCCAGTTCTCCCTCTAAGCTGTTCCAGTGCGCGGCCGCGCAGTAACTGAAATGCGTCCGCGCACACTGAATTGCTGCCGCGTAGCTGGAATATTCCTATTATGTTATGCATATTACAAGAAACATTTAAAGTTCCGCGCTGTCATCAGGTCCGATAACATTTCCACGACTTCCAAGAAAGCCCTAGTGTCACTCACACCTCAAGTTTTCATGTGACTTCGTCCACCACAAATCCCACATGGACTAACCCGGAATCGAACCGGGGCCTTTGTGGTGAGAGGTCGCCGACTAATCGCCTGAGCCATGGCACGACCTAGACACATACCCTTTATTTAGCAAAGAATTTTTGCTGATTTAATAGACTACTTACGTAACAATTCATCTTACGATATTAAAAACGAATGGTAATTTTTGGGGATTTTGTAGCAAAAGAAATGCGTCTTATGAGGCGGGCAGTACAGTACATTACCATGTGCCATATAAAATTAATAGTAAAAACGATCACTTACCGACACACAAAAACCTCTCCAGTTTACAGAAGTTGTTACCGCAGACTGGTGATCCGAAGACCAACTGGGTAAATTATCAGTCCGAATAAGTGTCTAACGTTATAAACTTATCAGTCCGGATAAGATAAGTATCTAACATTATAATCTTATCAGTCCGGATAAGATAAATGCCTTACGTTATCACAGCTGAAACATAAGGACCAATCAGACTCATGCCAGTGGTCTGTGGGCGATACACACAAGTCGCAAACTTGCTGGTTGTTTCTTCGTCCTTTCAAAGCATTTCCTACATAAGTATGTAAATTTACACGTATTTCATAATTTCTACAGTTTCAACACAGTGTTCGCTATTATGCTGCTACTCAAAGGCTTACATGTCATAAAATGTAAAGTGTTGTCCCTGTTTGTAATTATGCTCCACTCCATAAAGACGTATGCTGCAATGAAGGCAAAGTTTCACGCCGTCTTAGCATCGAGACTAGATGCCAGTGATTAGATAGCTTCACGTCCCGGCCACTTTATCCTCAGGATAAGAACCCTTTACACCCATAGAATAGGAACTGGATGGGCGCCAGATCCGTTCAGGATGCTGTGAATAAGGAAATATTTCTTGAAATCTGCGGTTTCCTGAGGTTGTACGCGGAATCGTGTGTCGTTTCGGGATACCGTGTCCGTCCCATCTTCACTAGTCAAGAGTCTGATTAGGAAAGAAAGCCAGCAACCTATAACGTAGGTTCTGGAAAGTACGGCGGGGTAGCAATACGTAGCTGCCTGCCTGGAGTCATCCCCGGTTCCACAGTCCGCCATCCGTAGGCTGGTCACTGACAACTGAGCTCTTACGGCTGCACTTTGTGTGCATGATAACAAATATACGTTTACCGTCTTGCACATAACCGCTACCCACACGGGTGCGATTGTGTGAAATTTGTATATTGGGTACAGGACTGTCGCCGGCTTCTCATCACGGAGGGCCGGATTCAAAACCATAGCAGTGCGTGTAGGATTTGTAGTGGAGAGAGAGGCTCTGGGACATTTTTGTCCGCGAGTAATTCCACTTGCCCCAGTCAGTAACATTCCACAAGCGATTCTTTTTGTGTTCAATCCACCTCACCAGCAACCCTAACTAACTAACTAACTAACTCCATGTAGCACAGTCCTTCTTGTGAAGCTAACAGGTCATCAGCTAGTCAAGAAATTCCCCGCGTTTTATGGAACCCGAAGGTTCATTACCGCACTCACAACAGCCCGCCACTGTCCCTATCCTGAGCCATATCAATCCAGTCCATGCCCCCCCATCCCACTTCTTGAAGATCCATTTTAATATTATCGTCCCATTTATGCCTGGGTCTTCCAAGTGGTCTCCTTCCCTCAGGTCTCCCCACCAAAATCCTCACCCATACGTGCTACATGCCCCGCCCACCTCATTCTTCTTGATTTGATCACCCGAATAATATTTGGTGATGAGTACAGATCATTAAGTTCCTCGTTATGCAGTCTTCTCCATTCCCCTGTTAGCTCGTCCCTCTTAGGCCCAACTATCTCCTCAGCACCCTATTCTCGAACACCCTCAGCCTATGTTCCTCCCTCACTGTGACAGACCAAGTTTCACACCCATACAAAACAACAGGCAACATTATAGTTCTGTATATCTTAAACTTTATATGTTTGGATAGCAAATTGTAAGACAGAAGATCCTGCACTGAATGCTAACAAAACACCAACGCTATACAATCTTATCATTACACGGCGTCTTTCCTTTCCTCCATCTGTCTCTGTCTTCAGTTTTTGTGACGTCATCGGATACGGGTACTTAAGTAGCGTAGAAGCCAGCTCCCTTGCTTAGTATTTGAAGGTCTGGATAAGATTTCTATTTAAGGTTATTTGCTCCTGTAAGGAATGGTAAAATAAATTGGAAACATGTCTCCCATACAGTAGGAGATGCGACAGGTAAGGCATGCAGGACCTCGTTCAAACAGCAAGCCTGCTGATTATTGTAGCTAAAGAAAGGACTTACTACAAAGGAACTACAGAAACGTATGTCATTATTGGAAACGTACATTGTCATGTATTGCCGTAACCAAGATCGTTGTTACAGACAACACTCTAAATAGCCTAACGCTATCAACATTTTTAAACCAGAAGTTCTGAACCTGCGGTACACGGACCCTCGAGTGGCACGTCAGATATCATAAAAATCAGACACAGGACGAAAGTGTTTACGAAAATATCTAAACAAATTTTATTTTGTAAAAAGCTTTCTGTGCATCTGATAAATAAAGTTTTTTTTTAAATAGACAAATACGTCGCATCCTACTGTGTGTATGATGCACAGATTCAATAGAATCAAGTCACAAAATCTCACTTTGAGATCGAAGCGCACATCGATTGAGAAAGGTTCAGAAACACTGTATCTAGTGAAGATTACATTTCTGGCTTGATATTTGACATTCACAAGTATTAAGCAGATGTGTGTTTATGAAATGCATAAATGCATAAATAAATAAATAATATCTTGGAGTCTAAAATATACTAAATATCTGTTGTTTTTTTCTATTGTTCTCAAGTTGCAATCAAAACACTTAAATAGGAACATTAATCTGTTTCGTAAGCAAGTTCCTGTGTTTATTTATAGAAGCAGGAGTGATAACACGAAAAAAATTAGGTTTTCTTGATTTAGCTCGAATTCTGTTCAGTGAATTCTGAAAACACGTATACATGTACTATTTTACTAATTATGATTTTCCAACGTCTCTAGGATAGTAGCACAAAAGAGAGCAGAAAGCCACTATTCCTTATATATAGGCCTATTTCGTACTATCTTCTCTGTACACTGATAAACGCTTCCTTACTAGTCGGCCTT
Organism: Reticulitermes speratus; assembly: GCA_021186555.1. NCBI lineage: Eukaryota > Metazoa > Arthropoda > Insecta > Blattodea > Rhinotermitidae > Reticulitermes > Reticulitermes speratus. The sequence continues at coordinate 6,235,191 of JAJKFL010000012.1, read as the reverse complement.
AGGCCTATAAATTCATGCTGAATATGACAGAGATCCTCTAGTCCTAAACAGTTGTGTGAACTTAGTTAACTGAACGGTTGGTGAGATTTAGGGACTGAGGAAAAATACGAACACTGTCCATCAAGATATTCGATTTCCGGGTCGTGATTTAAACCCAGGACCTCTCGAAAATGAAGCAGGAATGGTAGCCATTCTACAGTGACTTTCGATTACAGGACATTCTGCTCTGTGCGAGCACACAGGGATGTGTTTCCGAAGTACATGTACTGGGTAAGTCTCTTTACAACCCTTCTCGCTGTAGGCACACGGATATTCAGCAATGCCTGATATGGTGACTCGCAAAGCGAATATTTCTCCACAGATTGTGCACGCCTTTGTTGTGGGTTTGCAAATACTGCAGATGTTGTGGCCATTGACACAGAGAAAGGCTGGCAGAAGCAGGGAGCACGTACAGCAGGGGCATTCTTGTTCCTCCAGAAATGCCCTGATCAAGTGGAAGTCCAGTTCCAGCCGGTTCATCTGGAGTGTCTAAAACAAATAAATGTGTATATAATTAAATAAAAGACTAATGCAAACAAAGAAAGGAAATCCAATGAAGTAAACGAGTTAAACAAGTTGACAAATAATAAATAAAGAATGAAATGAGTAAAGGAGTCAAGGAGGAGAGGAATATCGTACACACAATAAAAAGAAGAAAGGCTAACTGGATTGGTCACATCTTGCGTAGAAACTGCCTTCTGAAACACGTGATTGAAGGAAAGTTAGAAGTAAGGATAGAAATGTCGGGAATACGAGGAAGAAGACGTAAGCAGCTACTGGATGACCTTAAGGAAAAGAGAAGATAGTGGAAATTGAAAGAGGAAGCACTAGATCGCACCCTGTGGAGAACTCGCTTTAGAAGAGGCTGTCGTAAGACAGATTGCAGAATGAAGATGCTACGGACCTGTCGTAAGACAGACTACAGGATGAAGATGCTACGGACCTGTCGTAAGACAGACTACAGGATGAAGATGCTACGGACCTGTCGTAAGTCAGACTACAGAATGAATGAAATTAATTATAACTAAATGATAAAGTGAATCTTTAATTCTAAAGAAGTTGATGTGCCAATATCTGACTCTACACTGAAAAGTCCCTTCTTGAGAATGGAGCAGCTTCTGAGTTAGACAACAACTTTGCGCTATTTTATGGAACCCGAAAATTCATTATCATGCTCATAAACCTGACATTTCTTTCTAATCCGCGAGAGATGACTCCAGTCCACTCCTTCACATCGTATTTTTAACGTCTATTTTAATATTATCCTGCCATCTACGCCTACGCCTTTTAAGTGATCTGTTTGATTGTACTAATAAATAATTATAATTAAATTACATAATTACTGTAAGTGAAACTTACGATACGGGCCTGTGTTTTAATGCAAGAAGGATCTTATTCTCGGATTTAGAAGTTTGTCGAAATGTGTGCAATAATAATAATAATAATAATAAATATATTTTGAAAAAATCGATTATCACTAACGACATCTGCAGCAAGTGCACACAGAAATCAGAAACCATTCAACACATAACCGGCGCATGCCGTGCATCAACTCAAGGCGATTACATTCATCGTAACAATTAAGTAGCAATCATCGTGCGTCAAGAATTGACTATCAAATGTCGACTCTCAAATGGACCACCAATGTCTGTTATAAATACGAGCCACAGTCTATGTTAGAGAACTCATAAACTATCCTATGACAAGTGCGTAACAGCTGATCGAACTGTCCGTAAGAACAGAAGAATTATATTGACGCTTGACAAAACCAAAGAAGAATATTTAGTAGATGCAGCAATTCCCAACAGTCACAGCCTTCACAGCACCGTCACCGAGAAGCTACAGAAGTACACAGACTTGAAAGAAGAGCTTATAAGTATATGACAACTGAAATGGCCTGTATAATACCACTAGTACTGTCCACAGCGGGTATTATACCACACAAATTACACGACAGTGTGAAACTGCTTTATGTCCGTCCTGCTCTATATATTCGTAACGCAGAAAGCAGTAATACTTAACACATGTCGTACAGTCAGAAAGTTGTTGGCAGAACAGTGAATAACAAGCGCTTGGTTAGTGGGACCGTAGTCTTTTGAGTACCAGCTGAACTGCTGAGTCCAGAATATTAATAAATGTATCTATAATACGCTACAGTGTATAAGCCATTCTAAGCTTCTTTCTTCTTCATAGGTGTTAGTCTGTCCATCTTTTCCTTGGTCGATCTACGTTTCTTCTGCCCGTCGGTGTGTATTCATGCAGGAACTTGAAATGCTTGCATCGTTGATTCTTAGTACGTGTCGTGTCTACTTGCCTATGTAACTCACAGTAATTTGTTGAACATTTATGTATCTAGTTATGTAAGTGCATGTCTAACTGTCCCACACACACACTCACACACACAAAGTCTTAAACTTGATATATACTCATTAATATTTGTACATGATGCATTACATCCCAACTAATTGCCTTCCTTTATTTGTCCAATTTGTCATCAGCAATTATTTTTGTCTAGTGTGCTTATTTCCTTTAAGCTTCACGACTTGCAACAGGAAAAACAAGATAGGAAATACGTATAAGGTAATCTTGTGCGGCGTTCGCTTAGTGTTTTTACCTCCTAGGCTACGGAACAGTCAGATGCCATTTCACTCATACAAAGGCTTCTATGGCGATTTAATGTCGCCGGCAACAAAGAAACGTACTTAGGTCTTCATGCAAAGTGCTAGATATTTTTGCCGGATTGTAACCAAATTTGGATTTTCTTGACAAATGTTCATAAAAGTTGCCGATGTGAAATTTCGCGGAAATCCATTCAGTGTGAGCCGCGCTCATACTTACGAAAGGACGGACTTGACGAAAGGACATAAGCAAGGAAAAAGGCGCTTTTTGCGACTGTACAGACGCTCCTAAAATATTAATAGTCCTTCCAAAAATAAGTAGCCTAACCACAGTTACGTACAGTAACAACGGTAAGTCATAGGATACTACCCGTAAGAATAATACAGTGTTGTTACTTTCTCGGATAATTTTCTTATTCAAAGGTGGACAAAATTTCGAGATTGCTGATTTTGAAAACATTTCGATACATATACTTAATATTTGCCCCTGAGGATGGCCAGTTAACTGGCCGAAACATATGTAGGGCCAATTTTTTAAAACTATAAAGGTTTTATTAAACAGTGCATGTGTTGGTAATTTACTAGTGATTTCGATACATATTTTAATACCATATTCTTCGGTTTCCAGATTCCACAGGAATTAAAATCTTCGGCTTTAATCGATTCCATATCCACTACAAATTCTACTGCATCTTTCGTTCCAATAGACGCCAAGTGGCTGTCAATGGCGTCGTGTCTGAAGCCGTTCCTTTATATAGCTGCCGCGGCTGTGCCATGTCTCTGGCGGTTATTCGCCAGCCTCATAACGCGGGGTCCCGGGTTCGATTCCGGGCCAGTCGGTGTGAGACTTGTGATGGACAAATTGGCACTGAGACAGTTTTCATTCGAGTACTTACGTTTTGCCCTCTCAGTATCATTCCACCCATTGGCGAATTCTGACCTTGAGGTCATGTATAGCGGAAGGGAAATTAGAAGGCATTGTGTATCCTTCCGCCAGAACTGGCATCCGGATCAGGGTTCGCCACTGGATCCACCAGCACTCCATAAACATGCATTAAGAGTGTCCTTAAACGACACCCTTAAAATATGTGACGCCATTTCCTGTGTCGCGTACGAGTGGCGAGACCCATTTCTCAGAAAACACAGCGGCGTGGTAAAATCAGTGGCGATGTCTGGTGTCAAAGTGCTCATTTGAACAATGGCCTGCTTCACGGTGTCGACACATCGCGGCAGCGCCGTGTGGTTTGTTTGTTTTAAAACGGTTTAATTAGTTTTTTATTTCGTATTGTAAATTTCCGGGTTATGACAATGCTTCAGAAGAACATCCTCTCTCCATCTTCAAACCCAACACTATGCTATATGAAACATATTAGATAAACTCCGATAAATAGAGATGTAGGCAGTAATTTGTTCCGGAACCTTGGTAACAACGTATCAGACTACATGACGTCTTAACATAGAAGACTGCAATAGTAATATTCGTGACCGTGAAAACTTGGAGTCATATATTGTTTGTTCCGTGTCTGTGCTTCAGAAGAACTGGATATTGTAGAAAGTTGAAACTTACCTTATTGGTCCATTACAGTAGGTGCCAGTGCTGCCGTGCTGTGGAGGCACTTGTTATCTGTCACAGCGTTTGATACGTAGTGGCAGTGGGCGCTTTCCATTATCTTGTTCGTACAAAGATGTGATCTTTGATCTGCATTGCCTTCAGACAGACAATAAGCCAGGGTTGCACAAATTTTCGATCTTTGTACAGCTTTATGAATTAGCAATACAGATCAATACGTAGCCTAGCGATTTTATTTTATTTAAGGGATTAACAAAATCACAACATAAAGTTAGATAATAAATCCTTTGAAGCGTAGAACAGTTCAAATATTTGGGAACAACCCTAACTAATCAAAATTCCATTCAGGAAGAAATTAAGAGCAGATTGAAGTCGGGAAGTGCTTGTTATCATTCGGTGCAGGATCTTCTGTCTTTCAGTTTGCTATTCAAAAATTCAAAGATTAAGATATACAACTATTATTTTGCCTGTTGTTTTGTATGGGTGTGAGACTTGGTCTCTCACACTGAGGGAGGAACATAGGCTGAGGGTGTTCGAGAATAGGGTGCTGAGGAGGATATTTGGGCCTAAGAGGGACGGGGTAACAGGGGAGTGGAGAGGACTACATAACGAGGAACTTAATGATCTGTACTCATCACCAAATATTATTCGGGTGATCAAATCGAGAAGAATGAGGTGGGCGGGGCATGTAGCACGCATGGGTGAGGGGAGAGGTGCATACAGGGTTTTTGTGGGGAGACCTGAGAAAAGGAGACCACTTGGAAAACCCAGGCGTAGATGAGAGGATAATATTAAAATGGATCTTCAAGAAGTGGGATGGTGGGCATGGACTGGATTGATATGGCTCAGGATAGGGACAGGTGGCGGGCTCTTGTGAGTGCGGTAATGAACCTTCGGGTTCCATAAACCGCGGGGAATTTCTTGACTAGCTGACGACCTGTTAGCTTCTCAGGAAGGACTGTGCTGCATGGAGTTAGTTCGTCTGTTAGTCATCAAGTAAGGTCATATGCTCGAACGACGCCAGTTTCAAGTCTCATGTACAGCAATTTTCTTGTTGGACTTTGCCTTGTCCATTGTTTTGAATATTTTCAATCTCATGAACGTGAATGACTTCTGTTTGCTGCACTTTGCACGGAATTTTGAAAGCCACTTGTAGATTGCCTAATGGCTGTGCGGGTTGAAATATTTCCATATCCCTTCCTGACGCGGTTTGTTTTTAACAAAGGTAAGCTCAGCGCCACATGGGGTCTACCTGGACTCGAAAAATAATTTTGATGTATCCTATTTCGAATTACTGCCTGAGACTGTGGATTTTACCCTCCATTAGGAAAGAAAACTGTTACTATCAAAATGGTTACTCCACAAGCAAATAGTCAGAAAGGGTCACCGTAATGCAGGGCTGTCCAAACTACGGCCTGCGTGTCTGATCTAGCGATGAGGAAATTTTAATCCTAAGTATTGACTTTATCAAGGTCTTTCAAACTTCATATTGTCACTGGGTCAAAAGACGTTTAAGACCAAATTTAGGAACAATTACATCCCTGTGCTATGACATCATTAAATCAAACCGTATTGTAACTAATAAACAGTATGATCGGCAAACTGACTATAATATTGAAAGTAAACTCTGCATAACTTCAGCGGAAGTTACGCGTATACGCAACCTGTAGAACCATTACCAGCCTAAGAGTACAGCCACCTCAAAAATGAGTCAGTTAGTGGCCCTATTGTTTAGGGCTGCTGACTGTGTTAGTTATCAGATCAGTTTGAAATAAACGTATTTTTGCCCAGACTTAGATTCTAGTTGTAAAGCGACAAAGTCAGGCAAAAAGTTAATGCTGAGAGTCCGATGTTTTATAGAACAGCGCATATCGAATTACCTTGTTACTGAATGTAGTGTCCCAAATCAACAAATAAAGTTATCCCTGTCCACGCCATGAAGGCACAAAGGGTGAATAGAGGTTGAGCTTCACTCATTATTAACCTCGGGGCTAGATGGAATTGTGTCAACATCACGTCCCGGCCGCATTATTCCCGGAAAAGAACTGTGGTACTTGTTGCATAGGAGGCTAGGTGGGCTCCAGAGACGGTCTGGACATTTTCCAGAACAGTAAAATCGCTATGTAAGTGATTTAAGAACCAGGCTACATGTAAAACTGGACTTGCATGTGATGTGTATGCACGTGTTAAATAGTTTAAGATAAAAATATTTTTAACTCAGTTTCTGAAAAAAATAATCTTGTATTCTCCATGCTAGGGAGTCTGTAAATTGAAAATAAACAATTATTTCCAAAATATTTTAGTCTAAATATAAGCCTAGGTTTATACGGTTTTGCTAAATGGACTGTCTTCCCAGTGCAAGTAATAACTACTAGGGGCCTAGACCGCCTCACTGTTGAGGTTCCTAGATCACACATATTTAGACACACACACACACACTCTCTCTCTGTGGGGCTTCTCTGTAAGAGTGATCAGCTCGTCACTGAGGCCACCTCCTACACAGCACACAATAAGAACAAGAGACGAACATCCATACCCGCAGCCGAATTCGAACCCGTAATCCCAACAATTGAGTGGCCGCAGATCTACGCCTTAGACAACACAGCCAACAATATCGGCTGTACGAAATTTGATAATAATTTCTGTTGCTGTTTGTTTCGAGAAATAGGTATGTAACTAAGTAACCTTCCTCTCCGACTGCCATGAAGGTGTACGTCACAAGCTACTCTGAAACATCGATAACAAAAAATAAATCTATTTGGCATCATATTCTACAAGACTCATAACGTCACCAGCGACACTATAGGAACCCCAAATCACACAATCACGTGGCCTGCTTGAGACAAATCCAACCTGAAGACATATATATATATATCATTACAGTAATTTACTTTCTTGCCATGCTATGACCCTCTAGTATGTGAAATCAGATTACGTCCGCAGACGAAAAAATTTGGAGACCCCTGCCCCAATGTAACCATTAGCCAGCCTATCGCATTGCGGCCGCATTGCACCGGAAGATTCGGAAAATACCTCTTTGAATGGGAAGCCTAAAGTACAGTTTCTTCAAAAACATGTACACCCTTCCGACAACAACCAGGCCAGAAATCCACACGGTAAAACATACATCCACATTTTACACACTGAGCAAGTGACATCAGTGGTAAAGCATGCGACTTGTGTTCTGCAGGTACCGGGTTCGAATATTCATCGTCGGAAAACCTACACCGACTCTAGTTACATTGCAAAGTGTTAACGTGAAAATGGCCACAGCTGCTTTTCGCTAAAGGAGGTAAAGTTCTGCCCGTCAAGCTATAAGGGTACTGAGGAATTGGAGGCATAGTTCCACTCATTCATAATCCCGGCACAACGTAGAGGTAAATTGTAAGCTTCGCGCTTTGACCGTTTTAATTCCGGGGAAGGAACTCACAGTAGCCGCTGAATAGGGACGCTGATTGTGCAAAGAAGTCACAATAAGCAGTTCGTGTCTTATTCCACGTCATATCTCCAAACGTTTGTATGGAATTCGATAAAATATGACATTAGAACGTGAGTTTTTGTGGAAAAGAAAATTATAGTCTTCTGTGTAACGCGACCTAAGCTCCCCTGTGCGAACAATGTATTTGGTGACGCCTGTCACCCTGAGTAGCGTGTCTAACTGTTCAGTAATTTCCAATTCCAACTACTCTGTAGCGCCCAGGCGGTACCCGCCGTCACGACGTCTTCTTGTGGTGTAGCTTCGCAGATCTCCGCTACGTCCTTCATACTCTAACCTCCTTAGTAGTGCTGCTACCAGTTAGTTTCAAACACACAGCAAATAACTAACAACTGCTTCTCAACATCTATTGTGGGTTGTTCAGCCCAGTAAGTTCCACTAAGAAGTAAACCCCCGTAGGTGTACATAGCCAAGCTAGCCATACCTAAATTTCCCTGGTATATCTATACCATCAGTCAGCTGCTACTGACCTCTCACATACACTGTTACAACTTTACTTTACTTACTTCTGTTACTTGGGATTTAGGTCACCATCTAGTTAATCAAAACTAGTAAAAACACTCCCTTATAATAATAATTGCAAATAACAAAATTTATTAACAAAACACTAAATCCTAATTAACAAACAAACAAACAATTAAAATTAATTCCCATTAATTTCTCAATTTCCATATTACATGTTTCCCTACATTTAGTCACAATTACTTTACATTAATTTCTCTTTCTATAAAATTAAAATCCTTCTCATTTAGCTCACAATTTACTCTACTTCAAATTAATTATTACTCACAATTAACTCACACTTTCCCATTAAGCATCTCTTTCAAAGTTTCCAAAATAAATTTCTCTTTCACTGCAATGTTAATAATTTCTTTTATATTTAACCCAAATAAAATACTACTCTTACACTTTGCAAATTAAATAGTTCTTGTCAGTTGGTTCACCCTACACTAATAAATGTTTCCTTTACAGTTAGCTTTTCAGTTCACAAATTAAATAATTCCGTCAGTTTGGCTCCACACACTTTCATAAAACCATACAAAATTTTTCCTATTTAAATAATTGTGTTTTCTCAACACTTCATATTAAATTCAACAATTACACATTTCCAAAAATAACCTTCCTAATTCCTCTCCAAATTTGGGACATATAGAAATTTTTAAAACTTTATTCTTTGCCAACCTTACTCGTGTTACAGGTAATCCCTACATCCTTTGGATCCACAAACACCAGTTGCTTGTTCATAATCCTTTAACTGGCCTGTATATCACACTTTTGCATAACCATGGAAATATTCACTGCCATAGTGTTACGTAACAACAAAGTAAGGTGTTGCACTGCCATATCACTGTTGTTTCATCACTTAATTTCTGTGGGTAATTTCAAATATCTCCATCAAATACACTCACACAGAAAATTAAGTGTTACACAAATAAAGTCACATCATAATTTCTATACAAATTTATAAAGATTACGTTTTTTTAAATCACACCATCGCCGAACTGTGTTACAACAAGCCAAACCGCCGAAAGAAAAATCTCAGGCATGGTTTCCACCAGTATATATAACTTAAAAAACCCACGCCTAAAACGTCATCAACATCATCACCGCGTAATCACGCGACATCACGCCACAAAACAATCAACCTATCAGAACCCTGAAACATATCAGAAGGGTTCTAAGAATTCATTTCTCATGCTTGCACGTGTTCACTAACCGTGGGAAGTCCAAGCTACTTGCAAGTGAACTGAAACTGTATGACTCAGCTTAGTGGAAAAATCAGTCATCTCAACCTTAGCCAACCACTAGAGAAAAATATGAATCTATATTTCCAGCATATAAAATTAAACTCATGCTAACAGCATTAACATACAAAAATGCAACACTAATAAATGCATAAATTTATTACCAGTTTCATTCATTCCCTTAATTCCAAAATCCCTGTCTAATCAAATTCAATATAATTCTACATATGCATCCCATCATTAACATTTCCCAAATTTTCCTTACAAAGAAAAGAAAATGCTAATTCTCAAAAACTGACCCCCCGGCTGGATCCTGGCTGTGAGTAAGTTTTCAAAAAGTTTAACATAACCATTATTCTATCACTCAACACCAATCTCGTGTTATAATTTGGAAGGGGAAAGTTGCAAAGAATGAAAACATAATTTTCAGTCCACTAAAATAAGATTCAGTATTATGTTAACAGACACCTACAATTGCCAAATTGCCGAGTCAAGTGGATCTCTTCCACGTTTTCACATCCAATTCACTCATATCCATTCCATCATTAACCTCCCATCTATATCTAGGTCTCACACACGGCTTCTTCTAATCGTCACTATATTAATACAAAGCCTACATGAGTTTAACGGCATTGCAGTTTGTATTTTTAATGTGTGGGACTATGTAGAGTCAGTGGTTAGTTTGTGTTAGACTATATGTCCAATGTAATTTGAATGTAGTTTGAATTGGACTACACTTTTAATGTAATGCATTTCGTAAACAATTCTGGGTTTGAAACCAGGCAATATTATACACGCTACTTGCTGAAGATGAATTCAGGTGGCTCCGCTCAGCCTCATGCAGTACACGTCCTCCCGTTTGCGCCAGTTCTCAAGCAATCTTACGACACGGGCTCAACAAGAGAGGGAGGGAGAAGAAGCAAAGACTTCTCAGAAAAGAGCAAATTTCAGGCCACCGCTGTGAGAGCCTTATGTTAAATTGCTACACTTGTCATTGTACTCTGGATAGTGTTACGGTCATTTTGAACTTATCTTTTACGACAAAGTTTCTTAGTGTTACGTCATCAAGACAGAGACATTTTCCAGAATTGAAACTAGTCTCAAAGTCCTCTGAATAGCTTCGAACAAAGAATGTGTTTCTTATCTCTTCAATTTCATTTGCTGCACGTAACTTGAATTCACATTTGTATTTAGAAGCCTGACTACTAGGGCCAATCAACTGAATAGCACAGTACCACCTGCCATCTGTAAACTTTCTGTAGTACAGGAATACTTCGTCGAAACAGTATACAAGGGCACACGCCCTCTGTAACTGAGTAAATGTAACTGTAAATTTTGCAACCTTAATTATACTTCGTGAATGTGCGGCTGTTGCATGCTCCTCCAAATCACTTATAACGCCATTCCAAGAACACTGAACACCTACTTTAGTAAGCGGACATTTTATTGGTCCATGTGTACAGACAGCTTGGTGTTCAGCGATGAGTTCAATGGAGAACAAGTCAAAGCAGCCGCTCCCCCTGTTAGGGCAGGGGTACTTTTGTCTTCTGGCGATGCTTTCCAAAGCCACATTCCTGATGTTTGTAAAATTTGCTCTGCATGTAGGACAACAATCGACTTCCTCTCTGCACTTACTGCAGATGTTGTGGCCGTTGGTGCACAGCTGTATGGGTGGCACCATGTACTCCATGCAGACAGGACACTCCAGGTCACTCAGTAGAGCTTCGTCGAGGGCACGTGACAAATCGTCCATATCTAGAACACAAGTTTGTATGTTTGTAAACGTTGTTAATAGGATTTGAACTTTAAACTATGGTCGTTACTGTATGTACCACTGCTTTAAGATCTTGGCCATATGGTGTATTATGGGTTTCGGGTGTAGAGTATGGCTCCATTCATTTATTACCTTCAAACTAGATGGAAGTGAGTGGTTAAATTCAGGCCCCGCCCGGTTTACCTCGGGAAAGGACTTCGGTACCCATTGTGTAGGAAGGTGTTTGGGCCCCAGAGCCGGTCTGGACGTTTTGGAGAAGAGAAGAATTTCTCGCCCACTACCAGCATTCGAACCCCGGACCTTACGGCCCGTAAAGCTAGTCGCTATACCGAATACGTTACTCCGGCTTCAATACATAAATTAATAATAAGATAATAATAATAATAATAATAATAATAATAAAGTGCAGTTCTTGCAGTTGTCCTATATAAATGACATTTTTCTTTTCCCCAATTAAGTCAGCTTCCACTCTGAAGATGAATACAGCACGTTCACCCGAAACGTCGGTAAACTTACTCTGGACGTTGTAAAAGTCCAGAAGACTGTAATTGAAGGGTGCAAGTTGTAATGCGCCTGGCTTTACGACGTACAGACTGCATGTTTCACGTTTCCCTCTGAGAAACTGATGGACTGTATGTAGTGCCTTCCGCATAGCTAATTAAAGTTCACTGCTGTGATTGATTTGCTTGTCATTACTTTCGTTCTTATAGTTACTGTAATTACCGCATGTCTGTACTAGCGCTGCTACTGCTACCGCAGCAGTTTTTAATTTGTGTGTTTAACCTTCAGATCCATGACTACTTTCCCATTGTATTGGTTTCTCGTCCTTTAGTTCTGTTAATATATTGTATTATTACCATTATTGTTATTATTGTGTTTTATGAGCAGTTTTTTTTATCTTATTACAGATCCTGCGTTTACATAAAATTTTTCATATATGTTACTTCAAAGTTTCGTATCGTTTAATTCTTAAATTCGCAAGATTATTTTCTGACTTACAAACGTGCTATATTGCAGAATGTGTCATCCTTATAGTGTATGTCTGATAACATGGCGGCCGTATGAATGTTAGGGATCGGTTTGGTGACGTTAATTGAAGACACCTGAAGGTGGGTGTATGGGGGTGTGAAAGGAGATACTTTATCTTAAGTTGTCTACCTTCCAGTTCTCCCTCTAAGCTGTTCGAGTGCGCGGCCGCGCAGTAACTGAAATGCGTCCGCGCACACAGAATTGCTGCCGCGTAGCTGGAATATTCCTATTAAGTTATGCATATTACAAGAAACATTTAAAGTTCCGCGCTGTCATCAGGTCCGATAACATTTCCACGACTTCCAAGAAGGACCTAGTGTCACTCACACCTCAAGTTTTCATGCGACTTCGTCCACCACAAATCCCACATGGACTAACCCGGAATCGAACCCGGGCCTTTGTGGTGAGAGGTCGCCGACTAACCGCCTGAGCCATGGCACGACCTAGACACATACCCTTTATTTAGCAAAGAATTTTTGCTGATTCAATAGACTACTTACGTAACAATTCATTTTACGATATTAAAAACGAATGGTAATTTTTGGGGACTTTGTAGCAAAAGAAATGCATCTTATGAGGCGTGGCAGTACAGTACATTGCCATGTGCCATATAAAATTAATAGTAAAAACGATCACTTACCGACACACAAAAACCTCTCCAGATTACAGAAGTTGTTACCGCAGACTGGTGATCCGAAGACCAACTGGGTAAACTTATCAGTCCGGATAAGATAAGTATCTAACATTATAATCTTATCAGTCCGGATAAGATAAATGCCTTACGTTATCACAGCTGAGACATAAGGACCAATCAGACTCATGCCAGTGGTCTGTGGGCGATACATACAGGTCGCAAACTTGCTCGTTGTTTCTTCGTTCTTTCAAAAGATTTCTTACGTTTCTTCTTTAATGAGTATTTTTGATTTACATAAGTATGTAAATTTACACGTATTTCATAATTTCTACAGTTTCAACACAGTGTTCGCTATTATGCTGCTACTCAAAGGCTTACATGTCATAAAATGTAAAGTTGTCCCTGTTTGTAATTATGCACCACTCCATAAAGACGTATGCTGCAATGAAGGCAAAGCTTCACGGGACTAGATGCCAGTGATTAGATACCTTCACGTCCCGGCCACTTTATCCTCAGGATAAGAACCCTTTACACCCATAGAATATGAGACTGGATGGGCGCCAGATCCGTTCAGGATGCTGTGAATAAGGAAATATTTCTTGAAATCTGCGGTTTCCTGAGGTTGTACGCGGAGTCGTGTGACTTTTCGGAATAACGTATCGGTCCCATCTTCACGGGTCAAGAGTCTGATTAGGAAAGAAAGCTAGCAAACTATAACGTAGCTTATGGAAAGTACGGCGGGGTAGCAATACGTAGGTGCCTGCCTGGAGTCGTCTCCGGTTCCACAGTCCGCCATCCGTAGGCTGGTCACTGACTACTGAGCTCTTACGGCTGCATTTTGTGTGCAATTATAACAAATATACGTTTACCGTCTTGCACATAACTCGATACCCACACGGGTGCGATTGTGTGAAATTTGTATATTGGGTACAGGACTGTCGCCGGCTTCTCATCACGGAGGGCCGGATTCAAAACCATAGCAGTCCGTGTAGGATTTGTAGTGGAGAGAGAGGCTCTGGGACATTTTTGTCCGCGAGTAATTCCACTTGCCCCAGTCAGTAACATTCAACAAGCGATGCTTTTTTGTGTTCAGTCCACCTACCAGCAACGCAAAGTAACTAACTAACTAACTAACTAACTTCATGGAGCAGAGTCCTTCCTGAGAAGCTAACAGATCCTCAGCTAGTCAAGAAATTCCCCGCGTTTTATGGAACCCGAAGGTTCATTACCACATTCACAACAGCCCGCCACCTGTCCCTATCCTGAGCCATATCAATCCCGTCCACGCACTCCATATCCCACTACTTGAAGATCCATTTTAAAATTATCCTCCCATCTACGCCTGGGTCTTCCAAGTGGTCTCCTTCCCTCAGGTCTCCCCACCAAAATCCTGTATGGTTCTCTCACTCTTTCTTCTTGATTTGATCACCCGAATAATATTTGGTGATCAGTACAGATCATTAAGTTCCTCGTTATATAGTCTTCTCCACTCTCCTGTTACCTCGTCCCTCTTAGGCCCAACTATCCTCCTCAGCACCCTATTCTCGAACACCCTCAGCCCATGTTCCTCCTTCAGTGTGTGAGACCAAGTTTCACACCCATACAAAACAACAGGCAAAATTATAGTTCTGTATATCTTAATCTTTGTATTTTTGGATAGCAAATTGTAAGACAGAAGATCCTGCACCGAATGATAACAAAACACCAACGCTATACGATCTTATCATTACACAGCGTCTTTCCTTTCCTCCATCTGTCTCTGTCTTCAGTTTTTGTCACGTCATAGGATACGGGTACATAAGTGGCGTAGAAACCAGCTCCCTTGCTTAGTATTTGAAGGTCTGGATAAGATTTCTATTTAAGGTTATTTGCTCCTGTAAGGAATGGTAAAAGAAATTGGAAACATGTCTCCCATACAGTGAGGAGATGCGACAGGTAAGGCATGCAGGACCTCGTTCAAACAGCAAGCCTGCTGATTATTGTAGCTAAAGAAAGGACTTACTACAAAGGAACTACAGAAACGTATGTCATTATTGGAAACGTACATTGTCATGTATTGCCGTAACCAAGCTCGTTGTTACAGACAACACTCTAAATAGCCTAACGGTATCAACATTTTTAAACCAGAAGTTCTGAACCTGCGGTACACGGACCCTCGAGTGGCACGTCAGATATCATAAAAATCAGACACAGGACGAAAGTGTTTACGAAAATATCTAAACAAATTTTATTTTGTAAAAAGCTTTCTGTGCATCTGATAAATAAAGTTTTCTTTAAATAGACAAATACGTCGCATCCTACTGTGTGTATGATGCACAAATTCAATAGAATCAAGTCACAAAATCTCACTTTGAGATCGAAGCGCACATCGATTGAGAAAGGTTCAGAAACACTGTATCTAGTGAAGATTACATTTCTGGCTTGATATTTGACATTCACAAGCATTAAGCGGATGTGTGTTTATGAAATACATAAATAAATAAATAATATCATGGAGTCTGAAATATGCTAAATATCTCGTTTTTTTTCTGTTGTTCTCAAGTTGCAATCAAAACACTTAGACAGGAATATTAATCAGTTTCTTACGCAAGTTCCTGTGTTTATTTATAGAAGCAGGAGTGATAACACGAAAAAAATTAGGTTTTCTTGATTCAGCTCGAATTCTGTTCAGTGAATTCTGAAAACACGTATACATGTACTATTTTACTAATTATGATTTCCCAACTTCTCTAGGATAGTAACACAAAAGAGAGCACAACACCACTATTCCTTATATATTGGCCTATTTCGTACTATCTTCTCTGTACATTGATAAACGCTTCCTTACTAATCGGCCTTAGGCCAATAAATTCATGCTGAATATGACAGAGATCCTCTAGTCCTAAACAGTTGTGTGAACTTAGTTAACTGAACGGTTGGTGTGATTTAGGGACTGAGGAAAAATACGAACACTGGCCATCAAGATATTCGATTTCCGGGTCGTGATTTAAACCCAGGACCTCTCGAGAATGAAGCAGGAATGGTAGCCATTCTACAGTGACTTTCGATTACAGGACATTTTGCTCTGTGCGAGCACACAGGGATGTGTTTCCGAAGTACATTTACTGGGTAAGTCTCTTTACAACCCTTCTCGCTGTAGGCACACGGATATTCAGGAATGCCTGATGTGGTGACTCGCAAAGCGAATATTTCTCCACAGATTGTGCACGCCTTTGTTGTGGGTTTGCAAATACTACAGATGTTGTGGCCATTGACACAGAGAAAGGCTGGCAGAGGCAGGTTGCACGTACAGCAGGGGCATTCTTGTTCCTCCAGAAATGCCCTGATCAAGTGGAAGTCCAGTTCCAGCTGGTTCATCTGGAGTGATCTAAAAGAAATAAATGTGTATACAATTAAATAAAAGACTAATGCAAACAAAGAAAGGAAATCCAATGAAGTAAACGAGTTAAACAAGTTGACAAATAATAAATAAATAATGAAATGATTCAAGGAGTCAAGGAGGAGAGGAATATCGTACACACAATAACAAGAAGAAAGGCTAACTGGATTGGTCACATCTTGTGCAGAAACTGCCTTCTGAAACACGTGATTGAAGGAAAGTTAGAAGTAAGGATAGAAATGTCGGGAATACGAGGAAGAAGACGTAAGCAGCTACTGGATGACCTTAAGGAAAAGAGAAGGTACTGGAAATTGAAAGAGGAAGCACTAGATCGCACCCTGTGGAGAACTCGCTTTAGAAGATGCTGTCGTAAGACAGACTGCATGATGAAGGAAATGAATTATAACTAAATGATAAAGCGAATCTTTAATTCTAAAGAAGTTGATGTGCCAATAACTGACTCTACACTGCAAAGTTGATGTGCCAATATCTGACTCTACACTGCAAAGTCCCTTCTTGAGAATGGAGCAGCTTCTGAGCTAGACAACAACTTTGCGCTATTTTATGGAACCCGAAAATTCAATACCATGCTCATAAACCTGACATTTCTTTCTATCACGCGAGAGATGACTCCAGTCCACTCCTTCACACCTATTTTTAACGTCTATTTTAATATTATCCTGCCATCTACGCGTACGCCTTTTAAGTGATCTGTTTGATTGTACTAATAAATAATTATAATTAAGTTACATAATTACTGTAAGTGAAACTTACGATACGGGCCTGTGTTTTAATGCAAGAAGGATCTTATTCTCGGATTTAGAAGTTTGTCGAAATGTGTGCAATAATAATAATAATAATAAATATATTTTGAAAAAACCGATTATCACTAACGACATCTGCAGCAAGTGCACAGAAATCAGAAACCATTCAACACATAACCGGCGCATGCCGTGCATCAACTCAAGGCGATTACATTCATCGTCACAATTAAGTAGCAATCATCGTGCGTCAAGAATTGGCTATCAAATGTCGACTATCAAATGGACCACCAATGTCTGTTATAAATACGAGCCACAGTCTATGTTAGAGAACTCATAAACTATCCTATGACAAGTGCGTAACAGCTGATCGAACTGTCCGTAAGAACAGAAGAGATATATTGACGCTTGACAAAACCAAAGAAGAATATTTAGTATATGCAGCAATTCCCAACAGTCACAGCCTTCACAGCACCGTCACCGAGAAGCTACAGAAGTACACAGACTTGAAAGAAGAGCTTATAAGTATATGACAACTGAAATGGCCTGTATAATACCACTAGTACTGTCCACAGCGGGTATTATACCAAACAAATTACACGACAGTGTGAAACTGCTTTATGTCCGTCCTGCTCTATATATTCCTAACGCAGAAAGCAGTAATACTTAACACATGTCGTACAGTCAGAAAGTTTTTGGCAGAACAGTGAATAAGAAGCGCTTGGTTAGTGGGACCGTAGTCTTTTGAGTACCAGCTGAACTGCTGAGTCGAGAATATTAATAAATGTATCAATAATACGCTACAGTGTATAAGCCATTCTAAGCTTCTTTCTTCTTCATAGGTGTTAGTCTGCCCATCTTTTCCTTGGTCGATCTACGTTTCTTCTGCCCGTCGGTGTGTGTTCATGCAGGAACTTGAAATGCTTGCATCGTTCATTCTTAGTACGTGTCGTGTCTACTTGCCTATGTAACTCAGAGTTATTTATTGAACATTTATGTATCTAGTTATGTAAGTGCATGTCTAACTGTCCCACACACACACACACACACACAAAGTCTTAAACTTGATATATACTCATTAATATTTGTACATGATGCATTACATCCCAACTAATTGCCTTCTTTTATTTGTCCAATTTGTTATCAGCAATTATTTTTGTCTAGTGTGCTTATTTCTTTTAAGCTTCACGACTTGCAACAGGAAAAACAAGATATGAAATACGTATAAGGTAATCTTGTGAGGCGTTCGCTTAGTGTTTTTACCTCCTAGGCTACGCAACAGTCAGATTCCATTTCACTCATACAAGGACTTTTATGGCGATTTAATGTCGCCGGCAACAAAGAAACGTACTTAGGTCTTCATGCAAAGTGCTAGATATTTTTGCCGGATTGTAACCAAATTTGGATTTTCTTGACAAGTGTTCATAAAAATTGCCGATATGAAATTTCGCGGAAATCCTTTCAGTGGGAGCCGCGCTCATACTTACGAAAAGACGGACTTGACGAAAGGACATAAGCAAGGAAAAAGGCGCTTTTTGCGACTGTACAGACGCTCCTAAAATATTAATAGTTCTTCCAAAAATCAGTAGCCTAACCACAGTTACGTACAGTAACAACGGTATGTCATAGGATACTACAGTAACAACGGTATGCCATAGGATACTACAGTAACAACGGCATGTCATAGGATACTACAGTAACAACGGTATGTCATAGGATACTACAGTAACAACGGTATGTCATAGGATACTACAGTAACAACGGTATGTCATAGGATACTACAGTAACAACGGTATGTCATAGGATACTACAGTAACAACGGTATGTCATAGGATACTACAGTAACAACGGTATGCCATAGGATACTACAGTAACAACGGTATGTCATAGGATACTACAGTAACAACGGTATGTCATAGGATACTACAGTAACAACGGTATGTCATAGGATACTACAGTAACAACGGTATGTCATAGGATACTACAGTAACAACGGTATGTCATAGGATACTACAGTAACAACGGTATGCCATAGGATACTACAGTAACAACGGTATGTCATAGGATACTACAGTAACAACGGTATGTCATAGGATACTACAGTAACAACGGTATGTCATAGGATACTACAGTAACAACGGTATGTCATAGGATACTACAGTAACAACGGTATGTCATAGGATACTACAGTAACAACGGTATGTCATAGGATAATACAGTAACAACGGTATGTCATAGGATACTACAGTAACAACGGTATGTCATAGGATACTACAGTAACAACGGTATGTCATAGGATACTACCCGTAAAAATAATAGTGTTGTTACTTTCTCGGATAATTCTCTTATTCAAAGGTGGACAAAATTTCGAGATTGCTCATTTTGAAAACATTTCGATACATATACTTAATATACTTGCCCCTGAGGATGGCCAGTTAACTGGCCGAAACATATGTAAGGCCAATTTTTTAAAACTATAAAGGTTTTATTAAACAGTGCATGTGTTGGTAATTTACTAGTGATTTAGATACATATTTTAATACTATATTCTTCGGTTGCCAGATTCCACAGGAATTAAAATCTTCGGCTTTAATCGATTCCATATCCACTACAAATTCTACTGCATCTTTCGTTCCAATAGACGCCAAGTGGCTGTCGATGGCGTCGTGTCTGAAGCCGTTCCTTTATATAGCTGCCGCGGCTGTTCTATGTCTCTGGCGGTTATTCGCCAGCCTCATAACGCGGGGTCCCGGGTTCGATTCCGGGCCAGTCGGTGTGAGACTTGTGATGGACAAATTGGCACTGAGACAGTTTTCATTCGAGTACTTACGTTTTGCCCTCTCAGTATCATTCCATCCAGTGGCGAATTCTGACCTTGAGGTCATGTATAGCGGAAGGGAAATTAGAAGGCATTGTGTACCCTTCCGCCAGAACTGGCATCCGGATCAGGGTTCGCCACTTGTTCCACCAGCACGCCATAAACATTCATTAAGAGTGTCCTTAAACGACACCCTTAAAATATCTGACGCCATTTCCTGTGTCGCGTACGAGTGGCGAGACCCATTTCTCAGAAAACACAGCGGCGTGGTAAAATCAGTGGCGATGTCTGGTGTCAAAGTGCTCATTTGAACAATGGCCTGCTTCACGGTGTCGACACATGGTGGCAGCGCCGTGTGGTTTGTGTTTTTTAAAACGGTTTAATTAGTTTTTATTTCGTATTGTAGATTTCCGGGTTATGTCAAAGCTTCAGAAGAACATCCTCTCTCCACCTTCAAACCAACACTATGTAATATGAAACATATTAGCTAAACTCCTATAAATAGAGATGTAGGCAGTAATTTGTTCCGGAACCTTGGTAACAACGTATCAGACTACATGACGTCTTAACATGGAAGACTGCAATAGTAATATTCGTGACCGTGAAAACTTGGAGTCATATATTGTTTGTTCCGTGTCTGTGCTTCAGAAGAACTGGATATTGTAGAAAGTTGAAACTTACCTTATTGGTCCATTACAGTAGGTGCCAGTGCTGCCGTGCTGTGGAGGCACTTGTCATCTGTCACAGCGTTTGATACTTAGTGGCAGTGGGCGCTTTCCATTATCTGTGTTCGTACAAAGATGTGATCTTTGATCTGCATTGCCTTCAGACAGACAATAAGACAGGGTTGCACAAATTTTCGATCTTTGTACAGCTTTATGAATTAGCAATACAGATCAATACATAGCCTAGCGATTTTATTTTATTTAAGTGATTAACAAAATCACAACATAAAGTTAGATAATAAATCCTTTGAAGCGTAGAACAGTTCAAATATTTGGGAACAACCCTAACTAATCAAAATTCCATTCAGGAAGAAATTAAGAGCAGATTGAAGTCGGGAAGTGCTTGTTATCATTCGGTGCAGGATCTTGTGTCTTTCAGTTTGCTATCCAAAAATACAAAGATTAAGATATACAACTATTATTTTGCCTGTTGTTTTGTATGGGTGTGAGACTTGGTCTCTCACACTGAGGGAGGAACATAGGCTGAGGGTGTTCGAGAATAGGGTGCTGAGGAGGATATTTGGGCCTAAGAGGGACGGGGTAACAGGGGAGTGGAGAAGACTACATAACGAGGAACTTAATGATCTGTACTCATCACCAAATATTATTCGGGTGATCAAATCGAGAAGAATGAGGTGGGCGGGGCATGTAGCACGCATGGGTGAGGGGAGAGGTGCATACAGGGTTTTTGCGGGGAGACCTGAGAGAAGGAGACCACTTGGAAAACCCAGGCGTAGATGAGAGGATAATATTAAAATGGATCTTCAAGAAGTGGGATGGTGGGCATGGACTGGATTGATATGGCTCAGGATAGGGACAGGTGGCGGGCTCTTGTGAGTGCGGTAATGAACCTTCGGGTTCCATAAAACGCGGGGAATTTCTTGACTAGCTGACGACCTGTTAGCTTCTCAGGAAGGACTCTGCTCCATGCAGTTAGTTCGTCTGTTAGACATCAAGTAAGGTCACATGCTCGACCGACGCCAGTTTCAAGTCTCATGTACAGCAATTTTCTTGTTGGACTTTGCATTGTCCATTGTTTGGAATATTTTTATTCTCATGAACGTGAATGACTTGTGTTTGCTGCACTTTGCACGGAATTTTAAAAGCCACTTGTAGATTGCTAATGGCTGTGCGGGTTGAAATATTTCCATATCCCTTCCTGACGCAGTTTGTTTTTAACAAAGGTAAGCTCACCGCCACATGGGGTCTACTTGGACTCGAAAAATAATTTTGATGTATCCTATCTCGAATTACTGCCTGAGACTCGTGGATTTTACCCTCCATTAGGAAAGAAAACTGTTACTATCAAAATGGTTACTCCACAAGCAAATAGTCAGAAAGGATCACCGTAATGCAGGGCTGTCCAAACTACGGCCTGCGTGTCTGATCTAGCGATGAGGAAATTTTAATCCTAAGTATTGACTTTATCAAGGTCTTTCAAACTTCATATTGTCACTGGGTCAAAAGACGTTTAAGACCAAATTTAGGAACAATTACATCCCTGTGCTATGACATCATTAAATCAAACCGTATTGTACTTAATAAACGTATATGAATCGGCAAACTGACTATAATATTGAAAGTAAACTATTCATAACTTCCGTGGAAGTTACGCAGTATACGCAACCTGTAGAACCATTACCAACCTAAGAGTACAGCCACCTCAAAAGTGAGTCAGTGAGTAGCCCTATTGTTTAGGGCTGCTGACTGTGTGAGTTATCAGATCAGTTTGAAATAAACACATTTTTGCCCAGACTTAGATTCTAGTTGTAATGCTTCAAAGACAGGCAAAAAGTTAATGCTGAGAGTCGGATGTTTTATAGAACAGCGCATATCGAATTACCTTGTTACTGAATGTAGTGTCTCAAATCAACAAATAAAGTTATCCCTGTCCACGCCATGAAGGCACAAAGGGTGAATAGAGGTTGAGCTTCACTCATTATTAACCTCGGGGCTAGATGGAATTGTGTCAACATCACGTCCCGGCCGCATTATTCCCGGAAAAGAACTGTGGTACTTGTTGCATAGAAGGCTGGGTGGGCTGCAGATACGGTCTGGACATTTTCCAGAACAGTAAAATCGCTATGTAAGTGATTTAAGAACCAGGCTACATGCTAAACATGGACTTGCATGTGATCTGTATGCACGTGTTAAATAGTTTAAGATAAAAATATTTCTAACTCAGTTTCTGGAAAAAAAATCTTGTATTCTCCGTGCTTGTGAGTCTGTAAATTGAAAATAAACAATTATTACCAAAATATTTTAGTCTAATTATAAGCCTAGGTTTATACGGTTTTGCCAAACGGACTGTCTTCCCAGTGAAAGTCCTAACTACTAGGGGCCTAGACCGCCTTACTGTTGAGGTTCCTAGATCACACACATTTAGACACACACAGTCGATAGGACTCCTCTGAAAGTGATCAGCGCGTCACTGAGGCCACCTCCTACACAGCACACAATAAGCACAAGAGACGAACATCAATACCCTCAGCGGAATTCGAACCCGCAATCCCAACAATTGAGTGGCCGCAGTTCTACGCCTTACACAACACTGCCAACAGGATCGGCTGTACGAAATTTGATAACCATTTCTGTTGCTGTTTGTTTCGAAAAATAGGTATGTAACTAAGTAACCTTCCTCTCCGACTACCATGAAGGTGAATGTAACAAGCTACTCCGAAACGTCGATAACAAAAAATAAATCTATTTGGCGTCATATTCTACAAGACTCATATCGTCACCAGCGAAACTATAGGAACCCCAAATCACACAATCACGTGGCCTGCTTGAGACAAATCCATCCTGAAGACATATATATCATTACAGTAATTTACTTTCTTGCCATGCTATGACCCTCTAGTATGTGAAATCAGATTACGTCCGCAGACGAAAAAATTTGGAGACCCCTGCCCCAATGTAACCATTAGCCAGCCTATCGCATTGCGGCCGCATTGCACCGGAAGATTCGGAAAATACCTCTTTGAATGAGAAGTCTAAAGTACAGTTTCTTCAAAAACATGTACACCCTTCCTTCAACAACAAGGGCAGAAATGCAGACGGTATTACATACATCCACATTTTACACACTGAGCAAGTGACATCAGTGGTAAAGTATGCGACTTGTGTTCTGCAGGTACCGGGTTCGAATGTTCATCGTCGGAAAACCTACACCGACTCTAGTTACATTGCAAAGTGTTAACGTGAAAATGACCACAGCTGCTTTTCGCTAAAGGAGGTAAAGTTCTGCCCGTCAAGCTATAAAGGTACTGAGGGATTGGAGGCATAGTTCCGCTCATTCATAATCCCGGCACAACGTAGAGGTAAATGGTAAGCTTCGCGCTCTGACTGTTTTAATTCCGGGGAAGGAACTCACAGTAGCCGCTGAATGGGACGCTGACTGTGCAAAGAAGTCACAATAAGCAGTTCGTGTCTTATTCCACTGTCCATATCTCCAAACGTTTGTATGGAATTCGATAAAATATGACATTAGAACGTGAGTTTTTGTGAAAAAGAAAATTATAGTCTTCTGTGTAACGCGACCTAAGCTCCCCTGTGGGAACAATGTATTTGGTGACGCCTGTCACCCTCAGTAGCGTGTCTAACTGTTCAGTAATTTCCAATTCCAACTATTCTGTAGCGCCCAGGCGGTACCCGCCGTCACGACGTCTTCTTGTGGTGTAGCTTCGCAGATCTCCGCTACGTCCTTCATACTCTAACCTCCTTAGTAGTGCTGCTACCAGTTAGTTTCAAACACACAGCAAATAACTAACAACTGCTTCTCAACATCTGTTGTGGGTTGTTCAGCCCAGTAGGTTCCACTACGAACTAAACCCCCGTAGGTGTACATAGCCAAGCTAGCCATACCTAAATTTCCCTGGTATATCTATACCATCAGTCAGCTGCTACTGACCTCTCACATACACTGTTACAACTTTACTTTACTTACTTCTGTTACTTGCGATTTGGGTCACCATGTTAGTTAATCAAAACTAGTAAAAACACTCCCTTATAATAATAATTGCAAATAACAAAATTTATTAACAAAACACTAAATCCTAATTAACAAACAAACAAACAATTAAAATTAATTCCCATTAATTTCTCAATTTCCATATTACATGTTTCCCTACATTTAGTCACAATTACTTTACATTAATTTCTCTTTCTATAAAATTAAAATCCTTCTCATTTAGCTCACAATTTACTCTACTTCAAATTAATTATTACTCACATTTAAATCACACTTTCCCATTAAGCATCTCTTTCAAAGTTTCCAAAATAAATTTCTCTTTCACTGCAATGTTAATAATTTCTTTTATATTTAACCCAAATAAAATACTACTCTTACACTTTGCAAATTAAATAGTTCTTGTCAGTTGGTTCACCCTACACTAATAAATGTTTCCTTTACAGTTAGCTTTTCAGTTCACAAATTAAATAATTCCGTCAGTTTGGCTCACACACACTTTCATAAAACCATACAAAATTTTTCATATTTAAATAATTGTGTTTTCTCAATACTTGATAATAAATTCAACAATTACACATTTCCAAAAATAACCTTCCTAATTCCCTCTCCAAATTTGGAACATATAGAAATTTTTAAAACTTTATTCTTTGCCAACCTTACTCGTGTTACAGGTAATCCCTACATCCTTTGGATCAACAAACACCAGTTGCTCGTCCGTAATACTTTAACTGGCCTGTATATCACACCTTTGCATAACCATGGAAATATTCACTGCCATAGTGTTACGTAACAACAAAGTAAGGTGTTGCACTACCATTTCACTGTTGTTTCATCACTTAATTTCTGTGGGTAATTTCAAATATCTCCATCAAATACACTCACACAGAAAATTAAGTGTTACACAAATAAAGTCACATCATAATTTCTATACAAATTTATAAAGATTACATTTTTTTAAATCACACCATCGCCGAACTGTGTTACAACAAGCCAAACCGCCGAAAGAAAAATCTCAGGCATGGTTTCCACCAGTATATATAACTTAA
Source organism: Reticulitermes speratus (assembly GCA_021186555.1). Classification (NCBI taxonomy): domain Eukaryota; kingdom Metazoa; phylum Arthropoda; class Insecta; order Blattodea; family Rhinotermitidae; genus Reticulitermes; species Reticulitermes speratus. The sequence goes on along the minus strand of JAJKFL010000012.1, from coordinate 6,209,587 downwards.
AAAACCCACGCCTTAAAACGTCATCAACATCATCACCGCGTAATCACGCCACAAAACAATCAACCTATCAGAACCCTGAAACATATCAGAAGGGTTCTAAGAATGCATTTCTCATGCTTGCACGTGTTCACTAACCGTGGGAAGTCCAAGCTACTTGCAAGTGAACTGAAACTGTATGACTCAGCTTAGTGGAAAAATCCGTCATCTCAACCTTAGCCAACCACTAGAGAAAAATATAAATCCATATTTCCAGCATATAAAATTAAACTCATGCTAACAGCATTAACATACAAAAATGCAACACTAATAAATGCATAAATTTATTACCAGTTTCATTCATTCCCTTAATTCCAAAATCCCTGTCTAATCAAATTCAATATAATTCTACATATGCATCCCATCATTAACATTTCCCAAATTTCCCTTACAAAGAAAAGAAAATGCTAATTCTAAAAAACTGACCCCCGGCTGGAACCTGGCTGTGAGTAAGTTTTCAAAAAGTTTAACATAACCATTATTCTATCACTCAACACCAATCTCGTGTTATAATTTGGAAGGGGAAAGTTGCAAAGAATGAAAACATAATTTTCAGTCCACTAAAATAAGATTCAGTATTATGTTAACAGACACCTACAATTGCCAAATTGCCGAGTCAAGTGGATCTCTTCCACGTTTTCGCATCCAATTCACTCATATCCATTCCATTATTAACCTCCCATCTATATCTAGGTCTCACACACGGCTTCTTATCATCGTCACTGTATTAATACAAAGCCTACATGAGTTTAAATGCATTGCAGTTCGTATTTTTAATGTGTAGAACTATGTAGAGTCAGTGGTTAGTTTGTGTTAGATTACATGTCCAATGTAATTTGAATGTAGTTTGAATTGGACTGCACTTTTAATGTAATGCATTTCGTAAACAATTCTGGTTTTGGAAGCAGGCAATATTATACACGCTACTTGCTGAAGATGAATTCAGGTGGCTCCGCTAAGCCTCATGCAGTACACGTCCTCCCGTTACCGCCATTTCTCAAGAAATCTTACGACACGGGCTCAACAAGAGAGGGAGGGAGAAGAAGCAAAGACTTCTCAGAAAACAGCAAATTTCAGGCCACCGCTGTGAGAGCCTTATGTTAAATTGTTACACTTGTCATTGTACTCTGGATAGTGTTACGGTCAATTGGAGCTTATCTTGTACGACAAAGTTTCTTACTGTTACGTCATCAAGACGGAGACATTTTCCAGAATTGAAACTAGTTTCAAAGTCCTCTGAATAGCTTCGAACAAAGAATGTTTTACTTATTTCTTCAATCTCATTTGCTGCACGTAACTTGAATTCACATTTGAATTTAGAAGCCTGACTACTTGGGCCAATCAGCTGAACAGCACAGTAAAACCTGCCATCTCTAACCTTTTTGTGGAACAGGAATACTTCGCTGAAACAGAACATAACAGCCGCCGAATTTTCTAGCCGATTGGCAAGGAGCATTGCACTTTTAAAGATATATTCTGAATGTGCGGCTGTTGCATGCTCCTCCAAATCACTTATAACGCCATTCCAAGAACACTGAACATCTGCTTTAGTAAGCGGACATTTTATTGGTCCGTGTGTACAGGCAGCTTGGTGTTCAGCGATGAGTTCAATGGAGAACAAGTCAGAGCAGCCGTTGTCCCTGTTAGCGCAGGGGTACTTTTGTCTTCTGGCGATGGTCTCCAAAGCCACATTCCTGATGTATGAAAACTCGGCTCTGCATGTAGGACAACAATCGACTTTCTCTCTGCACTTACTGCAGATGTTGTGGCCGTTGTTGCACAGCTTTATGGGTGGCACCATGTACTCCATGCAGACAGGACACACCAGGTCACTCAGTAGAGCTTCGTCGAGAACACGTGACAAATCGTCCATATCTAGAACACAAGTTTATATGTTTGTGAACGTTGTAATAGGATTTGAACTTTAAAGTATGGTCGTTACTGTATGTACCACCGCTTTAAAATATTGGCCTAATGGTGTATTGTGGATTTCATTATCTTCGAACTAGATGGAAGTGAGTGGTTAAATTCAGGCCCCGCCCGGTTTACCTCGGGAAAGGACCTCGGTACCCATTGTATAGGAAGATATTTGGGCCCCAGAGCCGGTCTGGACGTTTTGGAGAAGGGAAGAATCTCTCGCCCCCTACCAACATTCGAACCCCGGACCTTACGGCCCGTAAACGTAGTCGCTATACCGAATACGCTACTTCGGCTCCAATACATAAATTAACAAGATAGAAGAATAGAAGACAAATATTTGGATCCGAGAGAGCTTTGTGCTTTGAATATTTTTGAATATGCTTTACGTAAGTGTATCGTGCAGTTGTTAACAACAGGTGACCGATGTTGTTAGGTGATTGATATGAAGTGCTGTAGGATGGCACTTGTAATGGTTTTATGTTGTGAGGTGGTTGATATGAAGTGCTGTAGGATGGCACTTGTGATGGTTTTATGTTGTGAGGTGGTTGATATGAAGTGCTGTAGGATGGCACTTGTGATGGTTATATGGTGTGAGGTGATTGATATGAAGTGCTGTAGGATGGCACTTGTGATGGTTTTATGTTGTGAGGTGATTGATATGAAGTGCTGTAGGATGGCACTTGTGATGGTTTTATGTTGTGAGGTGGTTGATATGAAGTGCTGTAGGATGGCACTTGTGATGGTTTTATGTTGTGAGGTGATTGATATGAAGTGCTGTAGGATGGCACTTGTGGTGGTTTTATGTTGTGAGGTGATTGATATGAAGTGCTGTAGGATGGCACTTGTGGTGGTTTTATGTTGTGAGGTGATTGATATGAAGTGCTGTAGGATGGCACTTGTGATGGTTTTATGTTGTGAGGTGGTTGATATGAAGTGCTGTAGAATGGCACTTGTGATGGTTTTATGTTGTGAGGTGATTGATATGAAGTGCTGTAGGATGGCACTTGTGATGGTTTTATGTTGTGAGGTGGTTGATATGAAGTGCTGTAGGATGGCACTTGTGATGGTTTCATGAAAAACGAAACGCATCTATCGCACGTTTATTGAAAATGTCAAGAAGGGCTTAAGATGGCGTTGCACAATTTGTGTATTACATGTAGAAGGCACACTGAATGTTGAGTTGCAAGTGCAACCTGTTGATTTTTGTACATCAGGTTGTGTTTTCTATGAGTCTATAACTGTTGAGGTATTATTTGGAAGAAATTTTGATTAGGAAAACATAATTACGCCTGACGTTGCATATCGGTTTGAATTTTGTTTTCCAAAGTTAACGGACGAACATAGGCTGAAAGTATTGGAGAAGAGAGTGCTGAGGAGGATATTTGGATCTAAACGGAGCAAGTGATAGGAGGACGGCAGAATTTGCTTAATAAGAAACTTAATAACTGTTACTGCACATCAAATATTATTTGGGTTATTAAATCAAGGAAGGTGAGAAAGAGACAACTTGGAAGACCTAGACGTATGTGGAAGAATAATATTAAAATTGACGTTTAAGAAATAGTGGCGGCGGGTTTGACCGTGATTAATTTGGTTCAGCTTCGGGCTCCTTGAAGTGCGTGAATTTCCTAGACTGGCTGAGAAACAAGCAGCTTCTCAAGAAAGACTGCGGCATGGAATTTATGTGCGTTCCAATCTTAAAAATATCATGTCAGTCCCCTGGTTAGGGTACCGAGGGATCGCAATTGGATTACCTGCAGGGGCAGAAATATTTGGCTTGACAACGTCCAGACTGGCTATGGGGCCCACCCAGTCTCTGTCCTTTGGGCACAGGGAAATTTTGTGTAGGCTAAAGCGGCCGCCAAGTGAGGCTAATCCCATACCTGCATGGGATGTGTAAGTTAAGACTGTGTATGTGTGGTGATATACCTGCACTGCCGCATGTCTAAGTTAAGACTGTGTATGTGTGGTGATATACCTGCACTGCCGCATGTCTAAGTTAAGACTGTGTATGTGTGGTGATATACCTGCACTGCCGCATGTCTAAGTTAAGACTGTGTATGTGTGGTGATATACCTGCACTGCCGCATGTCTAAGTTAAGATTGTGTGTGTGTGGTGATATACCTGCACTGCCGCATGTCTAAGTTAAGATTGTGTGTGTGTGGTGATATACCTGCACTGCCGCATGTCTAAGTTAAGACTGTGTATGTGTGGTGATATACCTGCACTGCCGCATGTCTAAGTTAAGACTGTGTATGTGTGGTGATATACCTGCACTGCCGCATGTCTAAGTTAAGACTGTGTATGTGTGGTGATATACCTGCACTGCCGCATGTCTAAGTTAAGACTGTGTATGTGTGGTGATATACCTGCACTGCCGCATGTCTAAGTTAAGATTGTGTGTGTGTGGTGATATACCTGCACTGCCGCATGTCTAAGTTAAGATTGTGTGTGTGTGGTGATATACCTGCACTGCCGCATGTCTAAGTTAAGATTGTGTGTGTGTGGTGATATACCTGCACTGCCGCATGTCTAAGTTAAGATTGTGTATGTGTGGTGATATACCTGCACTGCCGCATGTCTAAGTTAAGATTGTGTGTGTGTGGTGATATACCTGCACTGCCGCATGTCTAAGTTAAGATTGTGTGTGTGTGGTGATATACCTGCACTGCCGCATGTCTAAGTTAAGATTGTGTGTGTGTGGTGATATACCTGCACTGCCGCATGTCTAAGTTAAGATTGTGTGTGTGTGGTGATATACCTGCACTGCCGCATGTCTAAGTTAAGATTGTGTGTGTGTGGTGATATACCTGCACTGCCGCATGTCTAAGTTAAGATTGTGTGTGTGTGATGATATACCTGCACTGCCGCATGTCTAAGTTAAGATTGTGTGTGTGTGGTGATATACCTGCACTGCCGCATGTCTAAGTTAAGATTGTGTGTGTGTGGTGATATACCTGCACTGCCGCATGTCTAAGTTAAGATTGTGTGTGTGTGGTGATATACCTGCACTGCCGCATGTCTAAGTTAAGATTGTGTGTGTGTGGTGATATACCTGCACTGCCGCATGTCTAAGTTAAGATTGTGTGTGTGTGGTGATATACCTGCACTGCCGCATGTCTAAGTTAAGATTGTGTATGTGTGGTGATATACCTGCACTGCCGCATGTCTAAGTTAAGATTGTGTGTGTGTGTGGTGATATACCTGCACTGCCGCATGTCTAAGTTAAGATTGTGTGTGTGTGGTGATATACCTGCACTGCCGCATGTCTCTAAAGCGCGGTGTTTAGAAAGTGCCTAGACTGCTTTATTTATTGTGATTGATTGTTGATTTAATTACGACTTCCCAACTGCTTAAGATGTACCTGTTTGAACTCTGCTATATTTTATACTCTATTGATTCGAAGTAACTTCACATATGTTGACACAATAATAATAATAATAATAATTTGTTTTGTCGTAATTCTTAATTTTGTAATTTTAAATTTATTTATGCACACCGACGACAGTTTATATGATGTCTTCTTTGTATCTACGTTCTGCCTGAGGATGACCTTCTTAGGCCGAAACATGTAGTTAAATTATTGCGACATAACAAATTGTTATTAATGAAAATGTGCAATTATTTGGAATAAGGAGAGTATAGTTACTATATTGCGTGTAACATGTACAATATTAAGTTGGTATATGTGAAGTGTAGAGAAGAATATGTCACGAATGGCTCATATACTAATTAAGGTGTAGCCTGGTATTTTCCTGGAGAGACCGAAGACAACCACGGAAACGCAGAAATCAGGATAACTAGTTTCCGTGTCGCCTTCTTAAACTGGGACCAACCGAATAAAGAGCAGGGATCAAGATCACGGCGGATTGTTACGCTGCGTTGGATAATAAGTTTGTTGCGACGTTTCGAAGGAATGCGCTGCTTCCTTCTTTAAAGCGATTGAATTTGATTTAGGTTGTTTCTGGAATGGCTGGGAGAAGGAAATGTATCTATTGTATGGCGATACTGGATGCATTTCTTGCAGTTTTGTCTTTCTTTTTCCCAATTAAGTCAGTTTCCACTCTGAAGATGAATACAGCACGTTCACACGAAACGTCGGTAAACTTACTCTGGACGTTGTAATAGTCCAGAAGACTGTAATTTAAGGGTGCAAGTTGTAATGCGCCTGGCTTTACGACGTACAGACTGCATGTTTCACGTTTCCCTCCCAGAAACTGATGGACTGTATGTAGTGCCTTCCGCATAGCTCATTAAAGTTGACTGCTGTGATTGATTTGCTTGTCATTACTTTCCTTCTTATAGTTACTGTAATTACCGCATGTCTGTACTAGCGCTGCTACTGCTACTGCAGCAGCCTTTAATTTGTGTGTTTAACCTTCAAATCCATGACTACTTTCCCATTGTATTGGTTTCCCGTTCTTCAGATCTGTTAATATATTATATTATTACCATTATTGTTATTATCTTATTCTTTGAGCGGTTTATTACCTCAGTACATACCCTGCATGTTCATAAAATATTTGATATATATAACTTCAATATTACATATTATTTAATTCTTAAATTAGCAAGTTTATTTTCTGACTTACAAACGTGCTATATTGCAGAATGTGTCATCCTTATAGTGTATGTCTGATAACATGGCGGCCGTATGAATTGTAGGGATCGGTTTGGTGACTTTAACTGAAGACACCTGAAGGTGGGTGTATGGGGGTGTGGAAAGGAGATACCTTATCTTAAGTTGTGTACTTTCCAATTTTCCCTCTACGTTGCGCGGGTACGTGGCCGCGCAGTAATTGAAATGCTCCCGCGCAGACTGAATTGTTGCCGCGCAGCTGGAATTTGTCAATTTTCGTTCTAAATTTTCTTATTACGCATATTACAAAAAGACATTTAAATTGCCGCGCAGTCGTCAGGTCGTGTAAACATTTACTGCTCAGAGCAGACAGCTGTAAAAACAAGTAGAGGGAACGTACATTCTGATTACTATTCCACGACTTCCAAGAAGGCCCTAGTGTCACTCACACCTCAAGTTTTCATGCGACTTTGTACACCAAAAATCCCACATGAACTGACCCGGAATCGAACTCGGGCCTTTGTGGTGAGAGGTCGCCAACTAACCGCCTGAGCCATGGCACGACCTAGACACATACCCTTTATTTAGCAAAGAATTTTTGCTGATTTAATAGACTACTTACGTAACAATTCATCTTACGATATTAAAACGCATGGTAATTTTTGGGGACTTTTTGGCAAAAGAAATGCAATTTATGAGGCGTGGCAGTACAGTACATTGCCATGTGCCATATAAAATTAATAGTAAAGAACGATCACTTACCGACACACAAAAACCTCTCCAGGTTACAGAAGTTGTTACAGCAGACTGGTGATCCGAAACCAACTGGGTAAACTTATCAGTCCGGATAAGATAAGTGTCTAACGTTATAATCTTATCAGTCCGGATAAGATAAATGCCTTACGTTATCACAGCTGAGACATAAGGACCAATCAGACTCACGCCAGTGGTTTGTGGGCGATACATACAGGTCGCAAACTTGCTCGTTGTTTCTTCGTTCTTTCAAAAGATTTCCTACGTTTCTTCTTTAATGCGTATTTTTGATTTACATAAGTATGTAAATTTACACGTATTTCATAATTTCTACAGTTTCAACACAGTGTTCGCTATTATGCTGCTACTCAAAGGCTTACATGTCATAAAATGTAAAGTTGTCCCTGTTTGTAATTATGCTCCACTCCATAAAGACGTATGCTACAATGAAGGCAAAGCTTCACGGGACTAGATGCCAGTGATTAGATACCTTCACGTCCCGGCCACTTTATCCTCGGGATAAGAACCCTTTACACCCATAGAATAGGAGACTGGATGGGCGCCAGATCCGTTCAGGATGCTGTGAATAAGGAAATATTTCTTGAAATCTGCGGTTTCCTGAAGTTGTACGCGGAGTCATGTGACTTTTCGGAATAACGTGTCCGTCCCATCTTCACGGGTCAAGAGTCTGATTAGGAAAGAAAGCTAGCAAACTATAACGTAGATTATGGAAAGTACGGCGGGGTAGCAATACGTAGCTGCCTGCCTGGAGTCGTCCCCGGTTCCACAGTCCGCCATCCGTAGGCTGGTCACTGACTACTGAGCTCTTACGGCTGCACTTTGTGTGCAATGATAACAAATATACGTTTACCGTCTTGCACATAACCCGCTACCCACACGGGTGCGATTGTGTGAAATGTGTATATTGGGCACAGGACTGTCGCCGGCTTCTCATCACGGAGGGCCGGATTCAAAACCATAGCAGTCCGTGTAGGATTTGTAGTGGAGAGAGAGGCTCTGGGACATTTTTGTCCTCGAGTAATTCCACTTGCCCCAGTCAGTAACATTCCACAAGCGATTCTCGTTTGTGTTCAATCCACCTACCACCAACGCTAACTAACTAACTAACTAACTAACTGACTCCATGGAGCAGTGTCCTTCTTGCGAAGCTAACAGGTCGTCAGTTAGTCAAGAAATTCCCCGCGTTTTATGGAACCCGAAGGTTCATTACCGCATTCAAAACTGCCCGCCACCTGTCCCTATCCTGAGCCATATCAATCCAGTCCACGCACTCCCATCCCACTTCTTGAAGATCCAATTTAAAATTATCCTCCCATTTATGCCTGGGTCTTCCAAGTGGTCTCCTTCCCTCAGGTCTCCCCACCAAAACTCTGTATGCACCTCTCCCCTCACCCATACGTGCTACATGCCACGCCCCCCTTATTCTTCTTGATTTGATCACCCGAATAATATTTGGTGATTAGTACAGATCACTAAGTTCCTCGTTATGTAGTCTTCTCCACTCCCCTGTCACCTCGTCCCTCTTAGGCCCAAATATCCTCCTCAGCACCCTATTCTCGAACACCCTCAGCCTATGTTCCTCCCTCAGTGTGAGAGACCAAGTTTCACACCCATACAAAACAACAGGCAACATTATAGTTCTGTATGTCTTAATGTTTGTATTTTTGGATAGCAAACTGAAAGACAGAAGATCCTGCACCGAATGCTAACAAAACACCAACGCTATATAATATTATCATTACACGGCGTCTTTTCTTTCCTCCATCTGTCTCTCTCTTTTGTATCTGTGACGTCATAGGATACGGGTACTTAAGTGACGTAGAAGCCATCTCCTTTGCTTAGTATTTCAAGGACTGGGTATAATTTCTAATTAAGGTTATTTGCCCCTATTAGGAATGGCAAAAATTTGGAAATATGTCTCTCATACAGTGAGGAGATTCGACAGGAAACGCATGCAGTACCTATTTTAAACAGCAAGCTTGCTGATTTTTATAGCTAAAGAAAGGACTTACTACAAAGGAACTACAGAAACGAATGTTATTATTGGAAACGTACATAGACGTGCATTGCCGTAACCAAGCTCGTTGTTACAGACAACACTCTAAATAGCCTAACGGTATTTCGTATTGTAGATTTCCGGGTTATGTCAAAGTTTCAGAAGAACATCCTCTCTCGATCTTCAAACCCAACACTATGCCATACGAAACATATTAGCTAAACTCCGATAAATAGAGATGTAGGCAGTAATTTGTTCCGGAACCTTGGTAACAACGTATCAGACTACATGACGTCTTAACATGGAAGACTGCAATAGTAATATTCGTGACCGTGAAAACCTGGAGTCATATATTGTTTGTTCCGTGTCTGTGCTTCAGAAGAACTGGATATTGTAGAAAGTTGAAACTTACCTTATTGGTCCATTACAGTAGGTGCAGTGCTGCCGTGCTGTGGAGGCACTTGTCATCTGTCACAGCGTTTGATACGTAGTGGCAGTGGGCGCTTTCCATTATCTGTGTTCGTACAAAGATGTGATCTTTGATCTGCATTGCCTTCAGACAGAAATAAGCCAGGGTTGCACATATTTTCGATCTTTGTACAGCTTTATGAATTAGCAATACAGATCAATATATGGCCTAACGATTTTGTTTTGTTTAAGGGATTAACAAAATCACAACATAAAGTTAGATAATAAATCCTTTGAAAGGGTGGAACAGTTCAAATATTTGGGAACAACCCTAACAAATCAAAATTCCATTCAGGAAGAAATTAAGAAAGATTGAAAGTCGGGCAATGCTTGTTATCATTCGGTGCAGGATCTTCTGTCTTCCAGTTTGCTATCCAAAAATAAAAAGATTAAGACATACAGAACTATAATTTTGCCTGTTGTTTTGTATGGGTGTGAAACTTGGTCTGTCACACTGAGGGAGGAACATAGGCTGAGGGTGTTCGAGAATAGGGTGCTGAGGAGGATATTTGGGCCTAAGAGGGACGGGGTAACAGGGGAGTGGAGAAGACTACATAACGAGGAACTTAATGATCAGTACTCATCACCAAATATTATTCGGGGATCAAATCGAGAAGAATGAGGTGGGCGGGGCATGTGGCACGTATGGGTGAGGGGAGAGTTGCATATAGGGTTTTGGTGGGGAGACCTGAGAGAAGGAGACCACTTGGAAGACCCAGGCTTAGATGGGAGGATAATATTAAAATGGATCTTCAAGAAGTGGGATGGGAGGGGCATGGACTGGATTGATATGGCTCAGGATAGGGACAGGTGGCGGGCTCTTGTGAGTGCGGTAATAAACCTTCGGGTTCCATAAAACGCGGGGAATTTCTTGACTAGCTGAGGACCTGTTAGCTTCTCAAGAAGGACTCTGCTCCATGGAGTTAGTTAAGGGATTAATGGGTGAAGGCATCATGTAGGGTTTTAAGGAAAATAATTTGTGTATCTGTACCAGTAGCAGCGTCGTCAGCTGTAAGCGTTACATGTTGGTTGTTGGTGGGCTTGTAATGGGGTGTAATACTGTGAGAGTAAACAGTGGGCAAAGGAGGAAATTTGGGAGAAAACTTAACTGTAGTTTTTTCTGCTGCAAATTGCGGAAACTGAGGACAACTGAAGTAAAGACAAGTCAGATTAGACTTCTCTGTTTGGGAGTAAAAAGATACATCGATTGGCAGTGTTTCTGTATAATATATTTAAAAGAAACTTTGTTTATTGAAGTCAGACCTTTAAATGTGCTTGCAAAGCGAGATTGAAAAGCCCAGTTAATTATGTTTAGACTATAACTTATCATGCAATAAACCTTTCTATGTAGGCCTCTGTAATAATATTGTTAAAAGGAAATCAGAGATCAAGTTTATTATAAATGATTTTTTTATTTGATATTTACAGACTCAACAATAATTTTGCAAAAATCACAAAAAAAGAAGTATTTTGCCTTGTTACAAATTCGGCTTCTTGTAATACTTGAAACCATAAATTGATACAAATAATTTGTTTAACATTGTGTTAGCCTTTGGTTTGGTCTTCACAGCGAAAACACTCCATCTCAATTACAGAGAGCAAGCGCCCTTCACTACACTGCGCGTGCGAGTTGGAACATAGTAACTGTATTGCTCTAAACCAGTGGTTCCCAAAGTGGGCGGTACCGCCCCTGGGGGTCGGTGGGATTACCGAGGTGGGCGCTAATAGATACGAGAGGTGGAAGGGAGCGCTGTTATTATCACAGGGGGGCGCTAGTAGACAAACAGTGCATTTATTTTTTATAATAAAATTCAAATAAAGTAATTTTTGTGTTAAAAATAAAAAATGAACTAAATTTCTTAGTATTTTAATTTATGAATCTTATTCAAGCACATATTGTTTTTTATAAACTGTTGCTAGATGAATTATTGTTAATCATAAAAAATATAATAAATTTTAATATATCAATTAACATATAAAACATTAGTTTAACTCTTATAATTTTATTTAAACGATTTTTAAAATATAAATAAAAGTGGAAACAAAAGCGCATTTATGTTTTTTAAAAGGGTAGGGGGGCGCTGTGGGTGTGTATATGGAACCAAGGGGGCAGTGGACCGAAAAAGTTTGGGAACCACTGCTATAAACGATTAAGTAAACCACACTTCCCAAGAGAAAGAAGTAAAGAACCTGGGACTCCTTGCTCGATTTCTGAATTACTGGTACATCTATTTCCCTTTATTATAAACAATTTATTAATTTATTGTGATGTACTGGTTTTGCCAAAAAATGTTTTTAGTACGCCTGTGTTATATCATAAAATAGTATTATTTATTGTCGTCCTTGACCTTGAATATCTCTACGTGAAATTGCAGGTTTTTGCTTCGTTTAGGAACCTTTCAATCGTGTCGCAGAACAGCTTGACACATTTGCCTGTCTTGTATACTTCCTGCACATCAGCGCTATAGCTGCTGGCAACATTGCACACAGTTATTTCATCTGCCCCATTTTCAAGTACAAATTTATATTTGAATTGTGAAGCCTCTTTCTCTGTCCCAATGTACTGTATGATATAATAAAATGCATCCCCTATAACCTCATGTGCTTGAAAAAACAAATTATTACTTGAACGTAAAATGTTGATATATGCATTAATTTTGTCAAACTCCTTAACAGTTTGTTTGTCGTTCCTAATACATATATTACATGTCCTGGATGTTTACGAAGGACATGATTGTTTAATTTCAGTTAAAGATCCTGTCCAATTGCATTGAATATGACATTTTAGAGGGCAGACAAAGGGAGTGAACCCACATACATATTCATGGTCACGTATGAGAGCGATCGGAAAAGTCATGTGCATCCAGCAGTTTATTGCGACAAGGACACTCAACTTTTAGAGCCAGTTTCTCCAGTGCTATATTTCGTGTATCGGAAAGTGGTTCTCTGCAGGTTGGACATTTCTGAATTTTTTGCTTGCAGCTGCTGCAGATGTTGTGTCCGTTGCCGCACATTATGATGGGTGGTAGCATGTACTCCATGCACACTGGACACTCCAGCTCTTCCAGCACGTCTTTAGACAGACTCTGAGTGCTCATTCCCTTCTGATAGCAGTTTCCTGACAAATACAATAATTAAAAATAAGAACAAACTTGATAATAATAATACAAAGACAACAAATCTTTATGCAGGCTGTATAATCTGAGAGCGTCGTGTAATAAGATAATAAAACCGAAGATAAAGATAACAAATTCCTTTGATATGTGGCACACTTCTACTGAAGTACACGGCGTCATGTCCTAGAAGAACGTAATTTTAATGCCCATCGCTTTGAGAAATTCAAATCAAAAATAAAAGGATCTTCCTTATTGTAAGCAATTTATTTAAAACAATAATAAAAATAATAATAATAATATTAGTAACATATATTGCTTGGCTCTTGCCTCCTCTTGTCGAGGTTACTAAGTCATGCGCTTCATGGCAGCTGGTGACCGGCCAGCTAGCCGCGCTTAGTGTTCTATCGATCCTGATGTGCACGCCAGAGCCATCTGGCAGGCAGTCAGGAGACTTGGATGAGAAATGGAGGCAATTTGGCTTATTTTTATTCATGCCCGTAAGGTTCTTTTACATGCCGTAAATCTACGACATGGGCCGACGGCCCCCTCGAAGGAAGTGGTGCTCCGGATTTTTATCATCCTTAAAAATCCATCGACCTCGGTCGGGATCGAACCCGCGAACCTTGGGTCCAGTGGCGAGCACGCTAACCACTAGTCCACCGAGGTCGACTTAAAACAATTATAGTTGTCCTTATATACGAAGAAGTAAGCATATATTAGCGTAAAGAATTCTCTGTCTCTTAATATGCTGTTTATTACAAATCTACTGAAATAAATTTTATAAAATTTGTCTGTGACGTGTAGTAAGTTTGTTCTTGGGTTTTATACACCGAATATATAAAATTTACACGAATTTGTATTCTAAACTTCATATAGTTTCTGGGGAAAAAAATGATTGTTTATAACATTTTACCAGAATCTCTTATTTTGGCCTTTTTGTATAATGTACTTTGCTGCCTTGAGAACTTTCGATAGCTGCTCCCTCACAGAATTCTGACTTCGATATGTATGTGGCATATGGTAGCAGATGGTACACACCAGACCTCCATGCACTTATCAGTGACATTTAAGCATTTGTCGCAACGTAACACCAAGGCTCGTGTTCTAGTGCAGAAGAAATCAGTGTCGGGAGTGTGTAGTCAGAATGTAGGCACCTTGCTTTTTGTCGGTATTTGTTGCAAATGTTTGCCAGACAAGAGGTCCAATGAGATGGAAACCACTGGGCAGAATAATGGAACAGGCTGTTGAGTGGTCCGTAACTGCCTGCGGTATTATGCGACACATATAATTTTTCCGCGTCCTGCGCGAGGAAAAATGTAGAGAGAGAGGAAGGGGCGGAGCTAAGTGCAAAGGTAGAGGGCTCCTTGCACCATGTTTGCCACATAGTCACTCTCAATTTTCACAGAGGTAACATCGTTTAAACGTATTACTAACGGAGCATATATTGGGAACAGTTTATTTCGACTTGGCAATAGCGCACTGTACCCAGACCTGGGCAATCAACGCAACGCTGCCACGTTGTTATAACGCCAAGACAAATACCTCCCACTCCTATACGCTACTAAATAACCTTCACAGCACGGTGGCTGAAAGGAAAATGACTGATGTAGCAACAACGGTGATGCTAAAAGGACAGAAAGGGAGTAGTGGGGGCTGACTGATTTCGGTCTCTGCGTCGCGGAAAAGATATTTGAGTCGAGTTCTACAGCTGCAGCCGGTCACAGTCTGCCTGGCAGGACGGGTCCTGGTGTTATCGTGCAGAATGAAGAATTCTTCGCACAGGGACTCCGGTCTTTAGCAACGAATGTTCTACTCTGAACTCTAAATAACTAACTAACAATCTAACTAACTCTATGGAGCAGGGCCCTTCCTGAGAAGCTAACAGTTCGTCAGCTAGTCAAGAAATTTCCCGCATTTTATGGAACCGAAGGTTCATTACCGCACTCACAAGAGCCCGCCACCTGTCCTTATTCTGAGCCATATCAATCCAGTCCAGGCCCCCCATCCCACTTCTTGAAGATCTATGTTAACATTATCCTCCCATCAACGCCTGGGTCTTCCAAGTGTTCTCCTTCCGTCTGGTCTCCAATCAAAATCCTGTATGCACCTCTCCCCTCCCCCATACGCGCTACATCCCCCGCCCACCTCATTCTTCTTGATTTGATCATCCGAATAATATTTGGTGATCAGTACAGATCATTAAGTTCCTCGTTATGTAGTCTTCTCCACTCCCCTCTTACCCTGTCTCTCTTAGGCCCACGTACTCTCCTCAGCACCCTATTCTCGAACACCCTCAGCCTATGTTCTTCCTTCAGTGTGAGAGACCAAGTTTCACACCCATACAAAACAACAGGCAAAATTATATACAGGCTTCTCACGTTCCAAGTCCCAAATCTCATATTTCTTTTCCGTTGCTTAGGTTGTACCAAAGGATCAGTCCAAGTCCGAGGCCTTGTGAAATGTTTCGTAAAGTGGTAACTTTTTACGGTGAGGAGTTGTTAGCACCTCTTCCAACCCCCAAGCTGGAAACAACCCCTTGTCGGCTGTCCGCGACTGCCTATTCAACTGTTATCGTGACGAGCGGAGTAAAATTCTAAAATTTCGACCTGTGCTGATCACTAGGTGTCGAAACGTGTTAGTAAGTAACAAAGAGCATGCAGAATGTTACAGTTTACCTGGTAACGTTCTTGACCCTCACGTGTCCAATAACTAACGTATTGCCCTAAGGACCTATATGGTCGTCTCACAATTACGTAAATATGAACACTCATTAACTTACTGAATTTCACAGCAGTGACTTTGTTCCTCAGGCGACGTGTAGGCTGTAACTAGTTTCTACCTCAAGAGTGTAATTTTCAGCTGTTTACTTCGCATCACATCAGATTAGAGCCGATAGCGTAGCAATTTATCTTATATAACGGTATCTGCAGATTGGGAAAGCCGAAGTAGTGAACACGATAACCAATAAAGAACCAGTACACAATTATGTAAAAAAATCTATATATGTAGTTACTCACGTAAGGACTTGACGACCAAGAAACAGTGGTTTGTTGTCCTGCAGGGGCAATTTATCACTGTAAAGCTTTCAGAGGGGCTCTGCGCCCCAAATATTCAGAGGGGATTGGTGGGTCTTTTCTCCGGTTGGGGAGTAAAACGGTCAGGGCGTGACGTTTATTACTCATCTTCATATTCCAAGCTTAAGAATACGTGGAACTCTGCTTCCACTCCGTCGTATGTCGTCATGGCGAGGGTAGGGTTAACTTAACCTGTATTTCTAAGGGTGTATAAATAAATAATAAAGGCTTGAACTTCCCCCTGTGATTAATGAAGATGCTTGTGTATGTGTAAGGTGTTTTTATTAGCGACCTTGTAAGCTGCTAAATTTATATTTTATGGTGTCGGTTGTGGAAGCATTAAGTACATGCACGGAGACTTTGTGGAATGATACTGACGGAAAAAATTAAGTCCTCTGAGACACACCCCTCCTGTTATTACTCTTTTCACCATAAATCCCACATTGTCTGGCCCAAGGTCCAACCTGTGCAGCAGGGATTGTAAGTGGAGTTGGACCCTTATTAACCCCCGTATAGTGACTAGGATGTGGGCTGGACGACCTAGGAATCGTGTTTCGATTGCCGGCAGGCAGAAGATATTCACCTGTACGCCAAAGTGTCCCTACATGTTCTTGGGGCTAACTAGCATTCTGTTCAGTGGGTACCGGGACTTCGGGTACGGCGTGCGAGATGTGAAGAGACTACGTACTTCTGGACGTGGCGAGGTTAAGAACACGTGGAGTTATACGTCCACTCCCCATATGCCTTAATGACGTGCAGAGGCACAACTTTAATTTTACCTTTACGTACAACAGTGTTGCACCAAGCAGTTTCATTTCTTATTTTTGTAACCATTTTCGAATATTATAGTAGGGGGGTTTGTACTGGGTTTGCAACTGAGAGATCTGAAATGGCAATAAGGGTCTCGCTTTATTTGGCTCATTTGACTAATGTTTCTCAGTATTATAATAGGGAATGAATGTCAATTAATGGCCTAGGAATTCTGATTAAATACACGAAAAGCCTTTCTTCAGAGATGTAAGTGTTCTGGTGTCATAACAGACTGTAAGGAAAATGATTTGTACATCTGTATCAACAACACCGTCCTTTATTCATTGTCTGTTGTACGCGTTACTTGGTTGGTGTTCTTGGGCTTATAATGGGACATAATGGGACTGCAGCAAATAGCGCACTAGCCGGCATATATAGAAGTAAGCGTTGTATCCGTCAGTCACAGCAATTATTTATATATTGTGGAATGTTTTGTATATTTTCCTTAAATGTTCTTTGTATGCTATGGCACTTTTCTGGTGTAGGCAGGAATGACACCAGGAACATTCCTCCAAGTGAAAACACGTGTGAAGGAAAGCAAACATATAACAAGCCCCGAGGCCCGACTTCACTAACCCAGTTCTATTCTATGTATATTCTTAAATTTTTTGTCTCGCGTTTCTCACCTGATGTCAAGTGCACTGATATAGAAAATTCTTTGAAAGAGCAGCTCTTGCTTAAATCTTTGGTCTGCACAAGGCTGAAAACTAAATTTAACACATACGCCTCTTTCCATGTATCTGTGGCAGAGGAAGACTTTCCACTAATTAATAATGTCGGTGTCTGGCCTGACGGCTGTCTTATTGCTCCCTATTACGGACGTCTAACTCCAGAGCAAATTTTTACTATTACTAATCCCATAAGTAGCGATCCCTTAGTCCAGTCTGCTGTTATTAATCAAGCCGTGGGGGAAGGTGATCCAATGTCTAGTTAATGGCTCGATCTAATTGTTCTAATGCTGGTGGTTACGCCATGTCCAATACAAGTTTTGATATTTTTTATCAAAATGTACGTGGACTTAGGACAAAATTTACTGAGCTTTTTGATAATGTTATTTTATTTGGTAATAATATTTTTTGTTTGACAGAGACGTGGCTTAACGACCAGTGTTATGATCAAAATTTATTTCCTGACGGTTTCGTTGTTTTCCGTTCAGACAGAATCCATGCGACTAAGAAAAGGGGAGGTGGTGTGTTAATAGCTGTTTCCCCTGAATTAAATGCATGCAAGCGCAGGCATGATTTACAGTTTTTTGATGAGTGTGTTTGGGTCGAATTTCCCACTCGTAATGGTCCAAATTTACTTATTGGTAATCATTACTTTTCGCCTGATCTTAAACCAGATATAATTTTTGAATACTTTTCCCATTTAGAAAATAAACTTGACACGACAAATTATCGTGTTATTCTTTTAGGTGACTTCAATGTCCCTGGTTTTGATTGGGAAAGCGGCCTGCCTTGTGAAAATTGTCAGTTTTATTCTAAACTTAGGGGAGATGCTATTTACACCTCCACTTGTTTTCTTGGTTTAGGACAGTGTGTTGATGCTGATCACAGTAGAAATATGCTTGACCTTGTTTTTTCTAATATTACTGACCTTTCTATTACTTCTCCCGATACTAGCCTGGTTAAACCTGACGTTTATCACCCGCCACTATTAATTGAATTGCCTCTTATTGACAAAATATGTTATAAAACTAATAAACTATCGTACTTTAAATACGCTAGTGGCGATTATTTATCGTTGTATAATTTTCTTTACTTTTACGATTGGTCAAGTGTGTATTCCAAATCTTCTGTTGATGCTGCTGTGGCCAGCCTTAACTCTGCTGTTCATGAAGCCATTGATAGATCAATTCCCCTATGCTCTATTAAAGGTTCCAAATTTCCCTCTTGGTTTTCTCGCACTTTGCGGCATTACATTTTGAAAAAGAACTATTATCATAAACGTTTTAAAAAGAATAAGTCTTACGTACACTATAGTAAATTTTCCTACTATAGGAAGCTTGTAAAGAATACTATTAAGATCGATAGATCTAGATGGCTCAAATCTATTGACGAAAGTTTAAAAAACAATCCTAGGAAATTTTGGAATTACGTGTCTAATTTTAGGAAAAACAAATCAAATTCTCTTCAACTCGAGGTGGATGGCACACACTTAGTGGAACCGCACCAAGTCGCTGAAGCCTTTGCTAATCATTTTAAATTGGTGTATGATAACACTGCTTTTAAAGTTCCGTCTAATATTAAAACTTCTTTTGATGATATTTCTACTGATAATTTATCTGTATTTTCGGTTACTGACGCTGACGTACGTAAAGCTATTAAGCGTCTAAAGCCATCTAAATCTGCTGGGCTCGATGGTATTCCAGGCTTTATTATTAAGGGCTGTACTGACATTTTTGTACCCTTATTGAAGCATATTTTTAATCTCAGTTTGTCTCAGCAGTTGTTTCCTTCTTTCTGGAAAAAAGCTGCTATTGTACCTATTCTTAAAAAAGGCAACAGTACTATAATTGCTAATTATCGCCCTATTTCAATTTTAAATAATTTTTCTAAAATTTTTGAAATAGTTATATATAATCACGTTTCGTATTACCTTCAGCCTAAACTTAATTGCTGTCAACACGGTTTTATAAAATCAAGGTCTACCACCTCTAATTTGGTAAATTATCTTGATTATATAACCCCGTTAGTCAGGTCTCAGCGTCAAGTTGATGCTATATATTTTGATTTTAGCAGTGCTTTTGATCTTGTATCACATACTTTACTTTTAAACAAACTTAGTTCCTTTGGACTCTCAAGTGCTTATGTTAGCTGGTTTTGTAGCTATTTATCGGGTAGATTTTCGTGTGTGAAAATTTCTGGTATTTTTTCGACGCCTTTTAGAATACTTGCGGGTGTTCCTCAAGGCTCTGTTTTAGGGCCTTTGCTATTTAATGTATTTATAGACGATATATGTAAAGTAATAACGCATTCAAAATTTCTTCTTTTTGCAGATGATATAAAAATTTTTCGTGCTATTACATCACTTGATGATTCTACTCAGTTGCAATCAGATATTGATTCCATACAACGTTGGTGCACTGCTAATTTTATGATTCTAAATACTGGCAAAACTCGAGCCATTACCTTTTCTAGGAAAACAAATACCCTTTTTTGAAATATAAACTTGGGGATTCTTTTATTACACGTACGGATTGTATTAAGGATTTAGGAGTCTTTATTGATTCCAAATTATATTTTCATTCCCATGTTGATTACATTTTTTCTCAAACCATCAAGCTTTTGGGTCTTATTCGTAATATTACCTTTTCATTTTCTACTCTTGATTGTTTATTGACTTTATATTTTTTCACTTGTTAGACCCAAATTAGAGTACGCATCTGTTGTATGGAATTCAATTACTTCTACCGATGCAAAAAAGCTTGAGCGTATTCAAAGGAAGTTTGTAGCTTTATGTTATAATCGATTCCTTTCCCGCGACAATAATGGTTATAGTTATGCTAAAGCTCTTCAAGTACTTAATTTACGTACTTTACAAGACAGAAGACATCAACTTGATGCAATTTTTGTCATTAATGTTTTATTAGGTTCTAAATCTTGTCCGTCTACCTTAGACATTATTGGTCTACGAGTTCCCATTCGAAACTTCCGAGACTTTTCTTTGTTTCATGTTAGCTCATATTATAAAAACTGTCCCTCCGGCCGGTGTGTTATCGCGGCAAATTCTATTTGTAATTATATGGATGTTTTTAGAAGAGAATTTGTTACACTTAGACAGATGTAATATTTTATTACATTATTTTAAGGTGTTCTTATTGATTATTTCAGTAAGTTATCGTTTGTTTATTTATTTGTTTTGTTGTGTTTGTTTATTTTATTTTGTTCCTTGTCCATTGTTATTTGTGTTTGTATGTTGTGCTGTTTCTGTAATTGGCCATCTGGCTGTTGACTCGGCACATTAATAAACCAGAATTGAATTGAATTGAATTGAATTGAAAATGGCAGTCAACGCAAAGGTCAAGCAATCCCGTTACAGGCCGAGACAGGCACTTATGGTTACAGGAGGTTGAGGCTCACAGATATCTAGACAATCGGCACATGAAGGTGGTAAGGTTGTTAGCCCTACGCACCGGCCGCCTTTACCCCCCAGGAAATACTCCTGGTACTCATTTCTGTTAGAGGCTGTGTTTACATGGCAGTACAAATGTAACATATGCTTTTAATTACAACTGCTTTAACGCGGTATTTAACGTGTCATTGTTTGATGTCCATACAATATAATTCTAAAATACATGGCTTTGGCTTATAAGTTTTGTTAAGATATTGTAAGTTGAGATCTCAACAGTACACAAGGATACTATAAAATAACCAAGGTGTTGTGCATAATAACTTTTCTGTAGTACCTTGTCCACCTGATGATGGCTCTGTATTAGCCGAAACGTGTTGCAGAAAAACTTTACAGTTTGTTTAGAATTGTTGTGATTGATGGCCACAATCCTTAATTCTATATACCTTCATCATAATGAAATACAGAAAGTCCCCGACTTACGTCAGTGGATCGTTCCGCAACCCTATGCGTAAGTCGATTTTTACGTAACTCGGAGCCATGTTTTATTATATACCTTATACACAATAATAATAATTGATATAATAACACTTAATAACAATTTTAATAACAATTAATAAAAACATAATAATAATTAATAATCGATACTGGAGTCACTGTCGTATTCAATTGAGGCAGAGGTAGGGTGGGTGTGGTGGTGGTTGGAGTGGTAGTAGTAGTGGTAGTGGTAGTAGTGGCACAAGAAGTTTCTTTTACGTAAGTCCGAATCTACGTATGTCGGAGCGACGTAAGTCGGGGTCCGTCTGTATTCCACTTAAAATTATACAAGGAAGGAAGTCTAGGAATCCTAACTGAAGATAATTCCAGTGTAAGTTGTGAAAACTCAGGAAAACGAGGTGTTAAATAAAGACAGTTTAAACTATTGCTGCTCAAATAAAACGAGTAAAAATGCTTCTGTGTGATTTATTTAATAAGCAAATGTTATTTTCTGAATTTGTAATATTAAATGGATTTGCAAAAGGAAATGCAAACGTCTTATCGATTACATGTTGACTATAACTTGAGATTATATAAATCGAATTTTACCTGTAGAATAACGCAGATGTAAGGAACTCAGAAGTAAAGTTTGGTGTAAATGGATAAGTTATTTTAAAATTACATACGCAAGAAATAAACGTAATTTAACCCCATAGACTCTATTTTTCTTATTTTAATCCTCAAAGACTGAAATTAAGGTAAGTTATGTTCCAACCTTCAGTTCCCACTTAATAGTAAACACACACCGTCCCAATTAGAAAACTAGTGGATTTAAGTACACTCTATGGGCAACTTCTAAGCCAGTCTGTATATAGTGCCCAGTGTTTTTTAAGTGTTAAGTAAACAAAAACATCAGAACAGAAATGCCAAGTGAAACTTGAGTTTTCCTGTTGGATTTCTGAATTCCTTCTTCATTTATTACAAATAATTTTTTTACCTAGTTGATATTAATTATTATGTGACAAGAGTTTAAATTTGGCCTGTGTTTTTTGTGCTGTCAGTAATGAACATTCAGACTTTGGAAATTTTGAAAGAAAATTTTAAATTCTTCTTTTCGTCCAGGAATCTTTTTAGCGTGTCATAGTACAACTTTACGCATTTCCCTGTATTGTATACTTCCTGCACATCTAAATTGTAGCTACTTACAGTATTGCACACACTTACTTTATCGGAGTGTTTTCCCAGTTTAAATTTATATTTGAACTGTGAAGACTTTTGCTCTGATCCAATATGCTTTATCACATAATACACAGCACTCTGTACGACTTCAAAGTGTTGCTGAAACATATCGTCATTTAAAAGAATAATTCTGACGTATGCTTTATTTTTGTTGAAGTTCTTAATAAGAACGTCTGTCATTCCTGACATATCTGTTACCCAGTTTCTGTGTTTTTGAGTCACGTGATGTTTAACTTCGTTGAAAGGTCCTGTCCATTTGCAGTGAACGTAATTTCGTAGAGGACATTCAACAGGATTATATTCACATACGTCTTGATGCTCACGTATGAGGGCGATCGGAAAAGTCAGTGTGCATCCATGCAGTTTATTGCGACAAGGACACTCAACTTTTAGAGCCAGTTTTTCCAGTGCTTTGTTTCGTGTTTCGGAAAGTGGTTCTCTGCATGTTGGACAGCGCTGAAGTTTCGGCTTGCAGTTGGGACAGATGTTGTGTCCGTTGCCACACAGAGTGATGGGTGGTAGCATGTACTCCATGCACACTGGACACTGCAGTTGCTGCAGCACATCCTTCGACAGACTCTGAATGCTCATGCTCCTCTAATGGCAATTGCCTGAAACATATAATCATTACGAATAAGAAGATCCTTTGACTATGCGAGTATCAATATAAAACAACACAAAGATACGCACGGTACATACTCTGAGAAATTACAACGAAAAAAAAAAATGATAATAAACCGAAAATGAAATATTAGGTTTATTCGAAACAATGTAACTTTTTACCAAACAGTGGCGCTGCGCATCGAGGAAATTATAGTTTTATTTTCCACTGCCTTGAGAACAACAAATCTAAATTTAAAATAGCTCCTGTGTTAGTCGTAATTTAGCCAGAGAGTTTCCCCCTTATTTCCGAAGTAGTAATCATGTAATCAGTTTGCCGGCTCTATGACCTATTACAGCGAATAAATCTCTGTCTCTTCGTGTGTTGTTTACTTCGAATATACTGAGAGGGATTTTGTGAAAATTGGTTCTGTATTGTAGGCGAATATGTGTAGGGAAATTTTATTTTTGGTTTTTCTCCGCCAAATATATATACTTTAAATGAAGCTGGATTTGAAATTTTGTACATTTTCTTAAGAATAAGTCGTTGTATACGAACTGATAGCAGCCTCGTTTATTTTAGGCGTCTTGTATAAACAAAATTTTTGGCTTTCTTGGCTTGTTGAGAGGTCTGCTTTCTTTGGGATGTGGCGACGCTTCACTGGGTAATTGGTGTCCGATATATTGATACAACGCCGTGGTCTTATCTTTAAATTTCAAAATTCTAATGATATCTCTATTTATTGAATGTAATTGGGAAATTGGTATCCATAGTCCCTCGACACCGGAAGGCAGAAGAGGACGACTAAGCAAGCAAGGTTTCCATAGTCACCCGTAAGAAACTCAAGATTTGCGGGTCTCAGAAATTTTCGTAGCTGTCCCTTCTCAGAAATAAAAGAACGTTTTAAAAAATAAGGTAGCAGGCACTCTGATGCCCAGGACATTTTCTGACTTCAATATATATCTGACACACGGGTAGCATAGAGTACATATCAGACCTCAACTTAGTCACCATTGGCATTTAACCATTTGTCTCATCATGGCTCCAAGATATGTATTCCAGATTAGTAGAAATAAGTGTCAAGTGTCTCTAGTCAGAATGTGACAGCTTGCTTTACGTCGGCGTCTTTTGCAAATCGCTTGCCAACCGCATGCTTTTTAAGGTGTCTAAGCGCACCGGAAATCACAGGCGCAAGATTGTAACTGTAGCAAGGATGGTCCATACCGCCGTAACCAGTCAAGTATCCAGTCAGCGGTATGGGTGCTGGAGTTATCGTTCAAAATCATTATGTTGTGTCGGAGCAAACCGTGGCTTCTGCAACTAAGGGGATGTTGTAGTTTTACGCATGTACCACAAAGAGTCTCAGCAGTTAACAGTGTCACGACGGTCAAGGAAACACACAAGAAGCAAAGCTTCATATTCCCAAAAGACAATTACCTTATTATTCTTTATTTATGGCGTGCTTTGATTTATTTTACACGGGGAGATGAGTGTTTCTGCGTCATGATTTTTTTGTTGTTGCTTTCTGGTGTATCGTTGTTAATCCCTGTTTTCATTCATTCTGTAGTCTGTCTTACGACAGGTCCGTAGCCTCTTCATTCTGTAGTCTGTCTTACGACAGGTCCGTAGCCTCTTCATTCTGTAGTCTGTCTTACGACAGGTCCGTAGCCTCTTCATTCTGTAGTCTGTCTTACGACAGGTCCGTAGCCTCTTCATTCTGTAGTCTGTCTTACGACAGGTCCGTAGCCTCTTCATTCTGTAGTCTGTCTTACGACAGGTCCGTAGCCTCTTCATTCTGTAGTCTGTCTTACGACAGGTCCGTAGCCTCTTCATTCTGTAGTCTGTCTTACGACAGGTCCGTAGCCTCTTCATTCTGTAGTCTGTCTTACGACAGGTCCGTAGCCTCTTCATTCTGTAGTCTGTCTTACGACAGGTCCGTAGCCTCTTCATTCTGTAGTCTGTCTTACGACAGGTCCGTAGCCCTTCATTCTGTAGTCTGTCTTACGACAGGTCCATAGCCTCTTCATTCTGTAGTCTGTCTTACGACAGGTCCATAGCCTCTTCATTCTGTAGTCTGTCTTACGACAGGTCCGTAGCCTCTTCATTCTGTAGTCTGTCTTACGACAGGTCCGTAGCCACTTCATTCTGTAGTCTGTCTTACGACAGGTCCGTAGCCTCTTCATTCTGTAGTCTGTCTTACGACAGGTCCATAGCCTCTTCATTCTGTAGTCTGTCTTACGACAGGTCCATAGCCTCTTCATTCTGTAGTCTGTCTTACGACAGGTCCATAGCCTCTTCATTCTGTAGTCTGTCTTACGACAGGTCCATAGCCTCTTCATTCTGTAGTCTGTCTTACGACAGGTCCATAGCCTCTTCATTCTGTAGTCTGTCTTACGACAGGTCCATAGCCTCTTCATTCTGTAGTCTGTCTTACGACAGGTCCGTAGCCTCTTCATTCTGTAGTCTGTCTTACGACAGGTCCGTAGCCACTTCATTCTGTAGTCTGTCTTACGACAGGTCCGTAGCCTCTTCATTCTGTAGTCTGTCTTACGACAGTCCGTAACCTCTTCATTCTTGTCTGACAGGTCCGTAGCCCTTTATTCTGTAGTCTGTCTTACGACAGGTCCGTAGCCTCATTCTTATCTACGTCCGTACTCTTCTTAGTCGTACGACAGGTCCGTAGCCTCTTCATTCTGTAGTCTGTCTTACGACAGGTCCGTAGCCTCTTCATTCTGTAGTCTGTCTTACGACAGGTCCGTAGCCTCTTCATTCTGTAGTCTGTCTTACGACAGGTCCGTAACCTCTTCATTCTGTAGTCTGTCTTACGACAGGTCCGTAGCCTCTTCATTCTGTAGTCTGTCTTACGACAGGTCCGTAGCCTCTTCATTCTGTAGTCTGTCTTACGACAGGTCCGTAGCCTCTTCATTCTGTAGTCTGTCTTACGACAGGTCCGTAGCCTCTTCATTCTGTAGTCTGTCTTACGACAGGTCCGTAGCCTCTTCATTCTGTAGTCTGTCTTACGACAGGTCCGTAGCCACTTCATTCTGTAGTCTGTCTTACGACAGGTCCGTAGCCTCTTCATTCTGTAGTCTGTCTTACGACAGGTCCGTAACCTCTTCATTCTGTAGTCTGTCTTACGACAGGTCCGTAGCCACTTCATTCTGTAGTCTGTCTTACGACAGGTCCGTAACCTCTTCATTCTGTAGTCTGTCTTACGACAGGTCCGTAACCTCTTCATTCTGTAGTCTGTCTTACGACAGGTCCGTAGCCACTTCATTCTGTAGTCTGTCTTACGACAGGTCCGTAGCCTCTTCATTCTGTAGTCTGTCTTACGACAGGTCCATAACCTCTTCATTCTGTAGTCTGTCTTACGACAGGTCCGTAGCCACTTCATTCTGTAGTCTGTCTTACGACAGGTCCATAACCTCTTCATTCTGTAGTCTGTCTTACGACAGGTCCGTAGCCTCTTCATTCTGTAGTCTGTCTTACGACAGGTCCATAACCTCTTCATTCTGTAGTCTGTCTTACGACAGGTCCGTAGCCTCTTCCAAAGCGAGTTCTCCATATGGTGCGATCTAGTGCTTCCTCTTTCAATTTCCAGTATCTTCTCTTTTCCTTAAGGTCATCCAGTAGCTGCTTACGCCTTCTTCCTCGTCTTCCCATCATTTCTATCCTTCCTTCTAACTTTCCTTCAATAACATGTTTTAGAAGGCAGTTCCTACGCAACATGTGACCAATCCAGTTAGCCTTTCTTCTTTTTATTGTATGTTTTATCTCATGTAAATATGCACTGCAGAAAATGCTCCCTTTTATCGGCGTAACGTGAAAAACGAGAGAGAGTTCCTTAGGAATAATTTTTTGGCGGTCTGCGACGGTCTGTATCAACCAGCATGCCACACTCTTCTGCAATCCAGTTGATCGTGGAGGCTGCTGTGTGCACTTCTATATCCGGCAATGTCAGTCATTTTAATACGCCTTTCTTCTTTGATAAGGGCATTACACAACTGTCATTCATAGTGGACGTGCGTGGCTACCCGTGCCGGTGCTTATTGTCGACGTCTGTCCTGCCTTGGCCGATGGAATCTTATCATATCCGAATCTGTTCGCTTAACATCATGCTTCTTCCTTGCACCTCTTCTAACTAGCGATGAGTTCCCACCAATGCGACACCCTTCACGCCCAAAAGTCAAATCACAATGCGCACTTCTTCATTTACGCATGTTTTCTGTGGACCTGCCTCCAGCAAGGTTTACGACGATACGACAGGCTTACGGTGTCTTCTACGTGGCCGTTACGTGGTGACTTACGGTGTCTTCTACGTGGCCGTTACGTGGTGACTTACGGTGTCTTCTACGTGGCCGTTACGTGGTGACTTACGGTGTCTTCTACGTGGCTGTTACGTGGTGACTTACGGTGTCTTCTACGTGACCGTTACGTGGTGACTTACGGTGTCTTCTACGTGACCGTTACGTGGTGACTTACGGTGTCTTCTACGTGGCCGTTACGTGGTGACTTACGGTGTCTTCTACGTGGTCGTTACGTGGTGACTTACGGTGTCTTCTACGTGGCCGTTACGTGGTGACTTACGGTGTCTTCTACGTGGCCGTTACGTGGTGACTTACGGTGTCTTCTACGTGGCTGTTACGTGGTGACTTACGGTGTCTTCTACGTGGCCGTTACGTGGTGACTTACGGTGTCTTCTACGTGGCCGTTACGTGGTGACTTACGGTGTCTTCTACGTGGCCGTTACGTGGTGACTTACGGTGTCTTCTACGTGGCCGTTACGTGGTGACTTACGGTGTCTTCTACGTGGCCGTTACGTGGTGACTTACGGTGTCTTCTACGTGGCTGTTACGTGGTGACTTACGGTGTCTTCTACGTGGCCGTTACGTGGTGACTTACGGTGTCTTCTACGTGGCCGTTACGTGGTGACTTACGGTGTCTTCTACGTGGCCGTTACGTTGTGACTTACGGTGTCTTCTACGTGGTCGTTACGTGGTGACTTACGGTGTCTTCTACGTGGCCGTTACGTGGTGACTTACGGTGTCTTCTACGTGGCTGTTACGTGGTGACTTACGGTGTCTTCTACGTGGCCGTTACGTGGTGACTTACGGTGTCTTCTACGTGGCTGTTACGTGGTGACTTACGGTGTCTTCTACGTGGCCGTTACGTGGTGACTTACGGTGTCTTCTACGTGGCCGTTACGTGGTGACTTACGGTGTCTTCTACGTGGCTGTTACGTGGTGACTTACGGTGTCTTCTACGTGGCCGTTACGTGGTGACTTACGGTGTCTTCTACGTGGCCGTTACGTGGTGACTTACGGTGTCTTCTACGTGGCCGTTACGTGGTGACTTACGGTGTCTTCTACGTGGCTGTTACGTGGTGACTTACGGTGTCTTCTACGTGGCCGTTACGTGGTGACTTACGGTGTCTTCTACGTGGCCGTTACGTGGTGACTTACGGTGTCTTCTACGTGGCCGTTACGTGGTGACTTACGGTGTCTTCTACGTGGCTGTTACGTGGTGACTTACGGTGTCTTCTACGTGGCCGTTACGTGGTGACTTACGGTGTCTTCTACGTGGCCGTTACGTGGTGACTTACGGTGTCTTCTACGTGGCCGTTACGTGGTGACTTACGGTGTCTTCTACGTGGCTGTTACGTGGTGACTTACGGTGTCTTCTACGTGGCCGTTACGTGGTGACTTACGGTGTCTTCTACGTGGCCGTTACGTGGTGACTTACGGTGTCTTCTACGTGGCCGTTACGTGGTGACTTACGGTGTCTTCTACGTGGCTGTTACGTGGTGACTTACGGTGTCTTCTACGTGGCCGTTACGTGGTGACTTACGGTGTCTTCTACGTGGCCGTTACGTGGTGACTTACGGTGTCTTCTACGTGGCCGTTACGTGGTGATTTACGGTGCCTTCTACGTGGCCGTTACAGTAAAAGATAAAGTTCTCCCTAGAAAAGGCCACGAAGGCCCAGAGGGGGAATAGAGGTATAGCTCTACTATTTCTTTAACCTCGGCGCTAGATGAGGGTGGGAGGTCAACTCCACGCCCCGGCCGCTTTACCCCCGGGAAAGAGACCCGGTACCCATTGTACAGGAGGCTGGGTAGGCCCCAGGGCCGGTCTGGACGGCTGCGAAAAATCTCGCCCCCACCGGGATTTTTTTTTTTTGCCTGTCCGGGTTTTTTCTCCTTTGATCCATTTTTGTACTGTTTAAATCCTTTCGTCCTTCATGTCACTTTACGTTCCATATTACAACACTCACAACAGACAGACATCCATACCCCCGGTGGGATTCGAACCCACAATCCCAGAAAGCGAGCGGCCGTAGACTCACGCTTTAGACCGCGCGGCTACTGGGATTGGCTTTCGATCCCCGGACCGTCCAGCCCGTAGCGAGTCGCTATACCGACTGAGCTATCCCGGCCCACTACGTGGCCGTTACGTGGTGAAATCCGCTGTCGGACGAAGCTGTTTCACGTGAGACGTGCTGTTACCTTGTTTTAAAACTTGTTTGTTGTTCCAGATCGCAACACTTTACGTATTTTTCGTCCGAAATCTGAGCCCTGTTCCTCATAAGCCAAAATAACGTCAGATGTTAAAGATTCAAGTCTTTGGGATATAACAATTTGTCTTTGGGCGTGCAGTTCCAGAACATTTGAAGGATGGTAGTGACTTCATCTTCAGGCCAAACTGCCCAAACTGAAAGGCGTCACATCACAGAAGACTCGGATGTTTAAACGACACCGCAGCATTAATGTTCTTAGCTCGTTGTTAAACAATTAAGCTTTTGTTGGGTCGTGCCATGGCTCAGGCGTTAGTCGCCGGCCTCTCACCGCGGAGCCCAGGTTTCGATCCCCGGTCAGTCCATGTGGCATTTGTGGTGGACAAAGTGACACTGTGACAGGTTTTTCCCCCCCGAGTACTTCGGTTTTCCCCTGTCAATTTCATTCCACGGTGCTTCATTACAAGGAAAAACGAAAAAAAAAAACTAATCATCTTCATCACAGGGTTGCACAATAAGCCTCAAGGCTGCGGTGCGTCCGTAGCATCTGCTGCGGGGCCCTTCACCCCCCCCCCCCCACAAACAAATAAGTTTTTGTTGAGATTTATGCGTTAAAACAAGTATGTATTAACGACACGAATTTTGAAGTTAAAGTTTTCGGGATCGATCCGAATGCTTCTGGGGGCTGGCGGTATAAAATTCAAAGAATCGGCCATTGCAAACATCCAGTACATAGTTCAATTTATTTTCAATTTATTTATTACACAAACTAATGCACACGTAAAACCACTTTTTTGTAGTTTTTATTGTAAAATGTACCCCTACACGTGTTTCGATCCACGGATCATCGTCAGGGTTTTTTTTTTTAAAAAAGCCACTATACTTCAACTGCATATTTTGAAGGGTCCAATAGCACTCATGTCTTAATATTTGTTTTAAAATATCTGAATTTTTAAAATTATAAAACACTAAAACTTATGATATATAAGTTAAAGTCACAGTTAAAAAGTGTTGGTTAACGGCGTAGGTGCTGGTGTCAAGAATCGTGGTACTCCTATGTTCTGTGGGCGTATTGCTGTGCGTGCTGTTGTGTCTTCCAGTACATAGGGAAGAACATCCTCCTTTGTACAGCTGCACTTGCTTATGTGTGTTCAGTCACTTATTTCCAGTGAACATTGTGTTCCCCTAAGGACGTATGTCCTCTATCTCACCAACGTAGCAAGCACGTAAATATATATTGTCATTAACTTACCGAATTTGGCAGCAGTAACGTTGTTCCTTGGCCGACACGTAAACTGTAAGCAGTTGGTAGCTCAAGAGTGTGACATGCAGCTGCTAACTTCGTATCAAACCAGATAAGGTCTGATAGCGGATGATATTCTTAGCATATATGATTATGGAGCGTTAGTCGAATAACACTGATAAGGGAAAGCGAAGTCCTATGGGGCAAGCCAGTACCATGTACCACTTCCTACACGGCAAATTGCACGTGGACTGGCCCGGTTTGAAAACTGGCAACATAGTAAAGTATTAATGCATGTGAGCGAATGCTCATTTATTAACCGCTGCACTGGAAGCTGGTAGTGCGCTGGGATAGGGTTTTTTTTTTGTATAATGACTGTGTTACCTGCTGGACATCCTAGGAATCGTCTTTCGATTCCCGACATGCGCAAAATATTTATCATTATCGAAATTTGCCAGGACTACTCTGGAGCCCACGCAGCCTCATTTTCAGTGTGTCACTTGGAATCCGTTCCTAGGGTAAAGCGGCCAATGCCTGAAGCTGAAAACTATCCCTTGCTGAGGTTAAGAATGAGTACAGCTGTACCTGCATTCCGCCATGCAACACATGGCCTGGACAATGACAAATTTGAGATCTGCGCTGTTCTGTGTTATTAAGCAGCGGCGAGTGGTAATCATTTACCGACGTTTCGGGACAACCTATCGGTCCCATCTTCAAGGGTCAAGAAGTCCAAGTTTTTTTTTTCTTCTTGGGACGTCTTTGCCATTGAAGACGGGACCGATAGGTTGTCCCGAAACTTCGGTACGTAATTACCACTCTACGATGCGTAACATCCCAGAAGAGCGCAGATCTCATTTGCATTGCGGAGGAAGCCTGAAATAACGCACCTATTAATCTGTGTGTTTGTTATTGTCATATTATTTCTTTTACTGCCTGATATAGGCCCTTATTACCACGGATGCACTGGGCTGGGGTCATTGTTCCATGTTGTTTAATTAGCCGCTATATTACAGTTACTGCATGCTAATGCGTCGTGCCTCGTGTTCTGGCGTCTGTAGCAACACTTGGGGTCTATTGTGGACTTTGAGTTATGTGACGGACTTTGATTGTTTTCAATGATAGAGTAGTATCATGTCAGTGGGGGTGAAATGGTCTTGCATTTAGTGAGCATTGGAGGGATGAGAAATGTGTTCAACTTTCTGGTTGGAAAAAATTAAGGAAAGAAGCTATTGACAAGATCTAGGTGTGGATGGGATAATAATATTAACGTGGATCTTAAACAAGATGGTTGGAAGGTGTAAACTGGATTTATACTTCTTAGTTTAAGGGGAACAAAGCGGGCTTACATGAAGACAGTAATTAACTTGTGGGTTTTATAAAAGCACACAATAACTGTGTAAGCTTAGCGAAAATTAAGTTCATAAGAAAGACAGCATATTTGGATACAGTTGCTGTGCACATCCAGACGGTGGAGTCTACGAATTCAAATTAAATTTATAGTATATGAAGACCTTCTAACCTATTCAACAGGAACTATCTTTTATTAAACGAATTTACATATCGATCGAATTATTTTCATAACATAGTACATTTTTATGATTATGTTAGGGGTGCAAAAATCCCAGGGGCTAAGTCGCCCGGGCGACTTAATTTTGAACGGTGGTGCCTAATATTTGTGGGTGCTAGGTGTGGAAGTTCTTCATATCATCCTTCTGGCGCCTGGAATTTTAAGTTTGTTCGTAGATTTTTTGGTAAATTTGTGCATCCGTTGACACACTGTAATTCTTCTTTAATTGAATATTGTAACAAATTAAAATTTGAGGCTGTCACGGCTGCTGATATTAAGATTACAGTCTTCTGGGATGTGACGCCGTGTAGTTTTATAGATACCAACTCTGCGGAGGAAAATGCTGCCTCTGTCTTTAGGAAAGTTGAGTAAAAGACTTTTCTACCCTAACGTGAAATATACAGGTTTCTCCTAAATGTTAGTACCTGTCTACAAACCTACATGGCGTCACATTCCAGAAGTCTGTCATCTTAAATTCTTTTATCGTATGATATACTACACTTTTTTGACGTAAAACGTCCTACATTTCGGCCGAAAAAAAAAAAGATCGCCAACATTCAACTTGTCGGCGTGACATTTTACGTACAATTTGCGGTTCAGTCGTAGCTTGAAACACCGAAGTTTGTTTTGAGCTGGGCTAAAACTTTCCTCAGGATCTGTACTCGGTACAGAAGCATGTGTGAATAACCGACATTAATTCGTTGTAGTGGTTCCGTTCAGGTTACGTGCTTACCGGAGTACACATTGAGCGAATTTCTCGACAAACAGCATACCGTCCTTTACTCAAGACAGTGCATTTGATCTGCACAGTGTGGGTTGAGTCCCCTCACACTCGCGACGACTGTAGAGGAAGAACATATAAATCCTGTCAATAACATGAGTCTTTATCACTGCGTGACGTAGTTTCTTTTTGTTTATAACAAATCTGAAGTCAAATTTATGCATAACTCTAACCACGTAGAACACTACAGAAAATAACTCTACTATCTGACACTCACAAAACACGACTGCACTTCAACCCAATGTATTTTTAGCTGGAATACGTCGGTTACTGATATCTGCGCTCTTCTGGGATATGCGCAGCGTCGTGTGGTAAACAATCACCACACGACGCTGCGTAATATCCCACAAGAGCGCAGATCTCATCAACATAGCTGCGGAAGCCTGAAATCAACACCGGGCACTGGTCGCAAGCAAAGGACGGTCCGCTTACCCAAGCGCAAATCATTGCCAAGGTCAACTGAAAACTCCGCAGTAACTCTCTCTACCTGTCCACTCGTCACAGTGGACGCCACAAGAAGACAGTGCTGTGAAGGTCAAGGCCTTAAGCCCATGAAGGGGGTCGACACCGAACGTCAGTTACAAAGTGACTGTGTCTTTGTTTTGGTCTTGCGCATCGCAACCAGTGTCACGAGGAAATACTTGTCAGGGGGTTATTTTGGTAAAGACACCTGACTTCAGCGCCCTTGCACGCTAAATAGCCACTAATTTTGGTCGTAATATATAAAAGTCTTTTAGAAAACAAATTTACTAAAAGCATGAAGGTAAAATTCTCCCTAGAACAGACCATGAAGGCCCAGAGGGGGAGTAGAGGTATAGCTCTACTCTTTCTTTAACCTCGGCACTAGATGGGGATGGGTGGTCAACTCCACGCTCCGGCCGCTTTACCCCCGGGAAAGAGACCCGGTACCCATTTTATAGAAGGCTGGGTGGACCCCAGGGCCGGTCTGGACGGCTGCGAAAAATCTCGCCCCAGCCGGGATTCGATCCCCGGACCGTCCAGCCCGTAGCGAGTCACTATATATATATATATATATCGTCAGTGAAGTAGTGGAATTGCAAAGTATGTTCAATGTATTCTCTGGTCTTCTGGGTAATTACACGGCGTCGTGTGGTAATTATTTACCGACGTTTCGGGACAACCACAGATTTCATCAACATCGCGGCGTAAACCTGAAATCAATGTTCAATGTATCTTCGTGAGACACGTAAACACATGGGTTATATCTTCGTAGCATATGGACGCTACCTTTTAGATATTGTTAAGGAAGTACTCAGTGCTTCCCCAACGCTGCAGTGAACAGTCCCTACATGTTATGGTGCCAACGTAAGGATCCATCACAAGTCTGCTAAGTGCCCTTGTCAGCCATATTGACTGGGAAGACACGTGACATCTTCCACAGAATAAAGCCAAATGGATGCAGCATGGAAAAGGGGGGAGTTTCAGGGGGATGACGCACTAAGTGCTACTAGCTCTAAGTAATGCGATGTGTTTCAGGTAGCAAACAAATCGGCTCAGCGACAGCATGTACTGCAACATGTCCACTGACTATTGTGTTGAGCAGCGGCTGAAAGTCTTCAGCTAAACAATAACTTTACAGAGATGTATAAAAACCGAAGGTGCATTACAGTTTTTACAACATCCACCACT
Source organism: Reticulitermes speratus (assembly GCA_021186555.1). NCBI lineage: Eukaryota > Metazoa > Arthropoda > Insecta > Blattodea > Rhinotermitidae > Reticulitermes > Reticulitermes speratus. Next base: position 6,174,672 of record JAJKFL010000012.1, on the reverse strand, counting down.
TGTCTCTTATCATGAGCCAAATAATTCCAAACCACGCCCTCCGATTGTATTTAAGATCCATTTCATATTATCTCCCCATCTTACTCCTAGATGTTCTAAGCGGTGTTTTTATTCAGGTGTCCTCACCAAAATTCTGTACCCATTTCTCTTCTCCGCCATACGTGCTACATGCTACGCCCATCTTATTCTCGATTTATTACCCTAATGATATTTAGCGTCGAGTACAATATATGACGCTCCTCATTGTGCGGTTTTCTCCAGGCTGTCTTTACCTCCTGCCTCATAGGTCCAGACGTCGTCCTCAGCAACCTGTTCACCAATGTGCCTAGCTTGTGCACTGTCCTTAATGTAAGATATCAAGTTGCACACTCACACAGGAAAAATTATATTTCTGTATATCTTAATCTTTATGCCTTTCGACACCTTAAGGGAAAGCAAAAAGAAAAAAATCTGAACCGAAATGTAGCGGACGTTCCCCTAAATTAATCTGCTGTTAATGTCTTTTTGTGGGCAACTGTGATATGTCGGTGTTTCACTTTTTATTCACCCTAATTCTATATATTTTAATATTTCAACAGATAAACTGGAATACACGCTGGAAATAGGACCACGCTGCCATTAATTAATAATTATACTATAGAGGGTAGTATAATATACTACTTGATTTTATTGTAATTTTTATAAGTTTTAATAATTTAATAACTTTTAGCAGCTTAACAATACCACAAATTTTACAAAAATTTTATACGATGTGGTAAATACTGACTCACTGTTATGACGTAACCAAAGAATTGGTCTATGTAAAAACTCCTTAAAATACCCCCTGATGATGGCAGAATAACTGCCGAAATGCGTATTGGGGCATCGTAATAATAAAGAAAACAGTGAAAAAACTGTCTTACTGCATTTGTTGGTACAAATAAATCAATGTCGGTGTTGTTTCAAAATGTTTGGCCTTTGCCACTGTCTTTATGTCATTAGCTCTTCTGGGATGTTACGCAGCGAGGTTTGGTAGTCTTTTATCGACGTTTCGGGAGAGCCGATCGGTCCCATCTTCAAAGGCCAAGTATTCCAAGCAACATACGCTGCTTAACGTCCCACAAAAGAGAAGGTTGCGGCGGAAGCATGGAATCTTGCAACTCTGTTCGTGTTTCACGACCTGCACTTTTGCACGAGACATGAACAACACTTATTTCCAGACCAACCCTCTTACTAGGGTCAAGGGTCAAGCAGTCCCAAGAAGATTGCTTAACCCTCGAAGACGGGACCGATACTTTGTCCGAAACGTCGGTAAATATCAATTAACGGTGCGTAACATTAAAGGAGCGGAGAGCTTACTGTGTTTTTCTTTATAATACTGGCGCGCACGCAAATAATAATGCGGTTACCGTGGAGATTGAGGAATCGGGTTCCTCGATATCTTTGGTTCATATCTACCGAGTTGCACATTCCTGAATTTTGTAAAATTATTTGTTGTCCTACGTGCAGTTTATTATTAATTTTTGTTGTCTTTCTCATAGCCCAAATTGTATCTACTTCCAAGGCCTTTTATTCAATTAATTGGCAGTGGTAATCATACATACCAGTAATGGTAAAGTAAAGTAATCCCATTACAGACCTGGACAGGCCCTTAGGTTTACAGGTGTTTGAGGCTCCCCGATTTCTAAGACAATCGGCACATGAAGGTGGTAAGGTTGTCAGCCCTACGCACGGGCCGCCTTTACCCCCCCCACCCACCAGGAAATACTTCTGGTACTCATTTCTGTTAGAGGCTGAGTCGATCTCAGGGCAGTAGTGCGACCGAAAGAATTATGTAAATGAAAAATTCCAATAACACCATCGGGAATCGAACCCGCGACCTTCCGGCTTGTAGCGCAGTACCTCAACCAAACGCATCACCGCGTACCAGTGGTAATCATATATACCACCGGAATTATAGCTATAAATCTGCACATTTCGCCCAGACAGCTTTCGTTATTTGTCACAATAAAGAGCCACTTTGTGCTGGACGTGCATTATGTGAATTAACTTCATAACTTCATAATTTGTGGTGTTGTATTTTTCTGCAAGTTGGAAACTGAACTGTTATATGCTACTAAGATTGCCTTATTCTCCTCTCCATCTTTTTTTAGCGGGGGGAGGGGGGCCGTGCAATGGCTCATGAAGTTAGTCGTCCGCCTCTTACCGAAAAGCCCCTATTTCTGTCTCTGTCCAGTCCATATGGTATTTGTGGTGGACACAGTGGCACTGTGACAGGCTTTCCTCCGAGTACCTACTTGTCCCCTGTCAGTATCATTGCACCGATGCTCCGTACTCATGGTCATATTAACCAGATCAAGTCAACCAAGACGGTGATCCTTTGAGCAAAGCAATTCTGTTTCTGATATCGGGAGGCTTTGGACAGAAAAGTTCTTCGACATTGTTTTCGCCTTTTTGTGTGGTAAAAATTGTCCCTGTGTGCGCCAAGAAAGCGTATAGGAAAGTGGAGGTTGTTATAAATCCACTGACTCTTAACCTTGGTCCTGGGTTAATGCAAGTGGTCAGATTCATGTCTCGTAAACGTTACCCTCCAGGAAGGTCCCCACGGTACCCATTTAGAAAGAGGCTGTATGGGCCTCGAGACCGGTACGGGTGTCTGGGGTATTCGGATACATTCATAACTCTATTTAGTTCAGTCAGCATGACTAAGCTACGGGCTCTACAGTATGGGGTTCAAATCCCGGCAGGGAAAAATATTTTACTCTTGTTTCATGTCGTCCAGACCGGCTCTGGGCCCCACACAATTTCCTAATTAATGGGTACCAGGGATCTTCCCTGGAGGTAAAGCGGCCGGGTTGTGGTGGTGACCACACAACTCAATCTAGCGCCGAGGTTAAGAATAAGTAGAGCTATACCTCCACTCCCCTTACATGCCTTCATAGCTCGGACAGCCAGGTATTTATCTGTTACCTTTATTGATACCACAACGATAAATCCTTCATGTACGAACAGCTGTCACGCCACCCCCACTCTGACAGACCCATACCCTACGGCCTCATGGCTGCCAACCGATGAAAGGTAAATGTTTTCGGATAACATGTTTGCAATATATCGAAACCGGATTGACTTCGCAGGAGCACACGTTGAAATGCATAAATATTTGAACATATAATACTCTCTGCTAACCCATGTTTTACATAACAATTAAAATGTACTCTATAGTCCAAAAAAATAACCATGAATTAGTAGCCGGAATCTCAACCCTATGCATTGTTATTTCCAGCTGTGGTAGGGCATTTACCACCCCCTCGCACAGAATTTGAAACAAATGCTGTAATCGGAAAAGCGGATAAATAAGTTAGATTGTAAATTGTGATTTTGATGGAAAGCAATCTTTGGGATCGGTTGATGGTTCAATTAATGTTAACAACTGATGTATATGAACAGTCAGTGACGTCTGGTGTTTGAATTAAAGGACGTAATATGTTACGAAATAACCATGAGAATACGCACCAAATCACTTTTAATGTGTCTAAACAAGTACAAGCGTTAGAACGAAAATTTTTAAAGGCATTAATATTGGCAATGTATTGAACATTTGTAAAGTTATACAGTTATACAGAAATCCTTCCTACAGAGTAATTTACTGGTGATGGAACAAACACAAATAGCAATAATAATAATAATAAAAATAAACAGTCACGTGTTTGTAGGTACACGTAAATCAAAGGTAATTTTGTTTAGTAACCATTTGGAAAGTAAGGCCTTCCTTGGGTTCGTACAGTAAACAGAAAATTAGTCTTTAAATTTGCTTTCGAGATCATCACCTGTAATGCGAGTTTACCATCAGATATAAATCTCTTTAAGAGTTTATCGTTGAGTTTAAGAAATTTTGCGCTCGCTATCAGATCATTCAAGTTTTTGGACATGACGTTAACAGTATGAGTGAAAGTTATTTTGTCGAATCCGCTCAACGTATCAGAATAAAGGTGGCTGAATACGGTCTGTGAGTGATGCCCACTTTCTCGACCGCACAGTAAAACTTACCAGACAAGAATCTTTTGTGAAAAATAAATATTTCATTATCATGCAGTAATACATTTAACCGCATCTTCAGTGGATGAAGATACGAAAAATTCGCGTTCAACAACACGACTCCTGTGTGATTCTTTGCAGTGGAATGTAATGTCTTTGATAAGTCCTTCCCACGGACAAACAATTGACATTATTTTAGTCCAGTGGACAAGTTGCCCGCTTGTATGTGCAGATGGCTATATGGTCAGCCATTAATGCAACAGGGCGCATCACTGGACAACCAAAATCTAGGTATGGGCAGGTGAAGTTGGACCAAGAGGATATTTTCTCCAGGTTGGTGTTTCTATCCCACTGAACTGGTGACTGCAAGTGGGACACTCTTCCAGAGACTCCCTGCATTGACTGCACACATTGTGTCCGTTGTCACAAAATGTGATGGGCGCCGTCATGCGGTTTTTGCACTGCGGCACTGCAGGTGCTCCAGCAGCTCCGCAATGCTTGAAGCTGATAACAGGATATCTACGTTTTCTGCCATACCTGTAATAGCCAGTGAGAGAGACAGACCGAAATAAGTTTGGAATTGCTCATATCCACCTACACAATTTTTTTTTCACGGCGCAACAGCCCCTATTGGCCAGGCCTCCTCAGTATCTAGGCTTCACGATCACACTCAGACACACCACACTCGGTAGGACTCCTCTGGACGAGTGATCAGCCCGTCGCAGAGACCTCTACCTGACAACACACAACACTACAAGAGACAGACATTCATGCCCCCGGCGGGATTCGAACCCACGATCCTAGTAATCGAGCGCCTTAGACCGCGCGGCCACTGGGATCGGCTACACAAGTTTACAATGATAAATAATTTAAAAAAAAAATCCCCCTATACCACAGGCCCGCACCCATAATTTTTCTTTGGGGGGGGAGAGGGGCTGACCCTAAGGGTGTATAAAATTTATGTTTGTTTCTAAAAACTACGTTATACAAATTATATTATAAGTATAACTGTACCACAACATTCTTTGCAACTGCATTTATGTACATAAAATATAACTAAATAATCCATGACTCACAAAATCTAAATCACAATGTTTTTTTGTGGTTTTTAAGTTCATTGAGACTGCCTAATTTTATTTTTTTAATTTTATTTTTCAAAATTCCCATGTACTATCCATCAGGCGATTTCAGTGGCTGATTTAGGCTCAAGAGTAAATGGCGTAAAACATTTGATATCAATGTGTCTACAATATGTGTGTTTTTTAAATTTCGATTTGTGGGGGGGGGGGGGTTGCGGACCGGTAGCCGCCTCTTTGGGTGCGTGCCTGCGACCCAAAATGCTTCTATTAATGCTTTCTGTATTTATTGGCAATATAATATCGGGCATGTTACTGATTGCTACATTTGTGTTATATATGGTTTAAAATTTTGTCATTATATAATTCTTAAAATTGGTTCAGTACATGCGAAAGCTTAGTGCCAGTTATGACTTCATAAACTTCATAAGCTGCAGTCTAGACCTGTGTGTAGATTTTAAATACTGTTCTAACTTAAAGATAAAATAGTTTGTTTCCGTAATAAGCTATTAGGTTAATCACTTAATATAATCTACTGTAAAAGGTTCTGTAATTTAACTGCATATCTGTTATATGTCAAAGCGATCACTGCCCATATTTACCAGCTCAGTCTTCAGATGTCCTTTCCACGTCCTTCCCTTTCACTGCAATATGAACGTCTCAGCTGATGCTAGCTTGTGTGACATCACGTGACATGGAGCTTGTTGATTGGGAGATCGTCGGGTCGCTCACTCTGAGATTAGTATTGGATACTTTCTTCTTCCTCTTTTTCGTATTTTTTATTTGTTTCTTTGCCTTGTCATTTTCATTTGTCTGCAAATTTTCTTCTACAGTCCTTCAGCTTCTCTGTCTTTCTCTTTTCTTTCTTTTCTTTATTTTACCCAAATTATTATTTTTTTTATAATCCTTTCTCTTTTGACTTCTTTTTTTTCTATTTTCCTTCTTATTTCCCTCTTTCCCTTACCATTCTTCTTATCTTGTTTTCCTTTTCGACGCCGTCGTCTCACACGACGCTCGGTCTCTTGCCTTAACCAGAAAGAGCTTTCCCACGACGGCATATACTCGGGAACAGATCAATGAAGGCAGTAATAGCTTTTATTTTAACCAACACATGCACTACAGTTTTGTCGTCATATACACCCCTACATATGTTTCGACTACTTATTAGTCATCATCATGGGGATCAAAGTATATAAACACAGACTACACATCCACTATAATAGATGGTTCACATTCAATGTTAAAATAAGATGAACTATGTTCACTATAAAAACATGTAGCATTTTTTACTTCTGTGGTTAAAATGTATAAGTGTGTTTGTTTTCCTTTTGGATTAAAAGGTTTAAATTATTTAAAAATTATTTAAAATTATTGCCAATAATAATAATAATTATTATTAAATTATTTAAAATTATTGCCAATAATTTTAAATAATTTTTAAATAATTTAAACCTTTTAATCCAAAAGGAAAACAAACACACTTATACATTTTAACCACAGAAGTAAAAATGCTACATGTTTTTTTAGTGAACATAGTTCATCTTATTTTAACATTGAATGTGAACCAACTATTATAGTGGATGTGTAGTCTATGTTTATATACTTTGATCCCCCTGATGATGACTAATAAGTAGTCGAAACATATGTAGGGGTGTATATGACAACAAAACTGTAGTGCATGTGTTGGTTAAAATAAAAGCTATTACATAAGACAGAATGCACGGTGAATGTAATGTGAAGAAATGAAGGCAGTGTTGGATGTGAGGTGTGGGTGGAGGTGGGGTGGAGGGGGATCAGGTAATGGTGATGGACAATCGGGCTCCAACAGGAAATGTCTCCATTAACAGAAAACCTTTCCGATTTCCAGTGGCCGTGTCATCTAAGGCGTAGGTTTGAAGCTGCTTGATTGCTGGGATCGCGTTTTCGAATCCTGCTCAGGGCATGGATGTTCGTCTCTTTTGTTTGTTGTGTAGGTAGCGGCCTTTGTGACGAGCTGAGCCCTACCATATGTGTGTGTGTGTGTGTGTGTGTGATCTAAAAACCTCAACAATGAGGTGGCCTAGGCTCGGTTTGGGCTGTTGCGCTACAAAAAAAAAAAATTAGGCTCTTCGCGAAACACCCTGTAGGAGCCTGTCAATTTATAATCCCCTGCAGATACAGGTGTTGAAATGGGGAAAGTAAGAAAATTGCGACACAAAAGACGTCTGCCGCAGGTTTGTATAATGATAAGCGGGTGTTTATTTGAATAAACACCAGAAATATGTTAATTAAGGAAAAATGATTGTCAGGGCTCTTACAACGTAAATGCACGTAAATACTTCTTTATCATTCAAATCCGTGTCCTTATCTGGAAAGTTTTACGAGCAGTCAAATTGCTGTGTGTTTACTAGTATATTTTAATTAAGTGTTGATGGGGTGAATTAAACGTTATGGCCAAACATTGTCCGCCATTATGTGGACGGAACTTAGGGTCAACCTACCCAGTTTGGGACATAAACTAATTTTATGGATGCACAAAATTGCATGTCCAAATATGAATTTTGACGGCTCTTTAGCAATGTTTCCTTTGGAAAAATAAAATATGTTATCACGAATTTGGGTAAGTTTACCGTAGATTTTAAAGTGAAATATTTACGCTTTTAAAATTCTCTTTGCGCATATTTAAATTTATTGGAAAATATAAATAATTGTGGCAGTTTTAAATAATCACATTTATTTTTCACCTTTTTTATATTATTTTTATTGTTTTATATTGCGTATAATTTCTCATGGGGAATCATATTTCAAAACATATTACGAAACACCCTGTACCGACAAAAAAAAACCTGAAATTTGGTTGTACGCCGTAAATATCACGATATTTATATCTCAAACATTTTTCAGTTTAGTATATTTATTTAATAAAATGTACACATATTAATACATGAAACTTTCTCTGTCCCAAATTTTACTAATACCTGAAATTAAAAAAAACTCAGTCAACATTTGTTTTCATTATAAAACTGTCATTATTTAATTAACACACTCATTACAAACTCTCAAAACCTTTGGTACAACGTCACAGAAATGCTTATTTGATATTCTGTCATTGATTGGTTCCATTCAGATATTACATGCAGGTCTCTCTCTCTCTATCTCTGTCTGTCCATCAGTATTTAGGAATTTTCACACACATACTCAGTTAAAAAGTACAATATACAGAGTGGCGCAGAAGTTCCTTGACACGGCAGTTCTTTTGTCTTCTTTCTTTATCGTGTCCGGACCATTAAATTCTTCTTCTTGTTTACCATGTTTACTGTCCGGTGTTGGAAGGATCAGCCGTCTATTAATAGACGTTTCCAGGGGACGCCGTCAATGGTGCTTTCCAGATGGCACGGTCACAGTATCTTCACACACGTGGAGGCTCCTTCCTTGTCCCCCAGTTCTTTTGTAAAAATCTAGCGCCGAGTGGCTTGTGAGTCACCCTATATTTACTAACTCATTTTCCTTCTGTGTCATGGAGCCGTCTGTCACTGAAACAGCTTGCGTAGTTTCGTGCAACCATACGATTTGCGCCTTTTTTAGCGCTTGTATAAAATTCTGTTAAAATATTTACTGGTCCGTTTCATTCACTACAGATTGAATCTTGGCTCGTTTAACGGAGATTTTCCAACCTAGTTACGTCGTATAGGTATTAATAAGCGGACAAAATAATAATGGACGTTGACACGTGATGGTTAACACGATCACTGACATGCCATTTAAAGCTAACAAAGATTTGCTAAATATAAAACCTTGTGGAACACTTGTAATGATTGCTAACTTAGCTACATATTTTCTGACAAACTTACATACAACCTTGGGACAATAAACTTCAAAGGTAATTTATCTTAGACCCCTTATTTTTAACTGTTTCTCTTCCTGTGTTTGGTAAGCTAACCTATTTTCAAATACATCCGAATATATTTTTACGATTACATTATTAATTAGATTCACAATTTGCAAATCGTCAATACAAGTATTATTTAACAGTGCACGTAAAATTGCATAATATAATGGTATGACGTATATAACGTACGAATTAGTAATACAATTTCAGTTGGCACCTGTGCGTACTAACAACGTAGCCAGTCTTGTTACGTAACATATAAGTATTCAGAAAGCCCATTTTAAACTTGTCTATTGAGAGATTCTAACAATGTAATAGTCAATAATGGCACTCTTGAAATTCTCACTGCTGTAATTATGCTGCCTTCTGGGCTGTAACGTCATTCATTCTGGTAAAAATTTACCGACATTTCGGAGGAATGTGTTTTTATACTATAATTTGTAAGAAACTGAAAGACATGACGTCCCAGAAGACGGCTGATGCAGTGTGTAACTTTGTAAAAATGTTTTTTTTTTATATAAAAGGTGCAAAGAACGTGAATTCAGTGTGCAAAGTCTCATATCTCGTAAGTCTTCTGCTATTTGACTGCAATGGATGCAGAACACGTACAGAGTGGCACGGCAGTGTAAGTAGTGCACTTGGTTGTAGTTCCTTGTCGTACAGTTACATGTTAATAATTTACGAATAGGGGGTCTAAAAATTATATTTCTTGTACTATCATGGATGAATTAAAATTAAAACCAACTTGATGCACAATCACTATTAAAAAACTTTAATAGTAGATTAATTAACCCGACATGTTTCGGTCAGGTACCTGACCATCTTCAGGGGTATACTACATTAAATTGCGTAGTCCATATGTAAAACACACGTTAGATGTGAGTCTATAAGGTCTCGTCGTATATAAAGTTTTTCACAAGTCACTAAAAATCATTGTTGTTATTGCATAAGAAAACGATAATACGCCAATAACAACGCGCTGACATAATAGCCCAGACTTCAAATCATAGTAAATCCACAATAAAAGGTACACTACACAGCTTCTCTACGAGACATACTTCGATACGCAAAACAGGACACATAAGTGAATATGCTTAAGTATTATACAATAACAGTGCTATAAGTTTTATAAAAGGTGGAACTATTGTGGGATTACAAGTGCTGACTATATTTAAACAAGTTTTTAGTGATTTTTAGTGACTTGTGAAAAACTTTATACACGACGAGACCTTATAGACTCACATCTAACGTGTGTTTTACATATGGACTACGCAATTTAATGTAGTATTCCCCTGAAGATGGTCAGGTACCTGACCGAAACATGTCGGGTTAATTAATCTACTATTAAAGTTTTTTAATAGTGATTGTGCATCAAGTTGGTTTTAATTTTAATTTATACAAGATGCACGGTGAATACAATATTAAATCATGGATGAACTTCGTCTATTGTCACGATCATATTGATCTTATCGTCTTTTATGAAAGGCTTAAGGACAGTGTGCTCAATAGCCATACACCTGCCAGCATCGAAGATTCGTTTAAGATTCGCGCTTATATTACTCATGAGGAACCTGATAGCGATACGCCCAATCGTATTTTCAACTGACAGAAGTTTTATTGTGTACTTGTATTTCTTATTGGTAGTACCAACTTGCTGTACGGCTGCGTAGCACATACCATTTTCTTTGAAGCATTTATAATATAGAAACATTTCTGCGTTAAACAGTACTAATAACACGTTTTTCTTAAGAGATTTGCATACGAAGTTGGGACCTTTCGTGAGAATGTCGTCATGGCTGTCTCTCACATGAATTTCTAAATTCCCCAGAGCACCAAACCAGAGACACATTGTCGGGGAAATTTTAAACAAGGGGCATCTGACACAAATATTCAAATTTACCTCTTCTTCCTTGTCTTTTTCTTCTGCTTTCGCGTCCGTATCTTCATCATCTTCGTCTTCAGATAAGTCTTTACATATTTTATGTTTCTCACTGCAGTCCTGTCCTTGAAGATTCTCCAAGCTGTCTCCTTCAGTAACTTTCTCCCCGTCTCCCTTTCCGTCTTCCTCTTCCTCATCCTCCTCCTCTTCATCCTCCTCTTCCTCGTCGTCACATTCTTCACCCTGAGGTTATAAGTAACATGTGAATATCTGTACATACGTATCTTAATTGTGAAGTGCCTAAAAGCCTGTATTTTTACGTTCTGACCAACGAACTGAACATCAGTAATCAATTTTTGTCTTAATTCACCTTGTATTTTTGTATTATAGACAGTTACCAACAAATGCACAAACCATAAATAAAGGCATAAATCAACCTTTTATCATAATTAAAACCCTACACATGTTTCGGCTCGCAAGGAGCCATCATCAGGGGTTACAGTGGTGCTTATCAAATGCTGCGTTAGGTCTGTTGACGACACTTGTAACGTTACTGCATTTTTTGTATAGGTGATCATAAAACGTTTGTATCGTGTGTTAAAATCGTGAACAATAAAAATATAGAGTTAAAAAGTGATAAAACCGTACAGTTCACTGTGTCTTTCACCGTTTTTATGATCACCTATACAAACAATGCGTCGACCTCGGTGGACTAGTGGTTAGCGTGCTCGCCACTGGACCCAAGGTTCGCGGGTTCGATCCCGACCGAGGTCGATGGATTTTTAAGGATGATAAAAATCCGGAGCACCACTTCCTTCGGAGGGGAAGTAAAGCCGTCGGCCCCATGTCGTAGATTTACGGCATGTAAAAGAACCTTACGGGCATGAATAAAAATGTTGCGTAAGCCAAATTGCCTCCATTTCTCATCCAAGTCTCCTGACTGCCTGCCAGATGGCTCTGGCGTGCACATCAGGATCGATAGAACACTAAGCGCGGCTAGCTGGCCGGTCACCAGCTGCCATGAATGCGCATGACTTAGTAACCTCGACAAGAGGAGGCAAGAGGAGGCCCGGGCCCATACAGGGCTGTTGAGCCAATAATTGTTATTATTATACAAACAATGCAGTAACGTTACAAGTGTCGTCAACAGACCTAACGCAGCATTTGAGAAGCACCACTGTAACCCCTGATGATGGCTCCTTGCGAGCCGAAACATGTGTAGGGTTTTAATTATGATAAAATGTTGATTTATGCCTTTATTTATGGTTTGTGCATTTGTTGGTAACTGTCTATAATCAGTAATCAATGTTTTATCACCAACTAAATGCACTTTATTTAAAAAAACCTATATAAGGTTTCCTCAAAACGTTCTATAAAACCCCTACATATGTTTCGGCTTCCTTGAAGCCATCCTCAGGTGGTGTCATACAACTGCACTTATTTTAAAAAAACACGTCCAATAAACACGTTCAATATTATACATCATACAGTTCGCCACTTTCACTTTCGATATTTACACTGTCACTTTTCCACGATGTGTTAAATGAGTATAAAATAGGTATTAAAGCTGTAAAATGCACTGTCGGTGAAATTTTCCGTCGTTGTGTTATAGTTGCTAGTTTTTATGTAGTTTCACTTATTGAATAGACGTGTTGAAAGGATTGTGGTGCTGTGCCCACTGTAAGTTAAATTGTTGGAAGTAGAATACTATATTGCCGATCCCAGTGGCCGTGCGGTCTAAGGCGTGGGTCTTCGGCCGCTAGCTTGCTAGGATCGTGGGTTCGAATCCCACCGGGGGCATGGATGTCTGTCTCTTGTGAGTGTTGTGTGTTGTTGTCAGGTAGAGTCCTCTGCGACGAGCCGATCCCTCGTCCAGAGGAGTCCTACCGACTGTGGTGTGTCTCTCAGTGTGATCAAAAGAAATTACAAACCTCGACACTGAAACGGGAAAACCGGAGTAGGTAGAAGAGGACGATTAAAATACAGGGCATACACAACAGAATGGTGCGGTTTCAATAGTATTCACTATTGAAACCGCACCATTCTTTTGTGTATACCCTGTGTATATATATTGCGTATTTCGTAAGTATTGTAATTTTTTATGAATTATGAATGACGTACCTGTTGGTTCGTGAGTTGCATGGCTGTGATGTGTACTGATCCGGTTTTGTGTGGACTCTGTTATGGAGGTATGTCCTCTGTCGATGTCTTACGTATTGATTAGATGGGTGGGGTGGGAGGGGAAATGAATCTGAACAGGGGGATCTCTTGCCCTGGACTTTCGAAACATACGTAGGGGTTTTATAGAGCGTTTTGAGGAAACCTTATGTAGGTTTTTTTATAATAAAGTGCATTTAGTTGGTGATAAAACATTGATTAGTAAAAAAAATGCACGGTGATTTTAGAATAAAATTCGTGAACATCAGTACCTCATACATGTGTGTGGACTTCAATAGCAGAACTGTCTGTATTTGAATGGTAAAACTCGTAAGGTTTAAGTGACAAATATCACGTCACTCCTTTTGCATAGGTTTCTGAGTCACTTCATATATAGTTTAATGTCCTTACACTTTACTTGGCAGAACATAATTTAACCTCTCAAAGCTTAGTGCAAACTAAATTTAGCACGTGCTTTAACGTTAAGAAGCTCTGCATTTTGCCACAGTGTGTACGTGTTTTTTATTATTTTTATTATTTCAACATGTTCTAATGTGTGTACTTGTATTTACTGTATGTATTTCGTTTTGTAATTGTGTATAGTTTGTTTTGTATTGTTATTTTTATGTATATTTATATGTCCATTTGTATTGTGTGTACTAGTGTAAGGACTACTGCCACCGGGTGAAAACCCAATTGCAGTAAATAAATAATAATAATAATAATAACAACAACAACAAATATTGATAATGTTCTAAAAAACAATAAAAATTAGCGTTTGTAACGCAGACAATGTGTTCTGTGTAAGATATGAACTCGAGTTTTGTGTGTGGTTTAGATTAACCCATTGCAGAGTATAATTAAACTGCTATATATAGAAGGAAGGATAGAAATGACGGGTCGACGAGGGAGAAGACGTAAGCAGCTACTGGATGACCTTAAGGAAAATAAAAGATACTGGAAATTGAAAGAGGAAGCACTAGATCGCACCCTATGGAGAACTCGCTTTGGAAGAGGCTACGGACCTGTCGTAAGACAGACTACAGAATGAATGAATGAATATATATGTATATACAGGGTATACACAAAAGAATGATGCGGTTTCAATAGTTTTCACTATTGAAACCGCACCATTCTTTTGTGTATACACTGTATATATGTATATATATACATATAGTCTCTGTTCATTTTGACAATCATATGGAACTCACAAATACACTATGTAGTAAAAATTTAGAGTTTCTCTTAATGTTAAACACGGTGGTAGATGAACTAATCACTGAGATTGAAAGGGTTAATGTCGACCTTCAGAGGATTAATATTGCCATTCCATTTACCTCTGTAAATTCTAAATGACCTCTTGATTTCAGATTAGTTTCTACAAATTTATATTGCTCATTATCCCCTTTCTTTCTTACTTCAACCAGCACTTCCTGTTCCTCCTTCACCATTTCAACATTCTTCACCATCCCTGCTTCTGCAACCTGCACGTCCTGCTCCACATCTCTCGGCTTCCACACTTCATGTGCGCGCGTCTCTCCTCCGGCTGTAGTACTGGCACTGCTGCCCTCACTTAGCCCTTCTGTTCCAACCTGCATGTCTTCTATAAAAAAAATACGTCCTGTATAGTCTATAGCAAAACATGTAGCAAACAAGTATCTGCCCTTTATTATAAAATATATTCTTCGCTCCAATAATAAATAATGGAAACAATCCACGATTGAATATTTATATCCTTTGTGATATTATGCCGTCTCAACTGATAAGTACTTACAGATGTTTCGAGGGATCGTAGACTTTTCTTGGGTAGGGTTTCCCAGAAGTTGAAGGTATAACGATTTTTTTTTAAACACAGATAAATATTTACAGTCTACAGGGCTGGATCGACGGCCCAATTTGTCTGATACTTTAATACACTGATCTTAATGAATATAAATCAGCAAAGTAATAGATAGGAGAATGCAGACAGAAAGAATTCAAGAATGTATTAATATAATAAATGCCGATCCCAGTGGCCGTGCGGTCTAAGGCCGCGTTCTCACGGGGCGTGAACGACGCGCGTGAATCACGCTGGCGACATCTTACCTCACGAACGCCAGCACCACGACTGAAAATCAAACATGGTTTGATCCTGCCACGACAGGATCCTGGACTGCTGACGTCACACGCAAGGTCCACGACTCCGCGTTCACACGGGTAGTGGCCCACGAAAGTGTGATTCACACGCGTGGTTCTCGCCCCGTGAGAACGCGGCCTAAGGCGTGGGTCTGCGGCCGCTCGCTTACTAGGATCGTGGGTTCGAATCCCACCGGGGGCATGGATGTCTGTCTGTTGTGAGTGTTGTGTGTTGTCAGGTAGAGGTCTCTGCGACGGGCTGATCACTCGTCCAGAGGAGTCCTACCGAGTGTGATGTGTCTGAGTGTGTGACCATGAAACCTCGACGAAACGAGGAGGCCCAGGCCCATATAGGGCTGTCGAGCCATAGAAAAGAAAAATTAATATAATAAATAATAGAGTCCAACCCAATAATTCTATTATAGTAATAACAGCAATTTTTTTTACAGAAGTGCTAAATGATGTACAGCTAGCTCCCTTTCATATATTCACAAGAATGACGGCACTTTACATGAAGGCCTATGTACGTTTGTAATAATATCTCGCTGAATTATTCTTAAATTGAGAAATGTTTGTAGAGAAAATCAAAACACACATTTTATGTTCAGTATTTTTTTTCTTCAGAAAATCACTCCCTTTATGAGATAATGTGGAAAATGTCGTACAGTCAGACATGCCACAAATGACAATATAATACGGCGCATGCGCTTTGCATGCTGGATAACTAAGGTTACAGACACACACACACACACACGCTCAGAATATGTAATACTTATTGCTTTTGCACTGGAAAAATGGCTACGCGAAAGTACTTCAATTTTACGTTTATCTATACATCGATTTCCTTGTTGTTGTGTAGGGTAACTCTGTGGTTGTCGTGTCAGGCGACTGAAGAATCATCACACTCTGGTATACGTCACATAAACAAGTAAGCTCACTAACAACTGTCACGAAGCGTGTACTAGGTGAAGGACTTAAGCAATGCTGTTGTGTTTAAAGGCCGGCAGTATTCTGGCAAACATAGGTCACATGCACAGGCTACCAGCTGTGCATTAGCTGATTTCAGGTTTTCATATATGCTATTAGACTATACACTTTGTCATTATTTGTCTGATATACTGCGCTACAAACCGGAAGGTCGCGGTTTCGATTCCCGATGGTGTCATTGGAATTTTTCATTGGCATAATCCTTTCGGTCGCACTATGGCCTTGGAGTCGACTCAGCGTCTAACAGAAATGAGTACCAGGAATATTTTCTGGGGGGTAAAGGCGGCCGGTGCTTAGGGCTGACCACCTTACCACCTTCATGTGCCGATTGTCTAGAAATCTGGGAGCTTCAACTTCCTTGTGCTTGTGCAGGCCTGTAATGGGATTGCTTTGTCTTATTTACCCATTTTGACGTCAGTGATTAGGTCTTCCTCAGTGTGTATTAATGCTGCTGTCGTTCACATGCGTCAGACGCAATGCGTTGGAGTCGAAAGGCCTGTGTAAGTCTAATGAAGATACGAGAGAATATAGAGGCAGTTGGAGCACGGAATTTATTTACTGTGGTACAATCACACGTTACGCAAAGAATAAAGTACTGTTATTAGAATGTAAGTGTTACTGACTTCCAACCGTCTTGCTTTCGGTAATCGAAGTAACCGCTTTCCAAAAACGTCAAAATCGTCATCAAAGCTAATGCTGCAATTCTTGCGCCACATCCGAATTTTAGGTAGCCCTGTAGATGACACTAACCTAACGACGGTACAATGTCTACGTACATAGCAATTTTAGGTAGCCCTGTAGATGACACTAACCTAACGACGGTACAATGTCTACGTACACATTAGCAATTCCCCTTTATCACTTACATACTCCGGAATTTCTCCCCATTTCACCCATCTTTTTGTTATGAATGCCTTCTATAAATTTATATAACACAACAACGCATTACGCTTTTTGTGAATAAAGTGGTCATCAGTGGCGTGACACAATGTGCGTATTTGGGTATTCCTTAATGAGAAAGTCTTATTTAAATTAAATTAATTTGTTTGCATTTTAAATGCAAAGATTCATGTGACTATTGGAAGTGGTTAAAATGCAGCAAAGTAATGTAAATGATTAAAATAAATCTCACTCCGACAAATGTACACTGTTTATGTTATTCAACATAATTTTTATTACGGGAAATAACTGAAACAGAATTTAAAATTTTACACTGTTATTCAAAAATACTACACAGTTATTAAAAAATACTACACAGTTATTCAAAGATACTACACAGTTATTCAAAGATACTACACAGTTATTCAAAGATACTACACAGTTATTAAAAAATACTACACAGTTATTAAAAAATACTACACAGTTATTCAAAAATACTACACAGTTATTAAAAAATACTACACAGTTATTCAAAAATACTACACTGTTATTAAAAAATACTACACAGTTATTCAAAGATACTACACAGTTATTCAAAGATACTACACAGTTATTCAAAGATACTACACAGTTATTAAAAAATACTACACAGTTATTCAAAGATACTACACAGTTATTCAAAGATACTACACAGTTATTCAAAGATACTACACAGTTATTCAAAGATACTACACAGTTATTAAAAAATACTACACAGTTATTAAAAAATACTACACAGTTATTCAAAGATACTACACAGTTATTCAAAGATACTACACAGTTATTCAAAGATACTACACAGTTATTAAAAAATACTACACAGTTATTAAAAAATACTACACAGTTATTCAAAGATACTACACAGTTATTAAAAATACTACACAGTTATTCAAAAATACTACACTGTTATTAAAAAATACTACACAGTTATTCAAAGATACTACACAGTTATTCAAAGATACTACACAGTTATTCAAAGATACTACACAGTTATTAAAAAATACTACACAGTTATTAAAAAATACTACACAGTTATTAAAAAATACTACACAGTTATTAAAAAATACTACACAGTTATTCAAAAATACTACACTGTTATTAAAAAATACTGCACAGTTATTCAAAAATACTGCACAGTTATTCAAAGATACTACACAGTTATTCAAAAATACTACACAGTTATTCAAAAATACTACACTGTTATTCAAAAGTACTACACAGTTATTCAAAAATACTACACAGTTATTAAAAAATACTACACAGTTATTCAAAAATACTACACAGTTATTCAAAAATACTACACAGTTATTCAAAGATACTACACAGTTATTCAAAGATACTACACAGTTATTCAAAGATACTACACAGTTATTCAAAGATACTACACAGTTATTCAAAGATACTACACAGTTATTCAAAGATACTACACAGTTATTCAAAGATACTACACAGTTATTCAAAGATACTACACAGTTATTCAAAGATACTACACAGTTATTCAAAAATACTACACAGTTATTCAAAAATACTACACAGTTATTCAAAAATACTACACAGTTATTAAAAAATACTACACAGTTATTAAAAAATACTACACAGTTATTCAAAGATACTACACAGTTATTCAAAGATACTACACAGTTATTCAAAGATACTACACAGTTATTCAAAAATACTACACAGTTATTCAAAAATACTACACTGTTATTCAAAAATACTACACTGTTATTCAAAAATACTACACAGTTATTCAAAAATACTACACAGTTATTCAAAAAATACTACACTGTTATTCAAAGATACTACACAGTTATTCAAAAATACTACACAGTTATTCAAAAATACTACACTGTTATTCAAAAATACTACACAGTTATTCAAAAATTCTACACAGTTATTCAAAAATACTACACTGTTATTCAAAGATACTACACAGTTATTCAAAGATACTACACAGTTATTCAAAAATACTACACAGTTATTCAAAAATAATACACAGTTATTCAAAAATACTAAACTGTTATTCAAAAATACTACACAGTTATTCAAAAATACTACACAGTTATTCAAAAATACTACACTGTTATTCAAAAATACTACACTGTTATTCAAAATACTACACTGTTATTAAAAAATACTACACTGTTTTTAAAAAATACTACACTGTTATTCAAAAATACTACACTGTTATTCAAAAATACTACACTGTTATTCAAAAATACTACACAGTGGCCGACATTTATTTATTTATTTTAACTTGCATTTTAATGTGTACCGTGAATGTATAGCTGTTGTAATTTGAGAAAGGTGAGCCCCTGAAGATGAACCATAAATTGGTTCAAAACATGTCGGGAATTTTTTAATAAAAATTGTGTTGTATAACATAAACTGTGTACATTTGTCGGAGTAAGATTTATTTAATCAAAAGAAAGTACGGCACAAGCAACGTAAAGTTTAATGTAAATGAGTGTGCACAGCACTGCCCTACTGCTTCCTTACCTCTCACTTGTTCCATTCCTTGGCCTCACAACCTGCTTATGTCCACTGCTTACACAAGCTTCGATGTCGACAGGAAGTGACGTCATGGTTGCTTTCAGAATCTAAGACAAAACACAAGAGTTTTGCAACGTCTTGTTAGATCTTTAGATATTCTGCAAACGCAGTGTTATTAAGACGATACGTTGAGAGTTTGTAGACGTTTGTACCACAAAAATTTGACAGAAAAACTTAGTTATTAGAAGCCTGAATGGTGATTTATTTATTTACTTATTTATTCCTCTTTCTTCCTTTCTCCTCATCTTCATAACCACTTCTTTTATTCTAACTGAAGTTTGGTCTTCCCTTTCCAGATTTATAAATTTATACTCGCATAGTTGGTACTGCTCCTTGCGTGAACAACAAGACATGTTAAATAAAGCCTGTGGTGTAGAAGGCGGTGAAACACGGCACAGGGCTCACAACTTACCATGTCCAATGTGCAAATGGAATTCAAGCACTTGATCCTATAATCCGAGCAACATCATATTGCGGTTAATTAAATACATATAATAAAATAAAATGTTCTCTCACTTTATGCCACATTAAATAAATTCCATATATGATTTATTGGCCATAACAAGTTCCCCAACGTAAAAACAATTAAAAGTCCAGCATACACAGTCATAACTTCGGCTTAATAATCCCAGTTTTTCCGATCCCAGTGGCCGTGCGGTCTAAGGCGTGGGTCTGCGGCCGCTCGCTTACTGGGATTGTGGGTTCGAATCCCACTGGGGGCATGGATGTCTGTCTCTTGTGAGTGTTGTGTGTTGTCAGGTAGAGGTCTCTGCGACGAGCTGATCTCTCGTCCAGAGGAGTCCTACCGAGTGTGATGTGTCTAAAGTGTGTGATCATGAAACCTCGAAATGAGGAGCCCTAGGCACACGAAAAGGGGCTGTTGAGCCACCCTATTCCTGAACACCCTCAGGCTATGTTCCTCCCTCAGTGTGAGAGACCAAGTTTCACACCCATACAAAACAACAGGCAAAACTATATTTCTGTGTATTTTAATTTTTATATTTTTTGGATAGCCAGCCGGAAGACAAATGAGTGTGCACCGAATGACAGCAAGCATTCCCTGATTTCAATCAGGTGTTAATGTCTTCATGAATGGAGTTTTGGTTTGTTAGGGTTGTTCTCAAATATTTGAACTGTTCAACCCACCCAAATCATTTATTACCTATGCTTATGTTGCCATTTCGTCCTGCATTCTCTTCACTAGACATGGCCATACGTAGTTTCCTCAGCATTTACTTCCTGATCAAGCTCCCCCACTAGCGAAGCAGTGGGACGTTATGGAGTTAAACTCGGACGATGAGAAAATTAACAAGTAAGTTTAGATACAAGACGGGGGCGGTACCTTGTTCAGGTACAAGAGGGGCGGTACCTTAGTCAATATAGTGAAAAGACTACAAGCTAAAGGCCGGTGTAAGGGAAAAAAATTTCTCTACTCCTAAAGCGCCCTGACTCGTTCTGTGGTCCACCTTTCCTCTTCTTCAGGGGGGTTTTCACCGGAGTAAAGTGATCAAGATGTGAAGCCCTTAAAATCTAATGCTGAGGATAAGAATAAGTGGAGCTGTACTTCAATCCCCTTTTTTCTTCATGGTGTATACAGGGAGAAATTTACCTGTAATTGTACGTAAAATGTCCATCACGACAGAAATTAATACGTTTAGACACGTTATTTAATATATTACGTGTCATATTATTCGGTGCCAATTTTCATTTTGGAACACGGTTACAGATATTGTCGTATCCGAGGGGAAGGCCTGTCCTTTTGTGCGAGTATGTCAGTTTTCTTCCACGGTCACTGGAAGGCTTCAAAATCATGCCAGTTTTCGTCCACGACAAAAGCAGTTAGTTCTCAAGCCAGTCAAAGGGTATATCCATTTTGTTCCACCGCTATTGTTCATGTTTGCATCCCCGTCAACAGTGCCGATCCCAATGGCCGCACGGTCTAAGTTGTGGATCTGCAGCCTCTCGCTTGCTGGGATTGTGGGTTGTGAGTCGTTATTTTTTAAAAACGTCTCTACGGCGAACGCACGGTGTACAGCCGATCACTGATCCATGTTTACTAAATGGCGTCCATAGCTTAACTCTATAACACAATTAGTTCAATCTCCTCTCGGGGGCCACCAGATTACTACGTAAATCAAAATGATAAACGAATTCTGGCCCACTCCGTATTTTACTGCTTGTTGTAATTATACTTTTTTTTTATGATTTTCATTAAACTAAGGCTACATTGCTCGCTAAAAAATTGTTATATTACTTTAGTAATTTGTTTTAATAAGGGATTTCTCATTACATTAGGCCTAATATATTTCAAACAATCTTCTGCCACCCGAAACAAATGTCTTCCTCAACTGCCTTATGCTCATTTACGAGTTACGAGACGTGGACGAACAAGGATATGACCTTTTTCGTCCCGAATGGTAGGGGATTACCCGTGGATGAAAACTGACATGCCCGTTTGTGTTGTCGGACTGCGAGCGGTGAGAAGTTCTGTCCAGCAGCTCGCGTGGGTTACTTTTACACAGCGTACTGTTTAAGGCAAGTGGAACAGCAAAAAGCGTGTATCATTTATTGTAGCAGTAAATTGCAGTATTTGCAGTATTGGTTTCTGATAACGGTGGCGACGATAATGAGAATTATGAAGCCCCGGAGAAACAGCCGCCATTTCCTCTAGTCGAAGCAGTGTATTTGTCAGCTGTTCGGCTGAATTGCCGCTTGCAGGTGGTGTTTAACTACGACCATATACCCAATGCGGTTTATGACATCGACCCCTCGTACTGGCGAAGTCCAAAAACGCCCCTGATGCCACCAAAGTCTGCTGGTCACAAGACCATATGTTTACCAGGCATTTTGACATACTTGTTTACAAGAACAGATAATACCCTGGCTTGCAGTAAACCTCACACAGACATTCTGTCGCCACTTGTTTCAGTATTGAATACTGAATGCTTCCACTGCTGCGGAGTATTATCTTATTGGTACACAATTCTCCTTCTTCTTCTTCTCCTTCTTCTCAAGCACTGCGGTCCCTTGTGCACCTTGGCTTCCAATAAAATCTTCCTCCATTCTTTCCAGTCTTTGGCCACAAATGCCAGTTTCTCATTCCCATTATATTTAAATCCTTTTCTAATTCGTTCGTCCATCTTTTACGTGGTCTTACTCTTTTCCTTGTTCCTTGCAGTGTTATTGTTGTAACTTTTTTTGACATTCGTTGGTTTTGTGTTCTTTTAACATGATTATACCACCTTATTCGGAAGGATGTTATAAATTTTACAGCATCTGTTCCTTGTTTTATTTTTATTCTCCATCTTTCTCCTTCCTTTATAGTCCATACATTTTCCTTGCAATTTTTTTTTTTTCAAATATTCTGAAGGTTTTTGTTTCTTCGATGCTTGTTGTCCAGGATTCTGACTCGTAAATCAGTATGGGTCGTGTTAGGGTTTTATATAATTTTAATTTAGTTTCGGGACAGAAATTTTGACCTGAAGGTTTTAATGTGTGCTACGTATGCGCGATATGCTCTCACAGTTTTGGAATGAATATCTATCCACATTTTGTTTTCATCGTTTACAATTTATCCTATGTGTATTAAGCTATCATTACCTTCAAAATTAAAACCATCGATTGTCAGATTCTGCAGATATCTTCTAGCTTGTGTGGAGGACATTTTCATGTACTTGGTATGTATATAATTACTATAGCTAATAAACCCCTCAGACTTAAAACAAAATGCATACATATGCATAACAATATCTAAAATAAGACAACACATCGGACTAATTTTATCGTGACGGACAGAAACCGACAGCAATCAAACTACACGCAACAGTTTAAATACGATCCAGTATATATTGAGAAAAATACAAAGTGGCCATATCTGATGGCTAGTGGTGCAGTGAACTGAGTAACATATCATATAATATACGAGTAATTACAACTAATTAACTCCATGGAGCACAGTCCTTCTTGAGAAACTAACAGGTCCTCAGCTAGTCAAGAAATTCCTCGCTTTTTATGGAAACCAAAGGTTCATTACGGCATTCACAACAGCCCGCCACCTGTCCCTATCCTGAGCCATATTAATCCAGTCCACGTCCCCCCATCCCACTTCTTGAAGATCCATTTTAATATTATTCTCCATTTACGCCTGGGTCTTCCAAGTGGTCTCCTTCCCTCAGGTCTCCCCACCAAAACCCTGTATGCACCTCTCCCCTCACCCATACGTGCTACATGCCCCGCCCACCTCATTCTTCTTGATTTGATCACCCGCATAATATTTGGTGATCAGTACAGATCATTAGGTTCCTCGTTATGTAGTCTTCTCCACTCCCCTGTTACCCCGTCCCTCTTAGGCCCAAATATCCTCCTCAGCACCCTATTCAGATCAGTACAGATCATAAAGCTTCTCGTTATGTAGTCTTCTCCACTCCCCCGTTACCCCGTCCCTCTTAGGCCCAAATATCCTCCTCAGCACCCTATTCAGATCAGTACAGATCATTAAGTTCCTCGTTATGTAGTCTTCTCCACTCCCCTGTTACCTCGTCCCTCTTAGGCCCAAATATCCTCCTGAGCACCCTATTCTCGAACACCCTCAGCCTATGTTCCTCCCTCAGTGTGAGAGACCAAGTTTCACACCCATACAAAACGAATAATTACAAAGTAATAAATTTTGTGTTTCTACGGTCAGCTATGCCAAAGTTAGTGCTTTCCTAATTAGGTGTTACCAAGCTGGTGTCCATTATTAAATGAAGACACGGTTAAAGTTCTTCCCAGCGGATGATAAGTACGTGTAGAGGCTTTAATTGTCTGCCGGACTTTGTCACTCCCGAAATAAAAATTATTATACTGTTTACTGTCTGGTAAACTGATATCAGTGCGATCCCAGTGGCCGCGCGGTCTAAGGCGTGGGTCTGCGGCCGCTCGCTTACTGGGATTGCGGGTTTCGAATCCCACAGGGGGCATGGATGTCTGTCTGTTGTGAGTGTTGTGTGTTGTCAGGTAGAGGTCTCTGCGACGGGCTGATCCCTCGTCCAGAGGAGTCCTACCGAGTGTGGTGTGTCTAATGTGTGTAATCATGAAACCTCGAAATGAGGAGGCCTAGGCACCCGAAAAGGGGCTGTTGAGCCATAGGAAAAAAAATGATATCAGAGTCCTAGGAAATTAATTTCTGATTGACACCCCTGCTTCGATTACTGATTTTTCTAAAAGGTTGCCTTGTACAATGATTTACCTACTACACCATTTTTCGATTTACAGTAATAACTACTGTGCTTCCTTTATGATTTTTTTTCCCCATGGCGCAACAGCGACCAGGGCCTCCTCACTATCGAGACTTCACGATCACACTCAGACACACACGACACTCGGTAGGACTCCTCTGGACGAGTGATCAGGGAATCCTACCTCACAACACACAACACTCAAAACAGAGGGACATCCATGTCCCTGCCGGGATTCGAACCCACAATCCCAGCAAGCCAGCGGCCGCAGACCCACGCCTTAGACCGCGAGGCCACTGGGATCGGCGTAGTAACAAATACTGAATAAAACTAACTGAACACTACTTACCTTCCATTTGTCCTTTCTCTCGCAGTTGCTTGTTCACTGTTCATCACTTTGCAAGGAAAAAATAAATGAATTGAGAAGCGTGACACTGCTTGTTGGTCAATACAGTGTTAATGTCTGGAGGACTTTGCGTAGTTGCAACACGAAGCCAAGTAGCGCGATACTTTTATGTGAGCTGAAACTTGTACTTATATTTTGATATGAGAAATATGTTGTGCGTAATAATGCAACGTGTAACTGAATAATAAAGGTAAAGGTAAAGGTCTCCCTAGAACAGGCCACGAAGGCCCAGAGGGGGAGTAGAGGTATAGCTTTACTCTTTCTTTAACCTCGGCGCTAGATGGGGGTGGGTTTGTCAACTCCACGCCCCGGCCGCTTTACCCCTGGAAAGAGACCCGGTACCCATTTTATAGGAGGCTGGGTGGGCTCAAGGGCCGGTCTGGACGGCTGCGAAAAATCTCGCCCCCGCCGGGATTCGATCCCCGGACCGTCCAGCCCGTAGCGAGTCGCTATACCGACTGAGCTATCGCGGCCCCCGTAACTGAATAATATGTATGTATAAGTTAAGTTCAACCAATGGAAAAGAATTAACAAAGTATATCTGTAACCCTACATACGTTTCGGTAATCAAGTTGCCATCCTCAGGGGGCGGCGCACAACAAAGCATCACTAAACTTATCAGTTGTGGCATCTTTGTAAACATCAACAACACACACGTGCATAATACAATGGAAGCACTAGGAGGAATGGAACTTGATTGCCGAATACGTATATGTAGGTTTAACAGGTATGTTTTTTGTTAATATTATTTTGCATTGGTTGTTTAACTTAAACTTATGACGAGAATGCACGGTACATATAATATAAAATATGTATGTTATGTATGTACACTAAGAAGTATGTAAATGAGTGACAAATCGGTCTAATACAAATACATTTATTGAAAATTTGTCCACATGTTTCGGGTTACCTATAAACCATAAATATAGTTGGCCTGATGATGGCTTATATGTAAGTCAAAACTTGTAACTACATTCTTAAATAAAACATGAGTTTGAATTAGATTTACAATTAATTTACCACTTTAAAACTTAAAACTCTACTGATAAATTTTCTCATATTCAATAAACATACTACAGCGTTCAACACAAAATGTTCTCTGCGACTAATTTTATGCATATCTTAAATAAGGAAGCTTATGGGAGTACGGTCTCTGCTTTATTAGAAATAATTACCATTATTCACTTAAAACCCGTTTCACAAATTATTAAGAAATATTCAGTAAATAGTCACTGGAATGCTGCATGATCGATATCCACCTATCAAAATAACAAATCACAGCTTTAAAACTAATCTAATATCGTGTAACATTGTATTTCCTGCTCTTCCATTAGGCCCAAGTTTCTTGACACGATGTACACGTGGGAATGTTTAAGATACGGTATAGGGAACAATGTCCAAATGTGATCATCCGAAACTATACAAGAGATTTCATTCAGTCATTATGATGCCTGATCGATATTTAGATTGGTTCACTGGCGTTTGTGCGACAGGAGAAATGTCATGACACATAACACTACGAATGACAAATACGATTTGTTAAAACGCCCAACTTTCTCTGTCACTCTCATCAGAAGATTATTCCTGCATACATTTTCCCCTCAGACGAATGCAGATGTGTAGAAAGATGCATTTCTCCACAAGCTCTACCTCCATCTTACTTTCTGCACTGAATTCTTCAAAATTTAATATCCGTGAAAGTCATTTAGCAGCTGCCTTATTAACCGGACAAAAAAGAGTGTCAGTTTTCAGTGACACTGTAAGTTGAAATTTAAGTTTTCTGGGATATGACAACGTACCATTTGTTAAATAGCTACGGACGTTTCGGATTTTCTTGCCATCTCCGTACTCAGGGTCTGTGCAGTCCGCGAAGGAATTTTTTCTTAAACGTCAGTAAACATTTACCAATCGACACGTTGTGATATCCGAGAACTCTTCAATCTTCATAAACACCATTGTTCAGTATCTCAAATCTGGCATCATAATACAGGGCATACACAAAAGAATGGTGCGGTTTGTATATGAATTCACATACAAACCGCACCATTCGTTTGTGTATGCCCTGTATAAGCTACTCTTTTTTAGTAAAGTGCATGTCTAGCAAGAACATGCAATATACAGGGTGGCGAAAAAGTTACTTAACATTAGAGGAAACAAGTTAAAACATCGAGTGTCAAATAACTTTGTGCCACTCTGTAAACTGATACAAAACACTAAAATTATGTATAACGAACAAATTAATTACTGCAATTTCGGGGTAGCAAATCTGCTTAGTCGTGTAGTCTGCACACAAAATCCCTATTAGTTAATCGCCCTCTACTCTGTTTTCATAATGTCCGAGCATTCTGATATTGTAAAGTACATGTAAAAAATACAAATTATATATCTAACATGCAAAGCAATACTGTAAGTTCAGTGTGACAACGTTACTTCGTAACTGAGTGTACTAAGCGTTGGTCCATAATATGCTGTATAGTAACAGTGGGGCTTAGAAAGCAGAAAAAAGAATTGTATATGTCTTGCGTGGCCAGTGTGCTTACGTTAAGTATGGACTCTATTCGTGATAAGCAAGTGACATCAAGGCACAGTGTTCTCAGTCTGTTTTACTTGTACAGCGTGTTCCGTGTTATGGCTTAGTGGGCTTAGTGGTAGAAGGCCTGTCACCAGTGTTCCTACGTATACGGACTTCCTTCAGTCGCACTACCATTTCTATTTGGCGGTGCTTTACAAACGGTTCCAAACGATCTTCTGTCAAAGCCATGCAGCTGCGAGCATCAAAGATGATTTCAAGAGGCACAAGAATGTTAGTCACAGCAAAGCTAAATGTGATATTGTCCACAGATTCATCTGCGCTCAGTGCGATCGAGTACTTAAATTTCTTGTTGGTCATACCTACTTGCTGTACAACTGCATACATGATGCCAGTGTATGACACATGTTTATAATACAGAAATATCTCTCCGTGATACATTATTAGAAACGTAGCATTCTGAAGAGTTTTACAGGCGAAAACCTTGTCTCTGCGCAGGATATGATTATGGCTGGACATCACGTGGTATTTCAAATTGCGGAGAGTGCCATACCAGTCGCATATTTCGTCTGAGAATTTGAACGTGGGACATGGGAAGACAGAGTTTATGTTCACCGCTTCGTTTTCTCGCTCTCCTTCAGCCATCTGGAATTCATCTTCATCGACGGAGGAATAAGACAGTCCATCTTCTTCTTCCTCCTCCTCCTCCTCCTCCTCCTCTGCTGATGCGGAAGCATTTCAGCTTCACTCAAGTCTCCTTCTTCAGCAACATTCACCTTGTTTTCTGTTTCTTTTACACCCTGCGGATATAAAACAATCATTTTTTTTCTCAATGGCTTGACAGCCCCTTGGGGGCCTAGGCCGCCTCTTTGTTCGAGGCCTCACGATCACACTCAGACACACCACACTCGCTAAGACTCCTCTGGATGAGTGACCAGCTCGTCGCAGAGACCTCTACCTGACAACACACAACACTCACAAGCGACAGACATACATGCCTCGGAGGGATTCGAACCCGCAATCCCAGTAAGCGAACGGCCGCAGACCCACGCCTTAGACCGCGCGGCCACTGGGATCGGCATAAAACAATCATCCCTGTGGAATTTCTACTCACTAGGAACGTGAGCTATACACGAAAGAAGGGAATTGTGACACCGTACTTATATTCATATATGAAGCATGGTGTTTAAGAAAGCATTTGGACTGACACAGATGTCTTTTATCAACGGTGGATTAAAATAGAATGTAATTGCAAATTAATTGATGTATACACTGATTGACATGCTTTATTATATTTTGTACTGCCTCACTTTATATTCTTTTAATCTATATTTTTTCAAAACTTCACGAAAGAGTAATGATTAATTATACAGTAATGTGTCTTTCTCGATATGTTTTATAATTGAATCTAAAGATGATCTAGTTTGGGTTGAAACATGTTGCTAGAATGACAAATAGACCCTATTGTCTAATAAAAATTATTGTGTTGATACTGATAGTGAATTTAGTTGTTTACAAAATCTTGAAATTTAGACGACTGTCATTTAATTATATAAATAGGCTTAATTTTTAATTGCGTGTCTAACAGACTTCATAGAGGGTTCTTTCGAACATTGTGGTCAAAAGTAGCGCTTTTGGTATCAGAATTGTTTTCATACCGATCTACTGCGCCAAGATACCATAGTACAATTCTTCTTTGACTTCTTGACCCTTGAAGATGGGACCGATACGTTGTCCCGAAACGTCGGTAAAGGATTACCATTCGACGCTGCGTAATGCCCCAGAAGAGCGTAGATCTCAAGACTGTACATTTCGCCCCCCACTCAGGTTTCTCAAAGGCAGAGTAAATACGTCATACATAATTATATCTGGAGGGTATTTGTGGCTTAAATGAATTAATCTCCAAATTAGCCAAGCGTTATAAATATATTCCCACATTTTAAGTGCAGCTCTCCAGTTCTTATAGAGTCACTGTATTGGCTGAGCTATCCATGTTTATTTTTGTCACCCCTACTGTTGTAAAATGATGTACTACAGTGTGTTCCACTTAAAACCGACCCGCTTGCACGGCGAAATGAAGGATTTTGTTTCGTTCAGTTTTTGGTAGTCTGAATGAACACTCTTACAGAAGATGTTGGAAATGAAATCCTTGTGAATCAGTACATATTGTGCGCGTGTTATTATGTTCAGGTACGCCTTACGTGTTATCATGTTCAGGTACGCCTTACGTGTTATCATGTTCAGGTACGCCTTACGTGTTATCATGTTCAGGTACGCCTTACGTGTTATCATGTTCAGGTACGCCTTACGCAAAACAGTGACTTCGATAGTCTCAGTAGCTCTTCGAATGTTCTTTCTCAGTTTATCCAAAGTGTAAGGATTTGATTCCTAAAATTTGCCCTGAAGTATCCCCACAGATAAAAATCACATGTTGGCAAATCCGGAGAACGTGGAGGCCACAAACGTTTGCTGACAGTTCGTTCCTCTGTGAAAGCCTTCACGAACTCGGGCCACTGAATCGCGAGACATACAAAATCGTGCCGTGCCGTGCAAGAGGGTCGATTATAAGTGGAATATTCTGTACTAATAAAAAAAAAATGAAATGCTTTCAGTTTTAAAAATCATAAAAGAAACTGGAAAAACTCTTACAGACAGTTCTATACACCAAAGTATATTAAGAAGGTATTATTTGTAGGTGGAAATAAGAGAATAATTTTCTCCTTGTCACGAAACTTACCGTTTCTGTTGCCATCTGATGGGTCTTCGCATTCTTGAATTTATCTGTCCAATACAATTCTTCGTCTTCCCAATTTTCGTCATCAAATTTCCATAATTTTCCATCTTCGTGTATTGGCTTCTGCGGTATAGCCTGTGGTGCAGTTTGTGTAGGAGAGTTCCTTCTTTGTGCTCTGGACAGCATTGTTTGTGCAACACCCTCTATGATTTCGGCAGGATCTTTGCCCATTCTTATAAGCGTGTTAATCACTGGATCAAAATCCGGGAACCCGTAACCATTGGCCCGAAGCGCACGTTTGAGCATCCGAATCGCCTGAACAAGTTCTGGGGGATTTTTTCCAGCGTCTTGAAGCACTTGTATGGGTTCCTGCAATTCTGGGCTACGGTCAATGACCACTTGGTCAGGATACTGTACCTCTTCTTCAGGGTTCTGCACTTCCTCATCGAGGTTTTGTCCCATCTCTCCATGCCTCTGCAATCCTTCTTCAACCTCCATCTTCACTTCATCTGACGCAAAGACTCCTGTCTGGTGAACCTCATTTTCGTCGGAGTCGTTTCCGCCGGCAGTTATTAACGATAACAGGGGCAGGGCGCTGATGATGCGTCCACGGAACTGCTCTACTGCTTTAGAGTCCATGCCCTCTGCAAACACGAACATTTATTTCCATAAGCAATAGCGACTCGCTACGGGCTGGACGGTCCAGGGATCGAATCCCGGTGGGGGAGAGATTTTCCGCACCCGTCCAGACCGGCCCTGGGGCCCACCCAGCCGCCTGTACAATGGGTACCGGGTCTCTTTCCCGGGGGGTAAAGCGGCCGGGGCATGGAATTGACCACCCATCCTCATCTAGCGCCGAGGTTAAAGAAAGAGTAGAGCTATACCTCTATTCCCCCTCTCGGCTTTCTTGGCCCGTTCTAGGGAGAACTTAAAAGATAATACATGCTGATGATGGCACATCTACTCTTAAAAACAAAGTAATTGTCTGTTGAATAACAAGTAAGAATGAACGTAAAATCTTTTAACGGGGAATGAATAGAAAGAGGGACAGTATGATACTGCAAGGCGACCGTAGTATGTGACGATATTTGTTTCTATAAACTGATTTCGTACTTTCGGTTCTCCTAGACACAGCATTCCTGGACACTCAGTAGAGTGTTTTCAGATCGCGTTAACTGAATACTGAAATGTATAACGAGACTTGAAGGGAAATAAAATGAATGTACCAAGAAGTATGGAGAACGGGAAATGCTTGGAGTATGTAAGAGAAAGAAAGAAATAAGGAGGGAAAGATAATCAAACTGACTGAAAGTTTGGAAGGAAGCAAACTGACACTTAACGTAAGGTAAAGGCAGCCTTAATGTGTACATAAGCAGGACTGCTTGTTGATTTATTCAGGCATCATTTAACTAAGTTCATGTAGCAAAACTTAAATTAGAGTTTTACATGTTATGTTTTTATCTTTCAAGGATATACTGTATTTGTACTTGCAGTAAATGTCAATATGAACAGGGAGGTTAATAAGATAAGCAGAATCAGAAACATGCATTTAAAAAATATATCAACTGCGATGTTCACATTCCTGTGTATTTATTTTGTAATACAGGATGTTCTAAAAGAACAGCAACCCACGTAATGTGCATATATTATTGTAACCCATTGCTTTTCTTTATGTTGCAGTAAAAGTTAAGTAGAAAAATGGCGTGTACACTTTAAGTAAGAATAAGAAGTCACGTGATTTTTTTTTACGGAGATGTTTAAGGAACACTGCATTCAAATCACCCTCATACACAGATCGATATTAAGCGCACAGCGGACGGCCTACGTTAACATAATTGGTGGTATAAAGTTATGTGCAAACCATAATGGCGAACATAAATAAAAATTTTATATTTTACCAATAAACATAAGTTCTCCGTGGATTGTCACTTCCTTTGAACGCGCTGTATTTACAGCAACACATGGCATGTAAGAGCTATCGTCCTCTGATGTAATGAAATAGTACAAATAAGCTGATAGCCTAAAGGTACTAGACTCGAGCATCGTGTTCAATCAGAATTCTGAAATGCGTTGCTCATCAACATATTTAGTTTTCTGGTGGATGAATTCAAATTATTAACATCAATATTCCACACGAACGCGAAAGATTTACGCCAGCATTCCTTCTTATCTTTCGTAAAGTAATCGTCAAATCATCACCGAAAAACTAACGCAACCCCCTACATAAATACAGCCCTTATAAGGAACCCCCCAGTGTATATCAACAAACCAGCAATGAAAAGTGAAAGTGCGTAGTGAAGCTTGTACATATACAGGGTATACACAAAATAATGGTGCGGTTTATATGTATATATACATATAAACCGCACCATTATTTTGTGTATACCCTGTATAGAAACCCCTGATGATGGTCGCTCGACGATTTTAAGTGACAGTCTACGTTAATAGTGCAACTGTTGGTTAAGTTAACTACAGTTACTGGTTTTTCGTATTCTGAACGTTGCGGTAAGTGCGGTTGTATCGTTTCTCGAAATCTCATGGAAGTTGGTGTGTGGAACAGCTTGCACTCTGTATAGCTGATTTATGTATACTAACAGTGGATATAAAGCTTTAACTTTAAAAAAAATCGTCAAATCGGGTTTTGCTCATTATGCGAGAGAAGCTTCTAACATATTCCCTGAAGAAATTTTCCTCGTATATTTGTTGTTTCCCAACTAAGGCTTCCCATACCCTCTTAGAATTTACTGCTGTAAAAACACTAGGCGGTACATATAAATTGTACTTCTTTATTTTTGAATATCCTATGTTTCCTACTTCCTACTTAAAATGAAAACATTTTACTGGTGTAAATATTGATAAAGCACGGTAAACGTTAAAATCTTTATTAGTATTATGCGTCTTGGTATTGTAAATATACAAGCCTCAGCTAAGAGTTATATATTTGGACGTGCCCCTTTTAACAAATTCTTTTTCCTAAATAACTAAATCCGGAATTTTCAATTAAGTAAATTAACTTGCTAATATACATATATATATATAAATAACAAAGGACGGAACATTGAAGTTAGCCTGCAACTACACCGTCTGTATATGTTTCCTTACCTTCAACTCGATATACCTCCCTGCCAGTAAGTAGGTCTACGTCGAATGCGAGTGCATCCGCCCGCACGTTGCTGGTGACTGGAAGTGACGTCACGGTCGCTTTCAGAATCCGAGACGGCGTTTCATAACCCTCAGATCAGTAGGCTCTACCCAGCCAAATGGCTCTTTTTTTTTCCTATGGCTCGACAGCCCTATATGGGCCTGGGCCTTCTCGTTTCGTCGACGCTTCACGATCACACACATTTAGACACACCACAGTCGGTAGGACTCCTCTGGACGAGGGACCAGCTCGTCGCAGAGACCTCTACCTGACAACACACAACACTCACAACAGACATACATCCATGCCTCCGGTGGGATTCGAACCCACGATCCTAGTAAGCGAGCGGCCGAAGACCCACGCCTTAGACCGCACGGCCACAGGGATCGGCCAAATGGCTATTTAATAAGCAGAATATTAATTGGTGTTTATTACTATAATGAAGTGGATGAGTCTACAAATATCAGCATTAAAATATACAGTACTATAATTTTGCCTGATGTTTTATATGGGTGTGAAACTTGGTTTCTTACATTAAGGGAAGACCGTAGGCTGAGGGTGTTTTGGCTTTTGTGAAAGCAATACTGAACGTTCGGGTTCCGTAAAATGTGGGGAGTGTTTTGACTAGCTGAGAAAATGTCTAATGTTTCCAAGAAGGACTCTGTTCCATGGAGATAAATATGAAATTTAAAAGAGAATATCAGTAGGTACTGTTGGATTAGTTCTAAGTGGTAATTGCGTATTTTATAGCTTTCCTCGCATCTTCTTATTCCTCTGCAGTTATTCAAGCTGTTTGTGGTACAAACATATTCGAATTTTGCTGCTCTTTATACACTGTTGCCACAGTTCCTATGCAGAATGTGAGTATGCTCGGATATCGTCACTAGATCTCTGCAACCGCAGGTAAACACGGAATGAGCCCTGTCCTGTCCGACTAGGCTTCAAGCGACCTTTCCTAGATCGTGCCTATCGCTGACTACAATTGACTGACCACATATTACAAACAGTTTTTTCCCTCCGTTCGAAGTAATACAGTCTTGTAATCTGTGGTCTTCTGGGTTATTACACGGCGTCGTGTGGTAATTATTTACCGAAGTTTCGGGACAACGTATCGGTCCCATCCTCACGGGTCAAGATTTTTCCTTTCCTACTCGGAATCTTGAACCGTGAGGATGGGACCGATACGTTGTCCCGAAACGTCGGTAAATAATTACCACACGACGCCGTGTAATAGCCCAGAAGACCACAGATTACATCAACATCGCGGCGGAAGCCTGAAATCAAGGTTAATACGGTCTTGTTACTGTTTACTTCCGGTAACTAGAGACTCGGAAGGTATTTAAAGAATGCGGGCAGTATGTGGTGGGCCTTAGCCTGGCGAGGGTGTATGACTTGGCGACTGCTACCTGTGCAAAAACACTTAGCACTTACATCAAAAACCAAGACCAACTAGATGCACAATCACTATTAAAAAACTTTAATAGTAGTATTACATTAAACCCGACATGTTTCGGTCAGGTACCTGACCATCTTCAGGGGTATACTTCATTAAAATGCTATGTCCATATGTTAAACACACTTGAAATGTGAGCCTATAAAGTCTAGTTGTGTATGATCATATGGACATAGCATTTCAATGTAGTGTACCCCTGAAGATGGTCAGGTACCTGACCGAAACATGTCGGGTTTAATGTAATACTACTATTACAGTTTTTTAATAGTGATTGTGCATCTAGTTGGTCTTGGTTTTTGATATATACGAGATGCACGGTGAAAACAGTATTAAGTACTTAACACTTACATTACACGCTCCAGAAACCTCCAAGTGTTCTAACGGCCGATGTATTCAGGACAGGTAATATTCACCGACATCTCGTGCCATACAACAGGTACTAGCTTCATACCCCGCGCCTCCCTTTTCCTTCGTCTTTCCCCACTTCCCTCCCCAACCACGCAAATCTCAATAAACGGGGACTGGATTGTAATTTGTTTTATTGACGTACAGTAAGTAAATATCTTGTACAGTAACTGCCAGTCCAGTGAACAAAATAATTCTCTGTTTATTCTTCTCAAAACATCCTAAGCGGTTGATATATCGTCATAAAATAGCTTTAAAAGCAGTGATATAAGTAAGAAACCATTTCGTAATGAGCAGAGTTATAATTTCAGCGTTTACAAAATAGTAACAATGTAAGAAATGGGGGGGGGGGGGGGATGTGATATGTTGTGCATGTAGCATGTATAGGAACGGTGGGAAGTCCGTACAAAATATTTGACGGAAAACACGGAGAATGGAGTCCTTTTGGTAGGTCGAAGCTTATTTGGGAGATGAAATCAAGACCATTCGTGATAAATTAAGACTTAGTGTTGGGATACAAAAAAATAGATGTACCGGAGTTCGTATTGTAAAGTGTGTGACACTTGATAATATTTTGCTTTCGTAATTTGCGTGTGGCATTTGCGTATGTTCAATTAATAATACATCGAGAAGTATTAACATTAAGCCTCGATTCACAGTGTAGCGGTAGTTACGTGTCAGTCAACGGGCGGTCATCAGTAGCAATGTCCACACAAACAGATGCTTGCAAATACAGGCACAGGATAACGAACTTGACCGTCAGCGGCCATAACCGTGAATGTGATGGGAACCCGATATACGTGTTACTGTCCTGAACGGACATTAATTCGTCTACTGTTTTGCATCGTGCTGAGGAGGATATTTGGACCTTAGAGGGGCCCAGTAACAGGTGAGTGGAGAAGACTACATAACGAGGAACTTAATGGATTAAAAGTTTAAGAATATAATATAATAATATATTATAATAAAGTGAATATAACGTGAAAAATTGAGGAACTTAATGATCTGTACTCATCACCAAATATTATTCGGGTGATCAAATCAAGAAGAATGAGGTGGGCGGGGCATGTAGCACGTATGGGGGGGAGGAGAGGTGCATACAGGATTTTGGTGGGGAGACCTGAGGGAAGGAAAACACTTGGAAGACTTAGGCGTAGATGGAAAGATGATATTAAAATGGATCTTCAAGAAGTGGGATGGGGGCATGGACTGGATTGATATGGCTCAGGATAGGGACAGATGGCGGGCTCTTGTGAGTGCGGTAATGAACCTTCGGGTTCCATAAAACGCGGGGAATTTCTTGACTAGCTGAGGAACTGTTAGCTTCTCAGGAAGGACTCTGCTTCATGGAGTTAGTTACTCTTTTGCATCGTGGGCCGGGATAGCTCAGTCGGTATAGCGACTCGCTACGAGCTGGACGGTCCGAGGATCCAATCCCGGTGGGGATGAGATTTTCATCACCCGTCCAGAACGGCCCTGGGACCTACCTAGCCTCCTGTACAATGGGTACTGGGTCATCCCCGGGGGTAAAGCGGCCGGGGCGTAGCGCTGATCACTCACCCCTTCTAGCCCCGAGGTTAAAGAAAGTGTAGAGCTATGGCAGCTCTACTCCCCATCTGGACCTTTTACTTTACTCTTTTGTATCTCTCAGATTCTCTTCCTTATTTTGCCCATTATGGAGTTCCGTTTGAACCTAACGTCACTCGCACACACATACACACATACATGTAGTTCTCAAATGTGTTATGCGGCCTGTTGTTAGAGCCCTTGTGCAAGTGTTCGTGTCTTCTACCTTGTGACACTGTGCCGTTGAGAAACCGCTCCGACTGCTTTGACTATTGAAGACGAAGGCACTACGTTCCTACGAGTAATTCCCAACCACTTACCCAGTCACCCAGAAACACGGCGTCACATGCCAGAAGATTTCAATCGACAGCAACGTAGTTATAAGAAACTCAAACCTCGCACAAATGTTTTGTCTTACGGCTTGTCAGTAGCTCTTATTATATGGTGTGGAATTGTGTGTTGATTACAGAGCAGCGAGCTGTAAAGGATGTGTAAGGAAGCGGCTGGTGACTTGTTTGAGATGTATCCTGGAATTGTGTGTTGATTACAGAGCAGCGAGCTGTAAAGGATGTGTAAGGAAGCGGCTGGTGACTTGTTTGAGATGTATCCTGGAATTGTGTGTTGATTACAGAGCAGCGAGCTGTAAAGGATGTGTAAGGAAGCGGCTGGTGATTTGTTTGAGATGTATCCTGGAATTGTGTGTTGATTACAGAGCAGCGAGCTGTAAAGGATGTGTAAGGAAGCGGCTGGTGACTTGTTTGAGATGTATCCTGGAATTGTGTGTTGATTACAGAGCAGCGAGCTGTAAAGGATATGTAAGGAAGCGGCTGGTGACTTGTTTGAGATGTATCCTGGAATTGTGTGTTGATTACAGAGCAGCGAGCTGTAAAGGATGTGTAAGGAAGCGGCTGGTGACTTGTTTGAGATGTATCCTGGAATTCGTGTGGAGAGACTAGGGAAAACGACGAAAACTCTCAATGAGGACAGTCAGTGACCAGACCGAGGTTAGAATGGAGCTGTGCTGGCGACTGGCCACGTGTTAACACTTGAAGCAACTTACTTGTTACCTGGGATGAGGAATTAAAAAAAAATATTTGTACTTTGCCATATGATCGAAAACGTATTTCGCACGTGTACTTGTTAGCTGTAACACCGGCCTGTTGTACAACAACATACATGTTGCCATTGTGTACTACATGCTTGTAGTAAAGAAATACTTCTCCTCTATACAGTATTAACAGCACAGTAGGTTTATCAGCTTTGCATTGGAAACGGCCACCTCTCCTAAGGATATCCGCTTGATTCATTTTCACGTGAGTCTCTTAAAGTTTTTAAAGGACCAAGGCAGTCGCAGTCCTTGAAATCGACTTTGAACAAGGGCCATCTACCAAAGACTTCATCGCTGTCATACAGGGTTATTCAAAATGATTGTCGGGGTTTTAACAACTTGGCCACCTCGTTCACCAGATGCAACCCCAGGTGATTTCTTTGTATGGGGTTACGTCAAGGATCAGGTTTATGTTCCTCCTCTTCCCGCAAGTATCCCGGAACTGAAGTTACGAATCAGAACCGCCATTGAAACCATCACCGCTGACATGCTAGAAAAAGTTTGGAACGAACTCGATTATCGTGTTGATGTTTGTAGAATCACAAAGGGTGCACATATAGAGCACCTGTAAGGTATGTCACAAAAACTTGGAGTGTTGTTCTATTAAATAAAAAAATACATATACTGCTATCTCAAGTGTATTGTGTATGACAAGTTGTTAAAACCCCGACAATCATTTTGAATAACCCTGTACTTCCACTTTTTCCTTTACGTTCATCTGCAGATTTTCTTCGACAGTCGAAAACTCGACACCGTGTTGTGGCTGAGAAATACTCGCAGCTGCGCCTTGCAGGCCGGATGTACTGGCTTGCAGGCCGGATGTACTGGGGACTTCTGCATCCTGATGTGTGGTGCTAACAATTCGTACTCCATACCCAGATATACCGGCAAATGGTCTTTCTCCATGTGCAGAATCCACAGCTCGTTCCCTACAGTCAAATGTATTTGAATCACTCACATTTCGAGACGGATGTTCCCAGTACAGTTGCTGTAAAGTAAATCAAACCCACTCGTTATCATCAAATATCGGTCAGTATTCGTACATTCTGAACATTGAACACATCATCAGTGAGTTTTATATTGCTGTCGCCGTGCATTTTCACTAATTCAATTTATTTTATTTACACCAACTAATGCACACGTAAAACCACTTTTTTTGTAGTTTTTATTGTAAAATGTACCCCTACACGTGTTTCGATCCTCGGATCATCATCAGGGTTTTTTTTTAAAAAAGCCACTATCACTTCAATTGCATATTTTGAAGGGTCCAATAGCACTCATGTCTTAATATTTAGTTTTAAATATCTGAATTTTAAAATTCAGATATTTAAATTAGCATTAAATTACAAATTGCTTCCATTAGTCGTTCGGACGTTACGTCTGCACGCTCTGCAACTTCTTTATCTCTGAATAATAGTCCCAATAGGGGACCATGCCAACAGCTTTCTGAGACGAATTCAACTCATAGCTACGTCCGCGAGTTGGGCTTGGGGTGCTGGGGTAACAATTTCTTTAAACTTTGCCCTGCTTTGTTAGTGACAGGTTAGTAGACCCGATTTCTTCCATCTACACATACAACCTTAATTCGCTACCAAAGTCACGTTGTCGCTGAATTTCCCTTCACAAATTTTATAACATGTAATTATTTCGCTTCTACAGAGGCCGTGTTCAGGTGTTTCGCCTTCGTTATAGACAGAATTTCTGACGGAGTTTAAGAAAAATTAGAATTTATCCATTTACATATTTACGAGTATATTAAATTTAAAGCCATTCGCAGGAGAATGTAGAAAAGGCTGCCTTTTATATTAACCACTACACCGTTTGTGTCTGGGGGGTTCAAAATTCTCACAAGTCATCGAACACTGGACTCCCGAGAATTGAATTATTGTGGTACCATTTTCACTGCATTATATTTATGAATATTTATTTCTTGAACAATTATCTTTAAGTGGGGAATATTTAACTGGCGATTATAATTAAATTTATTACGTATAACTTATTTGAAAACTTCGCTGAATTCGCCTTGCAACAAGACGGTTCACCTATTTTCATCTGGAGATACCGACACCTGGACAACAAACTATTCCACAGCAATGGACGGAACAATGTTTAAAGCAATCCCATTACAGGCCTGGACAATTCCTGAGGGTTCCAGGAGTTTGAGGCTCCCAAATTTCTAGACAATCGGCGCATGAAGGTGGTAAGGTTGTCAGCCCTACGCACCGGCCGCCTTTACCCCCAGGAAATATCCCTGATATTCATTTCTGTTAGGGGCTGAGTCGACCCCAGGGCCGTAGTGTGGCCGAAATGATTATGTCAATGAAAAATTCCAATGACACCATCGGGAATCGAACCCGCGACCTGTAGGCTTGCAGCGTAGTTCCTCAACCAACTGCGCCACCGCGTGCCCCCGTACAATGTTTGAAACTCATTTTATATAAGGTCGGAGGTGGATAAATTAAATCGAGTATGGAGCGTTGGTGGAATGACACTGACAGGGGAAACTTAAATTCTCGGAGATAAACCCGTAAATTACTCTCTTGTCTACCATAAATCCCACCTGAAATGCCTTGCGATCAGACACGTGCCTACTCTGTGAGAGACAACTGATCACTGAAGCAGCATCACGATCTACCGGCACTTATCAGCAAACGCCTAGACTAGGAAAAACTAAAACACCGTCAATGACAAATTTGTGGCGCTGTTAGTCTCACCTTATAGGATCCTACATGTTTCGGCTTCTTCTACAAAGCCACCATCAGGCAGTAAGAAATACCCTAAGAAAATCGGTACTGTACAAGCATTGATTATGTAGCAACACACGGTTGAGATCTGTACAGGAAAAGGGCTACTGTGTACTTCGTACTGCCCGATGATGTCTTTGTAGGTAAAGGTAAAGTTCTGCCTAGAACAGGCCATGAAGGCCCAGAGGGGGAGTAGAGGTATAGCTCTACTCTTTCTTTAACCCTGGCACTAGATGAAGGTGGGTGGTCAACTCCACGCCCCGGCCGCATTACACCCGGGAAAGAGACCCGGTACCCTTTGTATAGGAGGCTGGGTGGGCCCCAGGGCCGGTCTGGACGGGTACGGAAAATCTCGCCCCCACCGGGATTCGATCCCTGGACCGTCCTGCCCGTAGCTTGGCGCTACACCGACTAAGCTATCCCGGCCCATGATGGCTTTGTAGAAAAGTCGAAAGATGTAGCATCATATAAGGTGAGGATAACATCATAATAAAGGTGCGATTGGCCGTGTTTTAATTATCCCTAATCGTGTTTGTAAACCACAACAGCATGTCCCATATCGACGTCAGCAAATTTCCGGTAAGGAATTAAACAATGAATCTGCTCCTGCCGTGTGACTTGCAGACGCCATATCGAGTTGCTGAGAGATCATGGGAAAATGCGAAATCAGCTCTGCCGCTGTTCCTTCAATGACAAATGTCGGATTAATTTCCTGTACTGCTTTTAATAACGTATTTATTTTTAATTCGCTGTATAATAGCGTGATGCAGTTGCATATCCGGTAAGCAGATGGTCATATCCGGTATGCAGATGGTCATATCCGGTAAGCAGATGGTCATATCCGGTATGCAGATGATCATATCCGGTATGCAGATGATCATATCCGGTATGCAGATGGTCATATCCGGTACGCAGATGGTCATATCCGGTACGCAGATGGTCATATCCGGTATGCAGATGGTCATATCCGGTATGCAGATGGTCATATCCGGTATGCAGATGGTCATATCCGGTATGCAGATGGTAATATCCGGTATGCAGATGGTAATATCCGGTATGCAGATGGTCATTCCCTGTTCATGCCTGTAATAGCCATCACCACAATGACGTGTTCCAGTTTGTTCGCGTATAGGTTTACTGTTACAAGCACTTGGGAATGAATAATGCTCTTGATAAACGGATTAAACTGCATCTTAAAAATGACAGCGTAAAAATAATATGCATGGATATAGTTAACGGGATATTGCTCCCCTGCTTACCTGACATCTTTCAGTACAATGCAGCGGTCCTTCCACTCTGAAGACTTGACTATCCATGACCTTCATTCTTCCTGGGTTTCCAGTGTGAAGGACTGTCACGTACAGTGTTTGGTTTACATTCAACTTTAACTCTCCTTCCATACACAGTACATTTACTGACCTCGTATTGACTGGGGCGTTACGCATTACCGCCAGTGTCCCTGTCACGTCGAGCTTTTGATTGTCATTCACCGTCTGGTCTTCACTAGTCTTCACCCATCTTCCGCGCTGAAAAAATTCACAGAGGTCTACTAGCACTCGTGCAGACCGCGTGACTAAAACACCGCCTATAAATATACGTTTCCCGTCATCAAGTTCCAACATCAAATCCAGGTCGGCCGCAGGTTCGGTTCGCACAATCTTTTGAGCGGTCGCCTTCAACATCTGATTTGCCTGCAACAACAAGACACCGCGAAAGGAAAATTTTATACCGGGTACCAACAGCAGTTGATCGACCACTTTCAGGTCCTCAAGTTTCACCTCAACCGGCTGACACTCCATTTGCTTCTTCGAACATCGAAGTCCAAAGTCAAATGATACCATTTCTCCTTCCACATTCAGGGCTTGACCAATATTAATATTCAATTTCAATTTTCTGGCCATTTCCGGAGAATCATATTTTGCATGAATGAATTGGCCTGCCGTCACCTCTAACCGTCCACCCACACGCACAACCTCATTTAACTCCCTTGTGATTATAACGTCTTCCAGCACTACTAGTTTTCCAGTCGTGTAGACAGCTTGAGTGCCATTCACACTCAGTTCTTTGCCACGCCCCAAGAATGCTGGAACGTCTACTGTCAATCGCCCCGAATTCACCCGCAAAACTCCGCATATTCGCCGGACTAGACCATTGTTAATCAGGATCATACCTACCGACCTCATCATACTAAATGGCCCCTCAGCTGAATCCTTTAGAAGCTGACACTTCGGAACCAATAGAGTAGCTATCGCCGTAAATTCTGTACCAGCTACAAGCTTCAATGGACAGGGCTGCTCTATCGCGTTATCGGTCATCGGAGCCACCTGACTGACATCTTCCAAAACCGTTTCCGCCACAACTGGATCGTCATTCTTCACCACCTTATCTTCCTCAACCTGTTGATCATCCGCCTCCATCAGTTCCCCCTCCATCAGTTCCCCGGCCTGCTGTGCCAAATCCGCAGTCTCCTTCCCTTCTTCGACTCCAGTTTGCATATTTCCATTACTCTCACCGGCTTCTGCCGCCCCTAAAGGGTTCACAGGCGGCTCTTCTACCCTCTCAGAATCCATGGCCGCCCTGGCAATAAAACACATTTGTTCTTCAGTATCTCACACTAAAGCAGAACCATTCTACAGGGAACCCGTTCTAAACGGAATGTGCTCTGATGTACAAAGTGTACGCGGTCCCTTGCACAAGTAGTGACACACAATCTGATGTACAAAGTGTACGCGGTCCCTTGCACAAGTAGTGACACACAATGTGCTCTGATGTACAAAGTGTACGCGGTCCCTTGCACAAGTAGTGACACACAATTTGATGTACAAAGTGTACGCGGTCCCTTGCACAAGTAGTGACACACAATTTGATGTACAAAGTGTACGCGGTCCCTTGGACAAGCAGTGACACACAATTTGATGTACATAGTGTACGAGGTCCCTTGCACAAGTAGTGACACACAATGTGCTCTGATGTACAAAGTGTACGCGGTCCCTTGGACAAGTAGTGACACACAATGTGCTCTGATGTACAAAGTGTACGCGGTCCCTTGCACAAGTAGTGACACACAATGTGCTCTGATGTACAAAGTGTACGTGGTCCCTTGCACAAGTAGTGACACACAATGTGCTCTGATGTACAAAGTGTACGCGGTCCCTTGGACAAGTAGTGACACACAATGTGCTCTGATGTACAAAGTGTACGCGGTCCCTTGCACAAGTAGTGACACACAATGTGCTCTGATGTACAAAGTGTACGCGGTCCCTTGCACAAGTAGTGACACACAATGTGCTCTGATGTACAAAGTGTACGTGGTCCCTTGCACAAGTAGTGACACACAATGTGCTCTGATGTACAAAGTGTACGTGGTCCCTTGCACAAGTAGTGACACACAATGTGCTCTGATGTACAAAGTGTACGCGGTCCCTTGCACAAGTAGTGACACACAATGTGCTCTGATGTACAAAGTGTACGCGGTCCCTTGCACAAGTAGTGACACACAATGTGC
Organism: Reticulitermes speratus; assembly: GCA_021186555.1. Classification (NCBI taxonomy): domain Eukaryota; kingdom Metazoa; phylum Arthropoda; class Insecta; order Blattodea; family Rhinotermitidae; genus Reticulitermes; species Reticulitermes speratus. The sequence goes on along the minus strand of JAJKFL010000012.1, from coordinate 6,130,296 downwards.
TCTGATGTACAAAGTGTACGTGGTCCCTTGCACAAGTAGTGACACACAATGTGCTCTGATGTACAAAGTGTACGTGGTCCCTTGCACAAGTAGTGACACACAATGTGCTCTGATGTACAAAGTGTACGCGGTCCCTTGCACAAGTAGTGACACACAATTTACACTTAGGCCTAGATGTAAAACATAGCAAAATATATGACCGTAGAACTGAAAGTAAATATTCGTACAAAAATAATTGGCTTCATAATTTGCATCATTCTGTAGTCACCACTTTGCTACGTGAGGTGTTTCCTGTTGTTTATATGACAATTAACATACGCCTTAACTAACTAACTCCATGTAGCACAGTCCTTCTTGAGAAGCTAACAGGTCGTCAGCTAGTCAAGAAATTCCTCGCATTTTATGGAACCCGAAGGTTCATTACCGCACTCACAAGAGCCCGCCACCTGTCCCTATCCTGAGCCATATCAATACAGTCTATGCCCCCTCCCCCCATCCCACTTCTTGAAGATCCATTTTAATTTTATCGTCCCATCTACCCCTGGGTCTTAGAAGTGGTCTCCTTCCCTCAGGTCTCCCCACCAAGATCCTGTATGCACCTCTCCCCTCACCCATACATGCTACATGCCCCGCCCACCTCATTCTTCATGATTTGATCACCCAAATAATATTTGGTGATGAGTACAGATCACTAAGTTCCTCGTTATGTAGTCTTCTCCACTCCCCTGTTACCCCGTCCCTCTTAGGCCCAAATATCCCCCTCAGCACCCTATTCTCGAACACCCTCAGCCTATGTTCCTCCCTCAGTGTGACAGACCAAGTCTCACACCCATACAAAACAACACACAAAATTATAGTTCTGTATGTCTTAATCTTTATATTTTTAGATAGCAAACTGTAAGACACAAGATCCTGCACCGAATGATAACAAGCATTCCCAGACTTCAATCTGCTCTTAATTTCTTCCTGAATAGAATTTCGATTTGTTAGGGTTGTTCCCAAATATCTGAACTGTTCCACCCTTTCAAAGGATTTATTACCTATCTTTATGTTGTCATTTTGTCCTGCATTCTGATCTCGAGACATGACCATGTACTTAGTTTTCTCAGCATTTACTTATAGACCAATCTCCTTACTAACGACTACTAAAGCTTCTGTCTTTTTCTTTATAGCATCTACGCTTCCACCCAATATAATAACATCATCAGCATAAACTAGAAGCTGATGTGTACCATTTAATTTCAAGCCCTCCTGGTTTGCCTGAACCCTCCTAATGGCATAAGATATTATTGTCTCACATGTATGCCGTGCGTAGAGCAGCACCACAAGCAAAGTATTTCATATATTTAGACAACAAAACGACTTACTGATTTAAAAAGAAAAGAAGCAAAATCTGCATTCTTTTTCCTACAAAATGTCGTGTAGGGGCTATTTCGTAATTTTATCTTTTTGGTTCATATAATATTCACGTTTTACATAAAGGGTGCCCTAAAATTTAGATGTCCACTCCCGTCGTACTCCTTACAATGCCGTTAGTAACCACAATCAAGGAAAATATGCGGAGAAATATTCAATGGTCTACCATTATAAGAGTAGCTGTATAATTGCACACATGAAAAAGTGATACTCAAAAGAGAATGAGAAAGAATTGGAAAAATAAATGGGAGATTAGGAAATAAAACAAAAGGAGAAGGGGAAAAAACGAAAGGAATCGGTGACCCCATTTTAGATAAAGGTCAAACTGAATTTTTTTTCCCTTCCGAAATATAGCATACAATATAGCTTTGTTATTGCGCTGAAACACAGAACCTGTTGTCATTGCGTTACTTATGTAAAAGGCCTGTTTTAATATGAGCCTGTCTTTACTCAAACACCTCAGCATAAGGACGTAGGGTGTAAGTGATACAATAGCTCCCATCATTCTTCATCTTGAAGCACATTGCACATTTTAGGTTGCCATGTCTGATATCCTATATTTCATTACTAATAACTAACCTTGGCACTGTCAGTGTTATTACCTGACACACCGTTCTGTTGTGTAACGAACGTAGTTGTCATATTTATGTGGCTTGCTACTATGCTGTGCAACTTCATACCGCGTACATACGTGAACGTTGTCTTGCACAGGTGTGTGAACGTACAGGCGTAACGTCGGAGGGGAAGGGTGAAATAGACTACGGGTATTAGGAACTTTAATTACGTAGGAATCGATTTAGAAACATGGGGAAGAATGGCTAAAACGCAGGTTTTTCTTTTTTTCTGTCTTTATACCACCCAAGTAATCTTTTAGAACATATTTCTCTTTTGTATTTGACCCTCCAGAGCTCAGTAGCAAAATATATCGGAGGGACATTTTCCCATCACCCCTGACCCCCCCCCCCCCCCCCCGGTCCAATTTATGCCTACGTGTTAGCGGTTTGAGGTTGGTTCAACGGTAGTACAGGCGGAATTGTACGGTCGCTCATTCGAAGGATGAATTGGCCTGATTTCGAAAGAAATATAAATTTCCTATCAGACGCAGGAAGGCTGCGAAGTTACAGCAATTTGTGTTACCGAAGCAGTGAATGTTCTTATGTTTGTGTCTGCGAAACTGTTCACGTGCGTTGTTTAAGAGCATAGGTCTGTCAAATATGAGGAAGGAGACAGCAGTGTTTAATTTCGTCGTACTGTATCAGTTCTGCGTGTCTGATGATAGGATTGTAAAGAGAGTAGTTTTGAGGAAACCAGATGGAAGAAGAAAAGTAGGAAGACCAAAATTAAGGTGGTTAGACTGTACTTAGAATGATCTGAAATAGAGGGGTGTCAACAGATGGAGGAAGAAAGCAGAAGACAGATCCGTATGGGCTATCGTTTAGAAGGAGGTACTGGTTATACTGTAAGGACCGTATGTCAAGAGATGGAGGAAGAAAGCAGAAGACAGATCCGTATGGGCTATCGTTTTGAAGGAGGTACTGGTTATACTGTAAGGACCGTATGTCAAGAGATGGAGGAAGAAAGCAGAAGACAGATCTGTATGTGCTATCGTTGTGAAGGAGGCACTGGTTATACTGTAAGGACCGTATGTCAAGAGATGGAGGAAGAAAGCAGAAGACAGATCTGTATGTGCTATCGTTGTGAAGGAGGCACTGGTTAAACCGTAAGGACCGTATGTCAAGAGATGGAGGAAGAAAGCAGAAGACAGATCCGTATGGGCTATCGTTTTGAAGGAGGTACTGGTTATACTGTAAGGACCGTATGTCAAGAGATGGAGGAAGAAAGCAGAAGACAGATCTGTATGTGCTATCGTTGTGAAGGAGGCACTGGTTATACTGTAAGGACCGTATGTCAAGAGATGGAGGAAGAAAGCAGAAGACAGATCTGTATGTGCTATCGTTGTGAAGGAGGCACTGGTTATACTGTAAGGACCGTATGTCAAGAGATGGAGGAAGAAAGCAGAAGACAGATCCGTATGGGCTATCATTGTGAAGGAGGTACTGGTTAAACTGTAAGGACCGTATGTCAAGAGATGGAGGAAGAAAGCAGAAGACAGATCTGTATGTGCTATCGTTGAAGGAGGCACTGGTTATACTGTAAGGACCGTATGTCAAGAGATGGAGGAAGAAAGCAGAAGACAGATCTGTATGTGCTATCGTTGTGAAGGAGGCACTGGTTAAACTGTAAGGACCGTATGTCAAGAGATGGAGGAAGAAAGCAGAAGACAGATCTGTATGTGCTATCGTTGTGAAGGAGGCACTGGTTATACTGTAAGGACCGTATGTCAAGAGATGGAGGAAGAAAGCAGAAGACAGATCTGTATGTGCTATCGTTGTGAAGGAGGCACTGGTTATACTGTAAGGACCGTATGTCAATGAAGAAGTTTCAGTTCTGCGTGTGCTGGTAACAGTTTGATGCGAATATGTGAAATGTATTGAGCATTTATCATTAAATGTGTCTTAGTTTATAGCGATTGAGATTCTCTACATGCCGCTTCAGTAAACTTTGCCGCGTCCTCCTTGGGGTTCTTAACCCTTGAAAATGGGGCCGAAACGTCGGTAATAGCCTACCAAGCAAAGCCGACTAACATCCCAAAATAAGTGAATGCCTACAGTAATCTTTTCTCAGACAAGTCACGTTTTAAGCCAGCATATAAAAGAAATTTATGTAGACGTAACTATGTACTAATTGCAAAGGTGATATATATGGCTACATATATATGGTTATATTTGCAAAGGCGATATATATGGGTACTTTAAGTTATATCACAATAGGCGTTTACTGGAATATCAAAATGTGACATGTGGCTGAAGTATTAGTTTTTAGTCACTAAACTTCGTCCACGACATGTTTCGATTTGCTATGGAATCGTCTTCAGGAACGAATTGCTTTCAGTAATTACGCATACTACAAAAGACTAAGCGTAGTTAGTAGCAAACGCATCGCACTTAAAATTCCTAAATGTTCGTTACTTTGTGATATATGTAGTTGTATATATATCATAATGTAGATGAATACATTATTCTCTTCTCTCAAATGTCTGGATTCTTAATACACATGTCTTGAATTTGTGCTGAATTTCTAATCCTGTTTAGTTTGTTCTTGCTAGTGTAGTTGGGTCTGAGACTTAAGAAAAAAAAAGACGGGAAAAGCTGAAGCCCTCACAATGACTCTATAGAGAAACAAAATACTGCATGTACAGTGTTCAATGACAAACAGATATATTACAAAACTGTGGTCTTCTGGGTAATTACACGGCGTCGTGTGGTAATTATTTACTGACGTTTCGGGACAACGTGTCGGTCCCATCTTCACGGGTCAAGATTCCGAGTAGGAAAAAAAAATATTACACTAATTCTATGACACACTTCACTTATATAATCTTGTCTTGGAATTAAATGCAACAAATCATGAAACGTATCAAATTTTAAGGGGCACGCGGTGGCGCAGTTGGTTGAGGCACAGCGCCGCAAGGCGGAAGGTCGCGGGTTCCATTCCCGATGGTGACCTAATCCTTCCTGCCGCAATATGGCCCTTGGGTCGACTCAGCCTCTGACAGAAATGAGTACCAGGAATATTTCCTGGGGGGTAAAGGCGGCAGGTGCATAGGGCTGACAACCTTACCACCTTCATGTGCCGATTGTCTAGAAATCTGACAGCCTCAACCTCCTGAACCCTAAGGGTCTGTCCAGGCCTGTAATGGGATTGCTTTACTTAGCTATCACATTTTAAGGCACGACCCAATACATTATCCGTATGTGCCTTGTGGCATTTTCAGGCATGTTCAGTAGCAACATAATACTACTGTGCGCCCCTTATTCACCGCGATAAACACCTGTCTCTCCCCAGCAGTGGGGTTCGCTTTCGTGAAAAACAAAGCAACTGACAATAACAAGGAAGATTGGCACTAGCACTCAGCAATGTAGTGACAGCCCTTTACATTCAACAAAAGCGAAGAGACATGTTCCTTCATAAGAAACCAAAATATACTGACAGTTGGTGGAACGTGTTACAATGGAACCCCACAGTTGTCAAGGACTTCCAGTAATTAACACGGATACAATAGATGGGACGTTCAGGCACTAATGTGAAACTGGAGACGTCTTAAGACGCCGGAGAGCATGAAGGTTATCAGTGAGCGATGCGATCGATACCGATGGCACTTCGATTCTTACTGCTTTATACATTGTATATCCACTTACATATGCCTGAAGACTTTATATATTTTTAAGCGTCTACCGTAATTCTTGTACAATTAGCGACGATATTTCTGCATACACAAAGATCAGTAAAGTAAGCTTTCGTTTTAGCTATAGTACAGTGCATCGTTTCTGGCCGATGGAATTTTCAAACGGCAGGCTAGGAGCGAGTTCACTACTGCAGCAACAGCGTCGTGTTTGGTCGAGTCATTCTGTCCACGTGTGTAAGTAGGGTTGAACTTGTCACAGTTCCAAGCAATAATCAGCCACCTCTCACCACTTCACCACACCCAGTGGGCCCGTCAGTCAGCTCCGCAAACTCCTCCACAAGCCAAAAACACTTATTTAATCTTCAAATTACTCAGTGACTAAGTACTATATGAACATCAGTATGTAACAATTTGTAGAGCTAACATTAATTTTTTTTCAGTTTTTTTTTTCGCTTAAAATTTGTACGCATTTTCGCTACCAGGTGGCACTGTGTTCATCAAATTTTTTTTTTTTTAATATTTAATTGTGTTGAATCGCTCTTTACATACACTTTACATATTGTGTGCGTGGATACTGGAAATGCATAAGTTTCTACTTATCGTACCAAGCAGAGTGCGGTAAAAGTCTCATTTAATATTGAATATTTTGTAACCGTTCAAGCAGTAAATTTTACATAGGCCTTAAATAGCTGCACCATTCTCCATGTCCTTCTACACTTTATTCTACAATAAAAATTAACAGAGTACACACTGTGTTATGGGAAAGATACGTAATATGAAATAGGTGTTTTTTTTACGTTGTGTTCACCATGCATGTAAATAATATTCACCAATTAAACCAACAAATGCACTTTATTTCTTAAGTATGTCGATTAACCCTACATATGTTGCGACTGCAATAGAGCCATCATATGTAGGGTTAATCGACATACTTAAGAAATAAAGTGAATTTGTTGGTTTAATTGGTGAATTAAATACAGGTAGGACCCGTTTTACGACAGGGTTAGGTTCCAGCAAAACAGGGTCGTAAAATGAAAAGTCGTAAAACGAGACCAAAATAGGACCCGTTTTACGACAGGGTTAGGTTCCAGCAAAACAGGGTCGTAAAATGAAAAGTCGTAAACGAGACCAAAATAGGACCCGTTTTACGACAGGGTTAGGTTCCAGCAAAACAGGTCGTAAAATGAAAAAGTCGTAAAACGAGACCAAATGCAATGTAATTGAATGAGATAGGTTCCAAAATTACTAAATTTTTTCCAAGTATGTACTAATATTTAAGGTAATATTTTGAAACAGTCGTTAATGTGAAAAGTCGTACAATGGACCGTCTTAAAACGGGACCTACCTGTAGTCGTGTTTCCCTTAGCACATTGCGTACTGTTTATCATTCAGCAACAAATGCACAAAGATAATTTTTTCACAAATTACTTTATTAAAGGATTTCCCCGTGAAATTGCGTACTGTGTTCGTTGTTATTGTGGAACTGTATGTAGTATCTGAATTGCCAAAGTTACAGGCAACAATGAAGGGAAAAAAATGAGTCTGATTTTTACAGAATGTAGCGTGTTTGGTTATTTCCTTACCTGCAAATATTCGAGCCTCTCACACAACAAACAAACTACCTTCCTCTCCCTACACCAAAGTCCTACTGCGGGGGAGGACTTGGCAGCTCGCTGCATCAGGCGCTTTACTTAGACTCATCTGCACGCCGGACTAGAAGGGTCTAAGGTCAGTTACGTGCAGCTAGAAAACGTTTGTTATTGCGTTGCCCACAATTAACAATCTACAGACCGACATACAATTTAAATTTAAGCACTGAGTGCGTACCGCGCAGTAAACACACACACCATATCGGTTATAAAAACTAGTCAGTGTTGTATGGGGAAATAATTACTGTTTGTTGTGAGATCCTTACAAAATACGTGAATACATTGTGTGGCAGAATGACTAATTTGTGAATGTTAAAGCTGGTGGTACATATAGTGACCATTGTTAACTGTTAACCAAAAAAAAAACAGCACATATCTTCATAGAGTAGCCGCACTACATCACGACGCTGCCTGGGACGGGAAACAGTAGGGTTATCAGTAGGCAGCTATTGGGCGAGAAGGGTTTTGTCACACAGGGTGTCCAAATATTTAAATCGGGATACAAAACTGATTCTGTGATGTAGAACTGCCTTCAAGCAATTGTGCCAGTTGATTTATGTGTATAGCTTTTAAAATGTAGTTTGCTTCTTTTTTTTTAAGCAGTTAATTAGTCTAAACACATCCACCGAAGTCGGTAACTTCAAATTTAAGTTGGTTTAGGAAACATGCTTCACCGCTATGTTAACGTTTTTGATTCTGTGCTTTGTGGCTAAATTATTCATTTATAAATCCAACACATGCATATATAATATTCATAAAAATAGTTTATTTTACTTCTACATGTTACGCCGTAACTCCGCCATCTTCAGGAAGTGTATACACCGATATTTAAAAGTCAATAAAATAGAATGCAGTGCTATATTAATACATATTTTATCGTAGTTATTTCTGCAGCTAAATTTAAAGGTGTGTGATATCATAAAATGTGGTAATATATTGTAATGTATTGTACCTATACCAAGCATATAGAATTTTAACCACGTTTCACGAGATCTTACACTTTGTTAATTTATCTGCAGAAATCACTAAGATATAATATCTATTACTGTGTTTTTTTTCCTATGGCTCGACAGCCTTATATGGGCCTGGGCCTCCTCGATTCGTCGAGGTTTCACGGTCACACACATTTGAGACACACCACAGTCGGTAGGACTCCTCTGGACGAGTGACCAGCCCTGACAACACACAACACTCACAAGAGACACACATCCATGCCCTAGGTGGGATTTTTTTTTGTCTGTCCGGGGTTTTTCCCCTTTGATCCATTTTTGTACTGTTTAAATCCTTTTTTTTTATTTTTTTCTACGTCCTTTCATGTACACCTGTTTACGTTCCATCTTAACCCGTCCTTACAACACAACGCACAACACAAACATCCATGCCCCCGGTGGGATTCGAACCCACGATCCTATTAAGCGAGCGGTCGCAGACCCACGCCTTAGACCGCACGGCCACTGGGATCGGCTATTACTGTGTTTAGTGAATTATATTTTATTGAGTTTTAAATATTGGTGTACAGACTCCCTGAAGATGGCGGAGTTCCGCCGAAACATGTAGCAGTACACAAAGAACTTTATTGCTATGAATATTAGACGTGAGTATGTTGGTTTTATAATTGAGTAAGGCTTCACTACTTTTGATTACTTGAAACCATAGGCGTAAGTTGGGGGTTGGGTAAGGGGGACAAAGTGGTGAGTTAATGCCCCTTAAATAATTTTTTCTATCTTTTGGCTACTGAGATGAAGAGGGACAAATAAAATTGGGGAGGGGAAAGGGGTGTGTGTGTATGTTAAGGACTGGTTCAAACCAATCTTCCTCCTCCTTTCTAACTTGACTGCTTCGTAAATTAAGGTTCCTAATACCGATGGCGCCGATCCCAGTGGCCTTGCGGTCTAAGGCGTGGATCTGCGGCCGCTCGCTTACTAGGATCGTGGGTTCGAATCCCACCGGGGGGCATGGATGTCTGTGTTGTGTTTGTTGTGTGTTGTCAGGTAGAGGTCTCTGCGACGAGCTGGTCACTCGTCCAGAGGAGTCCTACCGAGTGTGGTGTGTCCGAGTGTGTGAGATCGTGAAGCGTCGTAAAATGACGAGGCCTAGGCACCCAAGGGGCTGTCGAGCCATAGCAAAAAAAATACCGATGGTCGATTTTGCCCCCCCCCCCCCCCCTTGTTATTAAGCAAATAATGACTCTGCTTGAAATTATTTCGACAGATTTGTCCGTTATTCTGCAGTACATAGAGTCCCTCTAACTACAACGTGTCCGGTCATCTGCAGCAGTTGACCGGCCCCTACCCCAAGTCACTGACCTCTTACGTCACATGCCCTTATGTACGTAAAATGCGTGTTATACGCAATAAGGAAGAAGCACAACTTGGCTGTATGTATGTAACATGTAAGGAAACAGTGTAAAGCGGAAAGGAAATGCAACTATAATGTATAACAGAAAATAACTGAAATTAACGAATGCTTAAAATTCAGGTCTTCTGGAATATGACGCCGTGTAGACTTGTAAATTACTACCGGCATTTGAAGGATCTTATTGTCTTCCTGTGGATGGTGAAGCAGGACATGTCAGGAGTTACGCATCCTGTTTTACATGAAGTACATCCAATTTTAGTCCAATTTTATTTTACAAACTCTCATTTACAATTTATTTGCTGGCACATGCTTCAGTACTACTGTAAACACACAAGAGCGTTGTCAGGTTGAACATTTCACTAAAATCACAATTAAACCACTAAAAACTGAAGGGTATCCTATGGAAGATTATTTACTTAAGAATTAAGACGTGTGGTACAATAAGATACGTATGAAATAGTAGTTGATATACATAAAACATGTTACGTTCCTCTTATTGCTAATGGTATGAGTACTGGTACATCATTGTTTAGAATATTATCAAACGCCCTGTTACAACCGGGGGCGCGCGGTGGCGCAGTTGGTTGAGGCACTACGCTACAAACCGGAACGTCGCGGGTTCGATTCCCGATGGTGTCATTGGAATTAATTCCTTGACATAATCGTTTCGGTCGCACTATGGCCCTGGGGTCGACTCAGCCTCTAACAGAAATGAGTACCAGGAATATTTCCTGGAGGGTAAAGGCGGCCGGTGCGTAGGGCTGACAACCTTACCACCTTCATGTGCCGATTGTCTACAAATCTGGGAGCCTCAACCTCCTGGACCCCTCAGGGCCTGTCTAGGCCTGTAATGGGGTTGCTTTATCTTTTTACCTGTTACAACCACGACACATACTTTCACCATCCTACATGATCCGAAATGATATGAAGTATTTTTAAACTGTTTTTATTTTTATAGACGCTAATTTTAATTTAATTTAATTTAATTTAATTTTAAAAACACTTACACGAGTACGATTTTGTGTCGTAATGTCATTGCACGTAGCCATTTATATGTACATATTAAGTGAAATTAATTATTCAGTGTCTATAATAAGAATTTTCATTTTAGATTACGGGGAGATTATATTTACCTGTTTTTCGGGCAATTACTTCTAACCGTGCGAATTCCGAAACTTATTTTGTAACAGGGATATCTCTCTTAATGAATCTTTTTAGAAATATCTAGTTAAAACGGCATATAAGATCCTATCTCTCATTTTAATTAAAATTAATTATCTATATTGCGATAGCAAATTAATTGTACAGGGTATCGAGATAATTCACTGAGAGGCCCCCGATAAATTATCGGAATTATTGACCTTGATCGGGAGGTAGATCAGAAATACCTGGAAAGCTTTGAAATGTGGTGTTGGAGAAGAATGGAGAAGATCAGTTGGACCGATCGTGTGAGAAATGAAGAAGTATTACATAGAGTGAAGGAGGAGAGGAATATCGTACATACAATAAAAAGAAGACAGGCTAACTGGATTGGTCACATCTTGCGTAGAAACTGCCTTCTGAAACACGTGATTGAAGGAAAGTTAGAAGGAAGGATAGAAATGACGGGAAGACGAGGAATAAGGCGTAAGCAGCTACTGGATGACCTTAAGGAGAAGAGAAGATACTGGAATTTGAAAGAGGAAGCACTAGATCGCACCATGTGGGGAACTCGCTTTGGAAGAGGCTACGGACCTGTCGTAAGACAGACTGCATATTGAATGACTTCACTTTGAGACGCCCAACAATATATCGACGTAAGAGGCCCGACATAACATGGAGGTAATTCACGGTAAGACATTCCTCCATCGCCGCTTTTTAACTTCCTCTTTTCCTGTTTCTCCCCTCTGCTTTGGCCCCTCCCCATTCTTCCCCTTCTAACTCCTCTCATTCTGACCCCTCTTCTGGTATAACCGCTTCCTCTTTCTCCGTCACTTCCACCAAGTCCTCCTCCTCCCCTCCCCATCTAACCCCACTCTTTTTCAACCCCCTTTCCTTGCAACCTTGCCCGGAACGTTTTACCGGAATATCACTTGTGCCGGTATTTCTCCCTCCTTAAGGGTTGTTTTAACCACCGGCTCTCCTGGTTCCCCACCCTGTCCATTGAGTCCCATCGCTGGGAGGGTAACGCTGGCAATGATGCGCACACGGGATCTGTGGTACTGTCACAGAATCCGTGTTCACCTTTGTCCCTGAATATCATATAATTCGGAAATGAAACCTCGAAATACGGAATGTGCTCATATTCATAAAACGCACTTGGAGCTTTGCGCAGGGAGACACACACAGTTTAGAACCACGTGATTTATATAACACAGCAACGAAAAGCAACTCTTGACATAGCGAACAATGTGCCTCAACACTTGCTGTTTTCTCTTCCTATTGTTCTGTTGCCCACTGTGCAGAAGTGCGGTGTCCATTGGCTCTCCTCTGCCGTGCAGTCTGTTGTGGTGGAATTCTATACCGCTGGGCGCCAGCTTGAATTCTGCCTGTATTTCATTAGTAGGGGTGATGTGATATCTGGTGGTGTTTAGGATGATAGCTGTGGGTTTGCATGGTCTGACTGCTTAGGGCTTCCCAGTTACTGTTGGTCAATAAAGACTCAATAAACAACTTATGCATCTCGATAATTCCATTTATTTAACTCTTACAACCACAACAGTACCATAACCACAACAGTACCATAACACAACAGTACCATAATCACAACAGTACCATAACACACAACAGTACCATATATCACAACAGTACCATAATCACAACAGTACCATAACTACAACAGTACCATAATCACAACAGTATCATAACACAACAGTACCATAACCACAAAAGTATCCATAACCACAAAAGTACCATAATCACAACAGTACCATAATCACAACAGTACCATAACCACAACAGTACCATAATCACAACAGTACCATAACCACAAAAGTACCATAACCACAAAAGTACCATAATCACAACAGTACCATAATCACAACAGTACCATAACCACAACAGTACCATAATCACAACAGTACCATAATCACAACAGTACCATAACCACAACAGTACCATAATCACAACAGTACCATAACCACAACAGTACCATAATCACAACAGTACCATAACCAAACAGTCCATAATCACAACAGTTCCATAATCACAACAGTACCATAACCACAACAGTACCATAATCACAACAGTACCATAATCACAACAGTACCATAACCACAACAGTACCATAATCACAACAGTACCATAATCACAAACAGTACCATAACCACAACAGTACCATAACCACAACTGTCTATAATCAAACATGTAACATTAACCACAACAGTACCATAATACCCAATTGTACCATTATTCCACAACAGTACCATAAGCACAACAGTTATCCATAATCCCAACAGTACCAAATCACAACAGTACCATTAACCCAACAGTACCATAATCACAACAGTACCATAATCACAACAGTACCATAACCACAACAGTACCATAATCACAACAGTACCATAACCACAACAGTACCATAATCACAACAGTACCATAACCACAACAGTACCATAATCACAACAGTACCATAACCACAACAGTACCATAATCACAACAGTACCATAACCACAACAGTACCATAATCACAACAGTACCATAACCACAACAGTATCATAATCACAACAGTACCATAATCACAAGAGTACCATAATCACAACAGTACCATAACCACAACAGTACCATAATCACAACAGTACCATAACCACAACAGTACCATAATCACAAAAGTACCATAACCACAACAGTACCATAATCACTGAATATCTGTGCTATAAAAATGTTAGTATTCTATGGTTCCCCACCCCCCCATGCTGTTATGATTCCCCATAATTATACCCCTCAGATTTGCCTAGATGGCGGTTGTTCGCTGTGACAAATTTTTTGAATACGTGCTATCTTTTAATTATGCGGTGAGCATAATTATCATATAGTTCCCTAATGCACAAGCTGGAATGGTTTCGAAGAACACACTAGACTGAATTATTGTAGCCCTAAAACATAGTGGAGCCCGCGCCCCAGATCGGCTTCTCCCTTTATAGTATTTTTCGCCGAACGTTTATGTAGTTGACAGATTTGTTGAAATGTTTCAGAGGTTTTAGTTGGAATTTGGGACTGTGGTTTAATTGCCTGTGGTTGTGGTTAGAACAGGTGCCTGTCATTAGGTAAGAAGGATAATTCGCTTATGACGTGCTAAATTTAAACTTCAACTTTATTGTAATATCGCTATCTGCGTTTCACAAAGTGCGTCGTGTTTGAAGTGACGTTACAAGTCTTTTGTAACACAATGGCAGTTGCATCTTTTAATTGAAAAACGTATATCCCGACTGTCTGATAATAACAGAACACAGATATTAGTGGTTTTAAGTTTAAGTAACACTAATTGTGGTTACAATATTAAAATCTCTTTCCGTAGGCTATTCTTAAAAACGGCTCAGTGCAATATTGAATGACTCTGAACTGGTAACTACATCAGACTGTCTGATGGAGATAAAATTTCACATAACAATAAACAAGTGTTAAAACTGCCAGTATTATAATAAAAATAACCATGGCTCAACAGCCCTATATGGGCCCGGCCCTCCTCTTGCCTCCTCTTTTCGAGGTTACTAAGTAGTGCGCATTCATGGCAGTTGGTGACTGGTAAACTGGCCGCGCTAGTGTTCTATCGATCCTGATGTGTCGGCCAGAGCCATCTGGCAGGCAGTCAGGAGACTTGAGTGAGAAATGGAGGAAATTTGGCTTACGCAACATCTTTATTCATCAGGTTCTTTTACATGCCGTAAATCTACGACATGGGACCGACGGCTTTACTTCCCCTCCGAAGGAAGTGATGCTCCGGATTTTTATCACCCTTAAAAATCCATCGACCTCGGGCGGGATCGAACCCGCGAACCTTGGGTCCAGTGGCGAGCACGCTAACCATAGTCCACCGAGGTCGACAAAACTGCCAGTATTACAATTACATAATTAAAAATGAAACTATTTGCTCAAGTGTAAAGATTCCTAAAACATGACATGTGAAGTATAATTACTTTAAACCAACATTCGTACAATTAACAAGCAAAGTGGAAGATCTTACGAAGATTCATTACTTCTGAAAATACATCGTAACTTTTAGGTTCTTCTCCTGTAATACATAACCTTAGAGCAAAGATGTCAGTACATTAAACGTTATGAATCTTAATACGAAAATTACTGCAGTGCAATTTCTTACTTTGTGTCTACAAACTACGTTCACAACGACAAGATTAATGATATGGTGGTCGAAAGAGAGAATAATTTTCGCATTACAACAGTTAGATATTTTCAACCATTCTAATAAACCAGCCAGGTTTACATTATTCCAACTGCTTATATGATATGGTACAATGATCCCGGAAGTTCTTATTATAGTAAAGGGAAGTGTTTGTGGAAAAACATAACATGTGGCTAGTCTGACCTTTATACTCTTCTAAATATTGCTGCTGGCTTTAGGATGCGTCATAAAATAAGCTATCGATCAGTTAAGCTGTGTCCAGTGTAACTGTGTTGAGTGTTGACAGTGTTAAGTGTCGTTAGTGTTTATATTGTATAGCACTGTCAAAGTTAAGAGAATAGCAAGTCTGCTTACACATTTTCTGCTGGTGATATCGTCAGTGTAGAGGCATATGTGACTAAATTCTGTGTTTGTGGTTGTACTTGTTTTGGGCAGCCATTAACTGTTTTTGCGTTAAGAGTGACGGGCTGGAGGATCATCTTCTGCCCTCTTACGTTTACGTAATTCCTTAATTGTCACTTCCATATCTATCTCGTTGTCTTTAGCGAAATCGTACAAACGTTCTTCTGTAATAAATGCACATTTGCGATTATCAAAAATGTGTTCAAGGTACTCCGTAGTCTTTCCAATAGGAAATATTGAAATAATCTGGTACCTGCCATCACGTAAGGTGACTCTCGCTTCGTACAGACGTTCGGCAGTAATACCGACCTGTTGTACAACTACATACATGTTACCGTTGCCTGCAGTATGCTTGTAGTACAGGAATATTTCACTGTTCAACAAGATTAGGAATACCTTGTTTCCAACAGCTTTACATTCGAAAGTAGGACTTGTCTTAAGAATTTTCGCGTGGTTTGTTTTTACGTGATTCTCTAAATCGTTGAGAGGACCGGCCCACGCGCAGTACTTGTATGTGATTTTGTACAAGGGACACTTGGTACGTGAATTGTAGGCGTCGGAGGAGAGGGAAGAGTCGTCGTGTTTCTTGTGATTCGTTATGTCTGTTCGTCCTTCCTCTTCAGAATCACTGGCAGCACCTTCCGAGTTCCCTTCCACAGCAACTGCTGTTGCTTCATCTTCCTCCTCCTCGACCTCATGTCCGCCTTCCTGAAGACAGAAAGCAATGCCTGATATTTAGAAGACTGGAACTTTAGGTACCTCAGTTTCATGACAGATGATGTTCGTGAGATCTGCGCTCTTCTGGGGTATTACACAGTGTTGAATGGTAGTTCTTTATCGACGTTTCGGGACAAACTATCGGTTCCATCTTCAAGGGTCAAGAAGTCCAAGACTTCTCGAATTCTTGACCCTTGAAAATGGGACAGATAGGTTGTCCCGAAACGTCGATACAGAACTACCATTCAACGCTGCGTAATACCCCAGAAGAGCGCAGATCTCATCTACATCGCGGCGGAAGCCTGAAATCACGCAAAGATAATATCCGTATTGAGGCTTTCGCATTTCTGGGATGTTACGCAGCGTAGGTTGGTATTTGGTCACCGACGTTTCGGGACAACCTATTGGGTCCCACCTTTAAGGGTTAATTCGGTAACATCCCGTAAGAGCGAAGGCCTCAGCTACACCGCGGAATAAGTCTGAAATCTCGAATACTCCTTTGCTTCTACGCACACTATTTTGCTGGTAATACGATCTAGTCCAAAATCTTGAGCATGACCAACAACAAACTGGATATGATAAGACAGTTTGTTT
Source organism: Reticulitermes speratus (assembly GCA_021186555.1). Classification (NCBI taxonomy): domain Eukaryota; kingdom Metazoa; phylum Arthropoda; class Insecta; order Blattodea; family Rhinotermitidae; genus Reticulitermes; species Reticulitermes speratus. The sequence continues at coordinate 6,113,576 of JAJKFL010000012.1, read as the reverse complement.
CATTTAGCCAAAAATATTCTATTTTTATTCTTCCATTTAATTTCGTCTTATGAATGATTGCCTGCCTCTTTTCGTTTTCCTTCCGCGTGTACCATCGTGTATCATCGTGTATCATCGTGTACCATCGTGTGTGTCATCGTGTATCATCGTGTATCACGTGTACCATCGTGTATCATCGTGTATCGTCCCTGTATCATCGTGTACCATCGTGTATCATCGTGTATCATCGTGTATCATCGTGTACATCGTGTATCATCGTGTACATCGTGTATCATCGTGTATCATCGTGTATCCATCGTGTTCATCGTGTATCATCGTGTACCATCGTGTACATCGTGTATCTAATACGAGTATATGAAGGCTACACACACCGTCAGCATATTATGGATACTTACGATGGTCTAATATACGACCATTCTACATCCAACTACGTTCCGTTTATTACACAGAGCAACATGTTTCGACCACTTTATGTCATCTTCAGTTTCACAATTTTTGTGTATTCAAAACATTAAAAAGTCCATAATACGTGATTAAAATGTTAAAATTTTATAGTCAAAATCGGAATATGTGTGAAGAAGAATTATACCACACCATTACAAATATTTTGTACAAATGTTACTTTCTGTTGTTACAAGTTGTCACAGCATGTTCGTCAGTCAGGTATGTCATTGCAGATTCATTCTCCTAATTTTGACTATAACAATTGCAACATTTTAATGGTATTATATGGACTTTTATTCCTTATAATTCTTTTTTTCCCGGTTTCATCGTTGTCCGTCTATGTACAAAGAAGAATAAGTTTATGACTGTCTGTGTTATTGATAATACCGAGAAGCGTAATGCGTAATTTTACTCGTTCCTGTGCTAAGTGAAGGGCTATAATTTTATGACGTGTATAGGAGGCCTCATATAGCTCCTTATATTCACAAAGTCAGCAGTTGACAGGGCAGTTGTCAGCTTCACCTCCCAGTCACTTTATTCTTCGGTATAAGGAAACACGCTATGCAAGATAATAGTCCCAGCACAGTGAGGGTGTAAGCCAGTATTTTACTTATTGAAGGGCCCCGTAGCAGATGCTACGGACTCACCGCAGCCTTCAGGCTTATTGTGCAACCCTGTGATGAAGATGATGAAGTTTTGCCTGCTTTTCCATTGTAATGGAGCACCGGTGGAATGAAATCGACAGGGGAAAACCGAAGTACTCGGAGAAAAACCTGTCCCCAGTGCCACTTTGTCCACCACAAATCCCACATGGGTGTAAGCCAGTAATAATTGTGTGACTCAATAATTGTATGGCTGTAGTGCTAGGTGGCGCAGTTGGTTGAGGCGCTGTGCTACAAGCCGGAAGGTTGCGGGTTCGATTGGGATTTTTCATTTACTTAATCCTTCCGGCCGCACTATGACCCTGGGGTCGACTCAGGCTCTAACAGAAATGAGTACCAGGGATATCTCCTGGGGGGGTAAAGGCGGTCGGTACTAATAACCTTACCACCTTCATGTGCCGATTATCTAGAAATTCTGGGAACCTCAAACTCCTCGAGCCCTAAGGGCCTGTCCAGGCCTGTAATGGGATTGCTTTACGTTTTTTTACCGGCTAAACTGATACTAGTCTCCGTGCTTGCAAAATAATCTGTCAAATGTACTTATTCTTCGGATATGCAGAGACGCAGTGAGATCGAGAATATATCGTAACTACCTACAATTTCTGAATGGAAACACGAAAATATTTCGCCGCTTGTTACCTGAATAACAGCTTCCAGCGTATCATCAAGAAGTTCCTCTTCCTCTACCAGATCATCATCCCTTTCTTCTTGATACTCTTCCTCCTCCTCTTCTTCACTCTGTTTCCTCCCCCTCTTCTTCACTCTGTTCCTCCCCCTCTTCTTCATTCTGTTCCTCCCCCTCTTTTTCACTCTGTTTCTCCCCATCTTCTTCACCCTGTTCCACCCCTTCTTCTTCACTCCGTTCCTCCCCCTCTTCTTCACTCTGTTCCTCCTCCTCTTCTTCAGTCTGTTCCTCCCCCTCTTCTTCACTCTGCTTCTCCTCCTCCTCTTCTTCACTCTGTTTCTCCCCCTCTTCTTCACCCTGTTCCCTCCCCTCTTCTTCACCCTGTTCCTCCCCCTCTTCTTCACCCTGTTCCTCTCCCTCTTCTTCACCCTGTTCCTCCCCCTCTTCTTCACCCTGTTCCTCTCCCTCTTCTTCACTCTGTTCCTCCTCCTCTTCTTCAGTCTGTCGCAGTTCCTGTTCCTGATGCGTGTCATTCCCGGGTTGCGGGCCAGCATCGCCCACCGTATTGTCTTGCACGGCCTGTCCTGCATCACTCTCAGCAGATGAGGTATCAGGGGTGAGCAGAGGAAGCTGCCGGTCTTTGCCAAGGTTCATGTTGGCTGTGAAAATAATTCATTTTTGTTTTAAATTTGTTATGCTACTGCTGAACCGTTCTACAACGGAACACTGATTATACCAATAATGCCCTTATCGGGGGGAAAAAAATATTCGTTTAAATAAGGATTAATCTGAACAGGGATAAGTTTTTCGTGTGGAAATGGACACTTGACGAACGAGAGGCATTATAGGTTGTTGCGCAGCAACGATGTCCGCTTTACGGCGCGCAGTTCTGCTTCTAAACTTCAACTCGAGATCTCATACCCAATAAATTGACACATGATATTATGTATTTATATAATTTTATATGTTTAGCTGTTAATAGATTGGCCTGGGGATGACTGAAGAGGTCGAAACATTTGTCGCTAGAATTAAAGCAAAAAAGATTTATTTACTAATAAGTTTTCTGTTTGACGGCGTACAAGTACTAGGTGCTAAAACCTTCAGCTGTGTTGCAGTAAAGGAAAGAAACAGAACCAAAACAACTGTACTGAAAACTGAAGCACATTTCACACGACTTTGTCCCACTCTGTGCCACATCCTGTTTCTCTGAAATCTTTCATATTGCAAATGGCAAATAACTGGTCCACTTCCAAGAAACATGCAGAGTACTATGCATGACTGACGGCCGGAGAAGGAATGAGTAAAGTAAATGCACGTCGAGTTTTGATTAGGAATTGTATAATTAAGGCTTTGTTGTGTAACGACGCTCTCAGTGAGTTAGAATGCATAGCGTTGAGAGATCTGAATAAAAAATTCGTAAAGGTATGGCAGGAAATGTTGGTCGGCTAATTTAAGGTTGTATCTCAGTATTTGCTTTGAGGAAAACCACGAGTATCTCAACACAAAGTAGCCTATATTCGATGGAGGTTTGAAACACAAGACCTCTCAAATACGAAGCAGAGAACTGAACTATCGACTGGGCAGTTCTGTGACGGATTAAAGGAAAGAATTTCAGAAGACAACAAGAATGAGAAGAAGGAAGAAAATCGACGAGAAAAGGGGAAGGCAATGACGCAGGAGAATAGCAGTAACCAAGGAAAGAAAGAAAGAAAGTGAAGGAATTATAATTCGCGATTTATATGAAGATTAAACTTTGCAGTACCAAATATCTACAAATAAAAGAAACACGCCTCGTCGCCGCTCAGAAAAAGAAATATGTTATTTGATAAGAATCGTAAGAAACTGATTTTACAAATTTCATCTTAGATATCCCGTTATGTTTTATGATATTACATTAGTATGTAATTACGTAGACACAAAGAATAATTATTTGTACCAACAAATGCACTAAGACAGTTTTTTCACTGTTTTCTTATTATAAGGATGCCCCAATACGCATTTCGGCAGTTATTCTGCCATCATCAGGGGTTGTATTATAAGTGAGTTTTTACATCGACCAATTCTTTGGTTACGTCATAACAGTGAGTCAGTATGGGTTCAATTATAAAAAGATGCACGGTGAATATAAAGTGAAGTAGACACAAATGTTTATTTGTATTACTGTTAGATTTTTAAAGTATATGGCAACATGTTTCGACTCATATTTAGGTCGTCTTCAGGCCAATATTTTACATAAAATACATTACAGTTGCAAGCATAACTTATATGTTGATAGACTGAGATCTAAAGTTTTACATAAAACGTAATACATGTTGCGTATGATTATTACAGTGTTAAAACCATTAAAGTATGTGGCAATTCGATATAAAGTTAAAATAGACAGTGTCAATACTAACACCAACAACACTTACTTTAAACACAGAACTATATTTTAACATCACCGTGCATTTTTGAACATTAATACTGTTTTATACCAACCAAATGCACTTATTTATTTAAAGAACACTAAAATATTCTTTAAAATTTAGATAAAAAACCCCTACATATGTTTCGGCTTATCGATAAGCCATCTTCAGGGGGTGTCACAACTGCTTGTGTCACAACTGCTTGTTGTGACACAAGCAGTTGTGTTTGGCTTAAGGTAGTTGTATGGTATTTGTTTGATGTTTTGGATTTATTTTGATGGTTATTGGGTGGAATTTTTATCTTTGTTTTTATCCGTTTATTTGTTTGGAGGCTATGAAATTCTTATTCTTAAATTAGGATTAGATACCCTATTATTTTTGGATGTTAATGTTTTGCCTGAGTAGTATTAGTTATGTTCTTGAAACTTACTGCTCACACTTGTCACAACTGCTTGTTGTGACACAAGCAGTTGTGACACCCCCTGAAGATGGCTTATCGATAAGCCGAAACATATGTAGGGGTTTTTTTATCTGAATTTTAAAGAATATTTTAGTGTTCTTTAAATAAATAAGTGCATTTGGTTGGTATAAAACAGTATTAAAAATGTAAACACACAATTATACGTTGATATGTGGACACTCGCATGTAACACTTTTACCAGGACATCTACGCGATAAAAGAGAAAAGAATTAAATAGGTACACGACATGGTACATGCTGCACAATAAGCCTAAGGCTGCGGTGCATCCGGGGCTTCTGCCGACGGGCCCATAGAAGGAAGAAGAACTGATACGTAATTAAATGTTTTATCGTACGTCATTGGAAACAAAAATCCTACGGAAAGTACCGAAGAGGATCAGAAATTCCCAGTATTGGAATCATGTGGAATTACCACATATGTTAATGATTTGAACACTGTAATATTCTTACGTGTCGATCCCAGTGGCCGCGCGGTCTAAGGCGTGGGTCTTCGGCCGCTCGCTTACTGGGATTGTGGGTTCGATTCCCACCGGGGGCATGGATGTCTGTCTGTTGTGAGTGTTGTGTGTTGTCAGGTGGAGGTCTGTGCGACGGGCTGGTCCCTCGTCCAGAGGAGTCCTACCGAGTGTGGTGTGTGTAACTGGGTGTGATCGTGAAGCGTCGAAAAATGAGGTGGCTTAGGCCCCCAAGGGGCTGTCGAGCCATAGGGAGAAAAAAAATATTCTTACGTAACACGTATTCTGTTTTAAGTGAGGACTGAGATTTCAGTTTATCAACATTGAAGTTACGCATGCAATTGTAATTTATTTTATGTAAAATATTGGTCTGAAGATGACCTACATGTGGGTCGAAACATGTTGCCATATAGTCTAAAATCCAATAGTAATATTAATGAACATATTTGTCGACAGCAATCACATTATAATTTGTAAGATTTTTTAAATATTTATGACCTTCATACTTAAAATGTTTCTTGCTTCAGTATGGCGAATATAAATAAAATTGTCCTTGACCTTACTTAAGCGGACAATCCTAAAGGTTAATGGGGGTGGATATTTAGCTCGATACAGTCTTTACCTAGTGCCACAAAACACGTGACTTTGTTGTCTGTTTACTCATTCAGTAGTACAAGGTTTGAGTGGAACCAAAATACGGCGTTGTAATTATCTTCGGCCACAAAAGTGTACATCAGATCTACACAGATATACAACACACGCAATTTCGTCCATATGATATGCAAGAAATCAGGATTCAGCAGTTTATAAATTACTTTCTTAATGTGTTACACAAAGGTACTTAATGTACAGACTCCCTGACGATGATCTCTCAGGGTTTGAAACATGTAGCAGTTTACATTGTTTTTAATATAAAATAACATTTTAAATATAAAAACATTGTGCATTTTTTTGCTGAATTATTGTTAAATAGTTATTACCAACGCACGGAATGAAAAACGTAAAATTTAAGCTAAATAATTCGTTATTATGTGTGTGTGTGTGTGTGTGTGTGTGTGTGTGTGTGTGTGTGTGTGTCGGAATGATTTGGCAAGCAATAACATTTTTTTTTAAATTATAGGAGCTTTATTTTCAATTTTCCAACAAGTATAAACAAAAGATCTACATTTTTCAAGCCGTGCCATTTACTAGCTTCTGGAGCCTCTACTGGGGGCCGGAGCCTCCCCTGGCATCAATATCATTATACAGCCTATAAAAGACGGCAGACAGGGTTCTGAAAAAAATTAGCTTTTATACCATACGCACTACATCATTATGGTACACATGAAGATCAAAGTGCTTTGGGATATGACGCCGTGCGTATTCGTAAATACTTATTCGATTACTCCGAACATTGAAGCAAGAAACGTATGCGAAAAGTCGATTTAACTATTTGCCAAAATACATGACGTTGTTAATAAGCACCGCTGTGCGTACCTAAAATCTTGCATTGTGAGTCATATTCTTATAAAATATAGGACGATCCTTGTGTTAATTTGGAAGTTATGCAGTAACAAAATAACATTTATTGTGGCGTACTGTCGGCTGCTAGTTACGTCGATATTACGCGAGTCGCTATGTTGGTTTCCAAACATCTTATATGTAAGATAAAACACCAACAAATGCACAAATTATAAGGTGCAAATTTGCTCCCTATATCATTATACAGGGTAAATAATGATATAGGGAGCAAATTTGCACCTTATAATTTGTGCATTTGTTGGTGTTTTATCTTAAATAATAAAATGCACGGTGAATTAAAACTTAAAATCTTATATGTAATATTCTCAATTCCCTGTTTATGTAAAATGTCAGTGCAGTACCATTTGATGGTTTATGATTCAGGTAGAAAGTTAACATTTTAATAAATATTATTAATATCGTGTTCATCGATAACGAAAATGCACTCATTTAGACTATATACTCTCTTAGAAAATGGGCCGGGATAGCTCAGTCGGTATAGCGACTCGCTACGAGCTGGACGGTCCGGGGATCGAATCCCGGTGGGGGCGAGATTTTCAGCACCCGTCCAGACCGGCCCTGGGGCCCACCCAGCCTCTTGTACAATGGGTACCGGGTCATTCCCGGGGGTAAAGCGGCCGGGGCGTGGCGTTGACCACCCACCCCCATCTAGCGCCGAGGTTAATGAAAGAGTAGAGCTATACCTCTACTCCCCCTATGGGCCTTCATGGCCTGTTATAGGGAAACTTTACTTTACTTTACTCTCTTAGAAAATGCCTCATTTAACTGAAATTCTTTACTAAACTTTTTAAATGAGCAGTCCAATTGGCTACAGAGATCAACGAATTAATATTAAATATAATTGATAAGAGAACGCCTTTCCTTTAAAATCAACAAATATTAATAATATTGTGTTCATCGACAATGAAAATGTACACATTTAGAAAAAAATATTCACTTAGAAAAAGTCTCATTTAAATTAAATTCTTTAGTAAACTGTATAAATGAAATGTTCTACGTAGTATTTCAATTGGCTAAGTAGAACAACGAACGAACATTAGATATAGTTTAAAGTAAACTCCGTTCCTTACCTCTCACTTTTTCCAGCTACTGGCCTGACAATGATCTGATGTTGAATGCCAACGTGTGAAGGCCTATTTCACTGGGAGGAAGCGAAGTGACGTAATGGTCGCTTTCAGAATCGAACACAAAACGGGGGTGTTTCGTGTACTTTAAAAGAGTAATATTAGAACGTTCCAAGCAAATAATAAGGCTCAATAAATTTAAAAATTCTGAACTTGTTTTCAGTACATGAAATTTGTTAAGATATTTTTTGGGGTGATACAGAAATCTTGACAAAATTCACGCAGCTTGTTCAGATTCTTTGTTCTTCATTTGTTTAAGCTTCATGACAGTGTCATCTAACAGCAGGTTCTTCAGTAATCTTACTTTATATCTGGCTTTACAAGCAGTACTATTTAATAACAATTTTCTGAGTCTACCATCCATGTAGATCAGAAGTATCTGGAAAGTTTTGAAATGTGGTGCTGGAGAAGAATGGAGAAGATCAGTCGGACCGATCGTGTGAGAAATGAAGAAGTATTACATAGAGTCAAGGAGGAGAGGAATATCCTACATACAATAAAAAGAAGAAAGGCTAACTGGATTGGTCACATCTTGCGTAGAAACTGCCTTCTGAAACGTGTGATTGAAGGAAAGTTAGAGGGAAGGATAGAAATGACGGGACGACGAGGGAGAAGACGTAAGCAGCTACTGGATGACCTTAAGGAAAAGAAAAGATACTGGAAATTGAAAGAGGAAGCACTAGATCGCACCCTGTGGAGAACTCGCTTTGAAAGAGGCTACGTACCTGTCGTAAGACAGACTACAGAATGAATGAACCATCCATGTGTAACAATATTGACAGAACGCCAGGTGCTATACGCCAGATTATTCTATTTTCAAAGTTTTTAAACTAATTTCTGACTTCCTTATCCTCTCTATAACTTTGAGTTATTTTTCTTGTTGCCTTTTGTTCCATCTTGCTCTCAATCATACTAAACATTGTCAGGGTTTTTGTTTCTTTTATCACCGCACCCAGCACGGCAGTCGTCGTCGTTTAAAAGCAGCAGCCGACGGAATTCTTTGCAGACGAGAAACGGCGCCTTGTGCATCAGTAGCATTCCTGTCTATATGCCTGGGTTTGAGACCTGCGCTCTTCTGGGGTATTAGGCAGCGTCGTGTGATACTCGTTTACCGACGTTTCCGTGACAACGTATCGGTCTCATCTTTAAGGATCGAGACGTCCAAGAAGAAAGGATTTGAGAATTGAAAATGGGACCGTTACGTTGTCCCGAAACGTCGGTAAATGATTATCATGTGACGCTGCGTAATAGCCCAAAAGAGCGCAGATCTCATTAACATCGCGGTGAAAGCCTGAAATCACGCTTGTGTTTATTTGTTTAAACTCCAGTAGCCTCACCAGTCAGCATCGTGAAACGTGGTTCAGTTGCACATGCCTCATACATTTGTAATAGTATCAGTATTTACGTATTATAACAGGTAGAATGCGGAATGTTCACAAATAAATCAATTGCACATATTCACTTATTGATATCTCGTCATTTATTGTCATAAAAGTACCACCACAAGTTTAACAGTGTTGAGTTACAGTACTCCCACTCTTTTCAATTAAGACTCAGGTCTATTGTTTTTCAAGAAAAGTTATTTTGTAAAAATTCCAATTTAAATTATAATTTCAATAAATTGTATAAAATATTAGCAACGTCGTGTCTAAAACGGTTACACATCAAGTAATGAAACCCTAGTTACTAATTGCGAATTATCAACTGTTTCTAACCAAACCTGGATATATATTTTCGTAAGAGTAATATGACTGGACAATGACAATTAGTTCTGTGTCAAATATTGCAATACAGATAGTATAATAGTACAGGGTGTTACTTTTATCGTATTCCTGAGTACTACTGCTATCGCGATGCCCCGGAGGATACATGATACTATGGATACTTCTAATTCGAAATTACCAACTGTCCTGTTTAGTAGGTATCAACACAAACCATAACAGCTCTGACATCACAACGACAAACCCGCTAAGGCATATTGATTTCTTGTATTGAGACGGACATATTCATTTCTCGATCCTTAGTAAAACGTTTCACTACTACCTCATCTAACATAAGACATCTACCATTGTTGAATATTTCTTCCATATTGTCAATAAGCTCCACGACCAAAACCGATTTGAATTGACTCTCTGCTCTTCGGATGAGGTGATTTTAAGTTAAAGATTCCCTTGAACATGTCCGTCGTCAGTCCAACTTTCATCACAGCAGCATGCCATATTCCGTCTTGTTTATATTTGTAATAGATGAAGATTTCTCTGTTGTAAATGGTCAGCCAGTATGCGTCTTGCAAAGACGTGCATTTGAAATAATTCCTGCTTGTGATCTTGTCCTTATGAGATGACCTCACGTGACCCAGGACCTGGTGCAGAAGACCGGTCCAAGTACACTGCGCGCGAGGGATGTTCCCGAGAGGACAAATGACCGGACTCATAGAGCAAGCGGCATTGTGTTTTAGAATGAGGTCTCTTGTTAGAAGTGTTCTACAGCCGTCGTCATAGTTGTTGCATTTGTATTTCACCATATTGGCAATGCTCTCTATGCTGTAATTGCGCGTCTCTGCAAGGAATTTTCCCAGGCACTCTGTACAGTGAACTAAATAAGGAGGGCATTTTTTGCAGAAAGTGTGTCCACGTTCGCACAGCCGTGTCTCAGACAACAGTGGCTCATTACAGAGCAAACACGACAGTTGAGGTACGATATGCTTCAGGTTCACCACTGGAACGTCCCCACCTTCAGCCATCTTAAGTCAGCTGCAAGCTAAACAAAAACACAGAGTTATGAAGTCAGCTTTTAAGTATCTACCGCTGTTTGATTGGCCGAATACGTTAACACCACCGTAACATGACGTTAAGTATTCATGATACGTGTGTGTTTTTCACATAATGGTTGCTTAATTTTAAGGTCTTCTGGGGTAAGACTCCTTGTCGATGCTTAGTTCGCTACCAATGTGAACGGAAGCTTGCTGCCTCCTATTTTCACCAGAGTCATAAAGGAATACTGTCCTGAGGATGGAGCAGGAAGCTTTTCGCGATTGTGCCTACTTAGCTACTAACTGACACGGCGTCATATACCAGGAGAAGTTCAAAATTAACTTCTTTTTATTTACAACGTGTGTTATTCGGTTTATCGTCTACATAAATAATTGAACCAGCATGCCATCGCCCTCAGAGGGATTATTATTGCAATATCTTCATTAAACAGAACACTAAGAGATGGCATTAACGTTACAGTATCTAAAGATTAGCAATTATTTACAATTATCAGCATTCATACCAAAAAGACGAACAACTTCATGTCGACTTCTAATATATCAATTTTCGTGTATATTAGCATGCTTAGTGGTTTTGATACAGGTTAAGTAGCAAGCAGGGCTTGCGAACGAAACCACATAGTCCATGTACATACATTCCCTGACTCGGAATCGACTGTAGATGTTAACCAGAAACAGCAACACAAGAATATGTTCCACTGATGAATTTTCAGAATATCGTAATGAAACTGAAGATACCGTGAAAATATCACATTTATTGACAAGGCTTGATAACTAACTAACTCCATGGAGCACAGTCCTTCTTGAGAAGCTAACAGGTCGTCAGCTAGTCAAGAAATTCCCCGCGTTTTATGGAACCCGAAGGTTCATTACCGCACTCACAAGAGCCCGCCATCTGTCCCTATCCTGAGTTACAAAGAATCAGTCCAGGTCCGAGGCTCTGTATAGTGTTTCGTAACATGATAATTTTTTACGGTGAGGAGTTTTTAGCACCTCGTCCAACCCCCAAGCTGGAGGACCACCCCTTGTCGGCTGTCCGCGACTGCTTATTCAATATATTCGCAGCTACCCTCCATATCCACAGGCCGTTCCTCCATCCGCAACCCGAGGACGCGCCATGCCGTGGTGACAGGACACACTTATCATGGTGACAGGGACCCACTTATCATGGACAAGGCTTGATAACCTACGGAAATTGATTAGCTGAAAAGTTTCTATAGGACGTGAAAAAAAGCGTTACTTAAATATGACTGGTGAGTGGGTAAAGATGCGGAAGGAACGGCCCTTCAAGTGTTTGAGGACCCAATATTCATATATATTCGAATACAGAATCTGAGGAAAATGGAGTACATGAAATTTGTCTAGGGCAACTACGTCCACATAATTTCCAAGTCATTATTTACTAACGAACTCAACCACGTTGCTGTATATAGTTTTGAACATTGGAACCGTCTGTAAATAAACAATGACCTCGTAGCGTCCGTTAATTCGAATTTAATTTATTTAAACTTCCAAGCATTAGCATACATAATTACAAACATAATGAAGGGGAGTGCCTCTTAGGAAACTAATATTTCCTGAGTTAGCAAAAAAAATTACTCGCATTTTATGAAACCCAAGCTATATTACAGCATTCACAAGAGCTAATTACTTGTAACAGTTCCGAGTAAAATAATTATATCAAACCGAAACACTCCCAACCAGGCGCGTACCCAAAGGGGGAGACTGCCTGGCTGCATCTCCACCACGAAACGAAATTTAAAAAAAAGACACAGCTTTTGTAGACACGATGTTATGAAGCGTTTCATGGGATTTACCCTTCAGCCGAAACTAGCCACAAAAAATCTGCTGATTAGTGCATTGGAATTTTGAAAAATAAAATAAAAAGTGAAAACGTCTTAGATTAAATCAAAAGCAACCAAGAGAAAGACTCTGTGATTTGAATTACGTGAGTCGTGAAACATGTAGTTATATTTATATGTATAAGTTTTAAAACTTTCGCGGCGACATGATTCAATATAGTCTTCTCGGGCGCACAGCCGCGTCATCCTCAGGCAAAACTGATAAATATCAGTTTTGCCTGAGGATGGGGACGGAGCTAGTCCCCGAAACGTTGTATTCAAACGAATTGACGCGGCTTTGCGCCCGAGAAGACTATATTGAATATTTATATGTATATAAATGCAGTTGAAACAATGTTATGTTACAGTTCATACTTATATGATTTTTATAACATAGTTTTAAAACCAAAAATAAATTATATATTGTCTCAGGGTCAGCCACCCCCCCCCCCCCACCACCCCCAATTAAAAACTCTGGCTGCGCGCCTGCTCCGAACCCTATTTTTAACATCCATTTTAATGTTCACACTGTTGACACCGTGCATCTTCGTCATATTAAATTAAGTTTCAGACCAACCGATGCACACTAAAACCACTTTTAAGTAGCTTTATTATAAAATTGTTAAAATTGTTAAAATTGTACCCCTACACGTGTTTCGATCCTAGGATCATCGTCAGCCACGCCAGCAGTTCCACAATCTACCATCTACAGTGCTTTTATAATTTTACAACTTTTAGAGAATCTTTTTACAAGATTTTAACTTATGTTTCAAAGTGCAGATAGAATATTTTAAATCATGTGTTGAAGTGACTGTAGCTTTTAGCAAGAAACCCCCCTGACGATGATCCTAGGATCGAAACACGTGTAGGGGTACAATTTTAACAATTTTAATAATAAAGCTACTTAAAAAAGTGGTTTTAGTGTGCATCAGTCGGTCTATAACTTAATTTAACATGCATTTTATTATTATTCTCCCTTCTACACGTAGATTATCCAAGCGGGTTTTTTTTCCTTCAGATTTTCGCAAAAAAAAAACCTTGCAGGCATTTCTGTTCACTCACTTGCTCGCTCCTAACATCCAAGGATTCTATCTTAAATGACGTCAGAGTCACCGTAAATTCTTCTGCTGCAAACAGCCAGTACTTACTGTGCCTTAAATTTCTTTCCGCGTCAGTCACGAACGTCACGTCTTTCTGAAAAGAAGGATTTCAAGATCTGAGAAAGCAGCCAAGGCCCCTGTCGATGATGTCCGTTGCTGTTTACCTGTGTTGGTTTGATGCAGGCTGCCAGTCAGACACTGTGACGAGCGGCAGTCTGACAAATACCAGTTCTGCTGTTGGCAACACGCAAAACTTCCCTGGTTTAAACTCAAAATATCCCCTTTATGAAAAGCTGTCAACAGAAAGAATGATGTGAGTCCAAACCACAGCACATGTACGCCTGAAATAGGACGTAAAATTATACATGTGTTTAATTAAGCAGCATGCCATAAAGGCGTGTGGAGGAGTAGAGGTATGGCTCCACGCATTCTTAACCTCGGTATTAACCCCATGGAGCACAGTCCTTCTAGGAAAGCTACTAGTTCCTCAGCTAGTCGTGAGATGCCCCACATTTTATGCAACCCGAAGGTTAATTGCCATATTCACAACAGTCCTTCACTTCTCCCTATTGTGAGCCAGATAAGGCCAGTCCTCCCTCTCCCATAGCATTTCTTTCCTACCACTTTCAATGTTATATTCCCATAGGACAAGACCTCAGTAACACATGTAACAATTGCATTAAGACACGTAAGGTAAGTTTTTACTCGAGGCAAATATTATGGTGACGTCATCCAATTAAGGTGGGCCGGGACAGCTCAGTCGGTATAGCGACTCGCTACAAGCTGGACGGTCCGGGGATCGAATCCCGGTGGGGGCGAGATTTTCCGCAGCCGTCCAGGCTGGCCCTGGGGCCCACCCAGCCTCCTATATAATGGGTACCGGGTCTCTTTCCCGGGGGTAAAGCGGCCGGGGCGTGGAGTTGACCACCCACCCTCATCTAGTGCCAGGGTTAAAGAAAGAGTAGAACTATACCTCTACTCCCCCTCTGGGTCTTCGTGGCCTTTACGTTACCATCCAATTAAGTTTATTACCATTGCTCATATGCCTATACGACAAAACAATGGAACATCAAAATAACATATTGCCATACTGAAAAGTAGCATTTACAAGTCTAGACAATACTTTGTACACAAAGTCTCAATCATGTCACTGGAATTTACTCGTACGTAGGACGTCCAGAAAGTAAAGATACAAACGCAATACATTTTTTTTAAAATAGTTATTAACAAAATTGAGTGAAAAAACTCTTAACACACACCTTTAGCTATTTTTCAACATAATCACCACCTTTGTCAAGGCATTTGTTTAGCCTGGGTACGAGGTTTTGTATTCTGATGTCATAGAACTCCGCCGCCTGTGCACACAACCACATATGACTTCGTTTTTCACCTCTTCGTCTTCGTGAAACTTCCGGCCGGCCATCCCGCTCACAGACCAGACCTCGCTCCCAGCGATTTCCATTTGTTTTTGCATTTAAAGAAACATCTGGCCGGCCAGAAGTTTCACGAAGACGAAGAGGTGAAAAACGAAGTCACTGCGTGGTTATGTGCACAGGCGGCGGAGTTCTATGACATCGGAATACAAAACCTCGTACCCAGGCTAAACAAATGCCGTGACAAAGGTGGTGATTATGTTGAAAAATAGCTAAAGGTATGTGTTAAGAGTTTTTTCACTCGATTTTGTTAATAAATATTTTAAAAAAATTGTATTGCTTTTGTATCTTTACTTTCTGGATAACCCGCGTATGCACATACCTTGTGGATATTCATTAATTCACATCCCACCACATTTCACATAACGTAAATTGAAACACTGGACTTCAGTGCAACAGTGTTGCATACGACTTTGTGTTTATCACATCGGTTGTGACGGAGATTAAAGTCTTCTGATATGTTACGCCGTTTGGACTGGTACATACCGACGTTTCGCTTAACACTTGAAGTTGTAACATGATGGGCCATGTTCAAATTATTCGTAATAATTGTCTAAATACGTGTAACAGCTTACGTAATGTTTTATGGCCCCTGTAGACGAAGCGTGTTTCGAAACATGTCAGTTTTTTTTTTTTTTTTTTTTTTTTTTTTTCGTCCTCTTCTACCTACTCCGGTTTTCCCGTTTCAGTGTCGAGGTTTGTAATTTCTTTTGATCACACTGAGAGACACACCACAGTCGGTAGGACTCCTCTGGACGAGGGATCGGCTCGACGCAGAGGCCTCTACCTGACAACAACACACAACACTCACAACAGACAGACATCCATGCCCCCGGGGATTCGAACCCACGATCCTAGCAAGCGAGCGACCGAAGATCCACGCCTTAGACCGCACGGCCACTGGGATCGGCGTCAGGTGTTTTTAATTGATGAAAATGTTAATGTGTTGTGTTTTGATGGTCTCAAAATGTGACAGTTGGTAATACAATGGCAGTATTGCTGATGTGAAATTGAATGTATTTACAGTTCTTGAAACGTTTGAAAGAGAGAGGGGGTTGGTCAGAAAATGAGTTGACAGTAGTTCTGTTTTGGGGTATTTGTTGTAACGGCTATGACAGTTATAACAGTTCAATGTGCTTGGACTACTTGACCTTGAAGATGAAGGCACAGCTTTGATTTCAGGCTTCCGCCGCGATGTTGATGGAATCTGTGGTCTTCTGGGTTATTACACGGCGTCATGTGGTATCCGCAATACGTCGCACACTTCTAACCCAGCGACGCAGCCCAAAAACACTGAAGACGTCAGTCCGCTGTTCACACAGTGCCGGCCAAAATTGGGGCATTCACATCGTGAGCCAAGTTTCTCTGTTTCCTGTCGATATCAGTCCGTGTCCCCTGTTATCAGCCATCGTGACGCAACTGTTTGCACCTCACAATCGTCTTTATAGAGCTGTAGTTGCCAAGATTTTGCTTCAGCGATGGGAACAGACGGAAATGGCGAGATCTGAGCTCTTCTGGAATATTACGCGGCATCGTGTGGTAATTGTTTACAGACGTTTCGGGACAACGTATCGGTCCCATCTTCAAGGGTCAAGGGTCCGAGTAGGAAAGGGACTCTTGACCCGTGAAGATGGGACCGACACGTCCCGAAACGTCGGTAAACAATTACCACACGATGCCACGTAATATCCCAGAAGAGCTCAGATCTCATCAACATCGCGGCGGAAGCCGGAAATCAGACGATAATCGTGATTTCAGGCTTCCGCCGCGTTGTAAATGAGGCCTTCATTCTTTTCGGATTTTACGTAGCGTAAATTGGTAGTGAGATACCGACGTTTCGGGACAACCTATCGAGCCCATCTTCAAGGTTCAAGCAGTCCCAAGACGTAACTGCTTGAGCCTTGAAGATGGGACCGATAGGCAGTCCCGAAACGTCGGTAGCTAAGTACCAATCTATGCTTCGTAAAATCCTAGAAGAACGAGGTTTTCTGATCATAATCGCTCGCCGATAAATTCCGCCTGTTGTAATAGCATTCAGTTCATGTTTCTTAGTTACGAAACTATACGGCATGTCAACTTGTTTTCAGATGGACTCTCATATAAGCACAAAGCTTTATTCCCGCTGCATATAAATTTTCTTTTACAGCGAGTCGATTTCTACAGAATCCTTTTTTGCTCCCGTGACCACGTACTGGTGGCGAGATTTTCAGCACCCGTCCAGACCGGCCCTGGGGCCTACCCAGCCTCCTATACAATGGGTACCGGGTCATTCCCGGTAGTAAAACGGCCGGGGCGTGGCGTTGACCACCCACCCCCATCTAGCGCCGAGATTAAAGGAAGAGTAGAGCTATACCTCTACTCCCCCTCTGGGCCTTCATGGCCTGTTCTAGGGTGAGCTTTACCTTTACCTTACCAAGTACTTCAGAGCGGGCGGCTTCATTTCTGTCGTTTGTAGATGAGCGGGTTCTGCGTTCAGCTGGACACCCTGTATTTGGAACTATGACTACCGCAGCAGGATGTTTGGCACAACAGCTTCGTATTTTGGAGGTCGCAAATTGAAATCTCGACCGACATGCGTGTTATCCTGGGGTGTTTCGTGGTTTCTCTCAGTCACTCTACGCGAATTCCAGCACAGTACCCGATATTCCTTCAAACCACGTTCCACTAATTAGTTACTGAACGTTAGGTGCGCTTTGAACTGCTGACAGCACCATTACAGAAACCGGTAAACTTAGGTTATACAGAGTGTCCCACAGGTTGCTTCGCCGAAACTATGCTCACATTCCAGGAAAACATTATCTTATATACAACGAACCACCATCAGATAGTGACAGTGTGGTGGTATAGGAACTGTAAAAGCTGTTGTCCAACATGCTCAGTGTCGCCAACTGTTGCAAATAAAATACCGAGCTCAAGTAAAATTAACACCAGATGTAACTCACTACGTCGGCGAAATGATTTTAGTACACGCGGTACATATTGACTAGTGCTTTGGTTACTTAGCGATATCCTTCGTACAGCAGAGGTTACAGAGCGTTGCTTATGCCGGCCACACACGTTCAGGTAGGCCTGTCAGTTTTGCCTGCGCAGGCCGCCTGAAGATAGGCGGCCGGATAAACTGAAGTCCTCACACACGTTCAGGCGAATCCCGGTAGTCTTGATCATGGCCTCAACAGACGACGACACGCTCGCTATTGTTGGCTTGCTAATAGCTATGAAGAGTAAAAATAAGCGTAAAAATGTAGTGTAAAGAGTGGTTACAAAAATGAAACACGTATTCCCATGTAAATTTGTTGACTGAGTTGAAGCTGGCCCCTAAAGACTGGCATAATTATTTGCGAATGGATGAAGAAACATACTTACAACTCCTTTCATTAGTGGCGCCATTAATTGAAAAGAAAAATACAGTGATGAGGAGGTTCTGACTGGCTTCAACACGTGCCCTGAATTGACGCCGTTCCGGCCGGCCGGAACCTACACACGCTCCGGTACGCCTGCGCAGTCCTCCGGCCTGCCGGTTGGTCGAACGAGTTTTCGTATTTGCTCCGGCCGCCTGTACAGTTATAACTGAAAGGTGTGCCGGACCCTACACACGCTCCGGCGGCCTGTCGCAGGCATAACTGTGCAGGCAGAACTGACAGGCCGCCGGAGCGTGTGTGGCCGGCATTACGGTGGGATTGTCATGAATTGTGAATGGGTGAGGACACGGAAGCAGGACTGTCATGCCGCACTAGATGTTACTGTACGGGCATCCGCTCGTAGATAAGGCACAGATACGAACATGTGAAGATAAAGCGTTCCGGGATAACACGCTGTGTAGATTGGTATAGTTACTGGCGTTTCGGAAAAGCTTGCTGCCTCACTCTTCGGGGCCAAGTAGTACAAGTAGGCTACTACTTGGGCTGTTTGACCCCCCGAAGATGAACGCACTATGTGCCCTTGAAGCATCGTCAACTTTACCTAACCATTATATAAAATCGTGTTCCGACAAATGTACACCCTTTATTATCTGTTATTTAATACAGTTTATATTAAAAATAGTCCAACATGTTTCGAACTATGTTAAAGTTCATCTTCAGGGACTCAATTGTTTGTTACACCAGCTACAGACGTATGGTACACCACTAACAAACAAACGGTGAACACAAGCAGCTGATACAGTGACCACAAACTCAACGCAGTTAGCGACATTTTATCTACCAACTTATATATTTTAATGAGTACCGTACGTTAGAAGGAAGGATAGAAATGACGGGAAGACGAGGGAGAAGACGTAAGCAGCTACTGGATGACCTTAAGAAAAAGAGAAGATATGGAAATTGAAATAGGAAGCACTAGATCGCACCGTGTGGAGAACTCGCTTTGGAAGAGGCTTCGGACCTGTCGTAAGACAGACTACAGAATGAATGAATGAATACGTGTAGAGCTGGTGTAATAAACAATTGAGTCCCTGAAGATGAACTGTAACATAGTTCGAAACATGTTGGACTATTTTTAATATAAACTGTATTAAATAACAGATAATAAACAGTGTACATTTGTCGGAACACGATTTTATCTAATCAAGAAAATGTACGGTACAAATAACATAAATGTACGGTACAAATAACATAAATGTACGGTACAAATAACATACAGTTTACCTAACCATACTGCCATCGCAGAATGAGACAGACAATGTGTGTATACCGTAACATTGTGGCGCGTTCGCGTAACCATTGTTGACATAAAAACGCAAAAATGCGTTAATTTTGTATTGCTGACGTACATGTAGCTGTCAACAATACAATAAATATTGAAAGCGGAGCCACAGACACGCAGCAATGCGTTCTCTGTATTGTTGCGCTACATGCCCCTGCCAACAATATTACACACACTTATGTCTTCATGTAAATTGCCCTTTATTTTTGTCCGATTTTAACCAAATTTGGATCTTCCCCCGACAGATTTTCATAAAAGTTAGAAATACGAAATTTCACGGAAATCCGTCCTGTGGGAGCCGCACTGATACAGAGGGACAGACGGATTGGTACGAAGCTAATACGCACTTTCTGCGACTATGCAAACGCTCCTAAAAACTGAATTTTCAGTGTCGCCTCTGTCAGACTCTCAAATCTCATAACACTACATTTTGCCCACGGAGTGTACTTCCGAGTTTCCTACAATTCCAACACTAAACAAGAAAGGCAGTGTACGTGTACTGTAACATTGAAGCGCGTTCGCGTAACCAATATTGCCATGGAAAAGCAAAAAGTATTATATATTCTGTGTGTCTGTAGCCTTAGTTATCCAGGATGTAAAGCGCATGCGCTATATTACATTGTCATCTGTGGCCTGTCTGGCTGTACCATATTTTACATTATCTCATAAACAGCAGAAGTTTCGGAAAAAAGTTACTGAACATAAAATGTGCGTTTTGATTTTCTCTACAACTTTTATCCGTAACATTTCTCATTATAAGAAGAATTTAGCGAGATATTATCATAAATGTACATAGGTCTTCATGTGAAGTACCCGTTACTTTTGTCAGATTTTAATGAAACTTGAATTTTATCGACAAATTTTCTAAAAATATTCAAGTTTCAAATTTCATGAAAGTCCTTCCAGTGGGAGCCGGGTTGTTCTATGCGGACGGACAGACAGACGGGCATGATAAAAGCTAATAGTCGTTTTTCGCAATTTTGCGAACGCGTCTACAAAAAAGAGGATTTCCCGAAACAGTATTAGCCGGCTGCTCTTTGTAATGGGGAAGAGTTGTATTTACTGCGAGACAGCAACTGAATATTCAGATTTTCAGAAGTTTTTGATAAATTTCGTGCTTAAAAGGGTTAAATCAAAAGAAATTCCAAGTTTTAAAGCTGTAATGAGTACATATAATAATTTATTACAAAAATTTATGTGACCTACGTGACAAATAAGTATACAAAAGAATGCAGACGTAAATAGTGGTGCAGTTGTTATTTTGCTCACCCTGAAAACACACTTTTGCCCTTGGCAGAGGATTCAGATTTTATTTTCACTTTTAATTTGTCTGTGCGCTCTTCTAAATTGCACATATAAAATAATTTACACGTAAATTTATTATCAAAATACATATTTATCACACATCCCAATATGAGTACACATAATAATAATAATAATAAATCAGATTTCACAGAAATAAATGTATTTAAAATTCACATAACTGTGTGCAACCGAAAACTGTCGTTAAATACACCAACCAGTAACTTCCGTTAAACGTCAAAGTTGCACGATTTCCATGTCAATACTAAATAAATAAAGTCTCCCTTCTACAATTCATACTGTTAAGCTCAGCAAATCACATTTGAGAACAACATGAAAGGAGAAAGTTCTAAACCATAACACAGTCATTTCATAATTATACAGAGGCTACAGACAGAAGTCCCCTTGATTCTTCCCTCTAATATCTCCCTCAAACTGTTATGTTCAGTGGCGGACTGGCCAGGGTGTCAGCTTGCCCGATGGCAAGTGGGCCCCCTTAAACATTAGACAATATGTTAAAAATGTTAATGACCTTTTAGTAGCTTGAAAATATAATAGAAGTTCCAATATTATTGCTGTCTGCAACTAAAATTTACGTTGTATTACTATTTTAATAAAAATTTTTTAATAAAATCCACCATTTATTTAAAATTTAAAAATAATTTAAAAATTCAATTATAACAATCTGTATTTACATTTAGTATCTACTGTATACTGCCAGTAATATGTACAATATATGTACACTGTAATTACTAAAATATATACATTTATTTCGCAAAAATTTTAATTGTACCTTTTCTCCACTTATGTATTTTTTGAAAATTTTATTTATTTCTTATAAAAATTAAATTATAGCCTTATAGTTGTGGGTGGGCCCCCTTTGTCTTCTGGCAACCAATATTTTTAGACCCAGTCTGCCACTGGTTATGTTTCCCCCTCCAACTACGTAGTCATATCGGCAGTACTAACCACATGATACCCTTCACTAGTAACTGCTTTGGTCAGCTTTGAACGGAATCAAACAGCAGGCAGAAAGCAGCAAGCACTGATGACACGCACTGCAACATCCATGGGACCTCTTTCTGTAACCTCAGTAGACGAGTTCATTTTATGTACATCAGACCCTGTAATTTGTAAGTAATTTGTATATGTTCACAATTTAATACTTATTTTATAATAAAAATACTATATATGTACTATATACATACTATGTATGTACTACACACATACCATATATGTACATTTTTTAAAGCTATGCTTATGGATATCATATCAGTACCCTCATCAACTACTTTATGGCAAACAACACCATACAGTTTTATATATAGCTACTGTACCTATAAGTCTTCTAAACACTGACATCCACCAGTGTGCACTGTGTCACGTACCTTATCTTCATAGACACTACAGCAAGAACCTCATATCTCCAAATACTCAATGATATGACAATAAAATGTTTGAATACTTATTTACACATCAACACTATATACCAGTGGTTCCCAAAGTGGGCGGTACCGCCCCCTGGGGGCTGTGGGATTACCGAAGTGGGCGCTAATAGGTACGAGAGGTGGAAGGGAGCGCTGTTATTATCACAGGGAGGCGCTAGTAGACAAGCAGTGCATTTATTTTTATAATAAAATTCACATAAAGTAATTTTTGTGTTAAAAATAAAAAATGAACTAAATTTCTTAGTATTTTAATTTATGAATCTTATTCAAGCACATTTTATTTTTTAATACACTATTGCTACATGAATTATTGTTAATCATAAAAAATATAATAAATTATAATTTATTAATTAACACAAAAAACATTAAGTTTAACTCTTATAATTTTATTTAAACGATTTTTTTAGATATAAAATAAAAGTGGAAACAAAAATGCATTTATGTTTTTTTAAAAAAAGGTAGGGGGGTGCTGTGGGTGTGTATATGGAACCAAGGGGGCAGTGGTCCGAAAAAGTTTGGGAACCACTGGTGTACACCATATTAGGACTAGAATATTAAGATTAGAATATGAAATTCAAGGCAATTAGTCAAAAGGAATGATGTCCTCACAGCAGTGTTGCTAAAGAGTCAAGTCTTCTGGGAGGCGACAGCATGTCGCAGGCTATTATGTCCGTGTCACAATGCCTCAGAGTGCCTTTGAAACTTCAGGAACACACAGCAACAGTGTCACATCCCAGAAGACTTGTGTCTTCAACACTCCATAAATTTTCTTAACCTTGATATTAGCTGCATGTAAATGTTTCTTGCCCAGAAGCAAGCCTTCCAGTACCTTCATGCTAGAATTTTGGGTGGACAGAACCACTCTGGACATGATGTCAAAAAGGAATATATAAGATCAATCATCCACTTCATTGTGATCAGTTTGACACAGTTATCACCGTTCCTATCAGGAATTAAATATAAAATAAAGACAACACATTTTAATGTTGACTTTTATAGAATGAAATCTCAAAATATGAGATCTGAGGTTTCAGTGTTAGTAAGATTTTACATTATGGTGTTCTTGGATTATGACACCGTGTAGTCTGGTGGGTGGTTATGTTTCAGAGGAACATACTGCCTCCATATTGAGCCTACAGCAGATCATTTCATGACACTGACAGCATCTGAGATTATGTTGCACTCAATGTTACAGTGATTCAGAGATAAATTGGAAAACATTTCAGAAGTGGATGAGGCATGATAGAGGTATTAACCAGAAATTTGTCTAGAGGGAGGGAGAAAAACCACAAAAAAAAAAAATCAGTCAGGATATCTGGTGACCTGGCCATGATTTGAACCAGGTAAGAGTAGAGTGTTACTGCTTCACCAAACCACTCACTCAGGTAGATATTAAGATGGAGGCGGTATGTTCCTATGAGGCATTGGTGTAAGACTGCATGGTGAGACAGTCCTGAAGACCAACATTTCTAAATCTGGTGACTGCCACCTTGAACAGTTACACACAGTGCTCTCTGTCTTATCTGCACTTCTGTCCATGAAATGAGTTTGAAGTGATATACATATCATGCCTACACTTAAAGAGATGAAGGATGGTTCTTATCAGTACAGTCTCTCATACATTACACAAAAATACACACATTCACTCTATTTAACAATATGCTCAACTGTTGTAAAAAATACCATTGTTTCTACAAAAATGTAGAAACAAAACTAGTTTGGCAATGTATTATTTCCAGGTATTATGGTATTACGTATTATTCTAGTTTTAATAACACTGTTTGCAGCTGCATTCATTTACATACAAATATAACATGTTCTATGACTCACTCACCTAATTTCAATCACAAGGTCTAATCTTGTTTTTTTTTTTTTTTTTTTTTTCACCTAAGACATGTTTTTCTTTTGTTTTTCAAAATTCCAACATACTAGTCACCAGACAGTTTCAGTGGTTGATTTCGGCTGAAAATGTTTGATGTAATTGTGTCTACAAAATTTTGGTTCCACACCTGTTCTAAGTTGTAGGAATTTGGTGAGATGGAGTCCTTTCTTTCTGCAACATTAAATAGACCCAGTGCACCAGCTGCTGTTGACAGATCAGCACTGGTGGACTGAAGTGTTGAAACACAGACTTGCTCCCATTGGCAACCTGTCTACCACAAATCTCACATGGACTACCACCTAATGACAAATGGGCCTACACAGTGAGCAGCCCGCAACCCACCACCCTGGCCACAGTGTTGCCTTTTTTTGGCAGTTTAAGTGGTAATTCTGATGACTGAGAGGAAGTTACAGATAGCAGTCTTAAGTACAATTACAAAAGCTCATTCACGTTATACCCCCCTAAATCAAAATGCATTTCTGTCAGTTTTTGTGCTCCCAAACGTACAGATTTTTACAAAATATGCTATTACAACCATATTAAAAGAATGTTCAGTTTAGTTCACATCTTCCTTCACAATCTAAATATCTATGATGCATCTAAATATTATCTTCCAAACATTCCTTATGGATTTTCCAATCAAGATAATACATACAGCAAAGTTTTAGGCTCCTCATGATAGTGAATACCAAGATTATGTAGTCCTGAGGTATGACACTGCATAGTTCTTTGTAGATGATATCAGTGTTTAAGAAGATTTTTCTGCTGCCATGCTCAGGACAGATGTGCAACCAGCTGCTACAATCTTAACACACATCCGAACATAGATGGAGGAGGTTCCTCTTTAATGTCACACAGTGTCATACACCAGAAGACAATAATCTCCCTATTACATATCAGCGGTTACCAACCTCTGGACCGTAGATCCCTGGACAGGTGCAGTGTCACTGCAAGTGGTCTGCAGATCCATATGCACAACAAAAACAAGATCTAAGATTGAAACTTTGATTGCTTCAACTGGATTTTCAATCTCTGCAAGCAGCAAAACAGCACCAGCCATCTCTATTAATCACTCTGAATAAACAATATGCAAACACAAAGTCTGCAGACTGAATAAATAGTATATCTCACTCATACATGTACAGTAAAACCCCAATTTAATGCTCATGCATTTAGTGAAATCCCGGATTTAGTGATGATTTTTTCATGTCCCGACAATAGCTCCATATAAACAAATAAACCTCCATTTAATGAAAACCTTGATTTAGTGAAATATATTCTAATCCCCAGCAATTCATTAAATAGGGGTTTTACTGTATGTAGATGCCGACGTTATTAATAAAATATAAACACACCTCGGAGTGTTCACTGTATAGTTCATCTTTTTGTCATTATAATATGTACTTCATAAATCAATGAATACTAACAGGGCAATTAGTATCATGTGGGAATAAGAAAAAGTTTTGACATTACAAAAAGGGTCCTTACAAACAATAAGGTTGGGAACCAGTATAATATACACTCCCTTCCCACACAAAGGCTGCATCTTCCTGTATCTACAGCTGCATCCCCTCTATAATCACTTTATGAACATTACATGAAATGTAAAGTGCTAAAATTTGAGGTTATGTCTGACAAATTTAACACAGAATGACTTTCTGCTTAAGTAATAAATTCTTTACAAGAATAAAACAGCATAAAGTGATGATGATGATGATGATGATAATAATAATAATAATAATAATAAGTAAATAAAAAATGGGTATTTACTAATGTGTGAGCTTAACAGCACAAGTGTCAATAATAATAATAAATAATAATATAATAATAAACAATATAACTGTAGGATTGCACATTTGTGCAATAGGAATACAGGCTGTGACACCGCTCCTTCCAATTCATTTTCAATGAAAGTGATCCTTAAGGAGTTATACCTCCACTCCTCCATACGTTGTCATGGTATGGTGCTTAATTAACACAGAGACAAATTTACTTTTACCTCTAATATCTCATAGATTGTAACTAACACTGGTAATATAATTTAGGTGGTGTTACTTGCAGATAGGCAACAGAACATGACAAAAGTAACAGTCATAACATCCTATCCGTACTCTGCAAGAAAGAGTAAAAACATTATCTTTCGTACGTTTGAGACTGCACACGGAAATATTTATCTGTCTGTCCGTCATGGAACTACAGACATGCGTACTGAAGGCCAAGGTGTTGTTATCACAGAAATTTCTGTCATCAACTCTACAAACAAAATCTGAGGTACAAAAATTCAACATCTGTACAATGATGGACAGTTGAAAATATTTCTACTGGTAATGCTCTTTCTCTGCGTCTGTGTGTGTGTGCGCGCACGCACGCAGATAGTGGTTGTACAATCATTTTCTTTATACTGATAACTTATGAATAATTTTTAACTTGACATGGACAATTCATATGGCACCAACGTATATGTATATTCTTCCCTATTTGTACACTTGTAGCACACCACGTATAGCGGAGGAACCCTCAAAGAGTAAGGAACATATCTGGTTATGTTAAGACAATATCACTATATTATAACAAAGATGAAATTCCAGCGAAAGCTGTACTGAATGACTTGCGTGCTCTTATGCTTCTAATGCTACTCATTTCAGTACAAGTTCAGCATATTCTGATGAACGAAGCTACTAATTTTACTACACATAAAATTTATATCTGAGATTTTGTAAAAATATATATACAATTCTTTTGAGTGAAACACAAGTGCATAAGCGTGCTGATAACAAAGGCTGTCATTTGCCAGTTGTATCACCATCCCAATATCACAGCAAATTTACATCAGATCCATCTCAAGTGGCAACTTTCCACGATGCTTCCACATCATATAACTCACCTCCATCTAGTGCTGAAGTTAAGAATGAGTGGAGCTATACCTCTACTCCCCCTATATGTCTTCATGGTGTGGCCAAAGAAAACTTATTTTTACCTTCCACATCATATTCTGTATACATTCTTTGTCTTTTCCATATATGACTCAAGGAATGATACGTCTTAAGTTTAATTCCTGACAAAGTGCAATAAATGGCCACTATTCCTGAAAATTAAAAAATTACACAAAGGACAAGAATATTTATAGTTATTATAGTTATTAGTATGATATTATCCCTGCCATATCAGTAACATAGTGGTTCAGGAAATAAATTTCCCATTATTTCTTTGGAATGTAAAGTCTGGAATGTTATTTTCACTGATAACTAACTGATAAATTAATACAGTTTAGGGCACTGCAGTTACTGCTCCCACATGCATTCATCCTAAGAAGTCCGCAAACATTGTAGTACAGTGGTTAACACCCAAGTTTCATATCTGACAGGTCACGAACCCCACTACAGTTATTGAAACTGAAGATTTTCATGGTTTTCTTCAATCTCTCCATGCAAATAGTACTAAGTTTTACAATATGCCACAATCTCCACATCCTTTCCAATTCAGTATTCACACACTGTGTTCACCGTGCATCTTGACAATTTTCAGTTTCTTAACCAATGAATGCACTTTTTATTTTCATTATTTCTGTTCAATTCACCCTACATATGTTTCAGCCGCGACCCGGCCATCGTCACAGTACATTGATAAGTTCACTTCACTGTTCACTGGTCCATTTGGTATTATCACAGAACCGTTACACTGTTTGAGGCAATTTTTTCATTGACAATCACCGGTATGCAAAGTTTCTTCAAGCTTTTTCTTGAAATGTCTTCGTGTATATAGTATTTATGTTGCGTTAGAAGTGTAAAGTGTAGGGCTATAAATTGTGAATATAAAGCACTATGTCAGAAGTTGTTGAA
The DNA here is from genome assembly GCA_021186555.1 of Reticulitermes speratus. Taxonomy (NCBI): domain Eukaryota; kingdom Metazoa; phylum Arthropoda; class Insecta; order Blattodea; family Rhinotermitidae; genus Reticulitermes; species Reticulitermes speratus. The sequence continues at coordinate 6,085,541 of JAJKFL010000012.1, read as the reverse complement.
ATCATTAAAATTATTAAAATTATTAAAACCTGTTAAAATTGCTGGCAGTTGGTTTTGTATGGATGTTTGTTACAGGATATGGACGTCAACATCTATACAAAACCAACTGCCAGCAATTTTAACAATTTTTAATAATTTTAATAATATTAACGATTTCAACAACTTCCAACGACATAGTGCTTTATATTCACAATTTATAGTGCTATACTTTCCACTTCTAACGCAACATAAATACTATATACACCAAGACATTTCAAGAAAAAGCTCGAAGAAACTTTGCATACCGGTGATTGTCAATGAAAAAATTGCCTCAAACAGTGTAACGGTTCTGTGACAATACCAAATGGACCAGTGAACAGTGAAGTGAACTTATCAGTGTACCGTGATGATGGCCGAGTCACAGCCGAAACATATGTAGGGTGAATTGAACAGAAATACGGAAAAAAAAAAGTGCATTCGTTGGTTAAAAAACTGAAAATCAGTATTCACAATTAATCATATCACGTGATTGTGTACAATCTTTGGTGATGATTAGCTAATGTTAGCTTATACTACAAACAAACTACAAGATCACTTAAATGTCAGATGACAAATTAATGACACACAGAGTGCTCACTGTCCATGAAGCAACCATTCTTCTGAATTGACCGAATGGTTAATTTGATTGATTGATTCAGTCATTCATTCGATGGTTACTTTTAATAATGCTGTCCAGCTGCATTCATTATGAAACACCAACTGGTAAGATGATTATGTATGATGATTTCATACACACTGAAGAAAAGATTAAATTTTGAAATAAATGACATATTTTAGGTACTTCCCATCATTTACTTCCAGTGGCTGAAAAAAACCATGAGTACAGTTGGTCTGCAGGCTAAGACTCCAAACCAGACAAGTCATGTTTGTTAACCAGTGAACTTCTTTGGCAGGTATACCTGTAACAGTTGAGGTTCTTACAGTAGTGACCATGAAGATGGAGAAAGTATTTTCCTTCAAACACTTGTAAATTGCTAACAGACTATACGGTGTCATGACAGTAATTTTCAGTGAACATCACTGGCCAATAAAGCTGACAGCTGTGATGAATACTACACCACCAGTGCACAAATCCTGCACACCAGGTCGCCCAAGGCAACTAAATTTTGTACGGTGTTGTTAGTATGGAACTTCCTTCATGTCACCCCTCCAGCACCTAGAATTTTGAAGTAGCTCCTAGATTTTTGCAAAATTTGTGCACACCTGGTTTACACCCTGTAGATACTAACATTCAATAGGCGTGTAGAAGCTGAATTGCCCATAAATATTCCACCCGAGAATTCCATCCATTTTAGAGAAGGAGAAACTACATATGTAGTTATGATATTACCATCTGATAGCAGCTCATTTGAACATTTATACTTGTTAACATCATCAGAGGGACCTTCCAAGTATAGTCTATAAAAGACTGTCCCGTTTTTAATCAAAATCGACACAACAAACATCTTATTTAGGGCTAACATCACGGTGTTTGATGTGTACATAATATTCAGGGTTATAAACGTGCCTTCAGATATGTTACACGAAATGTGATCGTGTGTCACGTGCATTTTGAAGTCTTCACATACACCATACCAACAGCACCTGACCCCAGCAACATCAAACAGCGGACACCGCACTGGTTTGTATTCGCAGACCTCCTCATGTTCTGCCTCAAATAAACTCAGTATTACAGGACATCCAAAGTTCTTGTATTTGCACTGATACTCAGCACATCTAGCTATCGTCTCTAATGAAAAATTTCTTCCATTTGTGACAGGGCACTCACACGTGGAGCATTTTTTACATCCATTACACGCACTGTGCCCTCTCACACAGAAATGTATTGGGAAAGGAGAATACTTTTGACAGGATTTACACTTAACTTCTTTTAGGATGATTCTGCTAACCTCTTCAGCTATTACAAGTTTGGACCGATATTCCTCGAGCATATCGTATGGTGATCGATGTTGACTGGGCTCTGGTGGCATACCGCACAGCAACTTTATCTTGCTTGCAATCATTTCAAGAGCCACGTTTTGTGTGATGAAAACGTCTTGGCATATCGGACATTTCGGAATCCCTCTACTACAGGTGTCACAAAGGTTATGTCCTCTTGTGCAAAGGCTGATGGGAGGAGACATATACTCCAGACACACTGGACATTCTATTTCCTTTAGTGTGACCTCTTCTGTCCTTGACATTCCAGTCTCTTGCATCAACAACTGGACCATCCGATCTGCAGACAAAATTGCAACACTGTCAACAGGTACAGTTCGGTGCAGATGTAACACATGAGATATTTATGACCATGAGGATTCACACTGCTTCTTCTGGCTATGACACCGTGTATCCTGCAACATGGGTACCAGGAGCGTGGATAGGGTGGGCAAGTGGTATGACTGCCCCCAGGTAGCAGAGTCCAAGGGGTGGCAAAATAAATAAAAAAATCATTCTCTGCGCTTAACAAACTTTAAAGTAGTGAGACAAATGAGACTTACATAAATAACTGTGATTCTTTTAAAGTTCATAATTTCTGTCAGGGGCGGCCATTGCTAATCATTCACCAAGGGCGAACGATTAAGAGGACATGCTGCCAGCATCTACAGGACAAACATTAGTACCTAACTGTATTAAGTCATAACCCCAAATTCAGTTCATACACGTCACTGGATAATGTGATAAGACAGCCATACAAACACTGTGGTCTGTGGAACACTTTGTTCACGTTTCCACGAAATGTCAAAATCACAATGTCATTAAATTTACAAATCTAGAAACTGGTTTTGTCCTCAAGCTGTTAAGTCAGTGTGGTCCAAAATGAATACCACATACCAATGTCTGTTCTTCTTCGAACAACGGCTCCAGAATTACTCTGAGCCCTACTCTTTTGACGACTATGTCTCAGCCCCACTTTTAAATGCATTACAGATGTAATAAGCATCCCTCTGCAAGTCATAAAGGCAAATGATGTAGTGGAGATACAGCTCCACTCATTCTCATCTTCTGCGCTAGGTGCACGCAAGAGGTCAGCTTCACACCTCAGTCGCTTCACCTCCAGTATCCTTTGAGTATGAGGCTGGTTGGGCCACAGAGATGGTCTGAAATCTTTGGAGAAGAGACAAATATCCTTCTACAGCTAGGAATTAACCATGATCCCCCTTGCACACACATAACGATGGTACTTTAAACGGGAGGTCTGAAACGTCGACCGCAAAAAATTACTCCAGATAAGAGGGGGGGGGGGGTGCGCATAGCAATCGGAGCAGATATGTTTCGCTTCTCCACAGCATCAGACCGCTTCTGGGGCCCATCCAACCTACTACGCAATGAATACTGTTCAGTGCTGGTAACTAGAGACTCTGAAGGTGCTTAAGGAATGCGGCAGTATGGGGTGGGCATTCGCCTGATGAGGGTGTATGACTTAGCAACTGCTACCTGTGCAAACACATGTATCACCTACTTTAGAGTGACTGTGTCGGCCCCTACAGTTTTAGCGGTCGATGTATTCTGGACTGGTATTATTCACCGACGTCTCTTGCCATAAAACAGGTACTAGCTTCATACCCTGCGCCAACCCTTTTCCTTCGCTTTTCCCCACTTCCTCACCCCGCAAGTTTCAATATACGGGTACTGGATTGTACTGGAGGTAATGCGAACAGGGAGTAGTGCTAACCACTCACCTATATCCAGTGCAAAGGTTTACAGTGCGTTCAGCTAGCCCTCCACTCCTCCATACGTCTTCATAACATGATGCATAATTAAACACAGAGGCGACTTAACTTCCGGCAGTTTGCAGGCGAAATAACACGTTGTTAGGAGACGCAATGTAATTACTGTAGACAGTGTAACGCGCGACAGATGTGTGCCCACTCGCTGTGGTGCCAAACATCACACGATTCTGCCGTAACTGGTGTGGTGTCGTTACTGAGAACCGCCTTCTGAGAATTTCTGTCTCAAGGCGACTGTCATGCTGTCCTTTCCTCAACTATTCAAAACTGTACCGGGTCACGTCTCAAAACACCGTGAACTTCACACCCACCTTTTCCCTGCTTGACACCTCTTTTCACTCGTGAAGATGCTGGCACAATTTAATGACAGTTTATCACGCACATTATCGTCCCGTAACCTTCGACAACCTTCGGCTCTAGTCACGAAGACTCCTACCACACACAACACTCCTCTCGGCAGGACTGGCGTGAGATAAAGTTTGAGGGGAGGCACGCTAGCCTGCGTAATGGGAGAGTGTGGTCGGAGGGGAAATTGTGGCAATGCGCATTGCCATGGTAGCCAGTGACAGCGTTGTTCGGTTCGTTGGGCTTTGTCTCGTAAACATTCTGCTACCGTTTGGTCCTTCTTGCACCTTAGATAGGCCATGAAGATCCAGAGGGGGAGTATAGGTATAGCTCTACGCTTTCTTTAACCTCGGCGCTATATGTGGGCGTGGGTGGTCAACGCCACGCCCCGGACGCTTTACCCCAGGGAAAGAGACTCAGTGCCCATTTTACAAGAGGCTGGGTGGGCTCCAGGGTCAGTCTGGACGGGTGCGGAAAATCTCGCCCCCACCGGGATTCGATCCCCAGCCAGAAGAGCTCAGATCTCAATAAATAAATTATAGAGGGAAAGAAGGAATGACACAAAGCTTAGCTGTAAAAGTTTGATTTGTATTCAGAAAGAACGCGGTTCAATTCTCGACGTAGTTCCTGAGGTTTGTAGTGGTTGGCTTCCAATTTTCCACGTGACCGTGGCCTATTTCAGGGCACTAATCCAATGTTTATTTGGCACAGCTGCAGATATTATGAGAAAATCTGTCAGGGCAACCGGTGCCCGAACCGGGTACTTACACTAAAAAATCAGACGCGTTGCCGGATGGTCTTCGCACTCCGCTGTGTATACTCCCACCATACAATCACACTGCACAATCACACCGCCCACGATGGCCCCTCTGTTGAATTGAATCTCACAGCCAATGGACCTTACACTTTTCATCGCAGTGTTAATTATGGCAGGCTGGATGAGTGGAATGTCGCGGTAATCGGCTTAGCTAAAAAAGAAAAAAAAAGAGGCTCGGATTATTATGTCAGGCTCTCCGGCGAAGATGGAAGTACTGTACGTGACTGAGAGATGACAAAGAATCCGCAAAAAAATTAGTATTAGAAGTAATAAAGTTAGTGTAATACAGGATCTAACACACACGTAACAGTTACGCACGACATTGCTACGCCGTACGCGCGTTCGCCTTGGTAAGCAGTTAGCACACTGCCTCCAGTTCCGAAGCGTTTGTTTATCTGCTCTTATCGGTGTAAGGTGTGACCGGCCATTAAAGATACGACAGCCTGTACATTAGTTCCCGAACTTGCCACTAGGGCCGAGAACGGCAAGTAGTACACATAGCTGCCAGTAGGTACCGTAGTATCGCTACCTTCTGGGCCAGGCTCGTCAGTTTTGCAGCAATAACCTTCTTCTGTGTGATTACCAAACAGGCCTGTTTCACACAGCGAGAAGTACTGTCATGACAGGTTAAAATACTAGTCAGAACGACAATTATGGCTGCAGCCTGTTTCACAGAACGACAAACGACTTGTAAACTAAAACAAAGTGACAGGTAAATTTAAGCCGCTTGACAAGTGTTTGTTTCACAGATGTTTTCCTGTCACAGTCACTTGTCGTTGTAGAGCGTCTTTTGAACGAGGTAGCGAGTAAGGTGAGACTAGTCGCGTTTAGATGAATGTGTGGTTCAGTGATTCGGAAGAAGAGAGTTTAATTGTGGCGGTTCGGAGAAAAGGAATTTAAAGAAGCAGGGTAAATTATAGTGAGTTGGAGGGCGGTTATGAATATAACGAGAGGTTCCGTCTAACTTCACTAAAAATGGAAGAACTTCTTAGCGTGATTGGACCCGTTTTGCACCGAGAAAACAACCGAAGACACGCCCTAAGTAAAAAGCAGTTGCTACAAACAGCATTGCATTGGCTAGGGACAGGAGGTAACAGTAAGGTAAAGTTGACCCTACAACAGGCCATGAAGGCCCAGAGGGGGAGTAGAGGTATAGCTCTACTCTTTCCTTAACCTCGGCGCTAGATGGGGGTGGGTGGTCAACGTCACGCCCCGGCCGCTTTAACCCCCGGGAATGATCCGGTACCCATTGTACAGAAGGCTGGGTAGGCCCCACGGCCGGTCTGGACGGGTGCTGAATATCTCGCCCCCACCGGGATTCGATCCCCGGAATATCATTCTGTGGGTGATATTCACGGTGTCTCATGCAGAGCAGTGCGTGAGGTAGCGGCTGCTGCCATAGTCGGTCTGCTGGTGTCGCAACATGACGCAAGTATCACGCTCGGGGCCGAATGCCTTTAGTGTGGCGATGCGTAGATGGGACGCCTACTGAGACTGACGCCCCAACCGATAATGAAGCAGACTTTGTTGACCGACAAGCAAACCATTCCATAAATGTTATGGTGGTGTGCGGGTCAGATCTGTGCTTCTGTTGGCCGAGCAACGTGCACGACGCCCGTGTTCTAAGAAACACCAGGATGTGCTTAATAATGGCAGAAGGGTGGCGACCAGTTGATAGGGGATGGCGCGTACCCACTGTGGAGCTAGTTCATCCTGTGTAGTCCCGAAATCCCAATGATGAAATCCAGCAATGATTTCTAAGGGCACACAGGTCAACGAAAACGGTCATTGAGAATGCTATAGGCCAGGGGTGACCAAACCGCGGCTCGCGAGCCACATGCGGCTCTTTGACATATAATGTGCGGCTCGCGGAAATATGTTGGCTGAGCTCCTTTTTGCATTACAATTCATATAAAAGGTAAATAAAAAGTTTTCAAGCTCCATAATTATTTACCGGTATAAACTGAGAGTCCACTGGATTAAAACGTAAGTTTAATGTTCACGGTGAGTAAATATATTTAAGATTTTTTGTAACAAAATGTGCGTGTAACAATAAAAACGTGTGTGTAATATCTGTTTATGTCTTGCGGCTCTGAAACATCTGAAGTTTATCGTATGTGGCTCTTACGTTAAGCAAGTTTGGCCACCCCTGCTATAGGCATTCTAAAAAATATTCCCGTGCCTTAATCATGTAAGGATGGAACCTAAATTTGCTTGTGATATTGTGAAGTGTTGTGTTACCTTATGCAGCTTTTCACGAAATTATGATTCTGTGCACTATAATGAAGAAAATGAGGCCAATGATGACGAGGTTAAGTTGCTAGCCATGAATGGTGAGCCTTTGAACACAGAAGGGGAGTCGCGCCTTCAGCAACTGCTTAATTACTTCAGACAGTAAATTGCATGAATCATAAAACAGAGGCGATCATTTTATATTAAGGTAAAGGTGAAGGTCTCCCTAGAACGGGTCATGAAGGCCCAGAGGCGGAATAGAGGTATAGCTCTACTCTTTATTTAACCCTGGCACTAGATGAGGGTAGGTGGTCAACTCCACGCCCCGGCCGCTTTTCCCCCGGGAAAGACACCCGGCACCCATTGTATAGGAGGCTGGGTGGGCCCCAGGGCCGGTCTGGACGGTTACGGAAAATCTCGCCCCCACCGGGATTCCATCCCCGGACCGTCCAGCCCGTAGCGAGTCGCTATACCGACTGAGCTACCCCGGCCCACGATCGTTTAATATGGAATTAATATTTACAGATTTTTATAAGAAAATTTAATTTTTTTAGATAATTTTATATTACCTAAAAATTAAATTTTCTTATAAAAATATATAAATATTAATTCCGTGTAACCGTACTCCTAGGTACAAAAGTATATTTTACTCTTATCAGTAGTACAGTCACAACCAATACATACACTTGCAACACGTAATCAGGCTACCGGTTTCAGCTTCAAGGAGCCATCGTCAGGCCTATAGCAGAAAACTATAAAAAAAACAAACTCCATACATTTGGTAAGAGGAAAACTCCCCCATTTTTTTACAGTTACGTATACAAAATATGTAATCCTACGTGTTGAATTTCCGGCTTTTATTCACTTAAACAGGCAAGCCTGTCCTAGCACCTATCCCATTAGCAAAAATACCACTAAAGGGTTTACAAGGCGGTTTACCGTAATGGAAATGTGAGGTTCAGCTAATGTTCCGCAAGAAAAGTTACGGTAGCTGGGACGCATTACCTGACTGTCAGCCAAACAATAACTTCTGTCATCCTTAAAGGCAAGGTCCCGAGCTCAAACATAGACCTTGAGAGACTGGAAAATGACAAGTGCTTTAACGTTAGGACATTTTATTGTTAATATTTTTTACTGTAAAATAGCCACGACATTAAAAATATCAATAATTGAATAAATTTATTCATCCTTTGTGCCTTTCTTATACTAACCCTTATAAAGCAATATTCTGACAGCCGGTATCATTTATCACTAGCCCAGCTTGTGAACAGAAATTCTTTTCAACGATTAATGTTTGAGCAACTTTATTTGCAAACTTCGTCTTTAATTGTAGAGCCGTTAGATGACTCGTGACAAGCAGAAAAGTTCGCAAGCAGATTTAGGACACTTGTCAGTTGTCACTCCGTCGGTCCGTAACAGACCCCTGTGTTCATTGTTACGCGTGTTAAGTGCATCGGTGATTATAATTAAAGGTTAGCATGTGTCTTAGAACTATCGTAAAGAGTATGTGTGCACAGACAGAATTTAGAACTACTGTGTACAGAGGGTTTAGACTATTGGTGTGCACAGACAGAAGCTTTAGAACTACTGTGTACACAGAGGGAAGTTTAGAACTATGTGTCACAGACAGAAGCTTTAGAACTACTGTGTACACAGAGGAAGTTTAGACTATTGGTGTGCACAGACAGAAGCTTTAGAACTACTGTGTACACAGAGGGAAGTTTAGAACTATTGGTGTGCACAGACAGAAGCTTTAGAACTATTACCGGGGATTGAACATGGTTGACAGACAGAAGCTTTAGAACTACTGTGTACAAGAGATTTAGAACTATTGTGTGCACAGACAGAAGCTTTAGAACTACTGTGTACACAGAGGGAAGTTTAGAACTATGGTGTGCACAGAGAAGCTTAGAACTACTGGTACCGGGTGAATTAGAACTATGGTGTGCACAGACAGAAGCTTAGAACTACTGTGTACACAGAGGAAGTTTAACTATTGGTGTGCACAGAGATTAGAACTACTGTGTACACAGAGGGAAGTTAGACTTTGGTGTCACAGATGGAAGGTAAGAACTATCGGTGTGCACAGGTGTGCACAACGGAAGGTTAGAACTGTTGTGTACACAGAGGGAAGGTTAAGAACTATCGGTGTGCACAGGTGTGCACAGACGGAAGGATTAGAACTGTTGGTGTACACAGAGGGAAGGTTAAGAACTATCGGTGTGCACAGCACAGACGGAGGTTTAGAACTAGTGTACACAGAGGGAAGGTTAAGAACTATCGGTGTGCACAGGCGGAACGTTTAGAACTAGTGTACACAGAGGAAAGGTTAAGAACTATCGGTGTACACAGGTGTGCACAGGCGGAAGTTGTTAAGAACTAGTTGTACACAGAGGGAAGGTTAAGAGCTATCGGTGTGCACAGGCGGAAGGTTTAGAACTAGTGTACACAGAGGGAAGGTTAAGAACTATCGGTGTACACAGGTGTGCACAGGCGGAAGTTTTAGAACTAGTGTACACAGAGGGAAGGTTAAGAGCTATCGGTGTGCACAGGCGGAAGGTTTAGAACTAGTGTACACAGAGGGAAGGTTAAGAACTATCGGTGTGCACAGGCGGAACGTTTAGAACTAGTGTACACAGAGGGAAGGTTAAGAACTATCCGGTGTACACAGGTGTGCACAGGCGGAAGTTTTAGAACTAGTGTACACAGAGGGAAGGTTAAGAACTATCGGTGTGCACAGGCGGAACGTTTAGAACTAGTGTACACAGAGGGAAGGTTAAGAACTATCGGTGTGCACAGACGGAAGTTTTAGAACTAGTGGTGTACACAGATAGAACTTTGTCTGTTCCTGGAATTTATCATAAAGCCAACAAGACATTATATTGCGAATCACTATTTGATACTTATCGCATATTCATACGCCATACGTAACCAGAGGACAGAACGTATATGCTACACGCATGTTAACTGGGTAACACTTCCTGCCGCATTCAGGATATACGAGGCGCGTTGCTGAATGTATGCTATCATGCCAAAGCTATTCCTTCTAACCGAAACTTCAGCTTGTTTATAAGGCATTCGTTGTTCAAAGCGTGGCAGAACGAGCTTTAAACGGAATGTGCCAAAAGTTAATCGTTGTCTGTTCGTTTATGATTTCCGATGAAAAGGTTGTGTAACGTAAATACACAGAAGTCCTTGATATGTTAATAGTTACTCTAATACCGACGTTTCGGAAGAATGTGTCACCCTGGATTAATTGCTGTCAACCCTGAAGATCGGCGGCACATTTATCCGAAACGTCGCTGCTGACTGCGAACCTACAAGGTGAATTAATTCCCGTCGCAGAAGCCGCAGAACATATGCAGAGGTCCTTGGGAAGTTAATAGCGAGTGCGAGGTATGCTACAAGCAGCACAGTTAAGTCCGACACGTTGCAGCAGCAAACACCGCGGTCATTTTTATAGGCTGGGCCAAGGTGTATTCTTAGTTCTGTTCAACATATAACAGTATATTCCCCTAGTTTACACGGCCAGGGCATGAACCTGATCACTTACCTCCTTTTAGTGTAGAGGTTAAAACTGAGTGGAGCCGTACCTCCATTCCCCCATATTCCTTCACGGCGCGATGGTTATATAAGGACCGACATAAGGACATAAGGACGTACATATCGGTGCGCACACATACCGGTGCACACACATATCGGTGCAATGTTATTTCGAAACAAACAAAGCACTTGACAAAACTGTCGAAGACGGCTAGTTGTAAGAATTCACGTTCATGTGGCCTGAGCTAATAAAGACAGAGGTAAAGGTAAAGGTAAAATTCTCCCTAGAACAGGCCATGAAGGCCCAGAGGGGGAGCAGAGGTATAGCTCTACTCTTTCTTTAACCCTGGCACTAGATGGGGATGGGTGGTCAACGCCACGCTCCGGCCTCTTTACCCCCGGGAAAGAGACTCAGTACCCATTTTACAGGAGGCTGGGTAGGCCCCAGGACCGGTCTGGACGGGTGCTGAGAATCTTGCCTCCACCGGGATTCGATCCCCAGACCGTCCAGCTCATACCAACTGAGAACACTTGCGAAATTCCAATATCCGAAGCTTTCGCAGCTGAGAAGGTGAACAAATTGCTGTGGGTTTGTGTGTCGCGTCAGTGATGGTATAGGACCAATGTCTGGGGACCAGCTGATGATGGGACACAACAAGTCTTTAAGACGGTGGTCATATGACCGTCATAAGAGGCGACTGACAGCGCGACAGCAATTTAGTGCGCTTGTAAAATGTCTTGTATCTATACGCAGCGCCTTTCCCGTCTCACAAGGCGCTGTAAGTGATGACACACTCTATAATTAGCATGGTATTTTTTGTGGGTGTAATAGTATACTCTTTATCGGGTTTTAAGACGTAGGTTGATTTTGGTGACATTTTCGAGGGGGGGGGGGGAAATGCGTTTTTTTAAATAGGGAAATACAGCATATGATGGCGTGCCTCCTTTTGTAGTTTCACGGGTCACGGCCATTGCAAATGTCAGTTTACTTCTGGACTGTAAGCCAAATTTAATAAGAATGGGACTAAACTTCAGGACGCGTAATTTCACGCTTCCGCCGCGATGTAGCTGAGATCTGCGCTCTTGTGGGATATTACGCAGCGTTGAGTGTTAATTCTGTACCGAAGTTTCGGGACAACCTATCTTGATCCTTGAAGATGGGACCGATAGGTTGTCCCGAAACGTCGGTACAGAACTACCACTCAACGCTGCGTAACATGCCAGAACAGCGCAGATCTAAAGTTCAAATTCTTTCAAACAAAATTGTAACGTCCCTGTGCACACCATGCAGGCGTATGGGGGAGTGCAGGTATAACCCCCTTATTCTTAACCTCAGCGCTAGATGGAGGTGAGTGCTCAGCTTCATACCCCGGCCGCTTTACCCCTGAGGAAAGTAAAACCGCCTATACATTGAATACGAAGCTGTGTTGACCTCAGGGTCAGTCTGGATGCTTTCAAGAAGAGAAAATTCTCTTTATTGTGGCGGGAATCAAACGACGATTCCTGGGTTGTCAGTTCCGTAGCGTAGTCGCAATATTGGCCGAGCTGATACAGCGCCTAGCACAGCTGTCGAGCGCGTATGAAAGTCGTACTGTATATACCACTTCGATGTGGCGAGTTTTTAAACTAAGACGCTTCTGTCACCTTCCCCACGTATTCGTTCTTTTTTTTTTTAATTTTTAGGCTCATTCGCAAAATTGCGAAAAGCGACTATTAGCTTCGTCATGTCTGTCCGTCCGTCTGTCCGTCTGTGAGTACGCATGGAACAACTCGGCTCCCACTGGACGGATTTTCACTAAATTTTATATTTGAGAATTAACAATCTGTCGAGAAATACAAGTTTCATTTAAAATCTGACAAGAATAACGGTACTTTACATGAAGACCTATGTACATTTATGGTAATATCTCGCTGAATTCTTCTTAGAATGACAAATGTTTCACACAAAAGTTGTAGAGGAAATCAAAACACACATTTTATGTCCAATAACTTTTTTCCTGAAAATCGTGCCGTTTATGAGATAATGTGGAAAAGTATGTTAGAGCCAGACAGGCCACAGATGACAATATAATACGGCGCATGCGCTTTGCATGCTGGATAACTAAGGCTACAGACACACACTCAGAATGCGTAATACTTATTGCTTTTCCACAACAAAAATGGTTACGCGAACGCGCCGCAATATTACAGTTATACGTACATTGCCTGTATTGTCTGTTATTTCTTCAGTTCCTCCTTTCTGCCTTATTTACATCCCGACCTCTCGGTGTCTGTGCTTCCAGCCTTCCATTCTGCCTCACTTCCGTGACGTGTCTCTCCTCACGTCAGCAGTTCTATCGATCTGCGGGCCAACATTTCAGTATTCCGCGTTACGCACTACCTCAAGGTAAGCAACGCTATTTAAAATTGAAGGTCGTGTCGTTTACAAACAGTACAAGAAATGAGAGAGTTGAATTTACTTCTGCAGCAGCTGGGGGCGGTATTTGCTGTTACAGTGTGCACTTAGCGGGCACAAGAGAATCAGGACGGCAAAGAGACGACCAGAAAATATTGGCTAATGGCGTCGGTGTACAAAACATAAATTAGCTTGTAAACATGCGTTTGGATTCAGCAAGAACTATATAAACACCATAATAATGCGTCATCGTCAAGTATAAACTGAATTTCATTTCGTAGCAAATCCATAGGACATAGCACTGACTTCCTCATAAAGGTAAAACGTAAAGTTTACCCTATGACCTGCTATGAAGGCACCGAGAGGAAGCAGAGGTACAACTCTACTTTTTCTTTAACCTCGGCGTTAGATGGGGGTGGGTGGTCAGCGCCACGTCCCGGCCGCTTTACCCCCGGGAAAGAGACCCGGTACCCATTTTACAGGAGGCTGGGTGGGCCCCAGGAACGGTCTGGACGGTTGCGGAAAATATCTTCTCCACCGGGATTCGATCCCCGACTGTCCCCTTCATATAAAACTAAATGTTAATTGGTGATACGAAAAGTTTTCGTTGCACGGCACTGTGCAAGCGCTGAAGTGGGCCAGGCCTCCTCGTTGTTACAAGTGTGTTGGCAACGTTGTGATTTAACCCCCCCCCCCCCCCATTATTCCAGAATTTGAGCCAGGGTTTTCTGTGTACGTAGATGATCAAATGACACAGGGAATGAAAGGGTCCTTTGAAAATCACTTTCCAAAAGGATATAAGCCACACAAATCCCTTTCACGTTGCTAAAATGAACATTTTTCCAAATTTTAAACGTATTTGTTTGTTTATCTGTGTGTTTACGGAAGTACGTCACAACAAATTGGAGTCACAGAAGTAGAATATAATTTTTGGGCCAAATAACTGGTGGCATGATAGGTGATTGGAAAGAAGATCCAGGATAAGAAACAAAGTGGCGTGATTCTGAAATGCATCGCTTATAATTCAGTTAGGCAATGTATAATGGGCTTGTGGTAAGGCTAAGCGGGCTCATACTTATGTTACTCATATTCCGTGCAGTTTCCTTACCCATACAAGTTTTATTGCCAACCACTGCACAAAGCAAACTTTTATGCTCGTCCATGTACATTGCAATCTGTCCACGTACAATACGCTACTTTCGTCTTTCTAATATTGGCTACATGTTTCGGCTACAATACGTAGCCGAAACATGTAGAAACGTGAAAAATGGTTTGTGCAGTGGCTGGAAATAAAACTTGTATGGGTAATCGCGTTCTTTGACAATTGCTCATTACTGATCTTTCGCCTTATAAACTTAATTACAAATGTCGAGATTTTGGAACCAATAATATTCAGTTTTTGTGACACAATAGGGTTCAGTTCTCCGTCCATATTATGTTACGAAAACAAGTTTTGTATATATATATAAAGCATCAGAAAACGTGACAAGGTTTTGTCTTTATTATTCTACATTAATGATACTGTAAGTACTTGTTGTTAACGTGAAGTATCCACGGTAAACACTGGCACAGTTTTACAACTGTTTAAAAATGGAACTTCATGCGTTTAAGTAGATTCAACTGTCTCTCATCACAGTTTCTCCATCACTGACTTAGACCTGTGATATTTCCATCCTGAATGGGAGGTCACCTTTATCATTACATGAGCTCTGCACAGCGCTGTAATGTAACATAACACATTTTCCTTGTCGAACAATGTCATTTACATTTTCAAAATAACTATGAGTAAGACAGGACATTGAATATTCGTCTCCATCCTTCGTTGAAATGGCAAACCTGTATTTGAATTTGGGAGTAATTTCTTTTGGGCCGATATGAAACACAGCACAGTAAAAGATACCACTTTGCACCCTCCAGCTCACATAAAACAATTCACCCAGTGTTATTATGGCTTGGTAATATCTCTGTGACCACGATACGTTATGAAGTACAGTTTTGAATTTTCTTGACACTCGCTGGACACAGCTACCGTGATGTTTGGTCTCTACATGTGTTCTGACAGTATCCATAGGACCACTCCAACTGCACCTGGTGTTTGATATCTTAGCAAATGGACACTTTTGCCTATCAAACAAACATTCATCAGCATGGTGCTTAGCTAGACTCCTGGTGACGAGCTTTGTGCATCCCATTTGGATATTCTTGCACGGGTACAATGTTTCGGCTGCAAGGTTTTCCAGGGAAAGGTTGCGTACCTTCACGAAAGGCCCCCTGCAAATTGGGCATTTGTCAAGGGTGATTCTGCAGGTACAGCACAGGTTGTGTCCGTTGTTGCAAAGCATGATGGGTGGCACCATATACTCCATGCAGACTGGACATTCGAGTTCTTGCAGAAGCCGACGTTGGAGTTCCTCTGTTATGTTGTTCATCTTGGTCTGCGGGTTGGCACAAATCCAAGTTTGGAACCTGTAACAGAGATTAGTAAATTTTTAATGTCCTTCAGTATTATATATGGTGAAACTGCAGTTAAATACAAAGCAGTACAGCCAGCTTTCATTATTTGGCACACATATCTGCCATTGTTTAAGAAAAATAGTTGGGAAATCCCCGTGTTTTGCAGAACTACGTTCGCTTTTCTTGTGCTGTGAAGATGTAAGATTTGGTGCTTTTAATTCCGGATTCCTTACGCTATAGACATAGATGAATCCATCAGACCAAACATCAACAAGACACCATTTAATCTGGTACAAATTTACCGACGTTGAGGCAGTAGATTCTTCCGGAACGTCAGCAAATTTCTACAAGGCCACATGGCATCACGTCTCAGAGGAGGGTAAATACTCACAGTCACCGCCGCGAGAACCTGAAAACTCTCAGGACTGTGTGTGTGCACTTAACTTTCCAAGTGTCAAATGTCACATAACTCATCGGTGATATTTAACTGCACGGAGCGGAATTCTTCACCCCGCTTAGCCAGTAAAAAAAATTGTTATGAGATCTTCGGTCTTCTGGGATGTTAGGCAGCGTAGATTGGTAGTTACCGGTGTTTCGGAACAACCTATCGGTCCTATGTTCAAGGGTCAAGCAGTCCAAGAAGACCCTTGGAGATGGGAGCGATAGGTTGTCCCGAAACGTCCGTAACTATCAATCTACACTGCGTAACATCCCAGAAGAGCAAATATCTAATTTACACCGCAGCGGAAGCTTGATATCACGCAAAGGATTTGTTCATTGCTTATGGACCTCGACGTTTCATTACCCTTTTTACAAAAGCCCACCACGTTTCCCTGTCATGGGTAGGATTAATCCACTCCACCTCCTTCCATAAGATCCATTTTAATATTATATACCCATTTATGCTTAGGTCATCCAAGATTTATCTTCCCTTCTGATTTATCGACCAAAGTGTTTTATGAGTTTCTCATATCTCCTATTCGTGGTACATGCCTCACCCCAAGCATACTCCGTGATTTTGATCCCCCCGGTAACACGCAACATCAGGTACAAAGAATAAATTATGCAGATGCTTAGTAAATATACCTGTATAGGGTGGCGGAAAAGTCACTTACCACTACAGGCAACATGTTAATTAAACTTGTCAAGGTACTTTTGTGCCACCTGTGTACTGTATACAAGATTGGCTATTCGCTGTGATGGAGATATATATAATGGTGTTCTGGGTTATGACACCGCGCAGTCTGGTATATGGATACGCCTGTTTCGGAGTAACATATTGTTTCCATCTTTAGGGTAGAACAATAAATGCTGATACGTATCTATCTACCAGACTACACGGCGTCGAACACCTTCACAGTCACAGCCATCACAACCACAAATCTCCTTACACTATATTCGTGCGTAAATGAAGAAAAGAAGCATGAAACTATAGCAAAATTAAGATATTGAGGAATTTAAGTTTTAATTAAAAGATACGTGTAATGTGTCAGAGAAGGAAAGTGGGACAGATAAGGAGATAATGAAAAGAAAAAGAGAGCAGAAGCGTGAAAGGGAATCGATGTGAAGTAAACAAACGTAATTGTGCAACACATACCGTCTGGACAGCTCGCCACGCCAGCCACAGCTCGTCGCGACAGTCTACCTGGTGTCCTCGCGAGGCATCAGGCACTACAGCGAGCAGCAGTCTCTGCCGCCGGTTTATATAAACACGGCCGCTGCGACCCCAGGGGCTTTCCGTCTGAACGGAGTGACGCAACGCTAAGATACTTATCATCCCCACTCGTGGCCCTGTACCGTTGTAATTCGGGAGCTGCGAGGGGTAATGGACTTCCCTTGCCCCGGTTTTCGATGTTAGCGAAAATTACCCTCTCTTTCCATCCCTCCTTCATTCTTTCCTTTGCTTTCCCACTTTTTTTTACGCGAGTTCGTAAAGCGAATCGAATCGTGACGTATACTCATCATGTCAGTCCGACCATCTGTCCACGTGGAACAACGCGACTTTCACCTGACAGATTTTTGTGAAATTTCGTATTTGTGATTTTTACTACAAGTTTGTTGATACATTTCCATTTTGGTGAAAATGGGGGTAAAATAACTGACACTTTACATGACGACCTACATACGTGTACGTTTTTTGCAATTGGGCCTCATAATGGAGAGAGACTGAGGCCAAAGAAACAACTGACGATATAAACATCTCGCCCTTTACGAGATAAGTACACGACGCACGATATCTGGCAGTTTACGAGAGAGACATAAGAAATACGGCATCTCGCCGTTGACGAAGTAAGTACGAGAAATGAGGCAGAGGGAGAGAGGCCGTAGAAATACTCGTAGTTGATATAAACATATCGTTCCTCGCAAAAAAGGCAAAAGACAGCAGTGATTGCGTTTAGACTGCATTGAAAGTATTTAGCAATAATAGACACAATAACAGAGCGAATGCGTCATAATTATTACCTACTGCGGATATTTCCTAACTTGCTTTGTCTCTCTCTCTCTCTCTCTCTCTCTCTCTCTCTGTCTTCAAGCGCTTCAGTCTAGTTCACACCTCTTAAATATAAGTTAATTTTCATATTTTACTATGTTTCTATTTGTCTGATTTGTCGCTTGTTTAACGACGATATCAGTAGCTTAGGATTACAGAGCTGCAAATGGTATAATGATTAATGAATAAAGAAAGTGTAAGAATGTAGAGGGCACCTGTCGTGGGCTCACTTGATGTATTATCCTGGTATTTGCCAGGAACAACACGAAAATCCTCAATGAGCCTGCTCAGTCTCCGCGCCGGGGATTTGGGCCCGGGAGCCCCGAAATGAGAAGTAGAATTTCTAAGATGCATTATTTAGGCCTATTTACTGTTTCAGACAAAAAAAAAAAAAAAAAAAAAGAAAGAAAGAAAAGGGCGGAGAAGGAGAAAAGAGACTAAGAATACGTTGATGGCGAAAGTCATAAATATTGGAGTGGGGATACAAGAACTGCATACTAAATTTTGATCGCGAAATTTCTTGGAAACCAAACACGTATGAAAGTGGAGACTGACATTTCGAGGATAATATTAAGACAGATCTTATACAGATTGTTGTGATGATGACAGGTCGGTTGAATGGTGCATTGTTGTGATGATGACAGGTCGGTTGAATGGTGCATTGTTGTGATGATGACAGGTCGGTTGAATGGTGCATTGTTGTGATGATGACAGGTCGGTTGCATGGTGCATTGTTGTGATGATGACAGGTCGGTTGAATGGTGCATTGTTGTGATGATGACAGGTCGGTTGAATGGTGCATTGTTGTGATGATGACAGGTCGGTTGAATGGTGCATTGTTGTGATGATGACAGGTCGGTTGCATGGTGCATTGTTGTGATGATGACAGGTCGGTTGAATGGTGCATTGTTGTGATGATGACAGGTCGGTTGAATGGTGCACGACAAGCTGGATTGCCGGTCTTTGGTGCTAGAATCTTTTATCATTCAGTTCCAGTACCACAGATTTAGTTAGTTAGTTATGGCAATTCGTTTGTGTTTATTTAATGATGCTGTCAGTAGCTGGGGCTGTGTAGCGTCAAAAAATTGGATGATAAGTGAGTAATGAACTGAAATGGATGTGGAAGGAAACGGTCGTGGCCTAATTTGAAACAATTTCCTGGAAGAGTGAGAGAAAGCACAAAGAATGATAGCCGGCTTTGGGTTTGAACCAAGGACCTTCTGAATACGAAAGAGGCTCGCCAAACACTTGACCATTCAGTTAACTAATTAGGTACTTGAGGCATATTAGTTCGAGCCCAGACGGATCCACCACGTCTCTCTAAGAGAGTCACAATGGTGCATACTCACGGACACGGACAGAATCTGTTCAAAATCCGGACTGTCGTCTTCTGGATTTCAACACCGTGAGGTCTTATAGACGGATCCCGACGTTTCGGAAAAACACGCTGCCTCCATCATAAGGCCAGACGACTACGTTTCTCAGTTGACTGTGAGGGATGTAAGGCCGTTACATATCAACCAGACTACACGGCGTCATATCCCAGAAGATATGCAGAGTATATTCGCTCTTCTGGGATATTACGCAGCGTATATCGGTAATTAGTTATCGACGTTGGACTGCTTGATCCTTGAAGATGGGACCGAAAGGTTGTCCCGAAACGTCGGTAATTACCAATCTACGCTGCGTAACATCCCAGAAGAGCGGAGATCTCATTTACACCGTGGCTGAAGCCTGAAATCTTGCATCTGTATAGTAACCGCAGTGACAGCAACAAATGTCGGTTTATGTTTTTGGGCAGACTACACCTTTTTCTTGTCCCCCCCCACCGCCGCCGCCGCCCAGGGAGGCAAGAAATCAAAACGTTGAGAGCGAACAGTCGCTGCTGTGGTCACTGCACTGTTAAGAGCTCGGCCTTGACACATATTAAAGGAAATGCCTGCCACATTCTCTCGCGCTGTGGCAATCCCAGCTTCTCTACTGCGCAGTTGTTGAGATGTGGGCAGGCTTTTCGGAAGCCGGCTAAGTGGTTCGCGGAGGCAACAACTTAACCACTTAGCCAGCGACACAGTGTCACGTCTCGCAACACCTGAATCTTCCAAACCCAAAAGTAATACTGAAATCTTAATTATAGCACCGTATAGACTGGTGTATGGCTACCAACATTCTGGTAGAACACAATTAATCGTACTGCTCGTTATACAGTGTGTCCCAGAAGTGACTATAGCGCATTTCAAACGTCAACTCATGTTACAAGCTTCCAAACCCAAAAGTAATGCTGATATCTTAATTATGACCCCGTATACACTGGTGTATGGCTACCAACATTCTGGTAGAACACACGTAATAGTACTGCTCATTATACAGTGTGTCCCAGAAGTGACTATAGCGCATTTCAAACGTCAACTCATGTTACAAGCTTCCAAACCCAAAAGTAATGCTGATATCTTAATTATGACCCCGTATACACTGGTGTATGGCTACCAACATTCTGGTAGAACACACGTAATAGTACTGCTCATTATACAGTGTGTCCCAGAAGTGACTATAGCGCATTTCAAACGTCAACTCATGTTACAAGCTTCCAAACCCAAAAGTAATGCTGATATCTTAATTATGACCCCGTATACACTGGTGTATGGCTACCAACATTCTGGTAGAACACACGTAATAGTACTGCTCATTATACAGTGTGTCCCAGAAGTGACTATAGCGCATTTCAAACGTCAACTCATGTTACAAGCTTCGTAGTTTCACTGTATTGCAGAGTAAGCGCACCTGTCGGATATTGGTTACGATGGAAGTGGCAGTGAACTTACAGCACTTACAGTAATTGTTGTAACACCCACGAACATGTGACAAAGGTCACGTGTTGTATGTATGGGACTTCCCACTTCCAGCACAGTGCGACACTCTTCTCGCATTGGTGCATAGAAACTTCTCGCACACCCTATATTGTACTTATATAAGTAACTTGATTTTGAAGCCGTTATTTGAGGCATGGTGGGGGACAGAGTGAGAAACTAAGAACATTTCTGGAGAGAAGACGAAAGATTGTGAAGGTAGAGTAATGCTAGTAGTGGAGTGACGAGATTACTGTCGGTAGATATGTGCAGGTGTTCCTTTTATCGTGTCCCCGAGCACGGCAGCTTAATCGCATAGAAAGCCTGCATCCGCCGCGACATCCCGTGACACCTGCCGCGTTCAGGAACGTGATAAATGGGGTAACTATATCGAAGGACTAGTTCCACAAGAACCTGATGCTACAAGGGCGCGGATTTCAATTAATTAATCAATCAATTAATTTAATTTAATTTTGATAGTCATTGTAAGGGTGCCGATCCCAATGGCCGCACGATAAGGCGTGGGTCTCCGGCCGCTCGCTTACTGGGATTGTGGGTTCGAATCCCAACGGGGGGCATGGATGTCTGTCTCTTGTGAGTGTTGTGTGTTGTTAGGTAGAGGTCTCTGCGACGGGCTGGTCACTCGTCCAGAGGAGTCCTACCGAGTGTGGTGTGTCGAAACTGTGTGATCGTGAAGCCTCGGATATGAGGAAGCCCTGGCCCACTAGGGGCTGTTGCGCCGTTGAACTAAAAAAGTCCTTGTAAGGGTACTTTTGGGACACTGTACTGTCCTGATAATCAAGGCGGAATGTTTCTCAAAATGCTCCGACGCAAGAGTGACGATTCGGAAATGGTGAAGGTGAAAGGTACTGAAATAAACTGAATGACTTATTTTTCAGTAAAATGTCAAGACAATGAAACCAAAGGAATATGCGAAGTGAGCAAAGTGTCCACTTACGCGTGTTCTGTTCGTAACGTTAGCATTGCGTGTACCGGGGGTTACCACTGCAGCAAGGCACAACTGCGCGCGATCGAGGAAGTGCCCGTGATTCACTTGTGAAGGACAACTTTGCTCTCACGCAAGTGAATGCGTGTTGTGACGTCATTAGTACAGGTCTAGCCTCTGAGCGGTGAACAAAGAAAGCCAGTCTCGGTAAAGGCAACGATGAACTTTCAGTCAGTCAATGATTATGGATGTTTAGCAAACTGTGGCTCACGACCCATATCCGAACTAACTAACTAACTAACTAACTCCATGGAGCAGAGTCTTTCTTGAGAAGCTAACAGGTCCTCAGCTAGTCAAGAAATTCCCCGCGCTTTATGGAACCCGAAGGTTCATTACCGCACTCACAAGAGCCCGCCACCTGTCCCTATCCTGAGCCATATCAATCCTGTCCACTCCCTCCCATTCCACGACTTGAAGATACATTTTAATATTATCCTCCCATCTACGCCTGGGTCTTCCAAGTGGTCTCCTTCCCTCAGGTCTCCCCACCAAAATCCTGTATGCACCTCTCCCCTCCCCCATACGTGCTACATGCCCCGCCCACCTCATTCTTTTTGATTTGATCGTCCGAATAATATTTCACAACCCATATCCTATCAACGCGAAAATAAATTGGCAGTGAAATACATTACAAAAGAGACTTAATTAACGTAAGCACAAGTGACCTGAAGAATGCGAGATTTGGGGTTCTTGCAGGGGTGGTGCTAAAAGTTCAAGTGCCGTGTGATCTTACGATATATCGACTAGTAAATATTCATCGACGTTTCGAAGGATCGTTGTGACTACATCTTCGGGTTCAAGAAGCATGAGTGAACAACATAACTTCACCTAAAAGTCTGATTACTTCGGGCAACAATAACCGACACGTTAGTTGCATCGCGAGAGTAATAAGGGCCGGGTTAGCTCAGTCGGTACAGCGACTCGCTACGGGCTGGATGGTCCGAGGATCGAATCCCGGTGGGGGGCGAGATTTCCGCACCTGGCAAGACCGGTCCTGGCGTCCAACTAGCCTCCTGTACAATGCGTATCGGATTTCTTTCCCGAGGGTAAAGCGGCCGGGGCGTGGGGTTGACCACACATCCCCATCTAGCGCCGAGGTTAAAGCAAGAACACAGCACTACCTTACTCCCCCTCTGGGCCTTCATGGTCTTCTCGGGCGAATTTTACCTTTACCTTTATCACGAGCGTAATGGTCTGATTATTTATCGACACAAAATGTGTCTGAAACATGAGATTTGTAAAGAAAAATGAAACGCGCTTTTTATGCTCGGTACGTTTGTACTTGTCTTGTGGTTTTATAGATTATTGAACAAATACGAACGAATGCAAATCTTTTGTTGCAATGAGTTCTAATTGAAAATATTATGTTATATTGTCTGCACAACATTATTTTGTCATAGTTCAATTATTTCTATAAACATAAGACTAATAATAATAAGACTAATAATAATAATAATAATAATAATAATATCTGACTAGTCTTAGCAGGCTTCATATATATAATTTGATATATACAATTTTTATTAATTAAAAGAACTTTATTAACATTGATTAGTTACATCATCTACAACATACATCCTGGTACCATAGTTGTTCCAGTTACCAACTGTTCTGATCGCCTCAAGCGTCGGAGTTGAATCCCAGGATCTCCGTAGTTGTTCAGAGATTCGTAATAGTAGTGAAAACTTTGAAAAACACTACCAAGCCCTTAGCCGATTTTAAAGCAACGCGTGCTTTGGTCGTTTGTGCTTATAACGTTTGTATAACTTGTGCAAGTCCCGCAATGTGTATCGGCCGATAGATCGAATAAGAGGATTTGTATGTGACGTACAGGACGAGTAGAATCGTTCTGCCAGGCGTAGAATATACGGTTGAATATATTCGATTCCGGTGATCCTGTGTAGTTGGGGTATGGGAGTACTCCGTGGGGAGTTTGTAATAACCCTTAAGCAATTGTTTTGTACCACTTGTAAGTTACGATATGTGTAATTACTGATTGCGCACCATACCGGATTGGCATACGTCATAGTAGGTCTAATGACCGTCTTACAGAGGTGGAGTTTTATTCCCATCGAAAGTGTGGATCCTCTTGCCAGCAGGGGAATATGTTGACCAAGGTGCCTATTGCTTTGTGCACCGACCTTTGGATATGTGATGAGTAGTTGAGAGTTTATGTAAACTGGAGTCCGAGATACTTAATGGATGTAGTCCAAGGAACCTCGACTCCCATATACACAATTTGTGTTTGATTTTAAAAGTTGTGTTTTAAAAATCATGTTGTACGTATAATAGTAAGATGACAATGTGTGCAACTGCATTTACAGGGCATACACAAAAGAATGGTGCGGTTTCAAAAGTGAATAAAAAATTTATGTCTCACATTACACGGGCACAACATACACCATCAGCGGCGGCAACTGTCCAAGTTTCTCATGCGCTACCAGCAGTTCGCTTCTCATGCTTACTGCGTGGCCGCGGGGCCAGTTTCAAAGATGGCGTTGCAGCAGGAGAAGGCTTTCTGTGTGCTCCGTTTTGAGGTGTCCAGATCTGTGATTACAGTGCAGCGTAAGTTTCGTGCACGGTTTAAAAAAGACGCACCACACAAGAATAACATAAGCAGGTGGTACCGACAGTTTGTAGAAACTGGATGCTTGTGTAAAGGCAAGATCGGATAACGCATGCACTGCAGGCCATTACAGCGGACATGCTACACCGGGTCTGGGATGAGTTTCATTACCGTGTGGATGTGTGCCGTGTGAACCAGGGTGCACACATTGAAGGATTGTAATTACCAAATGAGAAACTTGGACAGTTGCCGCCGCTGGCGGTGTATGTTGTGCCCGTGTAAGGTGAGAAATAAATTTTTTATTCACTTTTGAAACCGCACCATTCTTTTGTGTACGCCCTCTATACACATACATGACTCACTTAATTTAAATCACAGGGTCTAATCGTATTGGGTTGTTCTAATTTAAGACATATTTAAGACATTCTTGGTATTTCATGTTCCTGGTTATTGCTGTTTTGGGATATTTGTTCTGTTTTTAATTACTTACATATCTATGTCGTCATGTAGTGTTGGTACCGTGTGTCTTACCTTATATGTGCTGACTGCCCTGTCTATCACACACTCCATATCAGACGAAGCCTACCAACTGACACTGACTGTTCAGAATCTGATTTGATCACAAGGCCTTAACCGTGAAAACCGAAGTACCATAAAGTTTTATTCGTTTTATAACGATCTACGCAGGTAACGTGTTTTTTAATGGAGGGAGTATTACTCAATAAAGTAAAAATACCGAACTGTTACATATGTTTACTTCAGCTCTTTAAGCTGAAATGACCTTGACTTTTAAGTGGAACGTTTTGATGCGGAAATATGCAATGTCACTGCAGTAAATTCTGTTTACATCTTTCACACACTAAAACAAACTCTTTTTAAAAGTATAATGTACCCTTTCGCTGTATTTCATTCTGCGTCAGAGGTTCCTAAACACTGTCTTTTTAAACAGTGGAGCCTCTTGGAAGATTTGAAGAAATTTCATGGTTTCATTTACGTACGCCACACTGAAAAAAAAAACTTACCCAAATTACAAATCCGAAAGCATGTTCAGTCCTCGTGCACTTTATACCAGAGATGGTTTGGTTTAAAAAAAAACACTGGAAAATCTTGAAGGTCAGTGGGTCACGTTGTTTTGGTGCAAACATCTGTTAGAGAAGGAAGTGAAAATAATGCACACAATTACATCGAAATAACATTCATGTGACTAAAGATGGCTCAGGAGGTTAGTCGTTGTCCTCTTACCTCGAAGGCACGCTGTGGCACAGTCGGTTGAGACTGCTCTACAAGCCGGAAGGTCGCGGGTTCGATTCCCGATGGTGTAATTGGAATTTTTCATTGACATAATCCTTTCGGTCGCACTATGGCCCTGGGTCGACTCAGCCTGTAACAGAAATGAGTACCAGGAATATATTACTATTACTAGGAGGTAAAGGCGGCCGGTGCGTAGGGCTGACAAACTTACCAACTTTATGTGCCGATTGTCTAGAAATTCTGGGAGCCTCAACCTCCTGGAAGCCTCAAGGCCT
The DNA here is from genome assembly GCA_021186555.1 of Reticulitermes speratus. Taxonomy (NCBI): domain Eukaryota; kingdom Metazoa; phylum Arthropoda; class Insecta; order Blattodea; family Rhinotermitidae; genus Reticulitermes; species Reticulitermes speratus. The sequence continues at coordinate 6,059,574 of JAJKFL010000012.1, read as the reverse complement.
GTCCAGGCCTGTAATGGGATTGCTTAACCTCTTACCTCGAAGACCCTGGTTCGTTCCAAGGACATTAAATGCGGGATTTATGGTGGAGACAGTGGCACTGAGGAGGGCTTCTGGCAGAGTACTTCGGTTTTCGTCCGTCAGTACCATTCCAGTGCTCCATACACACTCATTCGTCACCAACGTCACGTGATCTTTGCGAATTAAAGCGTGGTTCAGTAATACACTTAAAAGGTTTTAAAAAATTGCACACCAAGCCGGTGTTTTAGAATGTATTTGGGCCACGGAACCCTTTCAAACTCGAATTTTTTTCGGGAGCCTTAATACAATTTTTACATATGAAGCTAAAACATGAACCACATGATTTAGAATGTAAAGCCGATCCCGGTGGCCGCGCGGTCTAAGGCGTGGGTCTGCGGCCGCTCGCATGCTGGGATTGCGGGTTCGAATACCGCCGGTGGCACGAATTCTGTCTCTTGTGAGTATTGTGTGTTGTCAGGTACAGGTCTCTGCGTTGGGCTGATCACTCGTCCAGAGGAGTCCTACCGAGTGTGGTGTGTCTGAGTGTGATCGTGAAGCGTCGATAATGAGGAGGCCCTGGCCCACTAGAGGCTGTTGCGCCATGAACAAAAAACTAAGGATAACAGTATATAAATGTTAAAGAAGGATATAAGATAAATTATTTAATTACACATAACTAGAAATAAAAATCACATTCCATGTATACGAAACATGGAACCTTAAAAATAGCATTTCTCTTTATGCACTGCACTTCAATAGTTACATAAATTGGATTTATCTCTGAGATGGCCAACATGTAAAAGGTCTTTTGTAATTTAGAGAATAAACGGAATTCATGTACGTTTCCATAGCAAGAACGTTCAAATTACAGTTACTGTATTCATACCAATATCACATCAATTCAGGTATATATTCGTACGAATGAATCATTGCCTCCTCTTATCCAGCCAGTAAAGCAGTGATAATACCGACAGTGCTACTCCGGCTGTTACATCTACTAAAGGTAAAGGTCTCCCCGTAACAGGCTATGGAGACAGAGAGAGGGGTGTAGAAGTGCCTTTATCCAGCCGATGGACTGCGTACAGCACACACGTAGGAAACCACCCCTGGAAATTCATTTTATATATTTCGTAAACAAGGCAATAGGGGTGAGTGGTTAACACCACCCCGCGCCCACTTACCCCTACGAAAGGACCCCGGTACTCGCTGAATAGGGGTGTGGGTGGGTCTCAGGGTCGGTCAGGACGAGTTCGGAGAAAATAATATTTCTTACTCCTCCACAGGGATTCAATCCCTGTACCGTCCAGCCCGTAGCGAGTCGCTGTACTGAGCACGTCATTCCGACCCCCCTTCCGTCTAGAACTAAGATCAATTATGTATGGAGTGTTACCTCCACCGCACCTACACACCTGACAGAGTATATTTTTGATATTAAGAATGTCAGGAACAGTTAAGATTCATATTTATGTCTTCTGGTTTCTGGACTGTGACACCGTGTAGTCTGGTAGGTGGGTATATCCCGAACAATGGCAGCTAGGGCGCTGCAGTCTGCCTGACATCGCGCTGTTGAATTAGTTCCGTGACTAGGCTACGGGCTGGACAACCGACGAATCGTGGTTCGATTCCGGAAAGGGGCACGAGATTTATCTCATCTCCAAAGCGTCTAGACCGGCTGTGAGGTTTACCCTGCCTCTCCTTCAATGAGTACCTCAGAGACGCGAAACGGACCTCTCATATCCATTAGTGGGCGAGGTTAAGAATGAATGGAGTTATGGAGTTATAACTCCACTTCCACGTATAAGTTGATGGCGTGTACCGGATGAAGACATAGGGTTTCTCCTAAATGTTGACAACCACCAAACCGGTCTGCGCGCTAACATATGTCCTCAATATGGATGTGGGTGTAGGCTGAAGCTGGCAGACACAGACAATGCAGGCTCACACGTGACCTTCCCCCCCCCCCCCCCCCCCCCCACCGATCAGCTGGTGCCAAAACAGCCTTCCATTTCGGAATTCAGCTGTTGCCTTCGCGTTTCCTCATTCGTGTCCCATCATGACCTCACAATCCTACCATGACGTCACTACACAGTCCAGTTAAGGTCAAATCAGACAGTCGGATTTCTTGAACAGGCGAGATTTAATAATTTTATTCTTGTGACGTAAATACGTGACGTCATATGAGATACAGGAATGTGGACAGATCAAAGGAACCACTGATGTGTCAATTGTAAGTCAGTCCACAATGTCAAAGAAAATTAAGAATGTACCAAATAAGAAAAATGTAATGAATAAAATAGAGTCGAACCCTGTTATAACGACATCGGTTTATACGACACCTCGTCTATAGCGTCAGATATTCTGTGGTACCAATTAATCCCTCAATGTCAACCATAACATTATACTCTTCGGTTATAACAACACTCGTTTATAACGACATCGGTTTATACGACACCTCGTCTATAACGTCAGATATTCTGTGATACCAATTAATTCCTCACTGTTAACCATAACATTATACTCTTCGGTTATAACAACACTCGTTTATAACGACATCGGTTTATACGACACCTCGTCTATAACGTCAGATATTCTGTGGTACCAATTATTCCTCACTGTTAACCACAACATTATACTCTTCGGTTATAACAACACTCGTTTATAACGACATCGGTTTATACGACACCTCGTCTATAACGTCAGATATTCTGTGGTACCAATTATTCCTCACTGTTAACCGTAACATTATACTGCTCGGTTATAACAACACTCGTTTATAACGACATCGGTTTATACGACACCTCGTCTATAACGTCAGATATTCTGTGGTACCAATTAATCCCTCAATGTCAACCATAACATTATACTCCTCGGTTATAACAACACTCGTTTATAACGACATCGGTTTATGCGACACCTCATCTATAGCGTCATATATTCTGTGATACCAATTAATCCCTCAATGTCAACCATAACATTATACTCCTCGGTTATAACAACACTCGTTTATAACGACATCGGTTTATACGACACCTCGTCTATAACGTCAGATATTCTGTGGTACCAATTCATCCCTCAATGTCAACCATAACATTATACTCCTCGGTTATAACAACACTCGTTTATAACGACATCGGTTTATGCGACACCTCATCTATAGCGTCATATATTCTGTGATACCAATTAATCCCTCAATGTCAACCATAACATTATACTCCTCGGTTATAACAACACTCGTTTATAACGACATCGGTTTATACGACACCTCGTCTATAACGTCAGATATTCTGTGGTACCAATTAATTCCTCACCGTTAACCATAACATTATACTCCTCGGTTATAACAACACTCGTTTATAACGACACAAAATATGCATCCCCTTTCATGACGTTATAATCGAGTTCGACTCTATTTATTCAAACACATGTTTGTTCAGTCTATATACAGTGAGCCGGTATAGTGATTAGGCTATGGGCTGGATGACCTGGGGCTTCACTCCCGGCACCGAATGTCGAGATCAGCTCTGGGGCCCACCTTGCTTCCTAGTCAACAGAGACCAAAAGCTTTTACCTCAAGATTCAAGCGGCCGGGGCGTGATCCTGATACTCACCTCCGTCTATTGCCACGGTTTAACAAAGAGTGGAGCTTTACCTCTACTCCCCCATTTGCCTTAATGGCATGCACAGGGACAACTTTACACTTACGTTCGTCTTTTTATGTTTACGGAACATTGTCTCTGACATGAACGGAAGGACGTAGGCTGACAGTGTTACAGAATATGGTACACGGAAGATATTTTTGCCTAATATGGAGAAAGTAACAAATGACTGGAGAAAATTACTTAATCAGGAGCTTCATGATTTATGCCCTTCACCAAATGTTAATAGGGTGACAAAATGTGGGGCGTAAGGGGGAAAAGAGAAATATATACAGGGTTTGGTGAGGAAATCTGAAGGAAAGAGACCTAAGAGTAGATGGGAAGATAATATTAAGATGGATAATAAAGAAATAGGATGGGAGGGCATTGAATATATTCCCGAGGATAGGGAAAAGTAGTGGGATTTTGTGAACACGGCAATGAAACTTCAAGTTCCATAAAATGTGGGACATTTCTTGACTAGCTGAGGAAAGAATATCTCCTGAAGAAGGGCTGTTTTCCACGGAGTTAGTCAAGTGTGCTACAGGCTCTTAAAATTTAATTCTAATTATCCATATTTTTTACAAAATTTACACAACAGTTTTTTTTTATTGAATCCTGTACAACAGTGTTACCAATGACAGAACACAGACACGCGCTACGAAATTAAGTTGTTTTTGGTGGTCCTTGTACACGCACCCCTCCACTTTGCGAAAGCACTCAGTGGCTGACTGGAACTGGCTGAAAGCAGAAGAAGAAACAGGACAGTGCAGTGGCAGTAACTGTTGGCCGGTAGTGCTCGCTTGCGTCGTTACACTGGTATGTACTGTTATATCGCATATTTCGTTACTGATTAGAAGGAAGAATGGAAGTATGTGTGAAATTAAGTGCGGAATAAATTTAGGCATGTTTTTATTTAGTTCAGAAGCTGCCATTATTGTGCTTAATTTCCGAAACACTGAAGGCTGAAATACGCAAAAGAAATCTTGTTCGATTCTTTATGTAGGTTACTGACGGTGTTACATTTATGTCTAACTTCTGGACTTGGCTACCTTGTAATGGCTCGTAAATACAAACGATTAAGCACAGTGGTTCGCCAATTTAATCTCCTTCCGTCTTCATGCAAAACAGATAGGGCCGGTTAAAATGAATGTTTCTTAATCTCTTTAGTTTTATACGTGTTCCAGATTAGATTAAATTTTGAGAAGGTTATTTGTACCACCCAATTCAAAATGTTTTACACATTCAGGCGTGAAATTAATCTGAATATTACTTAACAACTCAGTCGACATCTCACAGACAAAACACGACGTCTGCATTCCAAGAAACAATCTGTTAACACCGTCTAAGGGAAAATACACCTGTGTTTGCTATTAGACTCATACGCAACAGGGAAATACGCTGTGTGGGGAATATGAGTTGATAGATTTGATAAAAGTAATACATGCAGTAACCACATTCCTTAAAAAGAGATAATTTATCGTTTCCTGTACAAAGACGCGAAGATGAAGAGAATTCTAAACATTTACGTAATTTCGTAATTTTAAAGATTTTAAATATTAAACTTGAATTTAGTTAAATAGTAAAATTTGAATATGAAAATCAGCTTCATTTATATATAAAGATTCAGCTCGTACCGCGCAGTAAACACACTCCGTCTCAGTTATACAAACCAGTCAGTTAATGCTGTACAGTGAAATAATCGCTGTTTGTTCTGAGATCCACACAAAACACATAAATACACTGTGTGGCAAACGTAGAATTGTGAATGTTAAACATGGTGGTACATATAGTAACCACAGACTAATATTAACCTGAATTATATTTAAATACTCAGTCCGTACCGCGCAGTAAACACACTCCGTCTCAGTTATACAAACCAGTCAGTTAATGCTGTACAGTGAAATAATCGCTGTTTGTTCTGAGATCCACACAAAACACATAAATACAGTCCGTACCGCGCAGTAAACACACTCCGTCTCAGTTATACAAACCAGTCAGTTAATGCTGTACAGTGAAATAATCGCTGTTTGTTCTGAGATCCACACAAAACACATAAATACAGTCCGTACCGCGCAGTAAACACACTCCGTCTCAGTTATACAAACCAGTCAGTTAATGCTGTACAGTGAAATAATCGCTGTTTGTTCTGAGATCCACACAAAACACATAAATACAGTCCGTACCGCGCAGTAAACACACTCCGTCTCAGTTATACAAACCAGTCAGTTAATGCTGTACAGTGAAATAATCGCTGTTTGTTCTGAGATCCACACAAAACACATAAATACAGTCCGTACCGCGCAGTAAACACACTCCGTCTCAGTTATACAAACCAGTCAGTTAATGTTGTACAGTGAAATAATCGCTGTTTGTTCTGAGATCCACACAAAACACACAAATACAGTCCGTACCGCGCAGTAAACACACTCCGTCTCAGTTATACAAACCAGTCAGTTAATGCTGTACAGTGAAATAATCGCTGTTTGTTCTGAGATCAACACAACACGTAAATACGTACACTGTGTGGGCAGAACGTAGAATTTGTGATTGTTAAACCTGGTGGTCCATAAGGGTTAGAATACAATTTTATGTGTTGTTTTGTACGGGTGTAAAACCTGGCAACCGTACACTAATGGAATGAAAGGCATCCAGGTTTTCAAATTTGTGCATTTTTTACTGTGCACTAAAGCCTATGAGTGTGTGAGGGTATTTGAAAACAGTGTCCTGAGGAAATTATCAGGACATACTTGGCGCAGACAAGACCCTGGAGAAAAATGCACAGAGAGGAGTTTAATGCTTTGTACTCTTCACCAAATATTATTAGTGTCATGAGATGGACGTAATATGTAGCACGCATATAATACTTTTTTGTAAAACCTGAATGTAAAATGTTTCTTCCGGAACCTAGGTATAGATACGAGTATAATATTAAAATGGAGCCTACGAAAATAATGCGAGTTCGTGGTTTTGAATTTGCTTGGCTCGTTCCAGGAGCCCGTGGTAGGTTTATGTGGGTACGGTAATGAAATTTATGGTTTCATAAAGACACTGTGTTTTCTGACTAGATGTGTAACTGTAATCTTGTACAGGAACAGTCCCTATGGTCCAGTTAACTGTGTACGAACTTTACCCTCTGTACTCTGTGTGGCTGTAATTTAGTATGTTTAGGTCTAATGGGTTTAGAGATATTTAAAACTGAGCAAATACCCCGGACTTGTTACACAATGCAGACATTTCCTAACTTATTTTAATGCTATTAGACTTTACCATCTCAGAGATAAGAAGACTGAGCCCTTTAGTCGCTGTACAAACATGTCTTTGATTCATTATCTTTTATATGTGACTCACAAAGGAGACTTACAATTAGGTTGTCACTTTATATTGCATTTGCCAACATGTGTAAGGCTATTTATGAAAGATATGATAATGAAACACGAATGATGTTAAATAAGGAAGTTTCTTTCTCTCCAACATTTAAATGCAAAGTCATAACTAACTAACTCCATGTAGCACAGTCCTTCTTGAGAAGCTAACAGGTCGTCAGCTAGTCAAGAATTTCCCCGCGTTTTATGGAACCCCGAAGGTTCATTACCGCACTCACAAGAGCCCGCCAACTGTCCCTATCCTGAGCCATATCAATCCAGTCCATGCCCCCCCATCCCACTTCTTGAAGATCCATTTTAATATTATCCTCCCATCTACGCCTGGGTCTTCCAAGTGGTCTCCTTCCCTCAGGTCTCCCCACCAAAACCCTGTATGCACCTCTCACCCTCACCCATACGTGCTACATGCCCCGCTCACCTCATTCTTCTTGATTTGATCACCCGAATAATATTTGGTGATGAGTACAGATCATTAAGTTCCTCGTTATGTAGTCTTCTCCACTCCCCTGTTACCCCGTCCCTCTTAGGCCAAAATATCCCCCTCAGCACCCTATTCTCGAACACCCTCAGCCTATGTTCCTCCCTCAGTGTGACAGACAATGTAAAGTCATTGTAACATTAAATATAGTTCATATACTGTACTTAAGTATCATTATCTTTTAACATAGTCCCCGAGATCATTGAAGATAAACTTGATAGTTCGCTGATACGACAATGAGGAACTGGAAACGGTTATTCAGGAAGAGTTATTCATGCAAGGACCCAATCCTAACATGACAGAATTTTATAGTCTTTGCCAAGGCGGGATAAATGCATCGATGTTGTCGGGAGTTGAAAAATAGTGGTACTTCAGTGGAACAAATGATCTGCATTTAACGTAATAATGACCTGTCATGTAATTTGTATGGCCTGGGGAACCTTACGTATGGAACGTGCCTCTATCAACAAAGCCAAAACATGTGTGAACCAGTACAATGTTATTAGACACAGCGGGGTGATGCTTACGTAGGCGTCTAAAATGATTGTCAGATAAACAGGTGAAAGGTGTAGAAAGATAAGGGGTCAATTCAATAAACTTATTAATCATACATGTTATCGAAACGCCATTTCTTGATGTTAAATTGCAATAATTTCAAATCGAAATAGAGGAAGATTTAGGTCTTCTGGAACGTGACGCCGTGTCGGTGGTTTAGTTTCTCCTGACGTTTCAAAAAATCGTAATGCCTTCACCTTCAACGGTCGAAGGGTCCAGATGGGTCGTTGTGTCATTGTGTTATTGAAATTTGATTTGCATTATCGTTTAATTTGCTCTTCTTAGCAGATTCTTTAGGAAGTTGTACGGCGTATAACAAAATTGTTACTAGACAAAGTATGGTACTTTTTTTTTCTAATTCAAATATTGTAAATATTATTGTCTGCTAAGATATAGCATGCCGATCCCAGTGGCCGTGGGGTCTAAGGCGTGGGTCATCGGCCGCTCGCTTACTAGGATCGTGGGTTCGAATCCCACCGGGGGGCATGGATGTCTGTCTGTTGTGAGTGTTGTGTGTTGTCAGGTAGAGGTCTCTGCGACGGGCTGGTCACTCGTCCAGAGGAGTCCTACCGAGTGTGGTGTGTCTCAAATGTGTGTGGCCATGAAACCTCGACGAAACGAGGAGGCCCAGGCATATAGGGCTGTCGAGCCATTTATAAAAAAAAAAAGTATAGCACATAAACAATATGATTGAACTGTGATCTCATAATGTCCACTTGTGTTGAAATAACTGAAGTTTTTGACGGCACGTCAACGGACTTAAGAAGCGACGTTTTGGAATGCTGGCGACGAAGGCTTTGCAGGTAAAGCGTCTTTCCAGTTTCGTCATGTCTGTCTGTCTGCTGCTGTCTGTCTTTATGTGTTTGCCGACATGTGGATATCCGGAATCGCTGAACGGTTTCTCACGAGATTTAATAATAAGCGTTTAATCGAAATTGTGGATAATTTTCTCTTTTGGGTTAAAATCGGACAAAAGTTAACGGACGCTTTACAGGAGAATTCGCGTGCGTCTCTGAGTGCATGTCGCATGCAACTCACTAAATATTTACCGGAGAGAAAAATATTTCGAAAATAAGCGTCGGAATAAATGAAAAGTTTGTAAAGTCATAGGTCCAAAATATTTATTTTTAAGTCTTAACGGGTTTCGAGATGTAGGAAACGGGCGAATACCCTAGAACTATTACGTAATGCGTAGGCTTCCTAACTTATTTTGCTGGAAGCAGATTTAACCATTTCGTCGGTAGGAGGGTTTAGGCCCTTCAAATCACGGGATATAAATGCATCTCTGACTCAGAATTTTATATTGTTCACGAACAGCTTTAGAATTACGTAAGACACGCAGAACTACGATTTTCACGAGAACACTTATTCATTTCGCATATCGCATCGTGAAGGGGTGACGGCAGTTCTTCCGAAACGTCGATAGACTTTATCAGTTCGATGCGTTGCGATGCCCAGACGTTTTTAACGGTGTAATTCTGAGAAACTTGAGACTTACACAGACACGATATGAAAATTAAGGTCTTGTAGGGCATGACGCCGTCTGATTTTGTAGATGCGTGCTATATTTTCGGAGGAAACTGCTGCCTCCATCATCAGGATTTACCCAACGTTGGTGCCCATTTATCACACCTGCGTATCTTCACATCCCTCAAGACATTGATCTTAATTCTCGACGTTTTTGACGACGAACGTGCCTCGGTAGCTCAGTCGAATATTACTAAATGTAATGGACGACGTAGGAATCGTGGTTTGACTCTCGGCAATGGCAAGAGGTTCATCTCTTTTCCAATACGTCCAGATCGGCTCTGGGAGCCCACCCACTAGATATCGGAGGCTACGTCCCAGAGGGTAAAGCGATGGAGGCGTCAAGCTGACCACTCACCTCAGTCTAGTGCCAAGGTTAAAAATGTATGGAGCTATAACTCCACTCCCCCATATGCATTCACGACGTGCAGACGGACATATTTATTTTTATGTTGACAGAAGCGCTTCTTGAGGACTCGCGGATATGGAGCCTGGAGAGCCACAGAGTATGGACCTGTCGCTGCTGGTTCCCTCGCTAGTGTGTGCAGAGTGTCAGCAACTGCTGGTACCTCCGACAGCGATCTGCAAGTCCGGCCACACTTTCTGCGAAACTTGCCGCCTGGCACTCGGCAAGTGTTCTACGTGTGACATGCCTTTCCTGATTCACGCGCGCAACTTTGTCATTGAGGAGATCTGCAATCTAGTGGGCAAAAAGTGCCCGTATTTTGTGAACGGCTGCAAATACGCGCTAACAGACTCCTTAATCCCTGTCCACGCGTCAACATGCATCTACAGAAACGTAAACTGCCCTGTAAACAAATTTCCTCTGCATGATTGCCCGTGGTCTGGTGTTATCAATGATCTTGTCTCTCATTTGGGAAGATTTCACACGAATTTAATTTCTAACAGAAATTACATTTTGAGCAGTCTCCTTGAAAGCGACACAAAAATTATCCTTCATAAAAATGAGGTATTCACCTATTACAAATACTTCAAAAATAATGAGTGCTTTGCGATTGTACAAAGAATGGGATGCACAAGGCAAAAATTTAGAAGTGTTTTTGGAATTCGGCCTCTTCAGAGCAATGCCAGCTGCATGAATATGATCTTCCCTGTAACGAACGTTGAAGAAAATATAGATGAAGTTTTGGAAGAAGGAAGGGCTTTAATACTGGACGATGATGTTGTTCGTAATGTTATGGACAGTGGAGTGCTTTCCATTATGGTTACTGTTGAAGAAGTCGTGTAGACTGTCGTCTGTCACGCCGATTTTTAATGAAATTTGACGTTTCTAAGACGATCGATCATTGTGAAATGTTGTGGGTTGTATGACAGAATAAATGTCTTATATTTTCGGAACGACTCTGAAGCTTCCTTCTTCAGTATTGAAATACATCCTGCTGTGGATATGGGTACAGCAGGGCCGTCCAAAACCCCAGAAGTTTCTTCCATTACACGACTTTGCTACAAGATGAGATAATATACACTGTCCTGCAATCCTCTTACTGTATTCTGGTGGTGTTTTAATGCTAATTGTACAAGGGTCATAAATCATATTTGTACCTATAAAAATAAATTACTACATACTTATGTTTAGAAACTTACAGACACTTATTTTACGATACCAGGGAAGCGTTTACATTTAATGTTTGTTTAATAACCGTCAAAGAGTTGGTACACATAATTAACACTATCCTGTAAGAAAGCCCTTAGCAGTTACAATTACAGCAGACAATTACATGGCATTTTTTTTGTAAACATAAGGTACTATTTATTTTATGTGTCAAGGAATTTCAAACTGGATTTTGTTTAATGTTCAGATTCTACGCTACAAAAACGTAAAATATGATGTGCTGCATTAAACTCGTCAGTTCATAAGCTTCATGTGATCTTACTTTTTGTCGCTGTTAACGTACTTGGTGACATCGTGTTCTTCGTCAAGCAATTTCCCTCTTACTTTCAGTACTAACTCCTGTCGTTTTTTATGGGAAAAGGAGTTCTGTATTTACAACAGTTTGCCACCTGCGCTATAATAAGGCAGTAGACACGTACTGTGTTAGACAGCTACTGACGTTTCGGAGGAACCTGCTTCTTCCGTCTTCACGGTAGAAGATAAAAAATCCCGTATCCCAATTTATGCTTTAGGTAGTTTTAAACAGTCGCCATATCGAAAAAAAATATTTCAGTTGAAATCATATACGTTAATAATGCTTACATTGGCGAGCCTGCTGATAATCCTAGTATTGTGTAATGTACGAGTGGATGAAGTATTGAGCCCATAATTGAAGTCGCTTTATAAACAGGGCATACACAAAAGAATGGTGCGGTTTCAAAAGTGAATAAAAAATTTATGTCTCACATTTCACGGGTACAACATACACCGTCAGCGGCGGAAACTGTCCAAGTTTCTCATGCGCTACCAGCAGTTCGCTTCTCATGCTTACTGCGTGGCCGCGGGGCCAGTTTCGAAGATGGCGTTGCAGCAGGAGAAGGCTTTCTGTGTGCTCCGTTTTGAGGTGTCCAGATCTGTGATTACAGTGCAGCGTGATTTCTTTCTTTGGGGGTTCGTTAAAGACAGCGTTTATGTACCACCATTGCCCACGTCCATCCATGAAATTCGTGATCGGATAACGCGTGCACTGCAGGCCATTACAGCGGACATGCTACACCAGGTCTGGGATGAGTTTCATTACCGTGTGGATGTGTGTCGTGTGACCCAGGGTGCACACATTGAAGGATTGTAATTATCAAATGAGAAACTGGACAGTTGCCGCCGCTGACGGTGTATGTTGTGCCCGTGTAAGGTGAGAAATACATTTTTTATTCACTTTTGAAACCGCACCATTCTTTTGTGTATGCCCTGTATATTGGAGCTTGTAATTTAAGAAATTAATCTTTGTGGAGGTTCACCAAATAATTTCCGTGACATACATACATAATACACGCATATAGCCCCACATGCATACATACAGACATAAGGATAGATGGAGCGATATATTATGTTTTATTAAATTCCAAATTTTGGTACAACTTTCTGCACATTAAATTCTATTCTTCTGTCGTGTTCTTCAGTTAAGTAGACATCCTTTAGCATTACATTACAAATTTATTAGCAGTTAAATATCCAAGGTGTCTCAGACGACAGGATTTTAATTTGAAGTCTGAAGATGTTTCAAGTAATGCTGACTCAAGTATGTTCCCGGTTCATTAAAACAGGTTTAACAATTTTTTAGGAAATAACAGCGATTTGCTTTGCTACGTGTTCACGTGTGTGTATTGGGTCACGTTTTATTTAGGTAAAGAAATTTAGTTTGTAGGAACAGATATTGGCTGACTTATGTTCTTTGTTATTGGTATATAAAAGAACAAGGGAAGATTGTGTGGGACATACCTGTCGACTCTTCGCAGGTTTCTTTTTTTCAAAATTACCTAATAAATGTGATTTAAATTGGTATTAGAGTGTATGGCCGATCCCAGTGGCCGTGCGGTCTAAGGCGTGTGTCTTCGGCCGCTCGCTTGCTAGGATCGTGTGTTGTCAGGTAGAGATCTCTGCGACGGGCCGATCACTCGTCCAGAGGAGTCCTACCGAGTGTGGTGTGTCTAAAAGTGTGATCAAAAGAAATTACAAACCTCGACACTGAAACGGGAAAACCGGAGTAGGTAGAAGAGGAAGACTAAAAAAAGAATAGAGTGTACGAATTGCAAACTTTGGACCACACTGGTCAAACGCAGCAATGAACGTAAAGACAGAACTAAGCAGAACAGGTACTTGAGTCCCCGCATCAACCCTCTTGTCACGCCACTAGCTATAGCGGACGGATTATGGAGGTAGTCAGTTCTCCGATGTCAAGGACAGAGATGGCCCTCGAAACGTTGGTTTACTGCTTGCTGGAGAATATTTCATTGAAATCTAACTTCATACATCCCCCCCCCCCCCCAAAGTGTGTGATTTCAGGCTTCCACCATTGGGATGTTACTCGGGGTAAATTGGTAGGTATCGAAGTTCTGGGACAACATATGGGTCCCATCTTCAAGGCACAAGCTGTTCAGTCTTAGGACTGCTTGAGCCTTGAAGATGGAACCGATAGGTTATCCCGAAACGTCGGTAAATACCAATCTACGCTGAGTAACATGCCAGAATAGCGAAGATCCGAAAAATGGCTAATGGTACTAACAACATGGCTCGCAATATACGCTATAATATATGTTTCATTAGTACATAAAATTTAGCGAGTTTGAGGTTTTCCATGCTGGTGTAACCCGAGGACTAGATTCTTCTGAGATGTGAGACTTTTCGCTCGGTAAGTGACACTGGACGTTCTCCGTAAAGTTGAACGCCACTTACTGAGAGCCGAAGTGTCAACGTCTGAACGGACCATAACCCGATAAACACCGTATTTGAAACATTGTCGATATGTTGAATATTAATGAAATTCAGTACGCAGTGTCACACATGCGAAGACTTTTGTAACAGCAGATTTGTAAATACAAACATAGGCGTAACTTGGCTAATAACAGGGGGGGGGGGGTCGAGGGGAGGCAAAATCGACCATGGATATTAGGAACTTTAATTTACGAAGGAGTCAATTTAGACAGGAGGAAGGTTAGTTTGAACCAGTCCTTAATATACATACACTCCTTTCTCCCACTCTTACTCAAATTGTTTTATTTGCTTCCCCCCCCCCCCAAAATAATTATTAGATAGAAAAAATATTGGACGGGCATTTGCCCTCAACTTTGCCCCCCCCCCCCCCCCCCACAGTTACGCCTATGTAAATAAATGTAAAGTTTTCCGTTTGCACTCTACGGCCGGAAACAGACGAAGCGACTTTGGTCGAGCCGACCGTTGCCACGACGTCGCGCGCAAGTGTCCACACGGAAGGACTCTTGTCGAGACGGCTGTCGTGACGGCGGTCGACTTGCTTGGCTTGTCTCACGGCGTCTAAACAGTCTGGCTCCTTCACATGTGAACTCTTCCACTGTCAACCATGGACTGATGTGTCGAAACGACCTTCCGTGCCGCTCCAAAGTCGCGGGGAAATCATGAGTCGAGTCGACCTTCGAGCGGCGGCAGGCCGCGTCGAGTGTCATGTGTTTTGTTACTTTTAACTATATTGAGTGACGCGTCGATTCGACGGTCGGCTCGACCAAAGTCGCTTCGTCTGTTTTCAGACTACGATTACATATGGGGGAGTGAAGGTATAGCTCCACTCATTGTTAAACTTAGCATTAGATGCAGGTACGTGGTCAGCTTTGCGTATCGGCCGCCTTAACTCACGGTGAAAGGATACGGAATTCGCATTAAATTGTATTGCAAAGTAGTGCTCATTTTCCATCCACACAATTATTTATTGGTACTTATGTGACACCAAATTACAGGGTAATAAATTTCGACCAAGATCTGGTCATCTTCAGGCAATTTCATTACATAAAAAATAAAACTACAATCGCATATTAATTTACGTGTAGGTAGACTGAGACATCAATAATACCTTATGGAATAGTTCGGTTTTGTTAAGTGTTACTTTAATGTGATTCCCTGATGATGATCCCATAAGGGATCGAAACATGTAGCAGTGTTCAACGTGATATTGTAATATAAAATATCTGGGAACAATATAGTGCATTTTAAATTGTATATATATATATATATATATATATATATATACCAACATGTATTGCACAAAATTATAACTAGATAAACTTATCACTTAACCCGACACGTGTTTCGGCCCAAATGGGCCATCATCAGGGGTTTCTGGTTTGTATGCTTCACTGTACACTTCCTTTGGTATTGTTAAGAGTTGTAAGTTTGCTGGTGATATGGTTATAACCCTGGAACCACGTGCACTGCACTTATTTACTGGTGATGTAGTAGGTGATCGAAACGTAGGGTGTAGAAAGCTGCCAGGCGCGGCTGTGCATTTTGTTGGACTGAGTATTGTGTGATTTGATTATCGACAGTGCAAGGAATGATAATATAACATTTATAATTACATATTAAAATTTTTTTTTTAGATATACACCAACAAAATGCACAAATTAATAAAGGTGCAAATTAGCTCCTTATCATGATTTTAACCCTACACGCGTTTCAGCTCTTTATGAGCCATCATCAGGGGTTTTTCTTATAAAAAGTGATTTTCAAATGCTGGATCTGTTGATGACACTTGTAAAATTATGCACTATTTTAGAGCATAAAAGCATAAAATAGTGCATAATTTTACAAGTGTCATCAACAGATGCAGCATTTGAAAAGCACTTTTTATAAGGAAAACCCCTGATGATGGCTCATAAAGAGCTGAAACGCGTGTAGGGTTAAATCATGATAAGGAGCTAATTTGCACCTTTATTAATTTGTGCATTTTGTTGGTGTGTATCTAAAATAATAAAAATGCACGGTGAGTTAAGACTAAAGATTACATATTAAATGTTGCTTTCAATACAAAATCTTAAAAACTATTAAAGATGTGACACGTCCATGTAATGTTAAAAAATAGTATAATATTGAGAATTTTGTTATTTATTTCTTTGTCTTCCCTAGAGGTTTCTCCTCGATTTTTCCCCTGACGTGTGATAGTGAATTAGACGTGTCCGTTGGTGATTACGTTGGGATATTAAATTATTTGTTTGTTTCCTTGTTTCTTTATTTCATCTGTCTGGTAGGTATCCAAAAGGTATTGTTTAAATGAGGAGTCAATCTTGTAACATATCACGACTGTACCTGGAATTTTTAGAGAAGGTAGTACTGACCTTATTGGGAAATCATTAAATAATAGTTTTTGTGGGATTCGGAGCCGGTAAGGGCGCTTTGGAGAAGACCTGAATTTCTGGCTTCGGTGGACTAGTGGTTAGCGTGCTCGCCACTGGACCCAAGGTTCGCGGGTTCGATCCCGACCGAGGTCGATGGATTTTTAAGGGTGATAAAAATCCGGAGCACAACTTCCTTCGGAGGGGAAGTAAAGCCGTCGGTCCCATGTCGTAGATTTACGGCATGTAAAAGAACCTTACAGGCATGAATAAAAATGTTGCGTAAGCCAAATTGCCTCCATTTCTCACCCAAGTCTCCTGACTGCCTGCCAGATGGCTCTGGCGGACACATCAGGATCGATAGAACAGTAGCGCGAATGCGCACGACCTAGTAACCTCGAAAAGAGGAGGCAAGAGGAGGCCCGGGCCCATATAGGGCTGTTGAGCCATGATTATTATTATTATAAAGGGAAATGAAGCGATATCCCTCGGAACGTTTAACTCATGGTCTAGTGACTACACTGGCTGCACTATCTCGTCTGTAGTTTTAGTGAACCCTTCGTCACGGCCGCTTGTGCCCCATACACATTTTTAGAAATTACCGCTACACCAATCTGCCTGTGTAGCAATATTCTAACTTGATTTTTCAGACTTTCATCTGAGCCAATATGAATCGGCAGGCGACGCAGGAGGATTTACTCCGGCTGCTGCTGAGAACATCATCAGACCTTTGCCTAGAAATCCTGCGCAAATATGTGTTGTGTCCTGTCTGCAGGAGAAGCCCTAATGGACCGAACAACTGTTGTATTGAAGGGCACAACGTCTGCTTTGTTTGTAGGGCAAAACACACCAAGTGTCCAACTTGTGGCAAAGACTTCGTCGGGCCCAGGAATCTGGATGAGATCAAGAATGCACTACCCGAAAAGCATCTCTGTGCTAACAAAACCAGAGGCTGTGAAATTAAATTGCCTAAATTTCTGATAACGGATCACGGAGAATCATGTCCATATAAATCTATCAGTTGTCCACTGAGGAAAGTACCGGGCGTGCGCTGCAAGTGGCAAGGCTTGTTGCAGAATTTGACAGATCACGTCAAGGGAGAACATCACACTTTGCTCATGGAACAACAGTTCGTACGTTTTTCGACGGATAGTAATGTTAATATAGTGATATCTGATCATGGTGACGAAGTGTTTATATTTTATAGAAAACGTCGAAATGGGAAATATTGTGGTGTTGTGCAGAGGGTGGGTATGTCAAGGAGATTGTACACGTGTCAGGTGATTTTTAAGAGCCCAAATGGCATCAATACGATTATATTCACATTTGTTATTCCGACTATGCATCGCAGTTTATTTTCGCTGCTGAAGTCTGGCGGCTGTTTCAAGTTAAACGAAAGTATTCTGCGTAATTTTTGCTGGGAGAATGGACTTGAGGTGCTGGTCAATATCAATAACGATATGCGAAAGCACGTTTCGTAAGTGACATTCAGTTTGTCTCTGGACACCATTTATGTGGCTGCTGACTTAGCATTTCTATAATTATGAATGACGGTTCTCCTTTGAAGAATTAAGTGTCTCACACATATGGAAATTAGTATTTATGTACTTAATATTATATATGTTCCGTGCAGGTGCTTTAAGTATGTATTTCACCACTAATCACTGCACAATAAATTTATTTTTACACTTCTACATTATAACCGAACTTTGCTGGTTACATTTTGTAAATTAATATACATCAATTTACAGGACAGTTCTTTTCAAAGGTTTTAACTTTATTTCCATTATAACAATACAAACGTTAACACAATACCATCCGTCCAGTCCATTCCTTTACTGAACACCAAATGGCGCTGGACACCTGGTCCTTTGTCCTTCCTGCTATATTTAGAAGAGTGGAGAGGGAGAGCCGAACTGCTCCAACAATACTAGTATATAAATGCTCCAATAATGTTCGGCTACAACATGTTTCGGCTGACCATTTCAGCCATCATCAGGGAGTCAGCATACATAAGACATTTGCAGCCTACATCGTGTTTCTGAATGGTAAATGTCGCAGTCACTGATTTTACAGTTTAAAATACGTATGTTAAAATGTATCTTATTACATAAAGTCTATATAAAATCTGTCTCCAAACATGTCTCTCAACCAATCCCAGGTTTTGTAGGGTGGAGATCTGCAATTATGCAATCTATATAAATGATTAAAATGGATTATAAAATAAAATAAAATAAAACTTTTTAATTTAAATTTTGAAAAATTACTATTTATTAGTATGCCATAATAATAAATACTAATAAAAAGTAGTTTTTCAAAATTTAAATTAAAAAAGTTTTATTTTATTTTAGAATCTATTTTGATCATTTATATAGATTGCATAATTGCATGTTTCCACCCTACAAAACCTGGAATTGGTTGAGAGACATGTTTGGAGACAGATTGTATATAGACTTTCTACATATATTATGTAATAACATACTGCATTTTAACATACGTATTTTAAACTGTAAAATCTGTGAATACATTTACTATTCAGATACACGATGTACGCTGCAAATGTCTGTGTACGTTGACTCCCTGATGATGGCTGAAATGGTCAGTCGAAACATGTAGGAGTCTAAAGATAAATTTATTGTGCAGTGGTTGGTGGTAAAAAACTTTTTAAGTATTTATGTTTTTTAATAACAGTGGCCTATACGCTTGTACGTACGGACCCGGAAATAAAGATTTCTATAATTTGTTTTCTTATAAATTATAAACTGCTTTTACCAAAATTATTGTTTATTGTTTAAAACAAACGCCACTCGACGCGAATGTTAGCGCCATCACCAGTGTTTTCTGCAAAATTTGGCCGCACGTGGCAAACATAAGTCTACACAAGATATTGATGATGGCACTAACATAGGCGTCGAAACACGTTTATCTTTATCAATAAACAGTAATTTTGATAGAAGCAATGCCTATTTTCTAACATCGTAAGTTAAAAATAAACCATGCGGAATTCTCAACACAGCTATTTCCGTGTTGATATTTTTAAACTGTTTGTAGACTAAAAGATAGTTTCATGCTAGACCCATAGCTAAGGCATACCACTCAAAAGTAACCTGAGTACACCTGAAATCTCTATCACATGTGTTGATTTAAATCGAAAAATTTCAATGTTATACTCTGTTGTGACGTATTTGAATCATTGAGATCAATTACTGTAGATTGCTCTGTATTTTAAATTGGCATTATGCCATGCAGTGTACTATAGAACACAAAAATAAAAGCAAAACAAAATTTTTGTATGTAACACAGCTAATAATACATGTCCTAACGCCTGTCTAAAAAGCCATGAATTAATTAAATGTGATATGCTAAAGAACACCAAAAAATTTTCGGGATAATTTTATCAATAAAGTATAACCCTTATTCTACACATGTTTTAAATATATTTCATTTGCAGGAGACATCGGCATAGATAAAGGGATAATATTGAAAATGTATCTTAATGTGATGTAAGCGAATTATAGAATGTGTTCTATATACTGTCTCAACGTAACATTTCATTTTTGCAAGAAACATACAGCGACTGTATTTGAGTTGTCTTATACTAACTGAGACACAAAGACAATGTGCATGTGTGTGTGAGTGTGTGTGCGTGTGCGGGGGGAATGCAAAATTCTTAAATGTTACAAGATGTGGTACATATAGTTACCTCAAAATACTCTCTTTAATGTACTTACTGTGTATTTCGTAATTCAAAATGGTTCTTGTAGGTGTCAGCATTAGTGTTCGAGGAAGAGTATTCCCACGCTATGGCAAAGGGGAGGTCTAGAAGTCAGCACAGATGTTGAAAGACGCTGAATCTGAGCAGTTAACATCGATATCGTTGGCAGCTGGAGGGATCCAGAAACATAAATTAGTTTCAGTACGATTATTTATGAGCGCGCTCCTATATTTATGTTCATGAAGCAGCTACTGCTGACGGAAGTACGTTCGTAGGCATGTCTCGTGTACCAGCCACGGAAGACGAGAAGAGTTACGTAAGTAGGCATGTCTCGTGTACCAGCCACGGAAGATGAGAAGAGTTACGTAAGTAGACATGTCTCGTGTACCAGCCACGGAAGATGAGAAGAGTTACGTTCGTAGGCATGTCTCGTGTACCAGCCACGGAAGATGAGAAGAGTTACGTAAGTAGGCATGTCTCGTGTACCAGCCACGGAAGATGAGAAGAGTTACGTAAGTAGGCATGTCTCGTGTACCAGCCACGGAAGATGAGAAGAGTTACGTAAGTAGGCATGTCTCGTGTACCAGCCACGGAAGATGAGAAGAGTTACGTAAGTAGGCATGTCTCGTGTACCAGCCACGGAAGATGAGAAGAGTTACGTAAGTAGGCATGTCTCGTGTACCAGCCACGGAAGATGAGAAGAGTTACGTAAGTAGGCATGTCTCGTGTACCAGCCACGGAAGATGAGAAGAGTTACGTAAGTAGGCATGTCTCGTGTACCAGCCACGGAAGATGAGAAGAGTTACGTAAGTAGGCATGTCTCGTGTACCAGCCACGGAAGATGGAAGAGTTACGTAAGTAGGCATGTCTCGTGTACCAGCCACGGAAGACGAGAAGAGTTACGTAAGTAGGCATGATATTTGTTGCAGAACATGGAGCTGTTGTGGGATACATTACAATTTACAGCATACCATTTTTGTCGAAATTCGACGAGCGCTGAAAGTCCTGCTCTTTTAACGACTATTAATACGTGCATGGATGCAGGTACAAGCACAGAGGTGTAAAGTAAAGGTAAAGGTAAAGGTTTACCCTGGAACAGGCTATGAAGGTCCAGACGGGAAGTAGAAGTATAGATCTACTCTTCCTTTAACGTCGGTGCCAGATGGAGGTTGGTTGTCAACGCCACGCCCCGGCCACTTTACCCCCGGGAAAGACCCGGTACCCATTGAATAGGAGGCTGGGTGGGCCCCAGAGCCGGTCTGGACGTTTTGGAGAGGAGAAATATCTTTACCCCCTGCCGGGAAAAAAACTCCAGATCGACTAGCCTAAGGCATGGTACTGGATTCATCTGGCGGGCGACTGTGAAAATGGGAACTAACATTGGGGTTGCATGAAGTTAAGGGAATTTTTTCGAGTGGCTGAAGAACTAGCAGCTTCTCAGAAAGTACTGTACTCCATGGAGTTACTTTGTTGTTCGGTTATGTGATTATACGTATTTATGTGGTTATGTTACGTAGTGCGGTAGTCTGGTAGGGAGTTGATGTGTGCGACGTGTAGAAGCAGTCTACACTGTCTACGTACCGTTGTGGTTTAGGTCTACCGCAGTGATGTGTCGTTTGGAGTCACACTGCTACAAACTGACAGTGCATTAGTCACGTGCTGTAATTTGTGTATTGTATTGTTTACAATCTCCCTGTGTGGTGACAGGGGAAAAGAATAGTCCCACTGATGCCCATGCAGGTCGTAAAAGGCGACCAAATTGGGTACCCAGTGCCTGGGGGTATAGCTGGGCCACCCTGCCCCGGGGGTTATAAATTCGGCGGACTGGCCCTCCAGGTTGGGGGTTGGGCGACAGGCTGACAACCTGTCACTGTAAAAAATGGATCGTTAGGAAACCTAAAATGTGGCCTCGGAACAGTCAGATAGAATGGAATCGACCTAGGCCAGGGGTCGGGGAACTTTTTTACCTATTACCCCAAAATATATTTATTTACGCCGACGTTACCCCCTTGATTTGAAAGGGAGAAAATCATAGATTATTTAAATTCAAAAGGTTTATTGAATCTATTTATACGGAGAATACAATTATAAATATAAAAAGTATAAAATAAATGCGATAAAATAAATTAATATCCTCATTATGAAACAAAAGAATTTTTTTGAAAACTTTTTACCTTTAGGTTTTGGAGAAATCATGATGTTTCATTTTTGATACAATAACATCAAAATTGGGGCATTTTGATGTCAGAGCAATTTGGATACTGTCTTCGGGGTCCAATCGATTTCTCTGCTTTGTTTTTATGCGGATCTGCGAACTCTGCCGGCGTTTTAAGTTTTTTAAAATTCATTTAAATTTACAATAATTTAATTGGTAAACGTGGCACTAAGACATGTCCTGAAGATGAAGGCAGTATTTAATTATTTTATTGACCATCGAAAATTAATCGAGCAAGGAGAAAATATATTAATCAAATTATCGAACTAACATACAACTAAAATACGGTTAATAAATGAAAATCTTAGACTTAAAATAGAGCTATTGAAATAAATTAAATTTAATAACTACTTAAATCGACTTAAACAAAGCAAAAACACATGTGTCAAAAAATAAGGTTAAGGCGGGTAATAGACAACTGACAAATAATATCTGTTTAGCCCTTGACAACGCCTTAGCAACCAAATTGTTTGCAGTTCAACATGGCGTGACGTCTCCTAAACACGTCTATTACATTGGCCAGATGCAGTGTTGCCAGAAGAAAAATTTCTGTCGTAACAAGGAACGCGCTTTTTATATAATTTTATTTATGTCTATTGAGTCCTCATTACCCCCAAGAATTTCATTTTTACCCCACTTGGGGTAATTTACCCCGGTTCGCCGACCCCTGACCTAGGCAATGGAAAAGGTTTAATGAGTTGAGGATAGCGACGTGGAATGTACGGATATTGTACAGAGCAGGAGCAGAATTGTGTACAAACAGACATTAAGAAGTGTAAAATTAACAACTGGAAAGAAAGGTCAAAAAACAGAGCTGATTGGGAAAGGGCCATTAAGGAGGCGAAGGTCCGCATTGGACTGTAGTGTCACCGAAGGTCCGCATTGGACTGTAGTGCCACCGAAGGTCCGCATTGGACTGTAGTGCCGCCGAAGAAGAAGAAGAAGATTGTTTACAATCTAGCTACAGACTGTTACATTTGTTTATTTAATTTTTACAGATAAAAGTCACAAAATTGTTCCTGTAACCAATTTAGCTAACTAGGAGTGCGTGAAACAAAGGTTAAAGATAAGGAAATATAAATAACATTAGTGAAAAAAGACTAAAAACACTATGTCTGATTGTGAGCTGGTTACATCAGGATATGTTTCGGTCTTGATATTGTAAATACCGTGCATTATTGTGATAATATAGTACTTACATAACCAAAATATTGCACTACAATATAAACTCACTAAGTATGTCACTTAACCCTACATATGTTTCGGCTCAAAATGAGCCATCATCAGGGGTTTTCAAGTTTTGAGCTTCCACTTGATCACTTTCTTCAGTATAATTTACAAACACGTGTTGTAAGTTCTGTTCTATTACAGTGCATAGTGTCACAGTGTCAAAACCATGACTACAACAGAACTTACAACACGTGTTTGTAAATTATACTGAAGAAAGTGATCAAGTGGAAGCTCAAAACTTGAAAACCCCTGATGATGGCTCATTTTGAGCCGAAACATATGTAGGGTTAAGTGACATACTTAGTGAGTTATATTTTAGTGCAATATTTTGGTTATGTAAGTGATACATGTTTCGGTCGTTTATGTTTGTAAGTTGTGTGTAAAGAGTTCAGGTCGTCTAGAGTGTAATTTCCGATTTGTTGGACCGGGGGATTAGGATGGGATGGACAGTTAGCAAACAATTTGGCCGTAAGTTGGTGTATGAAGTCTCGGATGGGTTCGATATTAAAGGGTGTCGGCTTATTTACACTGTTGTTCTCCCGTTGATTTATAAAGTACTGTATTATTTACAATTGTATTCTACCCAGGACCGTAGCCAGACCACGAACACAGTGGGTGTAGCGGCTTCCAGTGCGGATGCATACGTGTACACACGTGTACACACGTTTATATACGTATATAATGCTCTTATGCATATAGTGTGTGTATATGTTATGTATGTCTAAGAGTAAAGAGGGCCTTTGTCAGGACCTCAAAATCAACACTGTAATTACACATAACACAGCACAAAACGTCTTGCATATACAGTGATACCTCGGCTAACGAAGATAATTCGTTCCGGAATCACATTCGTTAACCGAAATCTTCGTTAGCCGAAACGTGAGCAACTTTCTGCTTCCCTTGGGTTTGTCGCTTACTTTTCTTGGTTGGTGGGTCTCCCCTATGTGATGTGGTCAGCTCATCTCTTTGTCACACACATACAGACGGAAAAGATAAGCTCCTGGAATGGCCCGACCGTTCATGTTTGCTGCTTTATGTTAGCGCGAGCATCCACTAAAACATTCGTTAGCCGAATCCATATTCGTTAGCCGAGTCCGAAAAACAGCGAAAAAAATCTCAGTTAGCCGAAAACTTCGTTAGCAGGGTCACTCGTTAGCCGAGGTATCACTGTACATGCTTTTTTTGAGAATGAGTCAGCTTATGTATGACAGTAGTACGCGTGGTGGATGATACCACGCGGTGCCAGGTTTCCAAACTGTAGCCCAAGGTGCCAGACACACGACACAGTACGTAGAATAGTCACCGTGTTACGAGTGGAAGCTTCTGGACTAGTGCAGAAGGAAGGATTCCCAGAAGTGGAATGCACTGTAGCACTGTAACTAGAATCATGCCGCATTCTTCACGTGTCAAGCTGTTACGTATCTTTCGTTGCTCGTGCACTCTGACAATTGCAACTGTGCTTTTTTTTTTTTTTTTTTTTTTTTTTTCATGGATCGGCATCGTGATACTGTCTTCACGGAGATCACTTCTGATCAGCATGTTTGTCTTTGATGCTTTGTAAATTCCTAGTGGGTGCTACCAGATTGGTAGTGGGTAAACTAGCACCCCTCCCGCACCCGGCTACGGGCCTAGTTTACCGTCGTTTTATCATCTATAGCAGCGGTCGCCAACCGGTGGTCCGCGGGCCACTGATGGTCCGCGAGAAAATTTTGGTGATCCGTGGAGAAATTTGGACATTATTTGCAATTTTTATGTTTATTATACTTATTTCAAACAAGCAGCAACAAATATCACACTAATAATTTTGTTATAATTAAACAAGTGCATTTAATATTAATAAAATGGAACTTTTATGATCATTATTTTATAGATGTTTGTACCTTTTTTAAAAAATTCATGTTAGTGGTCCGCGGGATTCAAAATTGTGAGTTTAGTGGTCCGTGAGGTCCGAATGGTTGGCGACCGCTGATCTACAGTACTGTTTTACTGTCACTAAAGAACAGCTTCAAATGGGGTGTTGGTTATTCGTTGAAGATAATACATTGTATTATTTACAGTACTCTTTACCATAGATTTGTTACAACGTAAAATGATGTATAATTTGATCTGTAGGCAACAAAACTCATTATCAAAGGTTCTGTTTATTCACTTTGACACGGATACAATTTTGTGTAGTGGTTACTTATTTAGGTAACAATATATTATCTGGGAGCCGATCCCAGTGGCCGTGCGGTCTAAGGCGTGGGTCTTCGGCCGCTCGCTTACTAGGATCGTGGGTTCGAATCCCACCGGGGGCATGGATGTCTGTCTGTTGTGAGTGTTGTGTGTTGTCAGGTAGAGGTCTCTGCGACGGGCTGATCACTCGTCCAGAGGAGTCCTACCGACTGTGGTGTGTCTCAAATGTGTGTGATCATGAAACCTCGACGAAACGAGGAGGCCCAGGCCCATATAAGGCTGTCGAGCCATAGAAAAAAAATATATATATTATCTGGGATAGCGCAGACAGTACAGCGAGTCGCTGCGGGCTGGGCAGTTCGGGGATCGAATCCCGGTGGGGGCGAGATTTTCCGCACCCATCCGTACCGACCCTGAAGCCCACCCAGCCTCAAGTACAATGGGTACCGGGTTTCTTTACCGGTGGTAAAGCGGCCGGGACGTGGCTTTGACCACCAAACTCGATCAGGCGCCGAGGTTAAAGAAGAAGTGTAACTGTACCTCTACTCCCCCTCTGGGCCATCACGGTCAGTTCTAGGGCGATATTTACCTGAATATATAAACTGCAAAAAGTATTTGATATATTATGTTATTTTATACGTACTTTAAATATAAGATACGTTGTATCTAATGTAACGAAATAGGACATTTTAAATTGTGATATAAGTTTTAAGAAGTGTCAAAATATCACTCACTACCAGTTCTTACGGAGTTCTCGTCATGCAGTTTGTGAGACTTAACTCCGAAACTTAACAAATGTTTGAAAAAAAAAGTTTTCGAGTTTTCGCGTCGGTTTTTTTTAAGTCATAGTCATATTTTTTGTTTCTGCACCGTGTAGTGATTAAATATTCTGACGTTTCGAAGGAAAATGCTGCATCCTTCTTCAGGATGATTGAATTGTTTAAACTTGAACAAATTCAGTCACCCTGAAGTTGGAGGCAGTGCGTTCCTCCAAAACGTCGAACTATTTAATCACTGCATGGTGCAGAACCCCAAAAAGACGACCTTCGAGTCAGATGATGGAAATGCCATAACTGATTCGGGCAAAATGTGGAAATGAAACACATACGTTTAAGGACGTGCATGTGTTACATGAGGTACCTGTGACAGGAAACAAATCGCAGCTTACTGAAACTTGAAAATATTTGCAGGAAGGACGTCAGCTTCGCAAGCCGGAGCACACTCGACTTCCGATGCACACCACAGTTCCATCCCAGGAAAAATCCAGCATGTCAGCCCTGAGTACCGTTATCGTGGAAGAAGTATTACAGTGCCATATGAGGAAGGACATCAGTATCTCAGTTCTGAGCACTGTTATCCTGAAGGAAGCATCAGGGTGCCATTTCCGAAAGGCTACCGGTATCTGAGCCCTGAGCTGTCTCGACTTTCGATGAACACAACAGCTCGATCTGAGGAAGACTCTCCATATGTAAATCCTGAGCACTATTATCTTGAAGAAGAGCCACAGTACCGTCTCTGGAAATATATGAGCAACTCGACACTGAGCACACTCCGCTTTGGATGGGTATTGGAGTTCCAACTCAAAAAGAACATCCGTATGCCAATTCGTTCTCCATTATCTTGGAAGAAGCACCACAGTACCAACTTGGGAAGGACACGAGCATCTGAATCCTGAGCACACTCGACTTGGGATCGATGCTACACCTCCATCACAAGAAGGAAATCGGAATGGCAATCCTGAGAGCCATTATCTTGGAAGAAGCATAAGAGTGCCATCTCAAGGAAGGTATGAGCATCTTAGTTCTGAACACAGTGAGTTTGGAAGGGATATGAGGATGCAATTTGACGAAGAATATCAGCATCAAAATAGTGAACATGCGGAGTTTGGAGGGGAGTCACAGTGGTATCCCAGGACGGACATAAAGTTTTCAACTCTGACCATACTGACTTGGTATTGTTGTCACAGGGTCATCCCAGGAAGACATAAGGTTCACTTGCCCATATGGACTGGATTGTGTCACAGTCATCCAGAAGACACCTCAACTGAACACTCGACCAGGAATAAGTGTCACAGTACCATCTCAGGATGGGAATCAGTATCTCAGTCTTGAGCACATTCGACCAGGGATGAGCGCCACAGTACAATCTATGGAAGGAGATGAACAGCGGAATACCGAATGCTCTGAGTTAGGCATCGAAGTGAGAGTGTGCAGGCTGCCCTTCAGCCGTCTGACGGACCCGATACACTTCCAGCAGAATATATGAAATACTTAGATGAAGAGAAATTATATCAAGATACCTGGCAACACCGCAATGTTCTTAGTGGTTTGGATTTATATGACATGTTTAAATGTGTCATGAAAATGAAATTATGTGTATGTTCGGACAGGGGTCCCATGTGGCGTGTAGTCCTCCGCCAGTACAAATATCTCCCGTTATTCTCGTGTGTCCGTTGCGTATGCACCCCAGTTTTTTCTGTTCCTGGTTGGGGTTTCTAAATGACAGACACAAGCATCTGGCCGCTGTTCACCGCGACTGTCTCGTAAAGGGAACAAGTGTAGAACTAAAAGTAAATGGCTTGGCTTTGCTGTCAGCCCTCAACGAAGTTTTCCTCTGTTACACTTTGCTTGAAACAGACACACTTTACTGCGTCGTTACACATGCTTGCTATTACAAAGCGTGTAATTCGGATTTTCGTTACGTCACTGAAGTCACGAATGCTATTACCGGTATATCAGTGAAAAAGGGAGCTGATGTGGCTACGATGTTTCAGACATTCAAGTTTTTAAAGTACACACATAAATGTGTCTCTTACTGCGGAATAAACGACCACCAGTTAGTGAAATTCTCTATATATTCTCCTTCTGAACATGGAAATTCAAGTAAATTCAATATGTAATTAATTAACTGTTTCAGTGTAATTTATTTTACAGTTAGAAAGGTGGTGGGGGAATTATGAAAATGGTACCGTAAATGTCGAAGTGGGTGAAGAGTGATAATGAAAAGGAAATGGATCCCATTTCAATTTAAGCTGGCTGTATAGGCAAGTCAAGTATTTTTGGAAATAAATAGAGTCGGACGCTGTTATAACTTCATGAGAGGGACTGGATACTATGTGTCGTTATAAACGAGTATTGTTATAACAAAGCAGTATAATGTTATGTTTAACAGTGTGGAATTAATTGGTACCATAGAATATCTGACGTTATAGACGAGGTGTCGCATAAACCATGTCGTTTTAACGGGGTTCGACTGTACTTTCTATTACCTAAAGGATTTGTAACATAAAATAGTCACATCTCAAGCTGCTGTTGAACACTTTGAAGGCTGTCTTTCTCTAAATTATGTATATAACTTCAGTCCGTATGCACAGAGAATACATTTCTGGTCTCTTTTTTAGTCTTAGGCACACACATCTCGTTGTGATGTTGTAACTACACATTTTATAGAACATTTCATTCAAATACAAAAATTTGACTTAATTTTTAAATGATTTATAACCGTGCATTTAATAGCCAGATTCGGTAACTAAACCAACAATTGAACACAAGTTTATGAAAATATATTATAAACGTAATAACAATTCCTACATTTTTCGGCCACTCATGTGGCCATTTTCAGGGAGCTGCTGTACGAAGAATAAATATATTGATATGTTACAAAAATTTTGCGAACCAATGCACGTGAAATATTAAATTTTATTTAATGTTTAAAATTTACATTTCACGTTTTATTTAATGTTAAATATTAAATTTAATATTTTACATGTGCATTGGTTCACATAACTTTTGTATTTTTCGTACAGCAGCTCCCTGAGGATGGTCACATGAGTGGCCGAAACATGTAGGAGGTATTACTATGTTTATAATATATTTTTATAAACTTGTGTGCGTTTGTTGGTTTTAGGCTTCCGCCGCGATGTTGATGTAATCTGTCGTCTTTTGGGTAATTACACGGCGTCGTGTGGTAATTATTCACCGACGTTTCGGGACAACGTGTCGGTCCCATCTTCACGGGTCGCGAATCTCGACCCGTGAAGATGGGACCGACACGTTGTCCCGAAACGTCGGTAAATAATTATCACACGACGCCGTGTAATTACCCAAAATACCACATATTACATTGTGTGCATTCGTTTGTTTTAGTTACCATAACTGACATTGTTTTTAGAATAAATTAATTGTTGTGTTTGACTCTGGTTTTGTATCAGCTATACGGTTCATGTCTGTTATAAAAAGCCGTTTGTAAATGCTGTTTAAGGATGCAATCGGTATTTAGTGTGAAAATCATGTTGATCACAAAACCACCCTGCGTGGACAATTTTACACAGGCTGGCACATATGGTTACTACTAAACTTTATACTGTTAATAGAAAGCAAATGCTGTTTTGAATGTTGATAGAAATGAATTAGTTAAAGCGATCCTAACATTAATTATGTAGTTTAAAATTCAGAGATATAATTAAAATTTATGTATATTCTTGCAGAAATGTTCTCATACAAATGGTATGATTTTCGAATGATAGATTAAAACCGTTTGAAAGAGCGAAGTAAGCCGCATGTTTACTCTTCGGATGACACATTTTCAAACGCAGAGCTGCCATCTATGAAAATACGCGAAGACTACATGTTTCCATGGAAACGCGTGAGAAATATGTAAAATTCATTGTCACAAAACTGTTTTATGTAAGACGTGTTATAAATTATTGATAAAAATGATGTCTTGCAAGAAATATTTATTTTCAAATTTACTTGGTAATTTTAAAATTATTACCTTGTGTGATTTCAGGCTTCCGCCGCGATGTAAATAGAGATCTGCGCTCTTCTGGGATATTACGTTTCTGGGATTTGACTAGTGGAGATGGGACTGAGAGGTTGTCCCGAAACGTCGATACAGAACTATCCCTCAACGCTGCGTAATACTTCAGAAGAGCGCAGATCTCAAGCACAACCTAATCTGGCCAAAGCAAATATAACCTAACCTACCTAACTTAACCTAACTTAACCTAATACCTAACCTAACCTTAACCTAACTTAACCTAACTAACTAACCTAACTATAACCTAACCTAACTTAACCTCAACCTAACTTAACTAACTTAACCTAACTTAACCTAACTTAACCTAACTTAACTAACTTAACCTAACTCTAACTTAACCTAACTTAACACTAACCTAACTAACTTAACCTAACTTAACCTAACCTAACTTAACCTAACTTAACCTAACTTAACCTAACCTAACTTAACCTAACTTAACCTAACCTAACTTAACACTAACCTAACCTAACCTAACTTAACCTAACCTAACTTAACCTAACTTAACCTAACTTAACCTAACTTAACCTAACTTAACCTAACTTAACATAACTTAACCTAACTTAACCTAACTTAACTTAACCTAACTTAACCTAACTTAACTTAACCTAACTTAACCTAACCTAACCTTAACCTAACTTAACCTAACTTAACCTAACCTAACTTAACCTAACTTAACCTAACTTAACCTAACCTAACCTAACCTAACCTAACTTAACCTAACTTAACCTAACCTAACCTTACCTAACCTAACCTAACCTAACCTGACTTAACTTAACCTAACCTAACTTAACCTAACTTAACCTAACTTAACCTAACTTAACCTAACTTAACCTAACCTAACCTAACCCAACCCAACCCAACCCAACCTAACCCAACCTAACCTAACCTAACCTAACCTAAGCAAATCACGAATCGTAATGCTACCGAATAAAACCAAATGCAACCTAAAGAAATAAATTAAAAAGTGTACCCTTACCAGATAAAGCCCAACTTAACCTAAATTACAATAAATAGTTTTTTTGTGCAATATTTCAGGTTTTAGGTGTTCTGTACAGAGTAAAAACAGAACGCCTTATTTAAGACTGTCTCTCCGTCCGCCCGCCTCTCAGTCAGTCTGTCTGTCTGTCTGACTGACCTATCAGCGGCTAAACCGTTTGTCAGATAGATGTTCATCAAATTCAGTGAACTAGTTCTTACGAAAGCTTGTTGTACAGGCATGAGCTTCCTGAAAATCAGCCCAGTGACATTCATACTTTACGTCGGTAAAGCATTACCACTCGACGCTGCGTAATGCCTCAGAAAGAGCGCAGATCTCTAATTTCTGCCAGTACTTCCTGTATTTATTGACCGATCTGAACAAAATTCGGTTCAGCAGATTTTCACGTAATGCCGCTTAACATTTGTGAGTTTTGTGAAAGTCGGCGGAGTGGAAACCACACTTCACTTAAGGACGTGAGTGCGTAGCAGAGTAAAAGACAAAATGAAATGAGAAAAATACCTCTCTAGGAAACTTCACGGCCTTAGGTCTCTGAAGATGGCAATCTGTATTTGAAATATTAAATGCTAAGTATCTGAAATTAATAATGTTACTAATAGATGGGGAATATGATGGCTCCGTACAGTGACTTGGCTATGGGCTAGACGTCAGAGGATCCACAGTTTGATTCCAGGCAGGGGCAAGAATTGTATCTCTTCCCCATATCCGTCAAATAGGCTCTGGGGCCTACCCAACCTCCTACTTAATGGGTAAGAATGACTCTCCCTGGGCATAAAACAGCCGGATCTTGAAGTCAAACACCATCGAATGCTAAGGTTAAGAATGACTGGAGCTATGTCTCTACTTCCCCATACGCCTTCATGACGAACACGGCGACAGCTTTCCCATTTAATAGTAACAGAGCACCCTTTCCTCAGTTTTCGAGTAATTATGGAATAATGGAAACACCAGCTTGGTTGTTTGATTTGCTGTAAATGAAGGCTGAATCGTGTAGTTTCTAACGTTACAAACCACAGTGTATTTCAAAATAATGACTCACAGTTTTATTATTCCCTTAATTTATCGCCGCAGAGCAATGCGCCGCATTTTCCATTGACCAATCTGTGTTTTGCGTATTAGAATAGGAAGAGGAATTCCAATTCTTCAGGTACAACAGCTAACTGCAGGAATGAACCTAAAGAGATTCCACCTGTTTTAAATTCTCCGATGACGTGTGTAAAAAACAGTACTCCCCAAACAGTGTTCCGCGAAAGGTCGTTTGGTGTTCCGCGGGAAACTGTGAAATAAATAAATAAATAATTTAAATAAATGAATAAAATAAACAACTGAAATAAATAAATAAAATAGACAAACAAATAAATAAAATAATTTAAATAAATAAAATTAACAAGTAAAATAAATGTGAATAAATAAAATAAATAATTTAAATAAATAAAATAAATAATTTAAATAAATAAAATAAGAATTTAAATAAACAAAATAAATCTGAAATACAGCACGCGCAATGTCGTTTGGTGTTCCGCGGGAAACTGTGAAATAAATAAATAATTTAAATAAATAAAACAAACAAATAAATAAGAATAAATAATTTAAATAAATAAAATAAACAAATAAAATAAATAATTTAAATAAATAAAATAAACAAACAAAATAAGTAATGTAAAGAAACAAAATAAATAATTTAAATGAATAAAATAAATAATTTAAATAAACAAAATAAATCTGAAATACAGCGAAAATTTTCAAATATACTTCGAAATATAGCTGGAATTTTTGTCCGGCAATCTGGAATGCTAGAGTAATCTCCTTGAGCTACTAACTGCCTCCTGGTTTTGTATTCGTGGGATATGGAGAATTATTTTAGGGATTCCTGCATGGAAGAAAAGTTGGGAGACACTGCTATAAGTTGTAGAGCTGGGAGACCATGTTTCAATTCCCGACAGAGAGAGAACTTAGTTCGATATATATCCTATACGGAAGACCAATTCCGGAACTGGATAGTCTCGTGTCTGGGCTCTTTTTCTTGGGGTTAAAGCGGTCGGAAAGTGAATCTGAATGTTTACTTCAATCAAGTGCCCATATAGGTCTTGTGGATTTATCTCTATGCCCCTATGGGTCTTATAGCCTTCGCCGGGATAGCTCAGTCGGCATAGCAACTCGCTACGGGCTGGAGGGTTCGGGGTTCGAACCCCGTTGGGGGCGAGATTTATCTTACTCGTTCTGAGTGACCCTCGGGACCACCCTGCTTGCTGGGTCTTTCTTAGGGGTAAAGCGGCTGGGGCTGGATTTGACCACCCACCCCATCTAGCGTCGAGTTTAAAGAAAGAGTAGAGCCACACCTTTACTCCTCAACTGCGTCTTCGTGGCAGATTACGGGGAAATGTTACCTTTACACTTACCTTTATTTTATAGATTATCCACTTTTCCTTACGTCATATAGAAAGGCAATTAGAATTTATGGATGTCTGTGATTTATATTTACACGTATATATTGTATGTTATTGTCAATATCTGGGAGATAAACGACAAATCCAAAACAAAATTTACCTCGTTGAACATATCGCACAAGTATAAGGGTAGGGTCGCAATTTAGAAAAGAAAATTGTTAAATCACTGCTTGTCCTCGTTCATAAATATTCTCCTTCGACTAGATATATAAACAGTCGAGATTCTGGTCGTCTGCAACACGTTGTACTGTTCTGGAAGCCACAGATTACAATCCGAAATTTCCGTAACAATTTCTAATCATATTTATTAATAAAGAGTCATTTTTAAATATGAACCCTGGTGCTATACCATCTGAAGCCCTGGGAGGGTCGTTAATTAAGCCATAAATAAATGACTGAAAGAATAAATAAATATCGTGATTATATTTTATATATTTTTTCTTGAAAATATATCGACCGAACGCACCCTTTCGATAGGCACCTGATCATAACAGCAGTGTTCTGAAAGCACCCATCATCTCCTACACAGCAATAGCTGGCTGTAAGCTGGAGTAGGCTGAGGGCGTCCTGTCTGGTAGGCTGGTAGCTGCGAGAGCAGGAAAACATCGCCTGAGGTGAGTGAACCATTTAGGTAGACTTCGTGATGTATGTATGAGTGTGTCGAGACATTGCATGGCAGAGAGGTGAACTAAATAATTATATGACATTAGTGATGATAACAAAATTTGATATTCAATTAGTGATGTGAAGTCTAAATTGCAGTTTCAGGAACGGTATTTGCTTACGCGTAGCCCCAGACGAAATACAAAGCCACGAACGTAGCTCCACTATAGACCTAGTCTCAAAACGTTACACAGAATCCGTCGTCAAATGTAACTTGTAAATGTCAGTTGTTAAAGACGGCACGTTCAGTCGCATGAATATTCTTACTGATTACATTGAACATAATACTTCAAATTGTACATGGCAGTGTTTTTGTGACATACGTGTGAATAATAATAATAATAATAATAATAATAATAATTCAATTCAATTCAATTCAATTCAATTCTAGTTTATTAATGTGCCGAATCAACAGCCAGATGGCCAATTACACAAACAGCACAACATACAAACACAAATAACAACGGACAATATACAAAACAAAAATAAAACAATAAATAAATAATAATAATAATAATAATAATAATACAGCCATACTGGACACCGCACACATACTTCGGAATGTAATAATGTAAAAGTTTACGATTATCGTGGGACATGGCATACACAACAAGTTGTAATCACAGAATAGCTGGAACATTATTTACCCTGGAAACATGGTTTCAGGTACATAATTGTAAATACTCTGCATACAGGTGATAACCATTTATGATGATGATGATAATACTAATAGTAATTTCACACCGTTGACACCTTGCATCTTCGTCATATTAAATTAAGTTACAGACCGACTGATGCACACTAAAACCACTTTTTATGTAGCTTTATTATAAAATTGTTAAAATTGTACCCCTACACGTGTTTCGATCCTAGGATCATCGTCAGGGTTTTTTTTTTGTTGAAAGCTACAGTCACTTCATATACATGATTTTAAACATTCTAACGGCACTTTAAAAACTTATATATATATATATATACAACTTTTAACGAGTCTTTTTACAAGATTTTAACTTATAATATATAAGTGTTTAAAGTGCCGTTAGAATGTTTAAAATCATGTATATGAAGTGACTGTAGCTTTCAACAAAAAAAAAAAAAAACCCTGACGATGATCCTAGGATCGAAACACGTGTTGGGGGTACAATTTTAACAATTTTAATAATAAAGCTACATAAAAAGTGGTTTTAGTGTGCATCAGTTGGTCTGTAACTTAATTTAATACTAATAGTAATTCATAATTTTTTCAAACCCTCAAATTACATGGACCAATTGACAGGCTTTATGATGGTGATGATATGTCAGTAATGGCAGCTATAATACTGCTTACACTGATAAAGATAATATTATGAACAATAAAAACGCCAGTCGGAAAAACTTGACTAGCTGGGAGTATAATATTAAAATGGATATTAAAGAAATAAAATTTTAATTTTTCTCCTCATGGCAGCCCGCTAGTGGCTCCTGCTTTAAGTCAGATGAGTCCAGTTCACCCCCCCCCCACCCCCCAAATTTGATTTCTTTAATATCAATTTTAATCTTTAGTCTTAACTCACCGTGCATTTTTATTATTTTAGATATACACCAACAAAATGCACAAATTAATAAAGGTGCAAATTAGCTCCTTATCATGATTTTAACCCTACACGCGTTTCAGCTCTTTATGAGCCATCATCAGGGTTTTTTTTAACTTATGAACGTGTGTTTTTATGCTCTAAAATAGTGCATAACTTTACAAGTGTCATCAACAGATTCAGCATTTGAAAAGCACTTTTTATAAGAAAAACCCCTGATGATGGCTCATAAAGAGCCGAAACGCGTTGGGTTAAAATCATGATAAGGAGCTAATTTGCACCTTTATTAATTTGTGCATTTTGTTGGTGTATATCTAAAATAAAAAATCAATTTTAATATTATATTCCCAGCTAGTCAAGCCGTTAGCCCATGTTGCCTGTTGCTGTAAACTTTATGTAACCTTGAGGGATGTAAAGTGTGTATCTGCCACGGCGATATTAAGTACCAACGACGTTTAAAATGCGATGTGTACAATCATACGGAGATAGTCCTAACCTGTAACACTTGTTTTGTGCAACCCTGTGTTTGCTATCTTGATTAAATTTGTGACCATAAGAATTTGTAGCCTTGAAGGCTGTATTTGATGGTAATGACCAAACGTGATATTAATAAGATTACGTGTAGAATATATCTATTCCGAAATATAGTATTTATACAGCTTGGCGTAAAAAAAAAAGTCACTGGACTTCGTGAATTTTGAATTATATTAAATTCTACACTCTTTTTTTTAAATGTATTTTTATGAATACAAATGTAAAGGCAACATTTCAGTGTGACACTGTATAACCTTATAGACAGGTATCAACGCTTTGCAGGAATCTACTGCAACCATTTTTAGGTACATCAGCATTACCCTGAAGATGAAGGCAGTAATTTTCCGAAACATTGGTACATACACGAAACTAAACGGCGTCACATCCAGTAAGACTGCAATCTTAGTATTCAACGACTCAAGAACCTCAAATATATTATTGACGTGTTTCAAGTAAATACAGCGTGATTTAACAGAAAAGGTGTAACTTGGAACTTTTTTTCGAATTGCCACGAAGTGTTGACTTTAATATTGTTCAGTAATTTTCAGTGCCTTAAGAAACTGCGTGCCAGAAGCTGTAGAGTTTTAAAAATTTTCAGTAATTTTCAGTACGTTAAGAAACTGCGTGAGAGAAACTACCGAGTTTCAAAATTGTTCAGTAATTTTAGCACGTTAAGAAACTGCGTGACAGAGACTGCCGAGTTTCAAATTCTTTTTTTCAGTAATTTTCAGTACGTTAAGAAACTGCGTGACAGAGACTGCCGAGTTTCAAATTCTTTTTTTCAGTAATTTTCAGTACGTTAAGAAACTGCGTGAGAGAAACTACCGAGTTTCAAAATTGTTCAGTAATTTTAGCACGTTAAGAAACTGCGTGACAGAGACTCCCGAGTTTCAAATTCTTTTTTTCAGTAATTTTCAGTACGTTAGGAATCTGCATGACAGAAACGACAGACGTTTCATTTCACTTATGATGACAGCCTATCAAAGAAGAGTTCATATCAATACGTCATGCAACAAAACGATTGTGCAATGCTTACCTTCGCGGAGCTTCCCGTAAATAATATTTCATTAATTAGATCCAAATTTTCACACTGTTGACACCGTGCATCTTCGTCATATTAAATTAAGTTATAAACCAACTGATGCACACTAAAACCACTTTTTAAGTAGCTTTATTATAAAATTGTTAAAACTGTACCCCTACACGTGTTTCGATCCTAGGATCATCGTCAGGGGGGTTATTGCTAAAAGCTACAGTCACTTCAACATATGATTTAAAATATTCTATCTGCACTTTGAAACATAAGTTAAAATCTTTAGAGAATCTTTTTACAAGATTTTAACTTATGTTTCAAAGTGCAGATAGAATATTTTAAATCATATGTTGAAGTGACTGTAGCTTTTAACAATAAACCCCCCTGACGATGATCCTAGGATCGAAACACGTGTAGGGGTACAATTTTAACAATTTTATAATAAAGCTACTTAAAAAGTGGTTTTAGTGTGCATCGGTTGGTTTATAACTTAATTTAATAGATCCAAATGTTTGCGAAAATGGCGTGTTGTTGAAATGATACGAAGTTTTGACTTTTTCTGTCTTCTCGTTTCCGTCGAGAACACGCAGCATTTTGACAGATGACTCTACTCCGATTACACGAAACGTACGCTGTTGAGCTGTCGAAACGTCGTGTGTTTTTTTTTAATGAGGAGACGTTGGATGAAGTCTTCCGTACTCTGGCTGGATTGTGTTCAATTTCCCGCGGTGACTTCGCGACGTCTCACCTTTCCACAAGTGTTCAGAATTGCTAAGCAGTCTAGCTTTTCCATCTCACCCAACCAGCTCCACACTCGATACCATTTTTTAAATCGTTCTTATAGGTGTTAATGGCATGGTGGTACATTACAGCACAGCTACCATTGTTAATGGCATGGTGGTACATTACAGCACAGCTACCATTGTTAATGGCATGGTGGTACATTACAGCACAGCTACCATTGTTAATGGCATGGTGGTACATTACAGCACAGCTACCATTGTTAATGGCATGGTGGTACATTACAGCACAGCTACCATTGTTAATGGCATGGTGGTACATTACAGCACAGCTACCATTGTTAATGGCATGGTGGTACATTACAGCACAGCTACCATTGTTAATGGCATGGTGGTACATTACAGCACAGCTACCATTGTTAATGGCATGGTGGTACATTACAGCACAGCTACCATTGTTAATGGCATGGTGGTACATTACAGCACAGCTACCATTGTTAATGGCATGGTGGTACATTACAGCACAGCTACCATTGTTAATGGCATGGTGGTACATTACAGCACAGCTACCATTGTTAATGGCATGGTGGTACATTACAGCACAGCTACCATTGTTAATGGCATGGTGGTACATTACAGCACAGCTACCATTGTTAATGGCATGGTGGTACATTACAGCACAGCTACCATTGTTAATGGCATGGTGGTACATTACAGCACAGCTACCATTGTTAATGGCATGGTGGTACATTACAGCACAGCTACCATTGTTAATGGCATGGTGGTACATTACAGCACAGCTACCATTGTTAATGGCATGGTGGTACATTACAGCACAGCTACCATTGTTAATGGCATGGTGGTACATTACAGCACAGCTACCATTGTTAATGGCATGGTGGTACATTACAGCACAGGTACCATAAATATTCACACTTTGCAGTCTTTTCACTCCACACGCTCAATATCTCACTAAGAAAGAATTTGTGACACAAAAATTATTAACTTAATATTTTTCTATGTTTATTGTCCGAAAAATGTACACTTTTATTCACTATTAATTTTTGTGAAACACAGTGCTACATGTTTCGAACCTTATCCCGGCTCATCTTCAGGGACCTCAATATTTTAAATTACACTGACTTTTTACATCAATGGTACAATTATACAAAGTGATGTATTATTCAGTTTTTACCATTTTAACCATTACATAATTGTACCATTGATGTAAAAAGTCGTTGTAATTTAAAACGCTGAGGTCCCTGAAGATGAACCGGGATAAGGTTCGAAACATGTAGCACTGTGTTTCACAAAAGTTAATAGTGAATAAAAGTATACATTTGTCGGACAATAAACATACAAAAATTATTATAATTTTTAAAAGAATTATAGTACAGGGTATACACAAAAGAATGGTGCGGTTTCAAAAGTGAATAAAAAATGTATTTCTCACCTTACACGGGCACAACATACACCGTCAGCGGCGGCAACTGTCCAAGTTTCTCATTTGGTAATTACAATCCTTCAATGCCCACGTTCATCCATGAAATTCGTGATCGGATAACGCATGCACTGCAGGCCATTAAAGCGGACATGCTACACCGGGTCTGGGATGAGTTTGATTACCGCGTGGATGTGTGTCGTGTGACCCAGGGTGCACACATTGAAGGATTGTAATTACGAAATGAGAAACTTGGACAGTTGCCGCCGCTGACGGTGTATGTTGTGCCCGTGTAAGGTGAGAAATACATTTTTTATTCACTTTTGAAACCGCACCATTCTTTTGTGTATGCCCTGTATTGAAAGGCACTGACAGGCATTTACTGAGCTCTGCCTACCCGTTTGCTTGTTGTTTACTTAAAACGCTTTAAATATCTCCGTGAAAACAAGCAAATGATTAGATAATTAATGAGTAATGACGTGAAAGAGCAAGGTAATGGCCTAATTTCAAGGACACTCCAGATATTTGCCTTCAGGAAGAGATACAATTTACGAAAAATCAGTCAGTTTAGCCGGGGTTCCTACGCAGAATCGAGCCGAGACCTTCACTCTTCTGGGATGTTACGCAGCGTATATTGGTAGTTAGTTACCGACGTTTCGGGACAAACTATCGCTCCATCTTCAAGAGTCAAACAGCCCAAGAAGAATTATACGCTGCATAACATCCCAGAAGAGCGACTATCTCGTTTACACCGCAGCGGAAGCCTGAAATCACGCAGAATCCAGCCCTATACGTACCGAATGCAAGTCATAATCGTTGCGGCTTGAGCTATGTCGCTCGACGTGAACTTTACGTAGAAACATACTTAAATTTATAGTGGGTCGGTGTTATTTCTACGAAAAGCAAGTTGCCTTACGAAGCGCTTGGATGGAAAGTCAAACGCGATTCATTACAGTCTGTATCCTTATTTCTTAACAGATCTCAAAAAGCGAGCAGCAATGCATTCTCCACGGACAGATTATCAATCTCGGCGACGTCGTCCTCCTCGTCAAGGACATTTGTCACGGCAAGAGAGTGCTGTTGGTCATCTACAGAGCATCCCCGAAGAATCTTCAAATGAGGGACTTCCTGTGGCCATGGGAGAACCAGCTCCAGTTAGCGAAGATATAAACGTGAGTCCTGTCACCATTATTCCACCTGCACAGACTGCTTCTGCAAATGTTCAATGCTGTGATGCCTCTCTTAATGTTCAACGCCAGCATACCTCTCGACATGTTCAAGGCCAGCATACCTCTCGATATTTTCAGCGCCAGCCTACCAATCCAAATATTCAATCCCAGTACACCCCTCAAAATGTTCAA
This sequence comes from Reticulitermes speratus, assembly GCA_021186555.1. Taxonomy (NCBI): domain Eukaryota; kingdom Metazoa; phylum Arthropoda; class Insecta; order Blattodea; family Rhinotermitidae; genus Reticulitermes; species Reticulitermes speratus. Next base: position 6,018,285 of record JAJKFL010000012.1, on the reverse strand, counting down.
CTCCAGCACACCATCGAAGTGTTCAATCCCAGCATACCCTCAAAATGTTCAACTCCAGCACACTCATCGAAGCGTTCAATCCCAGCATACCCCTCAAAATGTTCAACTCCAGCATACCCGTCGAATTGTTCAGTCCCAGTATACCCCTCAAAATGTTAACTCCAGCACACTCATCAAAGTGTTCAATCCCAGCATACCCTCAAAATGTTCTAATCCAGCACACTCATCGAAGTGTTCAATCCCAGCATACCTCCTCAAAATGTTCTAATCCAGCATACCCGTCAAATTGTTCAATCCCAGTACACCCCTCAAAATGTTAAACTCCAGCAACCATCAAAGTGTTCAATCCCAGCATACCCCTCAAAATGTTCAACTCCAGCAACTCATCGAAGTGTTCAATCCCAGCATACCCTCAAAATGTTCAACTTCCAGCATACCCTCGAATGTTCAATCCCACATACCCCTCAAAATGTTCAACTCCAGCACACCATCGAAGTGTTCAATCCCTACCATACCCCTCAAAATGTTCAATCCAACCACCGTCAAGTTCATACCAGCATACTTCCTCAAAATGTTCAACTCCAGCATACCCATCGAATGTTCAATCCCAGCTAACCCTCAAAATGTTCAACTCCAGCATACACATCGAAGTGTTCAAATCCATCAGCATCATCTCAAAATGTTCAACTCCAGTCACACCCATCGAATGTTCAACTCAGCATACCCCTCAAAATGTTCAACTCCAGCATACCCATCGAAGTGTTCAATCCCAGCATACATCTCAAAATGTTCAACTCCAGCACACCCATCGAAGTGTTCAATCCCAACATACCCCTCAAAATGTTCAACTCCAGCGCACCCGTCGAAGTGTTCGACCCTACTCTACCCCTCAAAATATTCCACTCCAGCGTACCTCCCAGCATACTTCTCAAAATATTCAACTGCAGCTTGCCCCTCAAAATATTCAACACCCCCTTAACCATCAAATGCTTTATGTAAATCCCCATCAATATTTTCCACATCCGATTTTTGGTAACCTAAATCCATATCCAGCCATTGCACTTCAGCTTGCTTTTCCGCTCTACCAGTTCTCACCAGGTCCAATCGTATGGCCAATGATGTCACTGACATCACAGAGACATCCGATAGAGTTCAATCAACCGTTAGCTCTGTTTCACCATTGATACGACGCCTTATCTGGAATTTCTGGCAGCCGGAGGGGACTGCAGGAGTTTCTGAGAAGCAGTACGACGACTATCGCCACGGAAGACAGATAGGAATGCAAGAACAGTCAATACAGAAGGTTCTGCATTGGCTATTAACTTCATGTCATGGGGATGATCAGCTTCCAGAAAGTGTACGTGTAGAGGAAGAAGAAATACATTCCTCTTCAACTCTTCAGGCTGATCAAGAAACTAAGAAGCTGGACACATCAGTGCCCACTCAAAATGGACAGGAAAATGTGCAGAAGACATGTTTAACGGCTGATGAAGGAAACAGGCTAACTGAAACTCAGGGCGCAAAACCAAAATATAAAAATAATAAGCAGAAACATAAAACAGGGAAACATGCTCTCGAGTTTGGCGACGATCAAACTGATGTGATGTGTCCTTTCGGACGTCTCCCTGTGCAGGCCTGCAATTGGTTAGGGGATCCTATCGCAAGGACAGGACATGTTTTAAGATATCACTACGGCGATGTGGAGTATGGTGACTGCGTGGAATTATCACCCAACACCGCACGCATACTGATTGCATATGACGAAATGTTTCTGTGCTATACATTTATACACCCCACAGAAAATATTTTGTACTATGTAGCTCAGTACGTCAGTGCGAGTAACACACATAAGGAACATTTTTATTACTCTTGCGAAATATTTAGTTCTGAAACTTTTTATTTTAGTGAAAAGAATGGGATGACATCAATGGATGAAACAACATTTGGAGCACTTGTGTCTTCTGATAATATTCCTAAGTTTGAGAGTGAAATTGTGAGTACGTTTGTGGCCGAAGAAACGGTAGTGCTTTTCATAATTATTCCTAATTTCCTAAGACCAATTTTGAGTGCAGACTCTTAGAAATTAAAAGAGACCTCGGGAATTTCACCAAGGACATGTAAGGTTACAAAGACATTCGCAGATACAGGATCATGCAAGGGAAATACATCCATCAAGTTTCTTACATTTATTAAATGTTTTATACCTGGGCACAGAAAAAGGAACAAAACAAAATTAAAGAAAATTTTGCGCTGAACTAAATTTTAAGTAGATTTTAGAGATTGTCTCTATATGCTTTCGGTTAGAGCTAACTTAAGCGTCATTATTTTATTAAGGGTAAGTTTGGGGCAGAGTTAAAATTAAATGTTTGGTATTAGTTTACGCGTCTTTTAACCTTTATTGAACGGAAAAGAAAATGCACGACTTTATACGATATCTTATCGTACGTAACAGATGTATGTGGACGTAATAATATTTGAGATTTGTGACGCATAAGATCGAAACGTGAACATTCTGATTCAATAGGTAGAATGTTTAATGGAAACTTTTTAATTTGTTTAGAACATTTTATTAAAATTGCAAATAAAGTTATTGCGGTGATCATTTCAACGTGTATTTAACCAAATTTATAGAGAACACTTCAAACCGCTAACATGTCTGTGTCCAGCAGTAGCCAATCTCGTCATACTCATTACGTATGTGATGTAATCCAATTGATGATTTTAAAAGCAATGTCACTGCTACCAACTTAACGTATCATTAAGTGTAACGTTTGTCATTAAATAAAATTAAGGCCTGGAATAACATTTTACATTCAGACGTTTTTCTTTTGGCATTCATATCCGTGCACTAATTGTTAAAAGTTTCAAGTAAATACCAATTGTCCCGAAACGTCGGTAAATAATTACCACACGACGCCGTGTAATTACCCAGAAGACCACAGATTTCATCAACATCGCGGCGGAAGCCTGAAATCAAAATAATGCACTAAATTACAATGTAAAGTTTTTTACAAACAAAGCACTACAACTCCGACATGTTTCGACATTTGTAGGTAATCCTCAGGGAATGTACATTAATATTTGTATAAAACATAGCTTTTAAATACATGAGGTAAGTTAAAATTGTGTTAAAGTCTTTTGATTTCTTGATCTTTATGCTGTAGATGTGTAAATATGATGAGGTATTCCGTGTTGAATAGGTCTTATATGTATATATATATATATATATATATATATATATATATATATATATATATATAGGGCATACACAAAAGAATGGTGCGGTATCAAAAGTCTGCTGGTTTGAAACTGCACCATTCTTTTGTGTATGCCCTGTATATATACAGTATTGTGATTATTCGAAACTTTAGACCAGCTTGTGCATGTTCCCATTGACCACAATTATACGCTACGTTTTATACAAATATGAATGTACACTCCCTGAGGATGACCTACAAAGGTCGAAACATTTCGGAGTTGTAGTTCATTGTTTGTAAAAAACTTTACAGTGTAATTTATTGCATTAGTTTGTATTCTTACTTGAAATTTTAACATTCAGACGTGCAGTGTGTGTCTCTGTATCTTAAAAACAAAGCTGTTTTATGCAGAAGTGCAAAAGTCTTTAACTATAACCTAACATCTTTTGTTTCGTATTTAATCTGTAAACTCAATGAAAATATTTCAATATAAGGAATATGTTTTCCTAACAGAAAATTCGTTTATGTGTTTAAATTTATTTCAGACTCTACATATAAAATTGGGGCACGCGGTGGCGCAGTTGGTTGAGGCACTGCGCTACAAGCCGGAAGGTCGCGGGTTCGATTCCCGATGGTGTCATTGGAATTTTTCATTGACATAATTCTTCCGGTCGCACTATGGCCCTGGGGTTGACTCAGCCTCTAATAGAAATGAGTACCAGGAATATTTCCTGGGGGGGGGGGGGGGGGGGTAAAGGTGGCCGCTGCGTAGGGCTGACAACCTTACCACCTTCATGTGCCGATTGTCTAGAAATCTAGGAGCCTCAACCTGCTGGAACCCTAAGGGCCTGTCCAGGCCTGTAATGGGATTGCTTTACCTTTACCATACAAAAATTAACCTAAAATGTTACACTGTATTAACACCGTGCATTTTATTTAAATTAAACAATAAGACCAACGAATGCACTATATTGACCAATTTTATTCTGGCCTATTTCCCTACACGTGTTTCGGAACTTTAAAGTTCCCTGAAGATGGAACTTTAAAGTTCCGAAACACGTGTAGGGAAATAGGCCAGAATAAAATTGGTCAATATAGTGCATTCGTTGGTCTTATTGTTTGACTAAAATGTTACGTTACAGAATTTTACGAACTTCATTGAACCAAGCCTACTTGTAGCTCAGTTTACTTTATACACCAAGTTTCTTCAGTATATAAACTTTAAATATAGCTTCTGGGCTAACTTTTCATCATTGATCTGACGAATAATTAAATCAAGATCTTCATACAGTGCATGCTACACGAGCTGCTGCACTCTTAAAGTGACGTACGTATCAACGAGCAGCAAAGCTTCTCTGGCACCTACTTGGGAGGTGCGGAGTCTGAATCTCCGCTAATCTCTCTGAGCGATGGTTTTCCTTCTTTTCCTCAGTTCGTCCAGTACAGTCCGTGATAATACCTTCAAACACACGACGGCCGACTCCTAAATGTCCTCACTTCCTTCGTATGTGATCAAACTCAGTTTTCATTCGACGCTAAATAATCTCTATACTTGATACAGTGTCGTTAAATAAATTGCGGTTCATCTATCCTATATATATATATATATAAATCAAGTGGTTTTGTGCGAATATTGGAAGGAATTACGTTTAAATTGCAGAATCTGTAAATTGTAAGTTTATATTGCCATTTTGAATGTTTGAATTTCTTGCGGCGGCTAATACAGGGTGCGTCAGTGAATCGGGCGATATTAAAAACGTCATGAACAGTAAATGCTTTCATTTATTTAGTTTTAACACATATGAACACACTGTATATATAAAAGAATTTACATTTTTTTTTTCAATTTCAATTAACACATTTAACAATTTAACACATTGAAAACAATGCATCCGCCCCAGTGTTGCCAAACCGGATAAAACAGTGTTGCAAAATCGCCCGATTCACTGACGCACCCTGTATTAATGTTATCGACGCAGTCTTCTGGGATGTAACACTGTAGTTTGGTAGGCAGGTAGGGTTCTATCAACGTTGCGTATTAATTGTTAAACCTTGAAGATGGCGGGAGTACGTTCCTCCGTAATGTTTGTACTTACTCATCAAACTGCACTGCGCCATGTATCAGTGCATCGTAAACACTGTCACTTTTAACATTCATCCTGTTGTACGTAGGACGTCCAGAAAGTAAAGATACAAACGCAATAAATTTTTTTTAAAATAGTTATTAACAAAATTGAGTGAAAAAACTCTTAACACATACCTTTAGCTATTTTTCAACATAATCACCACCTTTGTCACGGCATTTGTTTAGCCTGGGTACGAGGTTTTGTATTCCGATGTCATAGAACTCCGCCGCCTGTGCAACACTCGTACAACACGGGTGGGAGGGGAAGGGAAATCACCGCAGACCATCCCGCTCACAGCCCAGACCTCGCTCCCAGCGATTTCCATTTGTTTTTGCATTTAAAGAAACATCTGGCCGGCCAGAAGTTTCACGAAGACGAAGAGGTGAAAAACGAAGTCATATGTGGTTGTGTGCACAGGCGGCGGAGTTCTATGACATCGGAACACAAAACCTCGTACCCAGGCTAAACAAATGCCGTGACAAAGGTGGTGATTATGTTGAAAAATAGCTAAAGGTATGTGTTAAGAGTTTTTCACTCAATTTTGTTAATAACTATTTTTAAAAATTTTTATTGCGATTGTATCTTTACTTTCTGGATAACCCTCGTAAGACAGCAATGTTATCATCCAGTGCAGTGCGTGTTTTAGGTCTTAAAGTCAAACTGTAACATTTCTATAGGGTTATGGCAATGGTATGTTACATTAAATACAGGGTGTTGCTTGGAATTCCTTCATTATCTTATGTTTAAATTAAGGTAATAAAAAAAAGATAGGAAAAGTACGTACAACGTAATATTGTGTGGCACGTTCGCGTAACCATTTTGAAGTGATAACATAATAATGCATTCAGTGTGTGTTGGTGATTTGCATGTCATTGTCAACTATATGAAAGTACTTGAGCGCAAATTATACTACCAGTTTTTAGGCGCGTTTGCAAAATTGCGAAAAGCGACTATTAGCTTCGTCATGTCTGTCTGTCCCGTCCGCCGGCATGGAACAACTCGGCTCCCAATGGACGGATTTCATGAAATTTGATATTTGATTATTTTTCGAGAATCTGTCAAGAAAATTCAAGTTTCATTAAAATCTGACAAGAATAACGGGTACTTTACATCAAGATCAATATGAATTTATATCTCGCTGAATTTTTCGTACAATAAGAACTGTTTTAGACAAAAGTTGTAGAGAAAATCAAAAAACACATTTTGTGCTCAATAGCTGCTGCTGCTGCTTTTTTTTTTTTTTTTAATCGTGTCGTTTATGAGATAATGTGGAAAAATATTGTAGAGCCGAACAGGCTACAGATGATAATACGGCGCATGCGCTATGCATGCTGGATAACTAAGGCTACTTACATTCAGATTATGTAATACTTACTGCTTCTCCACGGCAACAGTGGTTAGAAGAAGGCACCTCAATGTTACGTTATGCGTACATTGCCTGTCTTGTTGAAATACATTATATTATAACTAATTTGCACTCTTCACACGTTACATATAATCGCTGCACTGAGACAAAAGAGTGTTCGTTTCCTCATGGTCTTCTTCAGACGTACAGTTTGGCTAAACAGATCGCAATGACGTATAAGTCGTTGCCCAGTTTCTCAGTTTTTGTAAATAATTTTACGAGATCAGACGGAATTAATCAATTATGAAGCAACAAGTATTAAATATTATGAGTGTGTTTCAGAGGTCGGGAGATCGTGGTGGCCAGAATACAGATCGAACTGTCACGGTGATCAAGAAGATGTTTCGGAAGATGTTCGTCAAAGAGGAAACAGACGTCAACGCCAAGAAGGGAGAATATGTCTCCAAGGATAGCGAGGTCGTCCAATCCGCATCCAGTGTAGCCTCAAACGCAGGCATTCTCAAGAAGCGTAAAGTCAGTTTTAAAGATTCGCAAAGCGGTGCGGATGAACCTAAATTTCGCCTTTCAGAGAACGAAAGATCCACCGTAGGAGTTCCCCTAGAGAGGACAAGAGCCACAGTAGGAGTTCCCCTAGAGAGGACAAGAGCCACCGTAGGAGTTCCCCTAGAGAAGACAAGAGCCACCGTAGGAGTTCCCCTAGAGAAGACAACAGCCACTGTAGACGCTCCAGTAGTCTTCGGAGAGACTGAAACAAGAATTAACAAAGGTTCACTTGTTCTTAGCCGGAGTAAAGTAATTAGCAAGGAAACCGAAATATCATTCAGAGAGGCCGACATACCTCAAGAAGCTGTGGAAGCTGCACTATTCTTCAAAGAGGCAGAAAAACGTACAAGCGAAGGATCGATAGTTTTCGTACATACGAAAATATCTACTGATGAAAATGAAGTAATCTTTGAAAGGGAGAAAAGCTTTCCTGTTGGGATTACAGAAACTGCAGTACCCTTCACAGAAAGGCATAGATCCACTATGGACACTCCAATACCCTTTACAGAGAAGGAAGGAGTCATGACGGACGTGCCAGTACTGATTTTAGACGAGGAAGGAAACATGATGGATGCCTCCGCACCCTTTACTGAGTCGGACGAATCCACTAGGAACACTCCAGTAGTCTTTATAGACACGGAAAGAGCCACTATGGACTCTCCAGTACTCTTTTCAAAGGACGAAGAGCCTTCCCCTAGTGTGGCAGCAAGCTCGCGTCTCAGTGCTGCTTATCGACAAGCGACCGAAGCATTCCAACAAGTCCCTACGATATTCCGTCGAGTTGTGACTATCAGCAAACCGCGTCTCATCGGCCCCACAAGCGATAGAGGCGTAGCGCAAGAGTCTCCACGTAACCGAACAGACACCTACTCTCAGGCGCGTCGCAGATCGCAAAGCCCTGGCACGGCCCGAGTATCAGCTGTGAACTTCCGCCGCTACTACCCTAGCGCTGTCTGTCCCTGCAGTATATTATGAACTGTCGCGAAAAACTCTTGATAAGACAAAATAGTATTTTAATGTGGCTACTTATGTACGCGTTATGTACTGCATGAATGAAATATATGGTCCTCAAGACACGATCATATGTGTTTTTTTCTTTTCTAACCCAATATACATGGTAATGAATAGCTGCAAGAGATGACGTAAGTGGAAGGAGCCTATGCCTCAGCTAGTATTACAATTTCCGCTTTGCTCAAAAATATTTTTGTAGATATCAAAGCCGCTTCACATATATTACTACTGTGTCAGATTCAGAATCGTAGAATAATGTAGCTGTCTTTAGAGGAATTTTAAGTTTACTGTGGTTAGATATTTCTAGTTAATTGTTTTGAACGGTATCCTGTCTTAATTGCGACGGTCATGTTTACTTTTGACATAATTAAAGGAAGTTAATATTGTAGAATCAATCGAAGGTATTCAAAAAAAGGTGTACGAAAGGTACACCTGTACACGCTGAGAAAATGTGCATATATGTGGCGTGGAGGTACAGCGCCACGAATTCTTAACCTTGGAACTATATCAGATGAATGATCAGGTGGATGGAACTGGCTCAGGATCGTGTCCAGTGGTGGACTTTGGTATTAGAGGTGTTGAACCTTTGTGTTCTGCTACCAGAGAGTTAGTTAATTAGTAAGTTGGATGTTATGGAAATAGATTGTGAGGATGGGAGGTGGATGGAACTGGCTCAGGATCGTGTGCAGTGGTGGGCTTTGGTATTAGCGGTGTTGAACCTTTGTGTTCTGCTACCAGAGAGTTAGTTAATTAGTAAGTTGGATGTTATGGAAATAGATTGTGAGGATGGGAGGTGGATGGAACTGGCTCAGGATCGTGTCCAGTGGTGGGCTTTGGTATTAGCGGTGTTGAACCTTTCGTGAAAAATGTGGATATTTTGATAGTATGGTGGAATTTTATTCATTCTTCCTGTCACTCAAAAAAAAAAAAAAAAAGGCATTTGATATCGTATCGTTTTACGGACATTCGTTATGGACTTTCGCCTGAACGTACACTTGGTTTGTATGACGTTTGCTGTAGTTGTTACTCGGTTTGTGTTGTATGTACAATTAGTGGCTAACATAGCAAATCAAAACTTAACCTTTGTCTTGTTTATGACACGCGTTGTAAGGGCTCTTGACCGCAGTACAGCGTGTTCTATACTGAGACCACGAAGAGCAGTGTCATCGGTATTTACGATAACAATGCCAGAGGTCTCCCATTCTGCGCCTCCTGTACCATTCCACGCCAGTCCCCTCTGGCCTATGTCAACCAACACAAAAAGTTTGTAAAATTGATCACGTGGTTAAGATCTGCGTTCTTCTGGGATACTACGCAGCGTTGAGTGGTAATTCTGTACCGACGTTTCGGGACAACCTATCGGTCCCATCTTCAAGGGTCAAGAAGTCCTTGTCTTCTTGGACTTCTTGACACTTGAAGATGGGACCGATAGGTTGTCCTGAAACGTCGGTACAGAACTACCACTCAACGCTGCGTAATATCCCAGAAGAGCGAAGATCTCGTCTACATCGCGTGGTTGTTGCTACCAACAATCATTAGAACACAAAAAGATGATGGGGTGGGGGGGTAGTACGCCGGAGGGGGAAGTGACGGAGTTGTGCAGGACGACGATCCATGTGAATTCGTTCCGTGGCCGAATTATAGCAACACACTTGTGTCCCTAAATGAAACCATTTAGAGCAGTAAGACGCATTTATTAAGACTTTTGTGCCGTATAACAAATATCACAACTATATACAAAATTAAGTACGTTATAAATTCGTGATTTGCTACACTGTAGGTCAATCTCGTCGGTCTTTTATGTTCATTCTGTGCAAAGAGAGACCTATTTCTATAGCTGCACGATATTTTTACACCCTTTGCCTTCTATTTTATTAAATATTTACAATATAGTACAAGGTTTTAAATAATAGCCTAATCGCTGATGACGTGTCGTTTGTGCAACGTCATACTGTTTTATTAAAGCATTTTTTCTTAAATTATAAGCATGTCAACTGTAAGAAAAACTTTAAGTTACGCTCGTCAAATTTTAATATTATCCTCTCATGTGTGCTTCAGTTCACTTCTGATTTATTCACTAAATTTGTATACGAATTTTCCCATATCTCGTGTACGTGCTACATTCCCAGTCCATCATATTCTTGATTTGATCATCCTACTAATATTCGGCAGATACATGAAATAAATTCTGCGTCGTATTCAAAATGTTTCTTTTGCCTAACCACTTTCAAATTGCAGCAGACTTATTTAAACACTTATAAAGTAAGTAAAAATTAAGTAAAATTGCCCTTGTGTACGACATGAAGACATATGGGAAAGTGGTGGTATAGCTCCACTTATTATTGTTACTAGATAGAGGAAATTGATCACTTTCACGCTCCGGCCGCTTTATTTCAGGCAAAGAACCCCCGTACCCATCGAATAGGCGACTGCGTGAGCACCACAATCGGTCCGAACCTTTTTTCCCCTTTTCGGAAATTGAACCACGGTACTCGGATGTTCAACCCGTAGGTTAGTTACTATACCAACTGAGCTATCCCGGCTCCACACGTATAAAGTGTAGCCCAGTAAACATAATGGCAGTAACGTGCACTATATTTTAACACCCGATGTTAAAATTGTTTAATATTTTTCTAATAATTCTAATATTTATTGCACTGATACATGGATACATTGCACTGATATAGGGATATATTGAACCCTGTTTGTCCTTCTGACTTGTTTCCCTTGACTTCAACCGTAACCAAGCTGAAATAAAACTGCGTATTTCCTTTGCGAGACACAGAGAAATGGCCTTGGAATGTATGCGCTGAATCCAGTTGAGGCTCCTGATAGACTGGAATTAGTATCTTACTGTTCGTCTGTAGGGCACTGCTAGTGTCTCAACTATAAATAGCGTCAAACGTACGATGGTTCATGACTGAATTGGAAAGGGTGTGAAAGGAAGCGATAGTGATCTTTTTGAGATATTGTTCCGGGGTTTTTTTTGGGGAGGGCTGAGGAAAATAACGATAAATATCAGGGTACTGGGTGCCCTATCCGATATTCTAACCACGCGCCTTCTAAAAACAAGTCTAGCTTATTTGGTCTGAAATGTTTCCAGGATTATATAAACAGCATACTCGATATAGCGACTAGTTACGGGCAGGATAGTCCGGGGGTTCGAATCCCGGCAGGGACCAGAAATTTCCTCATATCCAAACCGTCCAGACCGGCTCTGGTGACCACCCATCCTCCTGCTCAATGAGTACCGGGGTTCTTTACCTGGGTTAAAGTGGCCGGGGCGTGAAGTTGACGCACCTCCACCAGAATGACTGGAGCTATACCTCTACACCACCCATATACCTTCATGGCATGGACAGGGAAAACTTACCTTTAAATGTATACATATTAGTATCTAATTAACAAACTAACTCCATGGAGCACAGTTCCTCTTCAGAAGCTAGTGGTTTCTAAGCCAGTCAAGAAATTCCCTGCATCTTATGCAACCCAAAAGTGCCTTACTGTGCTCACAACAGCCCGCCACCTGCCCCTAAACTGAAACAGATAAATCCAGTCCACGCCTTCCCATCCTATTTCTTGATTATTCATTTTAATATTAATTACCATCTACGCCTAGTTCTTCCAAGGTCTCTCTCTCTCTCCCTCACGTTTCCCCACGAAGTCTCTGTATGCATCTGTCCTCTTCCCACGCGTACCACATGCCCAGCCCATCTCACTCTTGATTTAATTACTCGAATAATATTTGAGGAGTAGGCTTACACGTTATGAAGCTGCCCTTTGTGCAATAATATCCAGTCCCCTGTCACCTCGTCCCTCTTAACCCCAAATATCCCCCTCAGCACCCTATTCTCGGACACCCTCAGCCTATGTTCCTCCCTCAGTGTGAGAGACCAAGCTTCGCACCCATACAAAACAACAGGCAAAATTATAGCTTTGTGTTTCTTAGTTATTTTACGGATTGAGGAGACGGCCTCCATATGTGGAGCGTAGCTGTGAATATACTGTATAAGCAGTCGTGGAAAGCCGACAAAGGGTGGTCCTCCAGCTTGGATTTTGGCGAGAAGCTAACAACTCTTCACCGTAAAAAATTCAGATGATACGAAATAGAAGACAGAGCCTCGGGTAAACACAGTTCCCATATATTGGAAGTAATTTTTTTATATAAAGTCGTCATTTTATTTGTCTACTCTTCAATGCGTATCTGAAGTAAAGAGGCCGAGGGAAAACTTAACCATTCACCTCCATACAGCACCGAGGATAAGAAAGAGTGGAGCTATACTTCTACCCCCCCCCCCTCTCCCTATGCGTCAATGGCGTAAACGGAGACGATTCATATGCTCTGGTTTATAATCGCCCGAATTTGCTACATCTTGTCATTCTTCAATCTTTGAAACACTCACCGTTAAATTGAGTTTCCCATCGACAATGAAATTCCGAACGACTTTGTCATCAAGAACGAGGCATTTCCCAGATTGAAAACTGTCGGAAAAATCTTCCGCGAAACTTCTGACAACAAATGTTTCCACAATTTTATCAACGCCGTTAGCCCCGCAAAGTGTAAACTGAGATTTGTAGTTCAGTGCCTCTTCCTTTGTTCCTACTAACTGTACTACATAGAACCACTTGCCGTCTTTTACTATCTTGTAATATAAGAATGTTTCGTTTGAAATAAATCTCACTGCTTCTCCGTTTCCGACATTATACGACCTGACATGCGGCATATCTTTGTAGTATTCCTCGTGCGAATCTTTCACGTGCGTCTTCAACTCGGACACCATACCCTTCCACGAACACTGGACAGACGGGAACTTGTTCATTGGACATTTCATGGGGCCGTAGCGACACACAGTTTGGTGGTCGGCGATGAGATCCATAGGGAAAACGAGAGAGCAGCCTTTGTCTCGGTTGGTGCAAGGATATCTTTGCCTTCTCGCTATCTTCTCCAGGGTAACATTCCTGATGTCCGAAATATGTCCCCTGCATATCGGGCAGCAGTCTACACTTAGTATGCATTTCCTGCAGATATTGTGTCCATTACTGCATAGGATTATTGGAGGTACCATGTAATCCGTGCAGACTGGACACTCCAGGTCATTCAGAAGTGCCTCATCGAAGTCACGAGCTATGGTGTCCATGTTCTGGTTAGACTGGGGGGAACGTGTGTTTGTGAAGGTTGGCAGCACTGCGGTGAGTACCGTGATAATACGTGCGCTCCTGCTGAAGAAAACAGAAAAGACTTAAATAAAGGGCAAACAAAGATTGCTGAAGGAAATGTGAAGCGTGAATATTAAGGGAGTAAAGAAGTAAAATATAGACGAAGGAAGAAATAAAGAAAGGGACAAGAGAGAATGTAGCAGAGGAAAAACGTCTGAGAGGAAAGAAAGGTAGAAAGGAAATAGGGAGAAGGGAGGATATAGAAAGCAAGGAAGATGTGAAAAAAGACTATGAATGAAATGTACGGAGGAATGAAGTGGAAACTTCAGCCCACCCTTCGTCCATGTGGGATTTGTGGTGGACAAAGTGGCACTGGGACAGGTTTTTTCCCCTAGTACTTCGGTTTTCCCCTGTCAGTTTCATTCCACCGGTGCCCTATTACTTGGAAAAATGAAAAAAAAAAACTGATCATCTTTCATCTTCATCACAGGGATGCACAATAAGCCTTAAGGCTGCGGTGCGTCTGTAGCATCTGCTGCGGGGCCCTTCTCCCCCCCCCCCCCCAAAAGCCCACCGCTCACTGCATTTATATGCCTGCTCGTATTTCAAAGACAACAGAGCGGTTGCGACAGACGGTTTAAGCCAACACGCAATGAATGAACTACATGCAGGTACGATACGATCGGTTTAATTGAACCAGAGCTATTTAAGAGGCAGAAAGTTCATACAGGTGCAGGGAGCAGTTATACAAACTGTGTGACAAATGTTGACAATGCCAAGTTGACCCATCGGACAGCTGTTCGATGCTTTACGAAGGGCTTAATATCAAAATCTACCATTATAACTCATTCCGATATACAGGGTATACACAAAAGAATGGTGCGGTTTTAATAGTGTTCACTATTAAATCCGCACCATTATTTTGTGTATTCCTTGTATATTTATATTTGTCTCACCGTGCATTTTCACAATTCACTGTTAAAAAAGCCAACAAAATGCACTTCATTTTCACTTTTATTATGTATTAATCGACCCCTACATATGTTTCGGTTTTATGTAAAAACCATCTTCAGGGGGTTCAAAAACTACGTTAATTACACATCCAATGTGGAATGTGGAATGAACGTAGTTTTTGAACCCCTGAAGATGGTTTTTACATAAAACGAAATATATGTAGGGGTCGATTAATATATAATAAAAGTGAAAATGAAGTGCATTTTATTCCGATATATTTAAAATATCACATATATTGCGTTTTATTTCCCTGAGAACCTTTTTAACATAATCTTGGAACCCTCTTTTCAGTTTTCCTTTATTTCTGTAAAATGTATTTTGAAATCAACCTCCCCTACTCATTCCAGTGATCAAATGATGAAAGGTGCAATGAACAGGGCACGTGGCGCGTGTGGGGGAGAATACAGATACATAAACGATTTTGTGAGCCAACCCTGAAGGAATGAGACCACTTGGAAGACCTAGGCGTGAATGGGAACATAATATTAAAATGTTCATTGATTCTGTAGTCTCTTCCAAAGCGAGTTCTCCACAGGGTGCGATCTAGTGCTTCCTCTTTCAAGTTACAGTATCTTATCTTTTCCTGAAGGACATCCAGTAGCTGCTTACTTCTTCTCCCTCATCTTCCGGTCATTTCTATCCTTCCCTCTAACTTTCCTTCAATCACGTGTTTCAGAAGGCAGTTTCTACGCAAAATGTGACCAATCCAGTTAGCCTTTCTTCTTTTTATTGTATGTAGGATATTCCTCTCCTCTCTGACTCTGTGTAATACTTCTTCATTTCTCACACGATCGGTCCGACTGATCTTCAAGAATACGATTGGAGGGCGTAGTCTGAATTAATCTGGCTCCTGACAGTGACAAGCGACGGGCTCTTATGAACATGGTAATGAAGCTTCCGGTTCCGTAAAATTCAGGGCATTTCTTGACTAGCTGAGAACTAGTAGCTTTACAAGAAGGAATATGCTTCATGGAATTAATTCATCTTCTACTCGTCTTTCCAATGTTTTGTGTCTGGAAAGAACTGGATTTAAATTCAGCTGCTTTCGTCTTATAGTAGGGAGAAGGTTACAAACGTTTCGGTGTAACCTGCTAACCGCATCTTCTATCCTAAAAAGGGAGACAGGAATTTCCTTCCAAACGAAGGCATAGATCTACCAAACTATATGACGTCATATTACAAAGTAAGGCCATCTTGATACTCACTGCGATGAGAAACCTAAATCTCACAAAATTTAATTTGATGGCAAAGGTGCATTCATTCTGTAGTCTGTCTTACGACAGGTCTGTAGCCTCTTCCAAAGCGAGTTCTCCACAGAGTGCGATCTAGTGCTTCCTCTTTCAATTTCAGTATCAACGGTTTACGTATAATTGATTAGTGGCGACAAAACATTACAATGTTTCTTAAAAATCATACACATTACATTTCTTCATGGAGCTTGCGTACGCTTGATGTAACGTCCTTCACGTTGTTGAAATTTCGTGTATGAAGCGAATACAGTGCAGTGCACAGTTCGTCTGTCCCGTTTGCTTGTGAGTTGAGTTTAAGGTTTCTCGTTATCGAATTTCACAGAGTGTGTGAGAGTTGATACGAAATGTTTGATGCTTCTCTTGAATCAAGCTACCAACACCGGATTTAAAATGTTTTAACACGCGCAGATACATGGCTTACGGCAAATGCTGCATGCGAACGGCAGAGGTAGAGGCCGTTGTAGGTCTCCACAAATTTCCCAAAAATCTAGGCGCCACCTTCGAATTCTAGGCTTTAGAAGGGTAAAATGAAGCAAGTTCCATACTGAGAACCCAAAAGTCTGTAGTGACCTGTGACCCTCACTGTTATCTGCCGCTTTCAGCTCGGTGCATGGTACACAGTTTTGTGCGTTCGGGGAAACCCCGAAATAACTATGCTGGAAATATAAGGCGCCACCGTAAAAAAATTTAATCGCCAGGGGCGACCAGACGCTCGGAATTTGTACGCCCTTGTTCGTGGAGGTTCGCTACGCTGTTGCCATAAAAATAATGGTCTAAGTTAACGAGCGAATTGTTAGTAGACAGGATTGGTTCAGGGAGTTCGATGCACAGGCATTTAACCAACATCAATACCAAATAAGGTTTCGGACGAACAGGGACAAACTGGTCGGAGTTTCTAAACGTAAGTCAGACGAACGACCTCTCTATCTAAAGTTGGGTTGTGAAGATCAGTCTGGGCTATTACGTCGTGTCGAGTGTTACGTAGGTACCGACGTTTCGGAGTAGCTTAAAGCCTAAAGTTTCAGGACCTAAGCAGTCGTAGAAGTGGCACGCATAACCCTGAAATAGCTATAATATTTGGCGATTCATTTCACTACGCTTGTCAGTATTTGGCACAACATAGAGTAGATGGTAAAAGTTTGGTAAATAATGAATTGCAAAGGATTTGGAAGGAAGCCGTCGTGGCTTTATCAAGCAACTACCATTAAATTTGCCTGAAGGGACTGAGGAAGACTACTAAAACCTGAGTCCCAGCGGTAATTCGAATGTAGTAGCTTCTGAATACAAGTCTAAAGCACAGCCACTACACGAAGTTGCTCGGTGAGGCAGCGATATAGGTTCCCAAGGATCTATCGGGCTGTTTATGAGAATCGTGTAAGCAAATTTCTTCATAATCGGTTTCTGCCCTCAAGTACGTATAATCTGTTAGCACCAGGTAACTTATATACCTGAAGCCAGGACGACTCAGTCGGTATAGCAACTTGGTTACAGACTGAATGACCTGAAAATCGGGGTTCGATTCCCAACACAAGCAACAGATTTTCCTCTTCCCAAAAGCGTCCAGGCTTTCAGGCTACCAGTGTCCCTTATCCCCGGGGAGTAAATTTCCTAGAGCGTGAAGCTCACCACTCACCTGCATCTAGTGAAGAGGCTAAGAATGCATGGAGCTATACCTCCATGTCCCTATATGCCTTCATGTCGTGTTTACATAAGCACAAAGGCATATTTATGTTAAATGCATTACTGTTATACAGCCTTTATAAGGCACATAACCGTATCTAGGTAGCAGAATCACCTAAAATTAGTGTTCTGCTTACAGCATGGGTCTCCAACCCGCGGCCCGCCAGCTTGTATTATGCGGCCCGCGGCCACATTTGTAAATTATGTATTTAATACAAAAATTACACGATAATTTAGGCGGTTAGGTGTGCCCGCGAACCAGCCCACAATAACTGGCGTGGCCCTGAGCCATAAAAAGTTTGGTGTCCCAAGGTTTACAGCCTTCGATTTATGGTCATGAAACAGTAAGAGAGACTAAAGTGAAAGAAGCACATAAAATACACCAAAGGGCGTCACAACCCACAATAACGTAATCTCAGCAAAGATAGGTTTTCTTCACGCAAATATTAGAAATAAAGGCCTCCCAAATTCAAAGCAGGTGTGCCAACCATTCATTCGCTAACTTCAATTTGTCCTGCGTTGTTATGGTTCAATACTTAGCCTATGTCAAGGCTGACAGATTAGGACAGACATGTAGAGCGAAGGCAAAATGCTTGCACAATGCTGGGGAAACATTTTGGAGAAATAGACAATGTCTTTCACCAACTACATGCACTTGTTATAATAACACTAAAATATTCTAAAATTGTTTGATAAAAAGCCCTGACATGTTTCGGCTCACCAATGAGCCATCCTCAGGGGATCACAACTGACTGTTCTCAAAACACGTACATGTGTTAATCCTCTGTAGAGGTATATGTGACCGCCTGAGGATGGCTCATTGGTGAGCCGAAACATGTCGGGGCTTTTTATCAAACAATTTTAGAATATTTTGGTGTTTTTATAACAAGTGCATTTAGTTGGCGAAAAACATTGTCTATACTCGAAAAATGCACGGTAAAAATAGAATAAATTTTGGAGAAATGTTAGGGCCCTGCTTATAAGATCGAGGTTACAAGATAATATTAAACTGAACCTTAGATAAATTATTTGTGACGATGTTAATCAGTTCAGGATGAGATAATACGGTGTTTTTTTAGCGATATTTAATGAAGTCATTTTTGATGTAGACAGCTGGGAATGTTACGTAAGTACATTAATCATTCATTAATGACGCCTGAATGTGACGGCTTATGGCTCTGTATTACGAATAATGAACTTCCTCTGGCACCTCAAAACTTTCCATTGTGTAAAGAGCGTTGTCATTGCCTTTTAAGCTTTTGTTTGTCAAATACTTGCAAACAAGTTAGGAAGTCGTGCAGGGTACTTCACTGTCACAACTCAGACAAAACCGTACAACGTACATAGATTGCTAGGTTCTCTAAGAGGTCCACACACATTTTATAGTTGCATTAAACAGAGTATGGTGACTAGGCTAACGGCTACAAAACCGAGGAACTGTATTTCACATTATATTTACCGTGCATTTTTGTAGAATTGATCAACTCACACACCAACAAACGCACCAAAACAACTTTTGTCATTGATTTCTTTATTAAAAGATTACCCCAATATGCAGCCTCAACTGTTCTGATATAACTCAAAAACATTCGTCTATGTAAAAACTTCAACGACCCCCCTGATAATGGCAATGTAGAAGTGCCGAAATGCGTATTGGGGTAATCTTTTAATAAAGAAATCAATGCCAAAACTTGTTTTGGTGCATTTGTTGGTGTGAGTTAATCAATCGAGGAACTGTAGTTCGATTCCCGGCAGGGGAAAGACAGTTTTCTCTTCTCCAAAACGTCCAGACCCCTCCAGGGGCCTACCCAGCCTTCTATTTAACAGGTACCGGGGTTCTTTCCGGGCGCTAAAACGGCCGGAGCGTGAAGTTGACCATTCACCTCCATCTAGTGCCGAGGTTAAGAATGAATGGAGCTATACCTCTATTCTCCCTATATGCCTTCATGGCTCGGACACGGACAACTCTACCTTTAGCTTTTCTTTAGGCATTCTGTATCCCTCACTCACTGACCATGTATTGTTTCCCTTTTTACCTCCCCAAACAGCGTTTATTTTATGTGATTACTCTCTGACATTTTGAGATTCTTACCTTACCATCCAGCTCTATAGCCCTGAGTGGGCTTTGGCTTCCTTCACTATCTGTCTCCATTCTTCTCTATTTCTAGCCTTCTCATCCCACTTCGAAGCGGGAGTACGGCGTTTTCAAGTAGAACCTACGGGACAGGTCCACCACAAGGCTTCTTGAAGACGGAGACAACTGTTTAGTCTCGTTTTCTGAACAGGATTTGTTTTATGTGATAAGGGTGTTAACCTTATGCACAACCCCCAACCTGGAGGACCAGGGTGCTTCTCTTAGTCTCGTACCTACCCTTTGACCTGTAAGGCTTGGGAGGCCTATACCAGTAGCTACGCTACCGCCGGCATAGCTCTCTGGGTCATTGGTACACACAAGCCCCACCACCACGACCAGGTGGAAGCACCATCGGTGGAGATATTTGAGATTCTAATAGCTTAAAAACTAACGATCTACTTACGTTTGCGGGCACATTACGAATCTAGGATCTTGGCGGAAAAAGCAAAGGTAAACGTGTGCTGTGTTTAATTAACCATCTAACGCCCAGTGGTTACTATATTTACCGCCAGGTTTAACATTCACAAATTCCACGTTCTGCCCACACAGTGTATTTATGTGTTTTGTGTGGATCTCAGAACAAACAGCGATTATTTCACTGTACAGCATTAACTGATTGGTTTGTATAACTGAGACGGAGTATGTTTACTGCGCGGTACGGACTGTATTTATGTGTTTTGTGTGGATCTCAGAACAAACAGCGATTATTTCACTGTACAGCATTAACTGACTGGTTTGTATAACTGAGACGGAGTGTGTTTACTGCGCGGTACGGACTGTATTTGTGTTTTGTGTGGATCTCAGAACAAACAGCGATTATTTCACTGTACAGCATTAACTGATTGGTTTGTATAACTGAGACGGAGTGTGTTTACTGCGCGGTACGAACTGTATTTATGTGTTTTGTGTGGATCTCAGAACAAACAGCGATTATTTCACTAAGTATACAACATTAACTGATTGGTTTGTATAACTGAGACGGAGTGTGTTTACTGCGCGGTACGAACTGTATTTATGTGTTTTGTGTGGATCTCAGAACAAACAGCGATTATTTCACTAAGTATACAACATTAACAGACTGGTTTGTATAACTGAGACGGAGTGTGTTTACTGCGCGGTACGGACTGTATTTATGTGTTTTGTGTGGATCTCAGAACAAACAGCGATTATTTCACTGTACAGCATTAACTGACTGGTTTGTATAACTGAGACGGAGTGTGTTTACTGCGCGGTACGGACTGTATTTATGTGTTTTGTGTGGATCTCAGAACAAACAGCGATTATTTCACTGTACAACATTAACTGACTGGTTTGTGTAACTGAGACGGAGTGTGTTTACTGCGCGGTACGGACTGTATTTATGTGTTTTGTGTGGATCTCAGAACAAACAGCGATTATTTCACTAAGTATACAACATTAACAGACTGGTTTGTATAACTGAGAGGGAGTGTGTTTACTGCGCGGTACGGACTGTATTTATGTGTTTTGTGTGGATCTCAGAACAAACAGCGATTATTTCACTGTACAACATTAACTGACTGGTTTGTGTAACTGAGACGGAGTGTGTTTACTGCGCGGTACGGACTGTATTTATGTGTTTTGTGTGGATCTCAGAACAAACAGCGATTATTTCACTAAGTATACAACATTAACTGACTGGTTTGTATAACTGAGAGGGAGTGTGTTTACTGCGCGGTACGGACTGTATTTATGTGTTTTGTGTGGATCTCAGAACAAACAGCGATTATTTCACTAAGTATACAACATTAACAGACTGGTTTGTATAACTGAGACGGAGTGTGTTTACTGCGCGGTACGGACTGTATTTATGTGTTTTGTGTGGATCTCAGAACAAACAGCGATTATTTCACTGTACAACATTAACTGACTGGTTTGTGTAACTGAGACGGAGTGTGTTTACTGCGCGGTACGGACTGTATTTATGTGTTTTGTGTGGATCTCAGAACAAACAGCGATTATTTCACTAAGTATACAACATTAACTGACTGGTTTGTATAACTGAGAGGGAGTGTGTTTACTGCGCGGTACGGACTGTATTTATGTGTTTTGTGTGGATCTCAGAACAAACAGCGATTATTTCACTGTACAGCATTAACTGACTGGTTTGTATAACTGAGACGGAGTGTGTTTACTGCGCGGTACGGACTGTATTTATGTGTTTTGTGTGGATCTCAGAACAAACAGCGATTATTTCACTGTACAACATTAACTGACTGGTTTGTGTAACTGAGACGGAGTGTGTTTACTGCGCGGTACGGACTGTATTTATGTGTTTTGTGTGGATCTCAGAACAAACAGCGATTATTTCACTAAGTATACAACATTAACTGACTGGTTTGTATAACTGAGAGGGAGTGTGTTTACTGCGCGGTACGGACTGTATTTATGTGTTTTGTGTGGATCTCAGAACAAACAGCGATTATTTCACTAAGTATACAACATTAACTGACTGGTTTGTATAACTGAGACGGAGTGTGTTTACTGCGCGGTACGGACTGTATTTATGTGTTTTGTGTGGATCTCAGAACAAACAGCGATTATTTCACTAAGTATACAACATTAACTGACTGGTTTGTATAACTGAGAGGGAGTGTGTTTATTGCGCGGTACGGACTGGGTCCTTAAATATGATTCAGGTTAATCTTAGTCTTCAAGGGTTAAGCACTACAAATATGAGAGTGGCAATTTAGCTCCACAAGTTCTTCATCACGCCATTTGAAAGGGAGTCTCCAACTTCACACTGCGGTCGCTTTAACTCCGTGGCATTTAATAAGCTAATGTCTTGATTGCAACCCAGATCCTTTCTGAACGCAGTACAGTCTTGGCACCTTACAGCAATCGAACCCCGATACTCTTGTATTGTCCTTAGCTGTGTCACTATAGTGCAAGTTTAGCTGACAACATCATCAATACATGACGTCACTACAGATGTTAGCCGTTCACCTTGTTGGAGTATCATTAATTATTGTCTTGGCAGTTCGTACGTACAAAACACACAAGTATCCTTCATAGACGCCAGAGGGCTTGTAACAAACCGCTTTCAATATAGCAATGTCATACTGAAACATATTTTTATGCACAGACACACGTAGTCCTTGTAACAAATATGGCAGGTACCAATCCTACCTCGTATTTTGGAGGTCCAGGGTTCAAATCTTGGCCCGAAGCCCAAATATCCTGATTTGGATTTATCGTCAGTATCCTCAGTTCCGGGATAGTACCTTAAATCAGGCCACGACCGCTTCCTTCCACATGCATTCCAATTCATCAGCCATCGTATGATTCGACCCTATATACACCACATTCGATCCTAACTGCTGTAAAATTTTTCAATGAACATAAACAAATACGAAATTTAATCACCCGGACTAAGAATGGGTGTGGGGGAAGGGAGGGGGGGGGGGGAACGGACAGGTCATTTCGAAGTGACGGGGGTCGGTAAACCTTGCAAGAGAAATTTTACACTTCAAAGCTTGTTTGCCGTTGAAAACACAGTTATTTTTTTATGGGCCTTCTGCGTTAGCTTTACAAGGTTGACCGTCTGCCCACTCAGTATTTCGCGTGATTGACCTTGTAACGGATAACGTAAGCGCGAGATTTTAGGTTATCACAGCGGTGTTGCTGAAGATTCAAGTCTTCTGTTACCGTGTCGACTGGTAAATATTTACAGAAATTTTGAAAGATTTTAGTGTTTCTATCTTCAGAGTGAAAGTCCAAGCAGAGTGGCCGCGCAGGCAAATACGGTAAGTATATTATACATGCAAGGGTGTAGGTACCCGGTGGGGGCCCAACGACTTGATAATCTCACCCTGCCCGTATAAATATTAGCGACATTACTCCCAGATCTCATAACAGGAATCCAGAATGCTTCCTTTTGTCAATAGAACGAAATCCAGCTCGAAAGAACCCACAACAAATTTTAGTTTTCTCTATGTTTGGGGGCCCCACGGAGCCCCACCCGCCCCGCGGCGTCTGCTGGTGCCTTATCTACGTCAGCGTATAGATACGTAAACACTGGTGGTGTGATGACCTGTTTACCATGTTCATCTCGCAGCGCAGCTAAGCATCTTTGGCTGCTCGGCCCTGACGATGAATGCAGTACGATCCTTCCGAAACGCCAGTAACTACGAGTCGACACTACATAACATCCCGATACTTTATTAGTGTGTACGAACTGGATGCTTGTGTTATCTGAATGAAATTCATGCTTCAAAATCCGTGCCAAGGCTAAGGCGGTGGGTCTACGGCCGCTCGCTTACTGGGATTGTGGGTTCGAATCCCGCCGGGTGCATGGATGTTTGTGTTGTGTTTGTTGTACAAGGACTAGTATGGATCATAAGTGACATGAAGAAAGACGGAAGGATTTAAAAGTACAAAATGGATCAAAGGGAAATAACGGGACAGGAAAAAAAAAAAATCCCGATTCAGTCCATGTGGGATTTGTGGTGGACAAAGTGGCACTGGGACAGGTTTTTCTCCGAGTACTTCGTTTATACTCTGTGGCTGTCATTCCACCAACGCTCTAAGCCAATTTTTATATTAATACTCTTCTTATCAGAAGGACAAGCGGGCGCAGCCTGGGAACCTTCAAAACGCAATGTTCCTTCGGGGAAACCCCCCCCCCCCCTGGTTTTTCACGCTTGAAAGGCTTAAACAAGAAAATAAAAAAATAACTAGTTTTCACTGACTGAAGGTACCGACGTAATATGACAATAATTGTTTAGGATTATTTTTTCTAGACGCGTCACTGGTTTCTTCATCGTAAATATTTTCACGTAATTGCGGTTAAAACAATCACAGGTAATCGTGTGTATCTGTGTTTACGTACGTCATGACCCAGTCACGTTCTGACCGCAGATATTTTCATTAAAAGAACGCCTTGACACAACACTACTTCCTCTCGCAGAATAAAGATACATAATGATGTTAACAGGTGGCACAAACACAACAGACATCCACAACTTACCCGGCACGTTCGTGGCACACAGGACACGCAGCAGACTGAGGAATTGATTGCAAGCTGTTCCACTCTACGAGTACAACAAACAACACGCTTCTGTTCCTTTACACTCGTGTTATCAGAAGGTCATGCAAACCAGTCTGGGTTACCAAACATTATT
The DNA here is from genome assembly GCA_021186555.1 of Reticulitermes speratus. Classification (NCBI taxonomy): domain Eukaryota; kingdom Metazoa; phylum Arthropoda; class Insecta; order Blattodea; family Rhinotermitidae; genus Reticulitermes; species Reticulitermes speratus. The sequence continues at coordinate 5,993,666 of JAJKFL010000012.1, read as the reverse complement.
CTTCTTATTCTTTTACCTCGGCGAGTCTTAACCAATGCCAGCAAGCACCGCCCCTAAGTCGCTACTTAAATAACAATTAGGTAGTATTATTCATGGTAAAAACATTGAGTGTAAAGGCAGTAATTTAATCCAAAACGGCAAGGCACGTGAATGTAGCTTACTTTCCTGCAAACTAAACTGATATAAATAGGCGAAGGTTTTGAGATATGAGGTTTTTATAGCGATGAGGATTATGGTTACGGGTTTGTGATATATGACGCCGTGTAGTCTTGTAGATAGGCGTCTTCACAATAGAAGGCTGAGCAGAGAAGAAGCAATGGTAGGTGACGTAGGGACGGGAGGACCTGGATAGAAGCTATGAACGATTTTAACTGTTCATTATGGCCGTGCCATGGCACAGGCGGGTTCGATACCGGATCAGTCCTTTTGGGGGAACCCCCCGGGCCCCCTTTTTTTTCCCTTTTAAAAGCCCCCAGGGGCCTTTCAAAAAACGCGCCAACCCCCCCTTTTTTAAGGAAAAGGTTAAAACAAAAAAATAAAAAAAAATTTTTTGGGGTAGGTTTATACAAAATTTTTAAACTGGAGGGCACGGGAAAAAACCCTTTTCGATTCCCTTTGGCCTTTTTAAAATTTTTTTTGGGTTCCAAGGGTAAGGGGACTTTGTTTCTATTAGCCCCGATTTCCGAAAGTTTTTTTAAAAAACCCGTTTCCCCCCACGGAAAAAGGATTTTCGGGGGAAAAACAACAGAACTCCGGTTTTTCGAAAATTCCCCTTTCTCCAACGGGGCCCCAAGGTTATTACCCTGGGTTTTTTAAAAAAAAAGCCCCTTTTCACGGGTTTTTCCCCCCCGTCGGGGCCAACAAATTTTTTTAAATTAAATCCGATTTTTAAAAAAATTTTTAGGAAATATTATTCTTGGTTCTTGTGAAAAAAATTTAACCCCAAATCGGAAATGTGTGCTTACTTTTTTAAAACCAAAAAATTTTTCAATTTTGGTTGGGTATTTTTTACATGAAATGGTTTTTAAAACCCTTGTTTTAAGTTTTCCCTTCAAAAAAACTACGGGAAAAAAGGGGTTTTTTCGGGGGGCAGGCCCCGGTTTTAAGAAGGGCATGATATTTTTTTTTAATTTTGGGTGTTTTGGGGGGGGGTATAGGACTCCGGGGATTTGTTCAAACAAACCTGATATTGGTTTTACCAAAAAGGGGAAGGGGAAAAAAATTTAAAAGGGGGGAAAGGTTCGGGGTTCCGGTTTCCCCGGGGGGGAAAAAATTTGGAGGGGGTTAAAGAATTTTTTTAGGAAAAATTTGTTTTTTTGGGGATAATTTGGAAAAGGGGAAGGAAAAGGGGGGCTGAGCCCTTGGGAAGTGGGGACCTCAAAAGTTTTTTAATTTAAAAAGGAAGGGGAAAGGGAAGGGGTTTTTGGGCCCGGAGGGTTTGGGCATTTTGGTAAGGAAACCGGGCCCTACTTTGGGTGTGCCCGCCAGAAAGGGGGAAAGGGGGGCCTTTAAAATTTTGGGAATTTTCCCACTTCGCCCTTGGGTTTTTTTTCGGGAAAAATTAAAAAGGGGAAAAAATTGTGGAAGGAAGGGTTTAAATTTTTTATTAAACCCCGTGGTGGGAAAATAACCGGGGCCAGGGGAAATTAACCAAGTAGGGTCGGAAAAATTTCGGGGGGTTTCCCAAAACTTTTTTCCTTTTTTTTCCAAAACCAAATTTTTCTCGGGGGGGGGGGGCCTGGGGGGGGAAGGGCCTTCCCGGGGGAAAACCGGGGGGTAAAAAAAAATTTTAAACCCTAAGTATTTTAAAAGGTTTCGTTAACCGGGCATTTAACAAATTTTTGTCTCGGTTTACAAAAAAGTAAAATTAAAAATTTGTTGGGGGTTTTGGGAAACCAAAAAAATTCGCTGGGGGCCCGGGAAGGTTTTTCCCCCCAACAAAAAACCCCATTAAACCGGGGTTCCGGGTTACCCCATTTTAACAAACCCCGGCCAAAAAGTTTAAATTGTCAGTTAAAAGGGTTTTTTTTCCCTTTTTTGAAAAAGGCGGGTTTTTCAAAAGGAAATCCCCCAAAAACAATAAAAATTCAGTGGGACCGCGGGAACCACCTCCCCCCCCCCCCCCCTCCCCCCCGTACCCCCCCCCTTTAATTATTTTGTACTTGAAATTTCCGGGGTTTTTTTGAGACCCAAACACAAAACCCCAAAAACCCCCACCCCCGGTACCGCCCAAAATAACAACACCCCGCCCAGTTAAACCCCAAACCCAGGGTCGGTTAAGCCTTGTTTCCAGTGAAATAATCCCCCGTTTGTTTTCTGGGGATTCCAAAAAAAACCTTAAAAATACCCCCCCAAAAAACCGCCCCTTTTAAAACCAAAATTCCCCTTTTCATTTTATACAAAAAGGCCCAAGTTAACCCCTTTTTTAAATTTTTTTAACCCCGCGTTTTTTCAAACCCCACAAAAACATTTTAAAATTACAGTTACCCCCAAAGAAATCCCCTCCTCTAAAGGTTTATTTAAAAAACCCCAGGCCCCGTTAATCCTTTCAAATGAAATTTTAATTTTTGGGTTTTTTGGGTTTCGGGAAAACAACCAAAAAAACACTTTTAAATCATTTCCGCTTTTCCGCTATTAAACAAAAATTTCCGTTTAAAATTCCCCCAAAAGCGGGTTAAAGTTTTTCAGTGTTAAAAAAACGGTTTGTTTTTTTGGGAAGTTTAAAAAAAATAAATTAAAAGCCTTTTTAAAACCCGGGGCATTTAAAGAAAAAAAATTTGGGGGGGTCTTCCGGGAAATCCAAAAAAGGGGGTTTAAAATTTTTTTTGGGAAAATTTCCTGGGGGGGGTTTGAGATCCCAAAAAAAAATTTAAATACAGGGGACCGGCATTTAAAAAATGGGCTCCGGGGGTTTTAAAACCACCCCTTAAGGGGTTGCCCGCCCGGGAAAAAATTTTTTAACCCCGGCTTGGTTTGTTCGGGAAAAATAAAAAACAAAAAAAAAGGTGGGTAACCGGGGGCCAGTGTAAAAAATTTTCCCTTCTTTTTTTATACAAAACTCAGTTAATGCTGGGTACAGGGAAAAACGCTGGCCTAAGACCAAAACCAATTAAATTAAGCCTTTTCCGCGCATTTAACCCACACTCGTCTCTTTTAAAAAACCCAGTCATTTAATGTTGTATGTGAAAAAATCGCGGTTTGTTCTGAGGATCCACACAAAAAATTTAAATTTCAGTCCCTTTTCCCGCGCAGTAAAACCACACCCCGTCCCCGTTATACCCCCCAAAATCGTTAAGTTTTTAAAGGGGAAAAAATCGTTTTGTTTTGTTTGAGTTTCCACCTTAAAACAATAAATAAGTCCGTACGCGCAGAAAAACCACTTTCCGTTTCTTTTAAACCCAAACCCAATTTCGGGTTAAATGTTGTACAGTAAATAAATCCCCTTTTTGTTCTGAGTTTTCCACACATAAACACATAAATACTTTTCCTTTTCCCCGCGAAATTTAAAAACACTCCGTCTCAGTTTAAAAAACCCAGCCCAGTTAATGTTGTCGGGTAAAATAATGGGCTTTTTTTGTTCGGGGAGATCCACAAAAAAACACATAAAATACGGGTCCGTACCGCGCAGAAAAACACCCCTTCCGTCTCAGTTTTAAAAACCGTAAGTTAATGTTGTACAGTGTAAATAATCGTTTTTTGTTCTGAGGATCCACAAAAAAAAACCAAAAATTTCCCGTCCGTTCCGGCGTAAACACACCCCCGTCTCAGTTATAAAAAACCAAATCATTTAAATGTTGAAAAGTGAAATAATCGCGGTTTGTTCTGAGACCCACAAAAAAAGCATAAATAACTGTTTTGGGCAAAAACTTTAGAATTTGTGAATGTTAAACAGGGTTTGGGGTTACATTTAGTGCCCACTGGGCTTTATTGGGTTAATACACATACTTAACGTTTTATTGGGGGGGGTTGGGGGAAAGGGGGGAGGGGGGATTTTTTTGTTTTTTTTGTTTTCCCTTAAAGCCTGGGAGGGGCCCCCCCCGTTTCACGGGTCATGAGATCTGACGCCGGGGTTTAAGTGTTTTTGTGTTTCGCTTTTTATCTTTTTATAGTTCTCGTTTCTTCAAACCCGGCAAGTACTCTGTACCCCCCCTAAAACCCCCCCCCCCCACAAAAAGTGGTAGGGTAAATACAACCACAAAAAAAATTTATAATTTTCACGCAGCTTTCAAAATATCCCCTTGCTTACCTAGAACTTGTTTAATGCGTTTTTCCATACATTGTCCCCGCACGGGAAAATGTTTTTTAATTTAAACATGTCGAAAATTGAAAAAAGTTTTGCTGGAATTTTAACCCCCGGGAAATTTTGTCTGTCTGTTTTGCATGCTTATACTCGTGCCCCACTCAAAACTACAAAAATTTCCCACAAACCAGGGAAACACATCATGTTCGTTTTGTACAAGCACACGCATGAATGCCGCTTTTCAAGGGCATACCCTTGCGCGCACTAAAAAAATTTTTACACTCTCGCCAACGGGGTTTGTTTCCCTTTCCCGTCGGGGTTTTTTCCCGGGGAAAGGGGCCTGTTTAAAAAGGGTTTTTAAAATTCTGCCCGGGGTTTTTCCCGCAAAAAATTGGTTCGGCACCCCAAAAAAGTCCCGGGGGGGGTTTGAAAAAAAAAATTTTCGACATTTCAAAAAGGGGGTCCCCCAAACCTTTTGATTTTCCCCCCCGTACGACAAAACATCTACGGGGGGGCGTAGGACAGCCCCCAAAATGGTTAGGGACAGGGGGAATAGCAAAAAAGAGGGGGAAGTTTTGTAAAAAAGGGGGGTTGGTAGAGTTTTATGGAAAAAGCGAAGGGGGGGGGGAAAATTTTATTTTTTTGAGTAAAATTTGGGGGCGAGTTTGATTTTATTGTTGAGTGTGGCCCCGAGGGGGCGAAGGGGGGGGAAAAAAGGAAAAATGTAGAGGGGGAAATGAGTGTCTGATTTTGGGGCTTTATTTTTGAGTGTGGGGTGGGGGGAAGGGGGGGGGAAAGGTTTTTGGAGTGAATGGGGGGTTGAGTTTAAAAATTTAAAAATTTTGAGTGTTTGGCCCGGGGGTGCGAAGGGGGGGGAAAAAGGTTTGTTAAAAATAAAATTTGGGGGTTGGGGTTTGACTGTTATTTTAAAAAGGGGTTTTTTTTGGGGGCGGGGAAGGGGGGGGAATGTTTTTTAGAGTGAACTGAGTGTTGGTTTGACTGTTATTGTAGGTGGGGGAAAGGGGAACCGGAAAAAGGGGGGGGGAAAGGTTTTGTGAGTAAAAGGGTTTTCCCGGGGGGTTTAAAGGGGTTTTTTTAGGTGGGAAAGGGGGACTGCAAAAGGGGGGGGAAAAATATGTAGGGGTAAAACCCGAGTGTTGAGTTTTTTACTTTATTGTAGGGTTTTGAAAAATGAAAAGCGAAAAGGGGGGGGAAAGGATTTGTAGTGGGAAAGGGGTGTTTTTTGGGGTTTTACCTTTTTTTTATTTTTGAGTTTTAACTGGGAAGCGGGGTTGGGGGGGAATGTTTTTTTAAATGAACTAGTGTTGGGTTTTGGGGTTTATTGTAGAGTGTGGATAAATTTTCAAAAGGGGGGGGAAAAAGGAAAAAAGTAGGTGAAATTGGGGGGGTTTTTGGGTTTTTCCCGTTATTGTAGATTTTTGGACCGGGGGCGCGAAGGGGGGGGGAAAAAGGATTTGTGAGGGGAACTGGTGTCTGAGTTTTTACTGTTATTTTTGAGGTTTTTGGCGGAAAACCCGCAAAGGGGGGGGAAAAAAGGTTTTGTGAGTAAACTGAGTGTCTAGTTTTTACTTTTTTTCGTTGTCTATAAAATTTTTTCAAATTTTATCCCCCTTTTCTTTAAATTTTTTCCCCTGGGGTTTTTTCCTTTGGGGAGAAAAATCAATATGTTTTCTCTGTTTTTTTTTTTTACGAAAGGGTTTTTAAAAATTTTGGGGCCTTTTCCCCCCCCGGCCCCCCCAAAAATTTTTTTAAGTGTCCCATTTTTTTTTTTTTTTTAAAAGGGCTCTCTGCCCAAAAGGGGCACAAACTAGAAAAAATTCACAGACAAGAAATTTTAAAATATATTTTGTATTTAAAAAAGGAAAAATTTCCCCCCTTGGGGCCCTGAGGGGTCAGGGGGGTTTTGTCGCCGGCCTCTCCCCACGGAGGCCCCGGGGTTTGACCCCCGGTCAAGTCCATGTGGAAATTTTTGGTGGCCCCCAAAGGGGGCCTTTTGGGGCAGGTTTTTCCCCAGGGTTTTCGGGGTTTTTTCCCCGCCCCAAATTTTTTTCCACTGGTGCCCTTTTCTTTAAAAATTTTTTTTAAAAAAACTGCTCCCTTTTCCCCCCACGGGGGGGTTCCCCCAAAAAGCCTTTAAGGGTGGGGTGCTTTTTCCCTAGCATCGGGGCGGGGCCCCCCCCAAAAAAAAAAAAAAAATTCCCCCTAAAACAGGCCCCCCAAGGCCCGAGGGGGAGTAGAAAAGGGATACCCCCTACTTTTTCCCTTTAAAAATTGGCGTAGTTTTGGGGGTTTGGGGGGGTCAACGCCACCCCCCCCCCCTTTTCCCCCCCGGGGAAAGCCCCCGGGACGCATTTTTTACAGGAGGCGGGGTTGGGCCCCCAAAAGGGCCCCGGGCTTTTTTGGGTCCCTAAAAAAACTCGCCCCTACCGGGTTTTGACCCCCCGGCCCCTCCAAACTCTTTTGCGGTCGCTATACCGACTAGCTATCGCCCCCCACACAATATATTTTTATAAACAATTTTTAAGCAAACTTCTAAATTTTTAAAGGAAATCAGTTACTTGCAAAAATTTAAAAAAACTTTTTTTTTTCCTTTTAAAAGTGGGGCCTTTTTTTACCCCATGGGGGCATTTTTAAGTGCATTAAAAGGGTTTATCAAAAATTTTTAAACCCCCGGGCCCCTTTTAGGGGGTTTTTAAGGCAGCTTCACCCCCCGGCCCGTTTTTTCCCCTGGCAAAGAACCCCGGTTCCCCAAATTAAAAAGGAGGTTTGGGTTTTGGGCCCCCCCGGCCGGGGATGGCCCCTTATGGAAAAGTTTGAAGAATGTTTTTAAAACCCCCTTTCCCCGGGGTTTTAAACCCCCGTTTTTTTTGGTTATCCAGCCCCTTGGGCCCCATTTAAAATATAGCGGTTGAAAAAAGATCGGGGTTTTAAAAGATTTTTTTCGTTTGGGGTTTTTCAAAGTCAATGTTTTCGTTTACATTACGTTGGGGTTGGGGACTGCGATAAGTCCCCCCCGAAAAAAAGGGGGGGTGAATTTTTCCGGCTTTTCCCATTTTGTGACAGTTTTCGTAGCATCAAAAGTGCTAAAAAGCCAGGATGCACGCAGTTAAATATCATTCAAAAACCTGAGTGCAGCTCTTTTTGTCCCCGGGTTTCCCTTTTTTTAATGCAACGTGAATGACCCCCCCCCGTGTTCACTGACTAAAATTTCCCCCCCTTTTTTTTGAAAATATCAGCCCACAGGTCTAGGCCCCCCGTGGTTCTCAAAATCAGATTTTTTTCTTTAAGTTTTTACACATGCATTATGTTCTTTTTTGGGGCCCTTTTAACTTTTAAAGCTCAAGTGTTAAAACACCCCGGGTTTCAAACCCACTAAATTTCCAAATTTCTTTCCAATTGGGGCTTTTAAAATTTTTTCCGCAATTTAATAATAACCGGGGGTTTTTCCGGGGAACAAAACTTGGGTTTTCTGAATTTTTTTCTGTACTACCCTAAATCGAAATGGGGGAACGTTCAGAAAGGAACAATTTTGGGCCCCTTTTCGGGGAAAATGGAAACCGGGAAGACCCCATTTTTCCTTATGCCCGGCTTTTAAAAGGGCCATTTTAAAGGGTTAAATTAAAGTTTGGGGGAACAAAAATAATCACAGGGGTAAAGGGGGCAAACCGGAGGATTTGGCTTCCCCCACTTTTTTTGGGCAAAAAAACCGCGAATTCCCCGGTTTAACCGGTGAGTCGTGGGAAACCAATGTTTTGGTCCCTAAAGGGGGCCCGGCGAAACCCCTTTTAAGGCTTGGGGGAACCTAATAAAAACCCCAGTTAGGTCCAAGGGCCCAAAACCCTTTTTGGTGAAAATTTTCCCGGCCCCCGTAAAACAAAAAGGTTTCTTATTTTCCTTTTAAAAGGTTTTTTTGGGGCCCTTTTTTGAGTGGGTTTTTCCCATTTCCCCCCCCCTTTTTGGTTTTTGTTGGTTGGGTCATTGGGAAAAACCCCCAATTTTAAACCTCGCAACCACCCAACCAAAATTTAAACCCAACCCCCCAAGAGGCCTTTTGATTGCACGCCGTTTTTTGCATTTTAAATTAAGCCCCACCAAACCAAAAACCCCTTTTTTCTTGCCCGGTCCCAAACTAAGATTTAAAAAAAAAATTCGTCTTCCCTGGTTAAAAAACCAAAAACTCACACCAAATTACCAAAGTAACCAACTTCTTCGTTTTTGGGGGATCTGGACCCTTTGGAGCCCCTTTGGTTAAAAGGGAAAAGGACGCCCAGGGGTTTCCTCTTCAATTGGTTTTCCAATTTTTTAAAGGGGTTTTTTCCCAAATTGGAAATACGGTGGACGGGGAAAAAGAAACCCAATTAACTTGCCTTAAAAATTTCTCAGGCCAAGGGGCCGGGGTTTTCCCCGGTTTTTAAAACAAAAAGGAATTTAATGGCAAACCCGGGCCCCAGGGAAATGGGGGACCGGTTCTTACACCAAAAAACCCCATGGGGCCCGTTTTTCCAAAAAGGGCCCCAAAGGGGGGACTTTGCGGTTTTTGGCCAAAGGATCAGATTAAAAAGTTAAACGTGGGCAATGGGGGGATTGCTTTGGTTTTAAATGGAAAAACCCCAAAACCTGGAAAAAATAAAACCCAGTCCAAAAAATTAAATTGTCGGTCGGGAAAGGGGGCCCCCTTTGATTTACAAATCACATTTTTTCCCACACACTTTAATTCTGGTGTTTTTTTAAAGCCCTGGTTTCTTTTGGGGGGTTTACGAACTAATTTTAAAATTGGGGGATACAAAAATTCCGTGGGAAAGTTTACCCTTGGGGCTAAAAAAAGTTTTCCCCCCCGAAAGGACTTTTCCCTTTTGCCGGTTTCCCCTTTTAAAACCCCCCAAAAGAAAGGGCAAATGTTCATTGCCCCCCGGGCCCTTTTTGGTTTTTTTTAAAGCAAAAATTAAAACGAGGGAAAGGCCCCGGGTTAAGGGACTTTTAAAAAAGCAAAACCCCCCCAATTGTTTTCCGGGGTTTTGAAACCGTATGCTGGGCAATTTTGGGAAAATTTGTTTTGGCAAAGGGGGAATGGAAAGCCCTAAAACCTTGGGGGTTTTTTATACCCTAACCGGGCCCATCTTTCCAATACCACAACTTAGGGAAACATTTTCCGGCTCCGGGGTTTTTCGGGGTTTTAAAAAAATTTTTTTAATTAAAAAAACAAGTTAATATTTGAAAATTAATAAAAAAACCCCCCCCTTTTTTTAAAAACGGAATTTTTCCAAAACAATTGGTTCAGTAGGGTATCATTTTAAAAAATTAAAACATTCGAACCAAGCCCAAAAACTTTCCCACACCCCCGGGGAAAAATTTTTAAAAATTTTTGGCAACGATTTTCTGCAAATAAATTTAAGTTTTAGAAAAAAATTTTATTAAAAATATTTTAGTTAAATAATAAAAGTTCCCTTAAAAACAAAAAACAAAATTGGAAGCGGTTAAGTTAGCATTTTTAACGGAAAATTGGGGGAAAGGGGCCCAAAAATGGCCAGGATTTAAACGGGGCAAACCCGGACAATTTTCAAAGGGGGAAAAGGGACCAATGCTCGAATAAATGGCCAAAGTGGCTGAAGGAAAAGGGAAATTTTAAAGGTTTTAGTTAACCAAAAAAACCAAAAAAGGGAAGGCAAAAAGGGGCCCAAAGTAATTTACGGGGCTTTTGGAAAAAACTTCAAAGGGCAAAAAAGGGACCAGCCTAATTTAAAATGGAAAAAATTAGGTTTTCCAAAATATTACCAATTGACTTTCCGCCAAAGGTTAATTCCCCAAATTTTTGGTCACGGGTTAAAATAAACCAAGGGGAAATTTCAAAAAGGGGGCCCTTTGGGGAACCGTGACTTCAAGGGGTTTTTTGTGGACCTGCGTCCAGGAAAATTCCCAAAGGTCCGTGGGTATTTTTAAATTTTTTAATTTTTTAATTTTTTATTTAAATTGGGTTTTTAAAGGGTGGCGGGAAAAATTTGGGGACTTGGGCCCCATTTTCTTGGGGGGTCTAAAGTAAGTTTTCCCTGGAAAAGGGCTGGGAAAACCCCCCCCCCCCCCAATCCTTCCCCCGCAGGAAACCCGGAAGAGGCAACTCTTCCCGCCTTCAACCCCCCTTTTTTCCTAATAAAACCCATTTTTTTTTCCGTAAAAGGGTTTTCTTTTTAGGGGCCAAAAATTTTTAACAAAAAAATTAAAATTTTAGTTGAAAGAAAATTTAATTTTAATTAGGTCCCTGGGTTTGAAAATTTTTTAATTAACCAATTTTAATTTTTTCCCGTGTTTTTAATGTGAAAGTTTAAAACATTTTTTTAAACGGGGTTTAACAGGTTTGGGAATAAGTAGCGGGTTTTTTTGGTGAAAAAAAAGCCTTTTTCGGGAAAATTTTGTTAATTCTGTGGTTTTAAATATCCGGAATCAAAATTTAAGAAAAATTTTAAGGGGGGGAAGGAATTGTTTTTAGAAAGGAAGAACGGATTTGAGAAGTAAAATCGTTTTTAAAAAATTTTTCGGGAAAGGGGTTTGTTTTTTGGGTTGGACCCCCCAAAAAAAAAAAAAAGGCACAATTTGTTATTTTATTTAATACTTTACTTGGAAAATGATTTTTTGGGTTTCCTAAAAAAAGGGGTATTTTTAATCTGCGTTTTTTGGGAAGGAAAATTTTTGTAGAAAAGGCTGGTGTAATTGTTTTTTAAGGTAAATTTTTTTCCCTTTTTTGGAAATTTGAAAAATTTTCTATTTGGGAATAAAACTTCACAGTTAAAATTAATTTTCCCCTTTTAAACCGGGAAAAAGCTTTTTTTAAAATAACGGGCGAAATAAAAAAGGGCAATTATTTTCAAATTTGAAGGGTGTTTTCCGTTGTAAAAAATCCCAGTTTTAATTTTTAAAAAATTGGGGGTAAAAAATGGATTTTAAAAGGGGAGTTAGGATTAAAGGATATGGTTCGGAAAAGGGGACGGGTTTAAAAACCTTTGTAAATTTAAAATGAACCTTTGGGGTTCCAAAAAAACGTCGGGGTTTTCTTAAAATATGCCCCCCCTTGGTTAAAAAACTTCTTCCTAAAAAATTTTCCCTGCCCCCCTAATTTAGTTTTAAATTGTTTTTTTAATTTCGGAAAAATTTTAAATTTTGGAATTTTTTTTTAATTGGGTTTTAAAGGGGAAAGGGCCTTAACCCAAAGGGCCCCGACGGAATTTAAAAAATTCGTTTTCCCCAGGACAAATTGATCCTTTCTAAAGGCGGGCCCCCGTCCCCCCTTTACGGGGGTTAAAGGGCCAAGCAACCCCTTACGGGGGGGGGGTTTTTTTCCCTTTACTTTCGGGCCCTTTACATTGCCATTGGGGGGGGCCAAAAATGGGAGGAATTCCATTTTAAAAAAATGCCGGGACGCCCTTGTAAACCCCGGAAAGGTTGAAGGGCCAGGTTTTGGCCAAAGTGGCCCCCTTCCCCCCGGGGAAAAACATTTTTTTCCATTTTCCGGCCCCCCAAAACCCCCTTTCAAAAACCAAAGTGGGTTTTTGTAAACCGTGTTTTTTTTACACCCCAAAACGGGCAAATTTAAAAATTAGTTGAAAAGCAAAGTTTTAATTTTTTTTGTTGTTCTTTTTTTTTAATTTTAGGTTTTAATTTTGTTTTTTTTTAATTCAAAAAAAATTTTGGGGTCGGGTGGGGGTTTTGAGGAAAAAAAACCAAAACATGTTTGTTTTAAGGGGACAAACCCCTTCTTTAAAATTTGGGGGAAGGTATTTTATTTTCCTGAAAAAAAATGCAAAGCCGGTCGCTTTTCTCAATTTTGGGAAAGCTCCAAAAATTTTTTTGGGAAGGGTTGGAAACCGGGAAAAAAAAACCCAAAATTTTGTATTTATTTACTTTTTCCTAAAATAGGGGCAACCTTTTTAAACAAAAATCCATTTCCTTTTTCGGGTTCTGGGGGTAAATCTGGCCCCTTTTTGGAAAACTTTTGGGCCCAGCCAAAAATTTTTTTTGTCGCTTCCAGTTAATTTGGCCCCGTTTAAAAAATTTTTACCCAAAACCTCTCCAATAGCTAAACCGAAAGTAAACAACAAAAATTGGGCCGGGCCAACTTTTCCCCTCCAAGTAGCTTTGGCCCGTTTTGAAAAAAAATTTTTTTGGGCCTTTTAAATTTTTGTTTTTTCCAAAGGGGGAACCGGGTGGTTGAACCCCAATGGGCCGGGTCGGGCTGTTTAATCCGGAAATGAACCTGGGTTTAAAAAAACCAATTTTGGGCCAGTCCCCCTGTTTTTCCCCAAGAAGGGCCCCTTTGTCCAAAAATGGATTTAATTGTTTTATTTAGTTGGACCGGGGTTGGTTTAAAAAGGGCCCTTTAAATTTAATTTTGGCCCCTTGTTAAAAAAAAGGCCTCCAAAAGGGCACCAGTATTTAAAAAACCTTTCTTGCAACAATTTTTTTTTCCAATTTTGGTCCCCCCCCCCGAGGTGCCCCGGTTGGGGAAACCCCCCAAGGCCCGGCCCAAACTTCTTTTCCAAAGGGCCTTTTTTTGGGTTTGGGTTCCCAATTTTTTTTTAAGGGACCAAAGGGCCGTCCCAAAGTTCTTCCAGGGCCATTTGGGGAACAAAAAAGGGGCCCTTTGCCAAATGTTCCCCATTTTGGGCCGGAGGGGTTTCCCCAATCACAGTCCAACTGTTTATCTATCCAAAAGGGGGTTTTTGGCCCGGGTTTTAAAAACCAAAGGGGCCGCCCAATTTTTTTGTTTTTCCTTGGGCTGGAATTATTTTTGGAAAATTGTTTTTTAAACAAAAAAAAGGGCCGGGTTCCAACTGTTTTAAAAAAGTACGGCCCCTCAAAAAAATTTGGAATTTTTTCCCAATTTAAAAAATCCCGGGGGCCCCGTGTTTAAAAAAATTTGGGGGGAAATGTCTTCCATTTTTTGGAGGGGGTTGGGGAAAAACCCCAAAGGCCATTTAAGGGTCTATTCCCAATGGGCCTGGAAACCGTTGGGAAAAAAACAATGGCCAGCCCAACTTCTTCCATTTGCGGGGCCCCTTTTGTGAACAAACAATGGCCAGCCCAAACTTTTCTTTTCCGTAGCTGGCACCGGGGGTGTTTTAAAAAATTGGCCAGTCCAACTTTTCTCCCCAAATGGGTGGCACCGTGTGAAAACCCAAAATTTGGCCAGTCAACTGTTTTCCCCAGTAGGGGCCACCGTTTGTGAACAACTTTGGGGGCCAGCCCAAATGTTTTCCCCAAATTAGTTGGCCCTTTGGGGAAAACAATGGCCAGCCCCAACTGTTTTCCCCAAATTTGCTGGACCTTTGTGAAAAACAAGGGCCCAGTCCAACTGTCTTTTCAGTGCTGGCCCCTTTGTGAAAAACCCAAGGCCCAGTCCACTGTCTTCAATGCGGGCACCTTTGTGAACAACAATGGCCAGTCAACTGTTTTCCCCAAATAGTGGCCCGTTTTTTGGGAACAAAAATTTGGCCATTTCCAATGTTTTTCCAGTAGCTGGCACCTTTGTGAACAACAAGGCCCAAGCCCCAAATGCCCCCCTTACCCCCCCCCCCCAAATAGCTGGGCCCCTTTGGTGAACAACAATGGCCAGTCCAACTGTTTTCCCAGTAGCTGGCCCCCGTGGGGAACAAAAAAGGGCCCCAGTCCAACTGTCTTCCAGTAGCTGGCACCGGTTGGGGGGAACAACAATGGCCGGGCCAACTGTTCTCTTCCAAATTTTGTTTAAAAAAACCTTTTGTGAACAAAAAAGGCCCAAGTAAAATTTGCCCTTCCATAGCTGGAACCTTTGTGAAAAAAAGGGCCAGCCCAAACGGGGTTTTCAAGTAGCGGCCCCGTGGTAAAAACTACGTCCAAACGGGCTACCTAACTGGCCCTTTTGTCGGGCTGAAAGGGAAAAAAATGGGGCCAGCAACGGGTTTTTATCCAGGCTGGCCCCGTGTTTAAACAAAATCCGTTAATGTTTCCAAAGCTGGAGGAAATTTTTTTTGAAAAAACTTGGGCTTTTAAATTTTCTTATGTTGTAACCTGCGTAAATAAATGGAAAATTCCAAACCCTTTAAACAAGAAGTTTAAGGGGAACAAAAATGGGAAGTCCAAATGTCTATCCGGGCCCGGGGCCCCTTTTTGGAAAAAAAGGGCCATTTAAAAGTTCTATACCGAGAAAGGGAAACAAAAATTGGCGGCCCCGGGGTTTTAAATAGGGGGGAATTAATTTTAAAACAATGGCCAAGTTTTTTTTGTCCTTTTCCCAGTATAATTGTAACCCCCCAATGGGTAATTTTTTCCCAAAGTTTTAATTTGCCGGGGTCCTTTTTTTTTAGTAAAGGTGGGGTTGAAAAAAGGGAGTAAAATTTTTAAAAATAGGTTTTTTTTCCCCCTTTTTTTAAAAAATAAAGGGGTCCAAACCCCCCTTTTTAGAAAAGGGGATTTAGTGAAAAAAATTCAATTTTGGTTTTCCCTAGGGGAACGTTAAAAAAGGGCCAAAGCCCAAATTTTGTTTCCAAAAATGGGTGGGGGGGGGGGCCCCTCCAAAAAATTTGGCCAACTTTTTGGGGAACCCTCCCCTTTCCCTTGGAAAATTCCAATATTTTGGGGGTTTTGGGCAACCCTTTTTTACTGGGGCCGCATATTTGGGTTACCAGAAATAATTTTTAAAAGGGGAAGGTTTTTCTTTATTTTGTTTGGGCTTTAATTTTTAAAAAAATTTTAATCAAAATTAATTTAAAAATTTTAAACCAAAACCCCAAGAACCTTTAGGGGGGCCCATAAAAATTGGTTGTTGCAAGGGAATTGAAGGTAGGAAGTTTAACCGGAAAATTATTATTTAAAGGGATTCAGGTTTTTGGGGCCCGGGGGGGGTTTTTAAACCCCCGGGGTTTCTTTTAAATTAAAAAATTTTTGTTTAGATAAATTTTGCTTTTTGTTTAGAAATAAAAATTAATTCCACCCGGGAGGCAGTAAAAATTCTTTTCCAAACCGTTTTTTTTTTGCGGGGTTAATTTTTTTTAAATTCCCAAAAAATTTAAAAAGGGAAAAAGGAGAAAAAAATTTTGGGAAAAAATATTTGGAATTTTAAAATCCCCCTTTTTTTTGGTTAAAAAAATTTGGGGCTAAATCCACCTTTATTTTTAAAAGATTTAAATGTTTTAAGGAAAAAACCCTTTGGGTTTTTTTTAGATCCCCCAAAAAAATCCCAATCCTCCCCGCAAAAACCAAATGGGGGGGGGGGGGTTAAAAACCTTCAAAAAATTTGTTACGTAAAAAACCCCCCTTTTTTTTGGAAAAATTCATAAAAAATTTTGGGGTTTCCCCCTTTTTACAAAATTTTTGGGCGAATAAATAGGTTTTTGCGGAAATAAAATTTTATAAATGTACCCGATTAAAAAATTTCCGTTTTGTTATAAAAAAGTGAATTGTTCGGAAATAATCATTTTTTTGGGAAAATTTTCCCCCAAAATTACAAAAATTATTTTAAAAGAACGGGCTGAAAAAATTTTTCAGGGGTTAAAAAAACCCGAAGGATTAACCTGTTTTTTTAAAAAATTCAGTCCTTTCCCGCGCAGTAAACCATCCGTCTCATTTTTATAAAAAACCCAAATCATTTAATGTTTGTACAGTGTAAAAAATTTCCTGTTTTTTCTGAAAATCCCCACAAAACCCCATAAATACATTTCCGGTACGGCAGTAAACACACTCGCCTCAGTTATACAAAAAAATCAAAATGGTACAGTGAAATAACCCTTTGTTTGTTCTGAGATCCACACAAAAAAACATAAATACAGTCCCGTCCCGCGCATTTTAAACACATTTCCGCCTCTTTTTTATACAAAAAAATCATTTTAAGGGTTGTACAGTAAAAATAATCCTGTTTGTTTGAGATCCACACAAAAACACAAAAATAAGTCGTACCGCGCAGAAAACACACTCCGTCTCAGTTATACAAACCAATCAGTTAATGCTGTACAGTGAAATAATCGCTGTTTGTTCTGAGATCCACACAAAACACATAAATACAGTCCGTACCGCGCAGTAAACACACTCCGTCTCAGTTATACAAACCAGTCAGTTAATGCTGTACAGTGAAATAATCGCTGTTTGTTCTGAGATCCACACAAAACACATAAATACACTGTGTGGGCAGAACGTAGAATTGTTGAATGTTAAACGTGGTGGTACATATAGTAACCACTGGGCTTTTAAGAAGGTTAATTTAGATTTACCAAAAAAGCAAAAGGCGAGTCGCAAAATGTACCGCCCTACGCGGCTGCTTGGACCCTGTATATCGTAGCACCGGCAAAGTCTGCACAAAGCTCTTTTAGACTATATTTAACAAATATTAGTGAAAATTTCCCAGTACCAGTTTTTCATGACACTCTGTTCATTGGCTCTCGGATTGCTACAGATGGACTTATAGAACCGTGACAATAAGCAAATTCTCTGCAACCTTCCACTGCGAAAGCCCCACAAACAATAACACTTATATTTAAAATATTTGAATTACCTGCAGTGTTATTAAACCTTCAATGCCGGCCTCGGTGCACTATATGGACTTTTAATTCTGCACATGCATCGGTGTACCGTACGGGCGTGAATGCGTTTTAGGGTACTTCAAATTTAAAACCGCTCCATCGTGGGTAGGATTTGGATTTGAATCAAAACGTCAGTGAAGGCTTAACACTCTTCAGCCGAATCTTCTTGGTATGGCGTCCTTCTTATTTCAGATATTTCCATTTCGAATTTCAGACTGTCATCTTCCATGAAATTCTTCACAACATCACTGTGTAACTTGACACATTTCCCAGATTTCCGAATATCGTCAATATTCATCTTGACACTCAGTACGTAATGAGACACTTGTATCTTTTCATCGCCATCTGATGACTCCAGGGTGAATTCATATTTGTACTTGCTATCCGTAATGTTCGGTCCAACATGCTGAACCACAAAATAAAAAATCTCTCCTTTGATATCAAATTGCTGATAGAAAACCTCCCCCAAAGCGTAGATGACCCTGCAGTATTTGTACGCGGAATCGAAAACTCTTGTATAAACCGAGAGTCTGCTGACTGCTTCCGTGACGCGGTGTTTATGATTCATATCTACGTGTTTCCGCACTTCGCTCCTAGGACCTTGCCAAAAACACAAAATACCCGGCGCTTGGGCCAATGGACAATCATATAATCCATGAAGACAATTCCTCTGATGTCGGACAATTTGGTCCAAATGGAATGATTCCTCACAACCTGTCTTCCGGTTGCAGCATGGATACTTGATTTTATTGATAAGTTTCTCCAGTGCGAGGTTCCGGGCCAACAGAAGTGTTCGTCTGCAGTTTGGACACTCCTTCATTTTGGGCCTGCATTTGCTGCAGATATTGTGGCCATTTTCGCAGAGTGTTATTGGAGGAATCATGTACTCCGTACAGACTGGGCACTCCAGCTCCATCAGGAGGCTATCTGCGAGGTCATCTTCTGTTCCGTTCTTGTCAAAACTTGGAGTGTTAGCCGCCATATCTGAAGACATCTGTCAACGAAAAGAAATTCTTAGCAAACTGAAAACAGACGTGGTGACAACGTTAAAAGACACACGATCCGAAATAGATGTTTTCTATGCCTTTTTCTTTTCAATGGCTCGAAACCCCTTTGGGGGCCTAGGCCGCCTCATTTTTTTTAAGGCTTTATGACCACACATTTAGACTGACCACACTCGGTAGGACTCCTCTGGACGAGGGACCAGCCCGTCGCAGAGACCTCTACCTGACATCACACAACACTCACAAGAGACAGACATCCATGCCCTAGGCGGATTCGAACCCAAAATCCAAGGAAGCGAGCGGCCGTAGACCCACGCCTTAGACCGCGCGCCACTGGGATCGGCTTCTATGCCTTTTTTGTTAATTACAATCAACAGTAACGCACACACAATACACTGATTGGACAAATTTTGTTTCTGAAGACAGTCTCTTCCACAGCGACATTTGTGTTCGTACAGTAGATGAAAAACCGAGAAACTTTACGAAAGTCTGCAGGCGCAAGAGAGTTTCCTCTTCTCTAAGACGTCCAAACCGTCTCTTGAGCCCACCCTGCCTCCTATACAACGGACACCAATGTTCTTTCCTGGGGGGGGCAAAGCAGCCGGGGCTTGATGTTGACTACTCACCTGCATCTAGTGCCGAGGTTAAGAATGAGTGCTGCTATACCTCTACTGTTGGTTGAGGCACTGCGCTACAAGCCGGAAGGTCGCGGGTTCGATTCCCGATGATGTCATTGGAATTTTTCATTGACATAATCCTTCCGGTCGCACTATGGCCCTGGGGTCGACTTAGCCTCTAACAGAAATGAGTACCAGGAGTATTTCCTGGGGGATAAAGGCGACCGATGTGTAGGGCTGACAACCTTACCACCTACATGTGCCGATTGTCTAGAAATCTGGGAGCCTCAACCTCCTGTAACTCTAAGGGCTTGTCCAGGCCTGTAATGGGATTGCTTTACCTCTGCTCGCCCTATATGCCATCGTGGCATGTAGAGCGACGTTAGCTTTTTAAATGTTAGACTACTGTAATTTAGACAAGTGGTATTCAACCTTTTTTGTTCGCGTACCCCCACGTATAATTTCTCTTCAACTTTGTACCCCCAAAGTTGGTGCATAATTCAAGTTATACACAGTCTATAATCTACATCTAAAATAAGTTAAATAAATTACATCCAAAATAATGTGTTTAAATAATAAGTTTTAAATGAAAAAAAGTAGAATGTCTATCATATAAAAATTAATAAAGGAACAAATGTATTTTCGCAAAGCAAAATTATATGCACTATGTGGAATAAAATGAAACTAGCCGCCCAGATAAGAATCGCATAAAGGGGGGGGGGGGGGGGGGGGAGAGAGAGAGAGAGAGAGAGAGAAGAGAGAGAGAGAAGAGAGAGAGAGAGAGAAATGGCGTTCCCAAATCGCATGTCCTTACGTCCGGGTCTCTCGTGGTTAACCCTAAATCTGGCCCTGATTATTCAGTGTTTATCATGAAATAATATATTTATTTTCTTTAATTTTTACGTACCCCCTAAGATGTCCTTGCGTACCCCCGGGTGTACGCGTACCCCAGGTTGAATACCACTGATTTAGAACACCGCTGCCGTACATGTGACAGTGTAAGAAGGCTTAAGGCCCTGTGACATGTACCCTAGACATTTCTTCCTTCCGTTCTGTGCCTGTATGTCTTCTCGGTAGGTGTCTTTCGGGATACGACGGTGCGTGTATCTTATGTGCGTGTGGCTTATTGAAATAAATAAACACGCACATTCACACTGAATGTTTCTACGCGTTTCACTGTTCATAATTTAAGTTGTTTAATTGGCTCAGGCGGTTAGTCGCCGGCCTCCCACCGCGGAGGCCCGGGTTCGATCTCGGGTCAGTCCATGTGGGATTTGTGGTGGACAAAATGGCACTGGGACAGGTTTTTCCCCCAAGTACTTCGGTTTTCCCCTGTCAGTTTCATTCCACCGGTGCTCCATTACTTGTAAAAATGAAAAAAAACTGATCATCTTCATCACAGGGTTGCACAATAAGCCTTTAAGGCTGCGGTGCGTCCGTAGCATCTGCTGCGGGGCCCTTCATCACCACAAATAAAAAAGTTGTTTACTTTGCACATTCACATGTACACTTCGTCTCCGGCTGAAGCACGATTTTGACGGTAATTTAGGCGTGTTACCTGTCAGTCCGCGGTCATATCAGTCCAAGTATTCATCAATCACTTTCACCGATGATATGAAATTATATAAGTTTGTAGCAATTTATCTAAATTAGTTGCTTGCTCTTCTTTGTGTTACTTTGGTAAAGCGGTTTAGTACAGATCTGTCGGTGGCTTTAGACGGAAGTGCTCTCAGATCCTCCACAAACAGTTACACAATTACACACTGTTTAATCTGTATGACGCAGTCTTTGTATTACTCATTCTTCTTACATACAAAAAGCAAACAGAATACGAAGACAAACAAACGCAACACAAGAAAAGACAGCACAATACACCACAGTTCAATTAACAAATCAGATTGTAGTGGTAAGAGTGGAAATACTAATAATAATAATGTAAATGGTAAAGTTCTCCCAACATGCCACAGAAAAACGGTAGGTATAGCTCTACTCTTTCTTTAACCTCGCCGCTAGTGGCTGGTGAGGGGTCAACGCCACGCCCCGGCCGCTTTACCCCCGGGAAATACCTGGTACCCATTGTATAGGTGCTGGGTGGGCCCCAGGGCCTGTCTGGACGGCTGCGAAAAAACTCGCCCCCCCACCGCTATACGGACTACGCTATCCCAGCTCCCGTAAATAATAATAATAATAATAATAATAGTTCATAGACATTGTTATTAATAATTATAGCTGTTGTAAGGCGTCTGTGCAACATTTGAATAGGGACTGACGTTTGAATGAGATTCCGAAATTAGGCATAGTAACGTGAAGCTGAAAATTTCGCAACTTCTCTTACGGTATTTGCTTTGTGACTGTCGCACAGCAACTTTCATTTGGCTTCTGGTTTCACACTGATAACAAACAAACCAACGGATGAACTAAAGATGACAAATCGCTGTCGACACAGGCTGACACATTGCGCATGGAATGTCATTGCTACTGAGTACAAATACAGGGTATACACAAAAGAATGGTGCGGTTTCAATAGTGAAAACTATTGAAACCGCACCATTCTTTTGTGTATACCCTGTATTGTCACAGTTCGAAACTTCGAGGTTATGCCCGACAATATTAGCTGTACATCCACGTCTTTAAAGATCTCGACTGGTAGTTACAGACGTTTCGGATGCACGCACTGCCTTCATCTTCAGGGTCAAGCAGTCCTAGAATGACTCAAGGTCTTGTTGACCCTGGACGTCAGTAAGGTCCTTCTAAACATGGGTCAATATTTACCAGTTGACATCGTGTAACGTTCCACAAGAAACTGGATTTTCATTACCACCATCGTGAGAACTTCAAATCTCGCAAAATAATTAAGACACTAAATAATAACAATACAAACTTGTCCCTGTACACGCCATATGACGAATAAATGTGGTATATAGCTCCACTAATTGCTATCAGTAGCACTAGATGCAGGTGTCAGCTTCACTCCCCGGCCGCTTTATAACCAGTTAATAAGTCCCAGTCCCTCGATACGCTTTTATTAGATGGCTGGTTGGGCCCCAGAACCGGTCTGGACGCTTTGACAACACAAAAATCTCTTGTCTTCGCCTGGGATCGAGCCCCGATTCCTCGGACGTCAAGCCCGTAGCCTAGTGGCTATATCGACTGAGCTTTCAACAAGAATAATGCCAATAATAATGATAGTTCTATAGCTATGTAGATACTTGCCACACCACTTGCACACGACATCTGCCGAGCTAGCAGGTCTGCGACAACTGGCCTGCATTTCCTTACAGCAACTAGATTAATAGTTGTGACGTCATTGAGGAGCGACATCCGGTTGGTGCTGCTTCCTTTGCTTTTCTTCCCTTGTTACCCGTCCAATCATGCCACTAGTCTGAGCTGGAAACCTACTGAATTATCCATATATAGTTAGTTACTCAGTGCAGCCTCGCTACGAGCTGGACGGTCCGGGGATCGAATCCCGGTGGGGGCGAGGTTTTCAGCACCCGTCCAGACCAGCCCTGGGGCCTACCCAGCCTCCTGTACAATGAGTACTGGGTCATTCCCGGGGTAAAGCGGCCGGGGCGTGGCGTTGACCACCCATCCCCATCTAGCGTCGAGGTTAAACAAAGAGTAGACCTATACCTCTACTCCCCCTCTGGACCTTCATGGCCCGTTCTAGGGAGACCTTTACCTTTACCTTTACTCAGTGCAGCATTTGTTGTAAAGTTTGTCCGTCCGTTGGTATGTCGCTTGGATGCAAAACAAATTCCACTATGACCTCAGGTACAAGATGAGAGGCATCAGCGTAACTTGGGTAAGGTAGATTTGGGGTGGGTGGTCAACGCCACGCCCCGGCCGCTTTGGCCCCGGAATGACCCGGACCCATTGTACAGGAGGCTGGGTAGGCCCCAGGGCAGTTCTGGACGGGTGCGGATAATCTCGCCCCCACCGGGATTCGATCCCCGGACCGTCCAGCCGTAGCGAGTCGCTATACCGACTGAGCTATCGGGGGGGGGGGGCAAAATTCGCCATGGGTATTAGGAACTTTAATTTACGAAGCAGTCAAGTTACAATGAGGGGGGAAGATTGGTTTGAAACAGTCCTTATTATACAAACAGTCCTTATTATACAAACAGTCCTTATTATACAAACAGTCCTTATTATACAAACAGTCCTTATTATACAAACATCCTTATTATACAAACAGTCCTTATTATACAAACAGTCCTTCTTATACAAACAGTCCTTATTATACAAACAGTCCTTATACAACATCTTATTAACAAACAGTCCTTATTATACAAACAGTCCTTATTATACAAACAGTCCTCTTATACAAACAGTCCTTCTTATACAAACAGTCCTTCTTATACAAACAGTCCTTCTTATACAAACAGTCTCTTACAACAGTCTTCTTATACAAACAGTCCTTCTTATACAAACAGTCCTTCTTATACAAACAGTCCTTCTTATACAAACAGTCCTTCTTATACAAACAGTCCTTATTATACAAACAGTCCTTATTAACAACTCCTTATACAAACAGTCTCTTATACAAACAGTCCTTCTTATACAAACACCCCTTTCTCCCAATTTCAACCCAATATTTATTTATTTTACCCCTCTTCAACTCAGTAGCCAAAACAAAATTATTCTTAGGTAGAAAAAGTAATGGAGTGGAGACATTTGCACCCCATTTCCCCCCCCCCTTCGAAGTTACGCCTATGATAATACGAATACACGGCTGTACAAGTTGTGGTTCAGTGGGCATTACAGTATTGATTTTGCCGATAATTTACAGCTAGATTAGATAGCAATATCGCCTATACCAGTTAGGTGTCTTTCCTGAACTTTCCAAGTTCACAGCATGCATATGCACAAAAATCATAATTTCATAACATCCATAGAATCCTTCAAGAGATCTAATGTATAAGAGTGGAAACATGAGAGGATAGGCGGTGGAAATCATAACTAGAAATGAGAATTGTAGAATTTTACAGTTTAATTGTTAATGGATATTCCAGTGGTATGTTAAAAATTTAATTCACAGATTACAAATAAATTCAAATGTTAACACAGACCAGGGCAGGTTTATTTTCATTGGTAGTAACACATACAGAAATTGTGTAGTAAAGAGGATTCAGGTTCAAATCGTCATACATGTCATTAATAGCGTGCAAATTGTTAATAAAATACCTTGAAGAAATAATCAAAATTACAGTTTTTAAAAATAAAGTTCTCAAGAAAATGTGATGATGTAAGAAGCATAAATAATTGGGGAATTATGAATATTACGTGAAAAGGAACTTCGTGATTTGTACAGACTAACTGATGATATTATGGCAGTGAAATAAATGAGGTTACGATAGGCAGGACGCGTACCTCGAGTGGGATAATACTAAATAGTAAATAAATGTGTGGGAAATTTTACCATTACTTTATCTACAAAGGAAAACAACACAAAATTATGTTAGATCTGATGTTAATCCCCTGAAGACTAAGAAGATAGTTTTTATTGGTCAGAAAATAAGCTTACACGACATATGATTCCGTAAGTAAAGAAACCTTGGAACGTCCCGCATACAGCCCTGATGAGGCGCCGAGCGACAGTCATCTGTTTCCAGCGCTGAAGCAAAATCTTGGCGGACACAGCTATAAAGATGATCGCGATGTAGAAGCAGTTGTGACATGGTCGCTGATGGACTGATATCAAGAGGAGAAAGGTAAGGTGGTCCTGAGATATATGCTCAACTGTGGCGAGGACTACGTGGAAAAGCAGTGGGATAGCAGTACAACTAAATGTAAACTGTTTTGTTAGGAGTGAAAATAATGAAACCCAAATATAAGAAACATATAAATTTTTGACAATACTTTCACGTTGCTTTTTATCGCTTATATTTTCCAGTGATGCAAGGTGTACACGTGAAATTAAATCCAGAATTGCCATGGCAAAAGCAGCATTCAACAAGAATAAGAATCACTGGACTTAAATTTAAGGAAGAAACTAGTAAAGTGCTACATTTGGAGCATAGCTTTGTATGGTGCTGAAACGTGGACACTTCGGAAAGTGGATCAGAAGTATCTGGAAAGTTTTGAAATGTGGTGCTGGAGAAGAATGGAGAAGATCAGTTGGACCGATCGTGTGAGAAATGAAGATGTATTACATAGAGTGAAGGAGGAGAGGAATATCGTACGTACAATAAAAAGAAGAAAGGCTAACTGGATTGGTCACATCTTGCGTAGGAAAACTGCCTTCTGAAACATGTGATTGAAGGAAAGTTAGAGGGAAGGATAGAAATGACGGGAAGACGAGGGAGAAGACGTAAGCAGCTACTGGATGACCTTAAGGAAAATAAAAGATACTGGAAATTAAAGAGGAAGCACTAGATCGCACCCTGTGGAGAACTCGCTTTGGAAGAGGCTAAGGACCTGTCGTAAGACAGACTAGAGAATGAATAGAATTTTCCCATTATCACAACACAAAACACCAAAACAACGTTCCGAAAACGTGTACTCTTCGGAACGTTGTTTTGGTGTTGTGAATTGTAACAATGTAAAAAGTTCTAATATTACATATAAGTGATAGAACTAAAATACAGGCACTGTAAGCTTATTTTCTGACCCCCTGTCATAACTCCTCCAGAGAGACGGATAGCTGTAAAGTTTGGAGTGCGAGTTAATTGTGAGCACTTCGCGTACAGACCATATAGCTTACACGTGACACTGCTGCGACCTTTTACAAAAATTTGGTCATGAATGTTCACATGCGATTCTCTTAATATTAAATTCAAACTTAAAATCATTGTGTTCATCCAAGAAATTCTTAACCGTATTAAAACAAAGCTTTACACACTGCCCTGATCTATATATATTTTCGATGTCCACTTTGCAACTCCGAGCTACAAAACCTATGGATAGATACTCCACGTTATCGCTCGTTGCCAACTTAAACCTGTACTGAAAATTTGACCCATAATTTTCTGGTCCGATATGCTGAATTACAAAATAAAATGTATTGTCTATCACTTCAAATTGCTGATAAAACATCTCGTCACAAGCAAAAATTACTCTGCAATATTTGTTTCCTGACTTTGTACCTCCTTATGTAAACATTCTTCCCAGACTTGATATCTGTCAGTCTGTCTCTATGTTTCGACTGTACGTGGTCCTTCAGATCCTCGTGGATACCGGACCACTGACACATGATTCGGTCTGCGTTCCGAAGTGGGCACTTATATGGGCGATATGGACACGTAACTTCGTGGTCATTCTTCGCATCAGCTCTGAACATCAGCTGACAGCCATACGTTTTGTAACAGCAGGGGTGCTTCGCCCTCAGGGACAAATTTTCTAAGGCTTTGTTTCTTAAATTCAGGAAAGGTTGCCTGCAGGAAGGACACTTAGACAGATTCGGCCTACAGTTGCTGCAGATACTGTGTCCACCCTCACACATTGCAATAGGTGGTACCATGTACTCCATGCACACCGGGCACTCCAGTTCCTTCAGGAAGTCATCACACAGTGTATTCATTGTCGACCTTCCTGTACAAACATAAACATTACAATAGGTATAATTTAACAAGTTTAGGAAATGTTGGAATAGTTTTACGTTGTGTTCACCGTGCATTTTGATAACATTCAACAATTTAAACCAACAAATACACTTTATTTCTTAGTTAATGTTCATTAACCCTACACATGTTTCGGCTGTAACACAGCCATAATCAGAGGTTCAAGGTCATGTTCACTTTAACATTCACTGTTCCATTTGGTATCACCACTTATACACCAAAATGTATTAATAAATGTATAACCAACTGATACACAATTGAACCACTTTTATTGTACCGTCTATATTATTATACGCCCCTACATATGTTTCGGACCTCAGTCCATCCTCAGGGGGTCTCGTTCGTAAAAAGCCACTAAATCAAAATACATATTGTCATGGGAATATACAGCACTTATGTACCACTATTGTGGTAAAATTGTCTTAATATAACAGTAAAATTATTAAAACACAGTTCTTTATGTTAAAAACATTGTTAAAAGATTTGTGTACTGGTTGTGTGAAATATGCGGATGCGGAAAATACAGGGCATACACAAAAGAATGGTGCGGCTTTAAAGTGAACACTATTAAAACCGCACCATTCTTTTGTGTATGCCCTGTACTGGCTTATACTTGAGCGTCTGGAAATACGTAATCTTATACAACCAGTACACAAATCGTTTAACAATGGTTTTAACATAAAGAACTGTGTTTTAATAATTTTACTGTTATATTAAAACAATTTTACCACAACAGTGGTACATAAGTGCTGTATATTCCCATGACAATATGTATTTTGATTTAGTGGCTTTTTACGAACGAGACCCCCTGAGGATGGACTGAGGTCCGAAACATATGTAGGGGCGTATAATAATATAGACGCTACAATAAAAGTGGTTCAATTGTGTATCAGTTGGTTATACATTTATTAATACATTTTGGTGTATAAGTGGTGATACCAAATGGAACAGTGAATGTTAAAGTGAACATGACCTTGAACCTCTGATTATGGCTGTGTTACAGCCGAAACATGTGTAGGGTTAATGAACATTAACTAAGAAATAAAGTGCATTTGTTGGTTTAAATTGTTGAATGTTATCAAAATACTAATATGAAACCACAGTGTATGTTAAATTTCTGTTAACAGTTGATAACATTCACTGTTTCGTTGCTGGCAATTGCCAGTAATTTTTAATAGCTTTTAACAACTTTTGAAGACATTGTGTTATCAACTTTTATGTTTTATCCCAAGACCAAACCTACCTACGCCAGACATTTAAAAGATAAGATTGTATAAACGCAAACAATGAATGTTACCAACTGTTAACAGAAAATTGATATACATTTTGGTGTATTAAGTGGTGATACCAAATGGAACAGTGAATGTTAAAGTGAACGTGACCTTGAACCCCTGATGATGGCTCTGTTGCAGCCGAAACATGTGTAGGGTTAATGAACATAACTAAGAAATAAAGTGCGTTTGTTGGTTTAAATTGTTGAATGCTTGAAGAATGTTACGCTCGGTCTTCTGGGGCATTACGCGGCGTCGTGCGAATCAAGAAAGCCAAACTCTTCACCTCGCTATCCTTCGTCCTACGTTGCAGGGATCAACACACGACGCCGCGTAAATACCCCAGAAACCCGCAGATTTCATCAACATCGCGGCGGAAGCCTGAAATCAAAAATGTTACAATCGGTGAAGTAGATAACCGGTTAACACCCCCCCCCCCCCCCAGGCTACTTGAAAATCGGAGGTTCCAATGTAATTATAAAGAAGTTACAGTTCTTCCCGGTTGTTTTTAACGATTAGAATTATGTTCAATCCAGTCAAAACACAATTTAGTCTATTATTTTCAACTACATGTTTCGGCCTAGAAGGCCGTCATCAGTTTGAGCACAAGAATAAAAGAATATATATATATATATATATAATACAGTTTATATTGAACTGAGATTTCAAAACCTCACAATTTACATTGTTATGTGGGTATAGGCAACA
This sequence comes from Reticulitermes speratus, assembly GCA_021186555.1. Classification (NCBI taxonomy): domain Eukaryota; kingdom Metazoa; phylum Arthropoda; class Insecta; order Blattodea; family Rhinotermitidae; genus Reticulitermes; species Reticulitermes speratus. The sequence continues at coordinate 5,965,704 of JAJKFL010000012.1, read as the reverse complement.
TGGCAAGAATAACCTTGGGAATAGAATTTGTTTAACTATGTTTATAGTATTTAAAGGATTGGATGCAGAAAACATCAGTATAAAATAAGTGATAATATTAAAATGTTGAAAAGTTAAATGTGTAATCAGTAGAAGTGTGGGTAATTCTTCAGAGGAGAGAGTTTATAGTGGTCTCGCGGATTTGAACAAGAGACCATTACAAACTTATAGGGGCCGTCCTCTGAAGAATTATCTACACTTCTACTGATTCCACATCTAAATTTTCAACATTTAGATATTATCACTTATTTTTTATACTGATATATTCTTCATCCTGTCTTTGTAAAACTATAAACATTTCTTTCCCAATAGCGCAACAACACTATAAACATAGTTACACAAATTCTATTCCCAAGGCTATTCTTCCAATGTTACACACACACACACACACACACATATAATATATATATATATATATATATATATATATACATATACACCCACATAACAATATAAACACTGACGTCTTGATATCTCAGTTCTATATAAACTGTGCATATATATATTCTATTACTCTTGTGTTCAACCTGATGACGGCCTTTTAGGCCGAAACATGAAGTTGAAAACAATAGACTAAATTGCTGTGTTTTGACTGGATTGAACATAATTCTAATTTAAGTTTTCCTTCACAACCGTTTTGAAAATTGTAATATATTTCTATGTTTAAAAACTAACACAATGCACTTCACTTTCACGTTAAATGTCTTAATTAACCCCTACATATGTTTCGGTTTTTACGTAAAACCATCCTCAGGGGTTCAAAACTACGTTATATCACATCCAACGTTAATACAGGTTTAAATTTTACGTTACTTGTACTGTACATTTTTAATTATATATATATATTTATGCAGACAAATGTACACAGTTTTATGTTATTTAACACAATTTTATTAAATGTTGCCCAAATGTTTCTAGCCTATATAAGGCTCATCTTCAGGGGCTTACTTGTTGAAATTACAACAGCTATATTATTGGTATATAAAATTCTTAAATATAAAGATACCAATAACCAAATACATCTAACGACTTTTAAGAATTTTATATACCAATAATATAGCTGTTGTAATTTCAACAAAAGAGCCCCTGAAGATGAGCCTTATATAGGCTAGAAACATGTTGGGCAGCATTTAATAAAAATTATGTTAAATAACATAAAACTGTGTACATTTGTCTGCATAAGATATATAATATTTAAATATTGTGCAATGTTATTTTGTTGGGTTTTAAACATCGAATCATCAAATGTACGGTGAAACTAACATAAAATGTAATATATTTGTGTTCTGTGTCTTACCTTCAGTTCTGACTGTGGAAAGCAAAACTGTGAACTAAACCTTTTGTAATGCTGTGCAGTTTCTAGACCGCTGCCTTGCGTACACAAAACACGTTCGCACAGCACAAGCAGCACAGCCTTTGTCGTGTGTAGTTATCATATCACGGTATGTTATCAGAGGCCTTAACCACATACGTCACGTGCCTTATCTCTTTAGGCGCATTCGCCAGAGTTCTTCCGCTGTTTCAAACAGTAACAAGAATAAATCTGAACCTCCACAATTATAGTAGGACTGTCGATATAAGACTAAGACCAGTTGCACTGATTGTCTGTTAAACAGTGGTTCTCTATCTTCTGGTGCTGGTGGCAAACTAGAATTGAAACAGAAAACTAAAATTTGTAAGAAGAGTATAGTCACTTTTAAATAACGTATAATATATTGCTTAAAAGTTTTTGGGTTGTAGCCCGGCGTCAATTTTTGGTGTATAACCAACGTTTCGGGAACACTGAAGATGGGACAAACAAGTGTTCCCGAAACGTTGGTTATACACCAAAAATTGACGCCGGGCAACAACCCAAAAACTTTTAAGCAACATTACGACCACGGCGGAAGCCTTCAATTACAACGTAATATATTGTACAAAAACATAAAATTAACGCGAAGTAGAAAGATAATTAAGTTTTGATACAAATATCAACTTAAGCAACTTAATAAAATGCAGTGGCTTCCCAACTTTGTACAATGGTGCCCCCTCAGCTTAGCAAAGACTCCATGGAAACCCCAACCATCTTTCTTTACTTTTTGTGTATGTTTGTATACAAGCGTGAAATTGAAATTTGCAATTAATTTATAGTACATTTTGACCGTGTAAAGGTAAAGCAATCCCATTACAGGCCTGACAGGCCCTTAGGGTTCCAGGAGGTTGAGCTCCCAGAATTCAAGACAATCGGCACGTGAAGGTGGTAAGGTGCAGCCCTAAGCACCGGCCGCCTTTAAACCCCCCCCACGAAATATTCCTGTACTCATTTCTGTTAGAGGCTGAGTCGACCCCAGGGCCATAATGCGGCCGGAAAGATATATTCATTCATTCATTCTGTAGTCTGTCTTAGGACAGTTCCATAGCATCTTCCAAAGCGAGTTCTCCACATGGTGCGATCTAGTGCTTCCTCTTTCAATTTCCAATATTTTCTCTTTCCTTAGGTGGAAGGATTATGTCAATTAAACATTTCAATGACACCATCGGGAAAACGAACCCGCGACCTTCCGGCTTGTAGCGGAGTGCTCAAACAACTGTACCAACCTATCACTTGTTTATACGTGTCACCGAAATGCTAGTGGTTGGGAGGCCTGATTTTTATCCACAAGGCCAAAGGTTTAATGTCATTGATTCTACATCTCCCAGTCCCTCCAGAATTTCCCGGAATGGCATCTCTAATTGGACTACGGCCTGTTATTTCAAATTTCTTTCCATTTATTCTTCAGGTTCATTCCACAGTTTCATATTATGTCTATCACATGAATGAAAATATATTATTAATCCCACAAAGACGAATATTAACCTGAATTATAGTTAAAGTTCCAGTTCGTACCGCGCAGTGAACTCTCTCAGCTTCGGTTTAAAAAAAATACATTCACTTAATGCCATACACCAAGTCCTTGTTTTACGCCCTAGTTGTTTTCCTGAGAAAGTGAGAGGAAAATGAAAAGGCGTAAATCACAAATTAAATTCCCGTATGAGTAATGGAATAAGTAGGAGCTAGCGTGCGCAACCAGCCAAAGGGCGTTAAACCGAAAATGAGAGGGTGTAAATTAAGAATGGTATATATTGGAAAGGGGCGCTAATACAAAAAGGCGTAAAACAATTGGTGCCTAAAACAAGGGCTACATGTATAGGGAAATAATCGCTGTTTGTTCTGAGATCCACACAAAACACATAAATACAGTCCGTACCGCGCAGTAAACACACTCCGTCTCAGTTATACAAACCAGTCAGTTAATGCTGTACAGGGAAATAATCGCTGTTTGTTCTGAGATCCACACAAAACACATAAATACAGTCCGTACCGCGCAGTAAACACACTCCGTCTCAGTTATACAAACCAGTCAGTTAATCTTTTACAGTGAAATAATCGCTGTTTGTTCTGAGATCCACACAAAACACATAAATACAGTCCGTACCGCGCAGTAAACACACTCCGTCTCAGTTATACAAACCAGTCAGTTAATGCTGTACAGTGAAATAATCGCTGTTTGTTCTGAGATCCACACAAAACACATAAATACAGTCCGTACCGCGCAGTAAACACACTCCGTCTCAGTTATACAAACCAGTCAGTTAATGCTGTACAGTGAAATAATCGCTATTTGTTCTGAGATCCACACAAAACACATAAATACACTGCGTGGGCAGAAAGTAGAATTGCTGAATGTTAAACATGGTGGTACATATAGTAACCACTGGACTTTGAAAAGTTAACAGTAGATCAGTGTTTCTTACTTCTCAAGACTCACGTAATAATCTTACACACTCACACATATGCTTAATATCTGTGTGTATGTATGTATGTACTTAGAACCTCTAGTAATTTCCTTCCGTAACTAAATTTGGTTCTTCCTGAAGACGAACATTCAGAGGCCGAGACACGTCGAAAGCAATAAATAGATGTGGTACTTGTACCCTATTTTGTACACTGTGCAGCCTGCTGCCTCAGAGTTCTGACGACACGAAAACTACCTGCAGCAGGCTGGTCAACCTTCTATGCGACGAGAGCAACTTCGATAATATTTGGTCTGCATGCGAGCAACGTGAAATTGGAATTTTGACCCATGAAGATGGGACCGACACGTTATCCGAAACGTCGGTAAATAATTACCACACGACGCCGTGTAATTACCCAAAAGACCACAGATTACAACGAAATGCACTTCACTTTCACTCTTATTATTCATACATCAACCCCTACATATGTTTCGGTCTTTATAAGGCCATCTTCAGGGGGCAATTACGATAGCAGACAAAACATTGGATGCGAAGTGAACGTAGTTTACGAGCATCCTGAAGATGGCCTTGTAAAGGCCGAAACATATGTAGGGGTTGATGTATAAATAATATAAGTGAAAGTGAAGTGCATTTTGTTGGTTTGTAAACAGTGAATATTAGCGTATGTGTTTGAAAATAGGAAATAACGTATTGATTTGCATTCAATTTGATGTGTTAACGAATAGTAAAGAATTTTATCTAATGATAGCCTGAGTTAAACTGGTTGCTTTCTATCCGTAGGGCTATTACATCGGACCGATCATGATTGACTGTGTATGTAGCTCGAATAAAAGAGAAAAAGAGACATGTAGATTACTGCTTAACACAAATCGATACGAAATTCATGTAACTGATTTAAGTGGTGAAAATTGTTAATTTTTTTTTCCAGTACATTTATTTTAAAAATTAAACCAAATTCACTATTATAAACTCCATAAAGCCATGTAGGGGAGCGGAGATATAGTTCCACTCATTCTTAACCTCTGAGTTAAGGTGGAGGTGAGTGGTCAGCTTCAGGCCTCCGGCCACTTTACATCCCGGGAAGGAGTCCCAGATTCTCAATGAATAGAAAGCTGGCTGGCTTCTAAGATCTGTCCGGACACTGTAGCTTTATTTGCAACAACTACACAAACCTTAGTTTTTGCTCTTCTACATGTTTCGACTACGTATCATAGCCATCGTCAGGGAGACATAGTATAAAGACAGAAGCAACGTATCATGTGTCAGTAAATGGTAAACATGTATACATCAGCATTATAAAACAGTCAATTGATGTACAGTATTACTAAAAATTATTCAGATTAAAATACAAGTGAAATATTAAAATCTGTAAAGTGTAAGAATGTAAGGAACTGTCTCCAAACGCCTTGCAGTATTAGATACCTCATGTTCTTGGTGGTGCGGAGATCTGTAAATATTGTACATATTTCAGATACGTTATTACTATTAGAAATTAAAACTATAAAATCTTTTACGAATTATTGAGGAATATAGATCCTGTCAAAAACGCGGGTATCAATGCATGACCTTTCCACTGGTAGAAATTTGTTAGGTGTTTCTTTTATAAGAAGCCTGAAGTCAAATTTATGGACGACTGTAACCAAACAGGGCAATAAAGAAAATAACTCTCTTTTCTCACACGCACAAAACACGACTGCACTTCAGCCTTTTTTTTTTTTTTACTGGAGTACGTGGGCTACTGGTCAAAAACAAGGGACAGTCGGCTTTCTCGAGCTCAAACCAATGCCAAGGTCAACTGCATACGCCTCAGTCACTATCTGTATTTTATCGACGTCTTGGACTACTTGACCTTTGAATTTTGAAACAATAGGCTGTCACTAAACGGGGTAACCAACTACCCGCCTACGCAACGTAACATCTCGTAAGAGCAAAGGCCTGTTCTACACCGCTGAGGACGCCTGAAGTCTCGCGTTGTTGAATCTTTCTCTAAATCTTTGTCATCTCAGTGTGGGTTTTCCCTCCTTTTCTTCTACCTTATGCTCTATTTGCGGAAATGGGTAACAAGGAATTAAGATTGAAAGATGTGTGCTGGATTCATCGTGCTCAGGTTACAAACTTTGAAACCCGTTACGAAATTTCGGGTTCCATAAACTTCAGAATAGCCTATGACCGTTTAAGAAACTGATACTACAATTTTCCCAAGAAGGACATTGTCCCGAGAGGTTTGTTATACAGGGCATACACAAAATAATGGTGCGGTTTTAATAGTGAACACTATTAAAACCGCACCATTCGTTTGTGTATGCCCTGTATATGAATAAGACTCTGCTTAAAGGGAAAGCTTGGAACAAGGAAATTTCCACATCAGTTTTAACGTAATCAAATTTATTCGCCACTTCACAGCTGTTCCTAATTACAGATAAGCCAGTGATGTTGAAGGAGCAGGCGCGACCGGGGAACAAAACTGACTGCGATACCGATCGGCCTTCAGAAGGTCGCGTGTTGGACCCTGGGAATCAAGCAGGGGGATCGATGCAAGTTAGCGGTAAAATTAATTAATTTCTGTTTTAAACTCTTGCCTTTACATTTCCCCACCCTCTTCAGCTTCTCCACTTTCCCTTCGTCACGGAGCTTTCACGGCGACTAAATTCGATGAAATTCTCTATAGCTTAAGACCGCGTCAGATGGTTCATGGTAACAGATGTTTTTAAGACGACGTACGGTTTTGTACAGGTGTATGATTTGGGAAAGTTGGGTACTGAGTCATATAAAACCACTGATAATGGAATCGGTCCCTGAAACCTCGGTTGATTTGAACCAGAAGCGGCTGTCAATATGAGAAGATTGTATTGAATCTCATCTATGTCTTTCGTAGGATACAAGATAGCTCAGTATAGTAATTAGGCTACGGGTTGGATGATCCGGGTTCCATTCTCGGCAGGGACAAGAGAATTTTCTCTTCTACACGTTCACACCGCCTCTGGAGCCCCACCCAGCCTCCTACTCAATGTGTATCACAGTTTCTTAGCCGGGGGTAAAGCGGCCAGTGCGTGAGGGTTGTCATCTACCTATAATACCAACGTGATGAAAGACTGGAGCTATACCTCCGTGCCCGTATATGCCTTATGGCAGTGGTATTCAGCCTTTTTTACCCTCACATATAATTTATCTTCAACTTTGTACCCCAAAGTTGTTGGTGCATAATTCAAGTTATACATAGTCTATAATCTACATCTAAATAAGTTAAATAAATTACATCAAAATAATGTATTAATAATAAGTTTTAAATGAAAAAATGAGAGTCAAGCTATTAAATAACAAATATATTATTGCCTATCATATAAAAATTAATAAAGGAACAAAGGTATTTTAGCAAAGCAAAATTATATGCACTGTGTGGAATAAAATGAAACTAGCCGCCCAGATAAGAATAGCATAAAGGAGAGAGAGAGAGGAAATGGCGCTCCCAAATCGCATGTCCTTACGTCCGGGTCTCTTGTGGCTAACCCTAAATCTGGCCCTGATTATTCAGTGTTTGTCATGAAATAATATATTTTATTTTATTTTTTAATTTTACGTACCCCCTAACATGTCTTCGCTTAACCCCGGGGGTACGCGTACCCCGGGTTGAAACCACTGCCTTATGGCTTGTACACGGACAACTTTACCTTAACCTTCATCATCTTCATGCTTTTACATCCACTTGTTTTTTTTTATAATTATCTAAGTGTGTAATGTTACAGTTAGGGGTGAGCAGTAGGCAACACGACACACGTGCAATTTGCTTGAGGCACTTGCTGCTTTCAATTTCGTCAAACGACGATAAATGTACGAGACATCAGGCTTCCGCCGCAGTGTAGTTGTGGCCTTCGCTCTTCTGGGATGTTAAACGCGGCGTAGGATGGCACCTCTTTAGTTGACGTTTCGTGACAGCCTGTCGATCCATCTTTACGCATCAAGCAGTCCACGCTTGGAATATGAGACCGATAGGTTATCCCGAAACGTCGGTAAACGGCTGCCAACCTACGCCGCGTAACATCCCAGAAGAGCGAAGGCCTGGACAAAAAACGTAAATGGAATTCCATGGTTCTTGTCGGTTTCTGTGGAGGATACGTGACCTGCAGTGCAATAGCCAACCCTGGAATCCATTTCATCAATTGAACTCGCCCCATCTTTCTCACTCGACTAAATTTTCCGCATCAACTGTCATGAAGTCGTAAGATTACTTGACATTGATAATGATTTAGAAGATTTGGCATCCCTAAAATCCTTCTATCTGCCCCCCCCCCCCCCTGAAATTACGAAATGTACTTGTTGATGGCAGTAACACCGTCAGTGTGGCGTGCCATGGCTCAGGCGGTTATCGCCGGCCTCCCACGCGGAGCCCGGTTCGATCCCACGCCGTCCAGTGGCCGTGCGGTCTAAGGCTGGTCTTCGCGCTCGTTTCTAGGATTGGTTCGAATCCACGGGGGCATGGGTTGTGTTGTGTTAGAGTTGGCGTAGCAGAACAAGGGACATCGACAAAGGACTCACAGTCAATGGATCAAGGGAAACCCAGGATTAATACAAAAAAAAAAAAATCCCGGGTCGGTCCATGTTGGATTTGTGGTGGACAAAGTGGTACTAGGACAGGTTTTTCCCCGGGTACTTTGGTTTTCTCATGTCAATTTAATTCCACCTGTGCTCCATTACTTGGAAAAATGAAAAAAAAAGTCATCTTTCTCTTCATCTTCGTCACAGGGTTGCACAAAGGTGGAAAATGCCCATAAAGTTTCAAAAAAAATCCCCAATATCGTTTTTTCACAAAAATGTTTCTGGAGGAAGCAAAGTTTTTTTATACGGAGAGTCATGACGGAAGTAGTTGCATTTTTGTGTTCACAGATCGCTTTGCTAACTCGACTACGAAGCCTGCATTGTGATTTCGTAGTTTTTAATTTCGCACAATGCTTCCAGTGTCCGCAGTGCTTAGGCAGTGCATGTTGACCATGAAGATACAAAACTGCATTATTTACTTGCCTTGTTGCCTTACTAAATGTAAATGAATATTGCAATCAGTGAACACAGCTGTATATTCCCTCTTTATACGCAGTTTTTTACACTTCGATGATCCGCCTGCAATATACAGGGCATACACAAAATAATGGTGCAGTTTCAATAGGAATCACTATTGAAACCGCACCATTCTTTTGTGTATGCTCTGTATACACGTCGCTTGCAAGAAATTTGCATCTAATTGCCTAGTCGTATTATTCTATTTAATGTTTGTAACGTCTTATGAAGCTCCTCTTCATGTAGTCTTCTCCACTCCCCCTGTCAGATAGGATGTATGGCAGGAACTAAATGTCGTGTAATGTGATGATAAGAGAGAGTGTGTCCACTTTATCGTGTCCCTAAGCACTGCATATCTTGGTGGATGTCTCCGCCGGACGCAGGCATAATATGCGATAAAGCTCCAGTGCTTAGGGACACCATAAAAGGGACAACCACTAGTATCGTTATTTATGAACATATTTTCATAAATGTGAAATTTGAAGAAATTTACTTATTTATTATTTATTACCAGTTAATCCGCCCAGCAGAGAAAGCACGACGCAAGCAAGTGACGTCACCTGCGATGTTCCAGTGCCGTGTGCTGCTCAGCGGAATGCACCAGTTCATGCGCTGGAGTCTGAAGCTTCCGGTCACGTGGCGGCAGTCACAGGGGACCAAGCGAATGATCACCGTGATGTGACGTCATCTGATCAGCCGACAGAAGACTCGTCTTCCGAAAATCTTGATAATATTAAAAGCGTCGAAGGTGATCATAATGAATGAAGAAGGCGGCGGTCACAGGGGACCTAGCGAATGATCACGTGATGTGACGTCATCTGATCAGCCGACAGAAGACTCGTCTTCGAAAATCTTGATAATAATTAAAAGCGTCGAAGGTGATTATAATGAACTGAAGAGGAACAGATAAGAAGGCGAATCTGTATCCAGAAGAATCACGAAATGGAACTTCCAAATTGCCAAGGCCAAAGAGAAAAAAATCCCACTTTTGGAGCTCAACAGGAAGGTGAAGACAACGCTCAGTTCGACAGAAGGATTATGACAGAAACCTGTGGCACTGGAAAAGAATAAGTTAACGAAATTGCTTGAAGATCTGCAGGAACACCAGGGAGATTATTTTTAATAAGCAGAAAAAAAGAGATATTGCGTATTTTGAATTTGTCTTCCGTTATTCGGTTCGTAACAAGCTAATTAATAAAATTGGAAATGTCACACAACTGTTCGGGCTTTTCACACTTATGCTACTTCCACGTTTGGAAAATGTGTTAAGCAAGTTATCTCTTGTACATGAAACTGCAAACGACGACCAGCAACTATTTTCAGCTGTTGAAGAAATACTGCAGTCGTCAAGACACTACTTGACAAGTTCGACGACAGATTAGAGAGTTGCAGGCTTCGTGCATTCGGTTTCGTTCAGGACTTTAAACACGACATAGAAGCAGCTTTCAGAAATATGTCACTCAGTTCGCAAATGGCTTCAGTACATCAGCAACTGGATATCATCAGCGAGCGTTTAGGAAAGACCTTAAGGATATTAGAGGACCTTGATGAGCAGTGTGAAATCATAATTGAAAAGAAGTATTCGCCAACTTCTTATACGAAGATGCAGCTACCTGCTGACAAGGAGATGCAGCAAGATGATGTTGTATCACGTCTGGCAGAAAGTCTTCGGATAAATGCTCGGAAACTATCTGCAATTGAATTTGAGGTCTAATAACTGGGAAACAAGATTAAAGGCTCATGATGCAGGCAGCTGGAATTATCTAGCTTTGTTCCCCTCTATGCACAGTGACGATTATACAGGTATACACAAACGAATGGTGCGGTTTCAATAGTGAAAACTATTGAAACCGCACCATTCTTTTGTGTATACCTGTATTTGTCTCTCTTCTATTGGTGTTAGTGATGTAACACTTAACCTGCTTCCTATAAAATAATTGTTTTATAAAATCTTACTTCATGTAGATTAGTGTCGTAGTAGATCATTTTAAGTTTCAGCAGCAGAATTCAAATCTGCCTACGCAAATATTAATTGGTTTTGTAGTGTGTAACGATAAGTGGTTTTAAAATTTTGTAAACTTTAATTGGAAATCAGTTTCTTGACATATTCTACTGTCATACAAGTCAATGTATAATATTTATATGCCACATTAGATGCAGAAGACGATTTTAGTCTGGGAGAAATGACATTCTTGTAATTTTGAACAAAACAAGCATCATAAGACAGTGTTTTGTTGTACCATGTTCATATCCTCTTTATTGTGTACGCGTGGCGCAGTTGGTTTAGGCACTGACCCCATCGATTCCCAATAGGATAATTGAGATTTTTCATAGTCTATAGGCCTGGGATCGACTCAGCCTCTAACAGAATTGAGTACCAGGATTATGTCCTTGGGGTAAAGGCGGCCGGTGCGTAGGGCTGACAATATTATAACCTTCATGTGCTCAGTTTCTGTAAATCCTAGGACCCTCAACCTCCTGGAGCCCTAAGGGCCTCTCCAGACCTGTATAGGGAAAGCTTTACCTATATCCTCTTCATACAGCAATTGAAATATACTTGTTGAAAAATTCAGAGTGCTTCCGTTGATCTTGTATTTAACCTGAATGATGAAGATATGTTCTTTCTGTGATACGGCACTTTATCGATTGGTAAAATGTTACCGCCGTTTCTGAGGCATTTGGTCTCTCCTTGTTCAGATTCAAAGCTCTCCACATCACTCTCTTTTACCGCTTAGACCCTGAAAATGGAGGCTGAAATTTCCTCAAATTGTCTGTAAACTTTTATCAACTGACACGGCGTCATACATCAGAAGACCTGATTATTCATCAACGCAGTATTGATGTCGGGTTTTAATGCATGGTTGAAGGTAATCGACTTTTAAGTTTCTGTAACACAGGCACAAAATATTTCCTAGTTTTCTCGTTTTATATACACGAAGTGAATGATATTCTAGATACGAATTAGATATTATGTAATATCTGGTAAACATTGGCTGTTTCAAAATATGTCTATAATGCTACTATTGCACCCAGAATTTTTTTATTTGGGTGAGGGGGAGGGGAGCTGTCCGTGAGGCAATATACTAGTGTATAATTTATGTTTAATTTTAAAAATTATGTTATAAAAATCATGTCGTGAAGTGTAACATAACACTGTTAAGCTGCTTTATTATATATATAAAAAACGAATATAACTGCAATCTCAGTGTCCTATCTTCTTTTTTTTTAATTTAATTATCTTTTTCAAATTCTAATGTTTAGTCATCAGCCAATTTCAGTGGCTGATTTCGGCTGAATGGTAAATGACATACAACTTTTATATCATAATATCTACAAAATCTGTGTGTTTTTTTTTTAATTTCGGTTTTGTGGGCTGTAGCCCCCTTTAAGTGCGCCCCTGGATGGTACCCTAAATTTGTGTCAATAACAGGTTATTCTGAATTGTTATCTTGCAAAAAAAATACTGCTATATAAAAGTGTAATGTAAAATGTGAATATAATATTGTCCCTATTTACTACATGAAGGGAGGTAGGGGGAGTGTGTTACATTCCCCTTATTCTCACCACCTATATAGTAAGTGATTAGCCTCACGGCCAGCTCCTTTTCCTAAGGTAAAACCCCCCACGTACTTACTGAATAGAAACCTGAGTGGGCCTTAGACCTGGTCTGGATGTTCTGTTCAATACAGAATTCACATGTAGCCTAAAGGAATGTGGGATTGCTGTTTGGGGGCGCAGTATGCCTGCTGGTGATCGGGGAGGCCATGCCCCACAAAGAGTCCAAAGGGCCATATAAGAAGAATTCATATAACTAACTAACCAACTCCATTGAGCAGAGTCCTTCTTAGAAGCTAACAGTTCCTCAGCTACTCAAGAAATTCCTCGCTTTTTATGGAACCCGAAGGTTCATTACCGCACTCACAACAGCCCGCCACCTGTCCCTATCCTGAGCCATATCAATCCAGTCCAGGCCCCCCATCCCACTTCTTGAAGATCAATTTTAATATCATCCTCCCATCTACGCCTGGGTCTTCCAAGTGGTCTCCTTCCCTCAGGTCTCCCCACCAAAGATCCTGTATGCACCTCTCCCTCACCCAGTACGTGCTACATGCCCCGCCAACCTCATTATTTTTTATTTGATTACCCGAATAATATTTGGTGTGAGTACAGATCATTAAGTTCCTCGTTATGTAGTCTTCTCCACTCCCCTGTTACCCCGTCCCTCTTAGGCCCAAATATCCTCCTCAGCACCCTATTCTCGAACACCCTCAGCCTATGTTCCTCCCTCAGTGTGAGAGACCAAGTCTCACACCCATACAAAACAACAGGCAAAATTATAGTTCTGTATATCTTAATTTTGTATTTTGGATAGCAAACTGAAGACAGAAGATCCTGCAATACGTTGATTAATAATTTCAATAGGTGACATCTGGGATATTACAATTTCATCTTCTAAACTGCTTAATAATCGTTCGGGTCCTCTGGAATATTACGTCGTTTCACTAGTACGTAGTCATCGACGTTTCGAAAGAGTGTGATGCATCCATCTTCAGGGTCCAGGAATCCAAGACGTCTTCTCTGAGCCGTCAGCAACTATTTACCAGTCGACACGACTTTAAAAGCCGGAAGACTTGAATTTTTAAGCAACACTGCTGTGAGACCGAAATCTCGCACTGCTTATTAAGAAGTTCGCAAGTTGAAACCGTGATTTCGGGTATCCTGAAGTTTAGCATGGTACCTGTCGGCAAGTGTCATGGTAATACCTCAATTAGGCATTACCGCTTCCTCCCATATTCTTCCCAATTCATCAGTCACTGATCACATCATTTGACGTAAAATAACCAACTAGCTACATAGAACTAAGTCCATCTTGAGGGGGTCAGTAGTGGCAGTTGGCATGGCTCAGGCTGTCAATCGCCGATCTGTCACTCCAGATCACGTGGGATTTGTGGTGAGAAAAGTAGGCCAGGGACAGATTTCTTCCGAATACTCTGGTTTTCCCTTGTCATTATCATTCCACTGGTGTGCCAAACCCATCTCTATCTATCACCCACGCTACAAAATCTGAGCCATTAATGGAGTCTTAAAATAACTTAGTTTAACAAGACAGGCAATGTATGTATAAACGTAATATTGAGGCGCGTTCGCGTAACTAGTGTTGCCGTGGAAAAGCAATAAGTATCACGTATTCTGAGTTTGTGTCTGTAGCCTTAGTTATCCAGCATGCAAAGCGCATGCGCCGTATTATATTGTCATCTGTGGCCTGTCCGGCTCTACCAAATTTTTCCACATATCTCATAAACGGCACGATTTTCTGAAAAACGTTATTGGGCAGAAAATGTGTGTTTTGATTTTATCTACATATTTGCCCGAAACATTTCTCATTCTAAAAATAATTGGGCGAGATATTATCATAAACGTACATAGGTGTTCATGTAAAGTACCCGTTATTATTGTCAGATTGTAATGAAACTTGAATTTTATTCGACAGATTTTTGAGAAAAGCTCAAATATCAAATTTCATGAAAATCCGCCCATTGGGAGCCGGGTTATTCCGTGCGGACAGACGGACATGACGAATTTAATAGTCGCTTTTCGTACTTTTGCGAACGCGCCTAAAATAACAAGCATTTCTTCAGCTAGTCAAGAATTTATCTGCGTTTTATGCAACCCGTAAGTACAGTAATGTGTAAATAAGATATATGTGCGTGTATTTCTACATTTTATTATGAACACCTTTAAATCAATTACATTGACCTGATGCCTGTATTTGCATTGTGTTACAAGTACCGCAATATTTATAGCCGCTATTACAAAACCCTCTAATGAATGATTCTGAGATGGTTTCATCCAGTACTGCAGCATCATACAGTATATAACCCAAATAACTGCACATGTAACAATAACTATTTGTTATTTTGTGATGCTTTTCCTACATGTTTCGGTCTCTATAGGCCGTCTACAGGGAGGTCATTTACAAAGGAAGATGGCCTGTAAGGACCCAAACATGAAAGGGAAACATCACAAAACAGCAAATATTTGTAAATTCTAAAATGTTCTGACGACTGGTATGTACATTGAGAATAATTGGTTTCTGGACCTTACCCATCTTCCGGAAATCTAAAATAACGACGTTTCGGAAGCTGGATCTGCTTCCGTCCTCAGGTGAAGTGAGAGGGAGACACCTACTTGTTGGGTCCCTTAGATCAGCGGTCGCCAACCGGTGGTCCGCGGACCACTGATGGTCCGCGAGAAAATTTTGGTGGTCCGTGGAGAAATTTGGACATTATTTGCAATTTTTAGTTTTATTATACTTATTTCAAACAGCTGCAACAAATATCACACTAATAATTTTGTTATAATTAAACAAGTCATTTAATATTAATAAAATGGAACTTTTATGATCATTATTTTATAGATGTTTGTACCTTTTTTAAAAAAAATTCATGTTAGTGGTCCGCGGGATTCAAAATTGTGAGTTTAGTGGTCCGTGAGGTCCGAATGGTTGGCGACCCGCTGCCTTAGATGAGCTAACCTCATTATTTTAGATTTCGGACGGTGCACAAGGTCCAGAAACCAATTAGCATATTTATGGTTACATGTGTAATTTTTGGGATCACATGCTGTATGGTCCAATCTATTGCATTGATTATGGATAACGTTAATATACTGTTGATCCCCTGCACACATAAATTCGCAGAGAAACAACAAACTCTCATTGTATTTCACAAGATTAAAGCCAACATAGCACTGTATTTTCATACACAGAGTCAATTGCCCCTGTGCATATTTTGGTTTTAATCTTGTGATTTGTTATCATGATGCACGGTGAATATAATGCGAATCATCATTTTATTTATTTAGAATTTTAAACTGCCGATCCCAGTGGCCGTGCGGTCTAAGGCGTGGGTCTGCGGCCGCTCGTTTGCTGGGATCGTGGGTTCGAATCCCACCGGGGGCATGGATGTCTGTCTCTTGTGAGTGTTGTGTGTTGTTGTCAGGTAGAGGCCTCTGCGACGAGCCGATCCCTCGTCCAGAGGAGTCCTACCGACTGTGGTGTGTCTCTCAGTGTGATCAAAAGAAATTACAAACCTCGGCACTGAAACGGGTAAAACCGGAGTAGGTAGAAGAGGACGACTAAAAAAAAAAAATTAAAATGAGGATGCAGTTGAAACCCATAATCTGACTCACTATACACAGTAGCGCACATGGTATAGAAATTTTAAGGGTCATAGTGTATTTACCTTTAACCTTGGCCATAAATGTTCCGTTATGTCATTTAGTAATGTTCACAAGTATGGCTATTCCTTCATTTTAACTGTTGAATCCATTACCATATTTGGCTGATAATGCCAAACAACCCCTCGCCACAGGTAAGTCACCTTTTCATTAGAACGGGTAGTTGTTCGGGGGGGGGGGGGGGTGAAGTGGAAGTGGAGGTAGGTGTGGTGAATGGAAGGGAAATAACATGGGCAGTCTTATCATTAGCAGTGTAGAGGTTCTACTGGACACAGCAACTGAAATTGGTAAATATGAAGTGTGTTGTTATGTTTTGTATTTTATTAACTAAAATCACGAAATTTTTTTTAAATGTAGTTGAAATATACGTCAGTTTAAGGTGGCACATCGCCGTTCAAATCAGTCAACCCAACATTATATTTCTATACTTAATATTATTCTCACCCTGGGATGTTTTTTTTTCATAGTAAAAATTATTCCAAAAACCCTGCATGTTTATTAAAACTTAATAGTTTTAAATTTCGGTCCCACATATGTTTTCGGCCAGTTAAAATGGGGCCCTTTCCCCAGGGGCAACTAGCGTTTAAAGGGACATCACGTTCATAGGGGTTTTAAAATGGGGGTGTTTTGGTTGTTATATATAAAAAATTTTTAAAAAAAAAAAAAAAAAGGGGCGTGGTTTATTTTATAATTTTAGTGTTTACTCTATTGATGTTTCGTTTTCACCCTTTGGTGTGGGTTCCCTTTGGACGAAAAAATTTATTTTTTTTTAAAAAATTTTTTTTTTATAAAAAACCACACATCATGTAAAAACCCATGAACATGATTTTTGCCTTAAACGCTAGTTGCCCCTGGGATGGGCCCGTTAAAATGGGGCCCAAACATTTGTAGGGGGCGATTTTTTTAAAAACTAATAAAGGTTTTTAAAAAAACAGTTTAGGGGGTTTGGGATAATTTTTTTCAGTGATTTTTATTTCTGTTTTTTATGCACCGTTTCTGCACTTCCCATGATCTGACTGTAAATATTATACCCCCCCCCGTTTGCAAGAATTTTGTATCTAACTGTCTGTGTTGTATTAAACTATTTTTTTATTGCAAAAAGTTGTTTTAAAAATTCAAATTATACTTTTAGGCAAATTTTGTATTTTTTTTCTTATAGTATATTTTTTAAATTTTTTAAAAAAAAAAAGTTGAGGGTCTCAACCCAAAACGTTTGTTTTTTAAACCCAAAATTTTCTTTTTTTAGGGTTCGTAATTTTTTTTAAAAATTTTAGTTATTTTCCTTTTAAAAATGTTGGTTCCAAATTTAAACTTTGTTTAAACTTAAATTTAAAATTTTCAAAAGGGGAAAATTTTTTGTTTTTATTTTAATTTTAATTTTTTATAATTTTTATCCCTTTTTTTAAATTTTAAGTTTTTAAACTTTTTTAAACGTTTTGTTTTTTAATTCATAATTATTCAATTTTTAAAAAATTTTGTTTTTCCCCCTTCCTCTAAAATATTTTTAAAATTGGAAATTTGAATCTACTTTTAAAAAAATTTTTTTTTAAATTAAAAATTTCCCTTTCAAAAAGGGGGGGTTCTTTATTTTTAAAATTTTATCTATAATTTTAAATTTTTTGGTCAAAAAACCCAAACTTTTTTCCCCTTCCTTTCATTTCAGGTTTTTGATCCAAAAATTAAACCCAAACTTTTATCCCCTTTTTAATGGGATCCCCCCAACCTTTAAAACCTTTTTAAAAAAATTAAAGAACAGGCCCTTCCTGTAATTTAAACCCACAAATTTTAAGGGGAAAGGGGAGACCAACCCCTTTAAACGGTTTGGTTTAAAAAAACTTTTCCCCAAAAAATTTTTAAAATTTTTAAATTGTTAAATTTTAAAATTTATACGTAATTTTAACTTTTAAATGTTGAAAATTTTCCCTTTAAAACTTTTGTTTAACTTAAATTAACCCCCCCGGCCCTTTGGAATCCACTCGGGTCGTAATTTTAAAAAATTGTAAAGGGAAAAAAAACCTTCAACCTTAAAATAATTGTAAAAAAAACCAAAAAATTTCTGTTTTTCCCCTTTTAGTTAAGGGGCAAATAAGGGGCAATTTTTATTTTTAACGAAAAAATTACCTTTTTTTTTTTGGTTTGGAAAATGTTTTGGGGGTTAAAAAGGGGTTCCCTTAAAAAAATTTGTACAAATTTTTTAAAACCGTAAAAATTTACAAAACTTTATACCCTTCTGGAGGGCTTATTTTTTATAATAACTTCAATTCCTTGCAAATTTTCCCCGGCCCTTGGGCCCAATACGTTTTTACTGTGGAATTTTAAAGGGTTTTTTTTCCGGGTTTTGGTTGGGGGTTGCGGGTTAAGGTTTCCCCCTTTTTTAATTTTTTAAAAGGTACAAAAATGGCCAATTCCCAAAAAAAATTTTTAAGGGGAGGGCTTTAAAATTGGGGGCCCCTTTTTCAAAAAATTTTACTTTTAAAATTGGGAAAAAAATTATTCCCCGTTTTTTTAAATACTATTAAATTAAATTAAAATTTTTTTCGTCCATTTCTAAAATTTTTTTTTTAGTTGTTTTTTTTTAAAAACTTTTTATGTTAATTTAAAAACCCCCCCGTTTGGGTTTAAAAGCCCCCTTTTCGGGTTTTCCCCTTGGGCCCCTTCTTTCGGGTTTATACACACACAATTTTTTTAAAGGCCCCCACTGGTAGGTTTTTTCCCGGAGAAAAGGGAAACGGGGGTTTTTTTGGGGACCTCTACCTACCAACCCCACAAACATTCCCCAAACCCGGCCGGCATCCAAATTTTCCCCCGGTTTTTGGGGATTCAAAAACCCAAACCTTAATTTGCGAACGGCCGCCCGACCAAAAGCCCTTTGGGGCCCCCGGCAAAAAGGGATGGGATTTTAATTTTGTTGAAAAAAAGGGAAAAATTTTAGAATTGTTTTTTGCAGGAAATTTCACAATGGGAAAAAATAAATAAAATGTTTGTTTTTAACCAATTTTTTTTGTTTGGGCAGGGAATTTTTACCCCGGGGGCCTGTAGGACCTTTAAAGGGCGAAAAAAGAAGGGGCCTTTGTACAAAGGTAAAAACCCCAAACCCCAACCCAAAGGGGTTAAAATAATTTTGGAAAGAATTTTTTCTTGGCCCCAATGAAAGGTTTTTTTACTTTCCCCTTCCCTTTTTCCCCCTTCCTCTTCCAAAATCCCCTTAAAATTTAAATATTTTGGGGCAAGGGGTTTTATTAATTTTTTTCAACAAAAAACTTTAAAAAAAAATCCCCCTTTTTTAAAATTGTACCGGGGTAACCCAGTTTTTGGGGTTTTTAAATTTGGGGATTTTCCCTTCCACAATAAAAAACCAAAAACTTGCAATTTTCTTAATATGGGGGCAATTTTAAAAAAAAAACACGCGGTTTCCCCAAACAAAACCTTTTTTTTGATTTTTTAATTTGTTTTAATTTAATTTTTCCAATTCAAAACAAATTGTCAAAATGTCCCCATTTAAACCAAACAACGCGGAAACTCTTGATCTTGGACCCGGAATTTTCCAAAGGTTTCGGGGGGTGGAATTTGGGTATTTTTTTTAAAAGTTTTTTTTCCCCAATTTTTTAAAATTTTGGAGGCTGAAATACAATTTTGGCTTTTTTTTAAAGGGTTTTTAAAAAATAAAAAAATCCTTGGACTGGGGCCTTTTTTTTGAAATTGGGGCCCGTTTTTTAATGATAAATTAATTTTTTTGGAAAATTTTTATATGAAATTATTCCCCTTTTTGGGTTAACACACCTTTTAAAAAAATTTTCCGACTTTGGGGAAAAAACGGGCCCCCCCATTTTTTAAATTTAAAGTAGGAAAAAAACCTTTTTTTCCCCAAACGGTTTGTTAAATTTCCAACCCAAAGGGTTTATAAAATCCGGGGAAATAATAACAAATTTTTCTTTTGGGCCCTGCAAAAGAAACCAAAGGGTTGGACCGTATGGCTAAGGGGGACTTTATACAAACTAGTTTTTTGGGTTAAAAACCGGCAAGGGTGATGAATTTTTAAGACTTTGGTTATGGGTGGATTTGGTTGGGGTTGCCCTACATAAAAACCCCAACCCTTTAAAAAAAATTCCCCCTTTTCAATTTAAATGAAAAAATTTTGGGGAAGGAAAATTTTTTTCTGGGGGTTCGGGGTTTTCCCTAGGGGTTAAAAATTTAAAAAAATTTAAATTTTCCAAAAATTCTTTAAGTTGGAAACCGGTTGGGGGACCCCCCTTGGGGTTTTAACCGAAAGTGGGGGAAAGGATAAATTTTAAAACGGGATAAGGCATTTTATTTTGTTGTGAAGGGGGTTTTTAAAAAAGGGAAAAATTTTTTAAAAATTTTAAAATTTTTTTGCAAAGGAAGGGTTTTTTTCCCCTTTTTGGGTTAAACTCTTTTGTTTTCGAAGCTAAAGTTTTGTTAAAATAGTTTAAGCCAGTGACAGGCGGGTTTGGAAAACCTTTAAGAAAGGAACCCCTGAAAAATGTCCTTTTTTGGGGTTTCAAGGTAAGGTTTCAAAACCAAGGGAAAGGGTTTTGGCGATTTTATGCCCCAAAGTTGAATTTGGGCTGTTTTATCCCTTTCCCTTTAAAAAGGGTTCAGGGGTTTTAAATTGTTTTTTGGGGCCTTCCAAAAATTTGGCACCCGGGCCCCCTTTTTTTCCCAAAACCCATTTTTAATTAAACCTCCATTTTTAAAAAAATTTTCCCTTTCTTGGGGTTTTAAAATTAAAAAAATTTGGTATTTCCAAACCTTTAAAAATTTTTTTTCTTTTTAAATTCTTGATAAAGGTTTTTGCAATGGGGGTTGAAAAATTACAATCGGTAATGATTAACCTCGTTTTTGGGCCGTAGAAATTTGGGTTTTCTTGGGGGTTTTTTGGGCCCTTTTTCCCAATTGGGGAAAAAGTTTTTAAAGGTTTTCGGATTTTCAGGGTCATAGGCCAGGGGCTTTTTAAAAAAAACCGTTTTTGTGCGTTTTCTTTTTTTCCGGGGAAACCCCCCCCAAAGCTTTGTTTTTTTTCAAAAAATTTATTATTAACCTTTTCAATTTCAACCCCATTTTTTTGGGGGAAAAATAAGCCCAAAACAATTTCCCCAAAAAATGGGTTTTTTGGTTTTTCCCAAATTTTTTTTTTATTTCCTTTTCCAAAACATCAATTGCTTGCTTAAGGTTTTTCCTGGGGAATTTATTTTTTCCAAATTTCCAAAACCTTTTTGGGGGATTTGGGGGCGTAATCTGGGTTTTTTTTTAAAAAAATATTTTTTTTTTGAAAACCCTTTTTTTCCCTTATATTTTATGGATGGGAAAAATGCCCCCAAATTTTCCAGCCCCCTTTTTTTTTACAAAAATTGAAATTCAAATAATGTTTTTACCAAAAAATCCCAATGAAATTTAAAAATTTTTTTAATTTTCAATTTTTTTTGTTTAAAAAAACGTTTTTTTTTTAAAATTCCGGAAGCTAAAATTTTTTTTATTGGAAATTATGGGGCCGGGTTTTTTAACGGCCTATGAAAGGAAATTTTTCTGAGTTTCGGGGAACCCCCAAAAGAAATTTTTCCCCTTTCGGGTTCCCCAAGGTTTTAAGGTTGGGGAAAGAAAACGTTGGTTTAAATTTAATTTTTTTTAAAAGACCCGGTTTTAATTTCCCCCAAACCCTTTTTTCAATTTCCGGAAATTAGGAAACAATTATTTTTTTATGTTTTTTTGCAATGACTGGGACGCAAATAGGAAAAGGAAATAAAGTGCTTCCCGGTGGTTTTCCTTTTTGGGATGTTAAAAATTGGTTTTAACATTAAAACAGGTGTGGGTCCTTTTGAGGGGAAGGGGGGGGGAAAAAGGGCCGCATGCCCCCTTTTTAAGGGTTAATGAGTTTGCGAATTTCCAAAACTTTTGGCCCTTTTTTTGCCTCCCCACGTAAACAGGCCCCTTTAAAAAAAACAAAAGCGGTTAACTCCGCCCGGGGCATCGAGTTTAAAATAAAAAAATTTTTTGGGGGGGAATAAATCCCCCCCTTTTAGGCCTTAAAACTGGGTTAAAATTTTGAGGGTTTTTTTTATTTTAAAAAAATTTTTTAAATTAATTTTTAGGTAAAAAAATGTTTTGGGCCCCCCTTTTAAAGATTTGGGGGGGGGCCCCCGAACGTACTTTTTTGAAAAGGGAGAGCTCCCCCGTTGAAGGGGGTTTAATTTTCCCCAAAATTTTGGGAAGGGGTTTTTTCCCAAAAATAAAAAACCCTTCCCCCCAAACGGAACCCGGGTTATTTTTTGACAAAAAGCCCGGGGGTTTGTTTTTTAAAAACGGAAAACAACCCTTTTAAACTCCCCAAAAATTTTCCCTTTTTTAATTGGGGGTTTAATCCGTGGAAGGGTTTTTCCTCCAGGCTCGTTCCCTTCCTTGGGTTTAGGGTTTTTGTTTATCAAATTCCAAAATTTAAAAGTGAAAAATTTTTTTCGGGGTTTTTTAAATCAGGGAGGACACTGAAATTTTAAAGTTCGAAAACCGGTCTGGTCTAAAAGAAAAGTTACCCGCCAGCCCCTAAATTAAAAAATTTTTGTCCCTTTCTCATCTCAGATTTTAAAAAAAAGTTTTGCCTCGCCCCCCGAAAACAAGGGGGTTTTAAGGGAAGTTTTACCCAACTTTTTTTGGGGGAAGAAAGGGGGTTGGCCAATTTCCCCCCCGGCCTGTTTGGGAAAAAAGGGCAATTTGCCTGTTGTGGAACCCCCCTTTTCGGCGTTTTTTGGGGAAAAAGGGCGTTCTGTTTCAAGGGAATGCGCCGAAAAAGCGACGCAAAAAGGAACCCCAAAAGAACTTTTTCTTGCAAATAAACAAAGGTTTGCTTGGTGAGATTTTAAAAACCCCAACCAAAATTTAATTAAAAAAAACCCCAGCTTTGGAAGGTTTTTTATTTTTGGCAAAAACCGTTTTTTTTTGGGACAAATTTTTTTTTCCAAAACGGGCTTTTTCCAAAAAAATGTGGCAGGGATCTGCATTTGTTTTTCCCATTAAAAGGAAAAATTTTATTCAAGGAAGGGGGTAAAATTCAAAAACAAAGGGGTAATTTGTTCGAGGCCGGTTTTTTGGAATTTGAATTGGGTTCCCCTGTTGGGACGCGTTTATATTGAGATTTTGGGAAAATTCACCTTGGGGAAAATTTTAAATTTTAAAGTTTTTAAAAAAGGAAAATTTTAAAACGGGTTGGAACCCTTTTGGGGTAATCCCAAAAATTTTTAAAAAAATGTTTTTTGTATTTTCCCCTTTTAAAATTTCGCCTTTTTAGCCTGAATAAAATTTTTTTATTTAATATTGGGGAAAAAAAAAAGAAATTTTTTTTGAAATAAAAACAAAAAAGGTTTTTAAAAATTGGGGCCCTTCCGGGTTCCCCTTTAAACCCCTCCCCCCACCTTTTTGTCCCCTAACCGGCCCTGTCCATAACCCACCCAAAAAAGGGTTTACAAGGGGGGAAGGCCATTTTTTTTTCGGTTTTTCCCTTCGTTTATTTAATGGATCAAAGGAGTGGTTTTAAAAAAGTTTGTCCTTTCCTTCCCTTCCCCGTTTTTTTTAATTCCTTCTTTTAAAATTTTTTTAATAAATTTTCAAAAGGCGGGGTTCGGAAAAACCCAAAATTTTTGGCCCAAAACCCGTTAAAGGCCCTTTTCTTTTTATTTTAATTTTTTATTCCTTCTTCCCTTTAACAATATGTGTAACAGATTTTCAAACCCCCGACGGCCAAAGGGGCCTCCAACCCTTTTTTCCCAATTTCCCCATTTCACAAAACAAGGGTTAGCAAAAAAAATTTTAAGTTTTGTTTTCAAAAATTATTACACAAACCCCAATTTTTTTTTTATAAAAAATAATTTTTTAAAATTGTAAGTCTGCATTTTATTCACACTATGTATGTACTTCATATGATTCTGGAAAAAAAACAGCGACTACTTCCGTGTACAGCAGACATCGCTTAATATTTGTAATAGAATAATGTTCTCTGTGAGGTATGAACTGAACCTTTATAGAGAGTGTTTCAGGAAGAATTTTCCGCACATTGGGAGAACAATCCTTAGGTTAAAATATATCGATGAAACCAAAAAGAAAACTTATACACATAGTTGAACGTTTACGGGGATAATCGCTAGATAATTTTAAAGAATGAGAGCTGTTATACATGTATTGATTACCAAATACATATTAAAACGACAAATAATTTTAGTTCCTGTAATTTTAACACCTTTACTTAACATATAATTGATATCTGGGTTAAATAAAGACATTAGTGAAGGAAGAAAACACAAACGAGTTTCATAAATCTCGTCCTTACGGTTCCAAGTATAAAGCACACTCGCCTCCGTATGGCTTGGCGCTGCTGTCGCCTCAAAAATGGAGCTGCGCAGTGTGCGGATAACACACAATATTAAAGGTACAGTAAGTGGAACCGCTAGAAGACCATATTTTTTCTCGCGTTATCACCGTTGACGTTCATATATATATATAGGTACTTTAGGTTTTATCGATGTAAATTAACCTAAGAAACGTTCGTCCAAATTAGAGCAGATGCATCCTGAAACACCCTGTATATATAAAGTAGATTACTTTTAAACTTCAAATATTTAAATTGTTTTTAATAAGAGTAGACATAATGGTCGGTCGTGGCATGTGAAACCTACAATTCCCAGGCTGTCTTCCTAATATCAGTACAGCTGCTTATACTAATTACATTTCAATTTATAATATTACATTACAAAGGCAACTGAATCCAGTACTGTAGTAACGGGAGATTGCTGATCGAAAGCGCGCCCGACGAACGCCTATGGACACTACCAACCGCCTTCCAGCACAATTCACATTAATAACTTGAAATCTAATACCTAAGTTATGCAAAGAAAATTATACGTCTTTACGCTGTTCAAAACCAAGAGCAGCGTTGCACTACGTAAACTACTCTCATATTTCTAAATCCTAGTACGAAGAGATAATATATCGTAGACAGATTCCATGCAGAGGTAAGAGATTTTCTTTTTCCAAAACGTCCAGACCACCTCTGGGGCCCACCCAGCCTCATATTCAATGTGAACGGAGGGCTTATTTCCCGGGAGTAAGGCGGCCGCAACGTGAATCTTACCGCTCACGACAACCTAAGGCTTACGTTTAAACGCCTTCAGATATAACTCACTACCCTATATGCCCGCATGGCCTGTCCACGGACGACAGAAAGTGTCGCGAGTTCTGTCGAGACTAGGCCTTAGTAGCAACGATATTTAGACGTGAGAGTAATGCCTGTCGAGCTGGCTCGCAGCGAGTGCTCTGAGAGTAGCGGACTGGAGGTATTCCTGGTATATCATATAAACATTATGATCTTATAAATTTCACACTGTTGACACCGTGCATCTTCGTCATATTAAATTATGTTATAAACCAACTGATGCACACTAAAACCACTTTTAGAGAATCCTTTTACAAGATTTTAACTTATGTTTCAAAGTGCAGATAGAATATTTTAAATCATGTGTTGAAGTGACTGTAGCTTTTAGCAATAAACCCCCCTGACGATGATCCTAGGATCGAGACACGTGTAGGGGTACAATTTTAACAATTTTACAATAAAGCTACTTAAAGAGTGGTTTTAGTGTGCATCGGTTGGTTTATAACTTAATTTAATATGATCTTATGTTAAGCTGGTAATGTTGAGTGCCCTTGTTAGAAGATTGTCAAGTTTTATTGCAGTGGTTGGTTGTTCTGGAGGGATAGGGAGGAGGATGGGGTAGAATGTTGTGGTGGATGACAGTGAGAGGAGGTAGGTCACCAGCGGTGGGGAGAGTCTGCAGGATACAACACTTGAACAGGGTAAATATGCAGTTTGATTTTTTCTTAATATTATACATATTCCGTGCAACAGAAATATTGTTTTGTATTTGAGTACAAATAATTGCACATATTGCAAAAAAATATGCATTGTGTAATTTCATAGTATATTCTCCTACATGTTTCGGCTATATTTTTAGCCATATTCTGGTAGAACTTAATCAAAAATAAAAATTACATGCCGGTGTAGATTCATATCATCCGCAAACATAGAGTGTAAACAGGTGTTGGAAATTACAAAAATATTAATATATCAATTAATTAAAAAATCGATACTTGATGTTGTATATACAATAGCTAAAATTAGTTTAAAACTTTTGCAGTTTTATTCTATGTGCTCATCTATCATTGCATTATCTTCATCCTTGAGCTCTTTGCGTCCAAACATCTACATATGTACAATCATCTTCAATATTGAATGGATTTTAAATCCGTGTATTGATAACAAGGTGTTCACTGTGTGACAGACCGCTCTGTACTGAAGGAAGAATATAATTCAATGACAGAAGCACATATAGACTAAAACTGTACAACTTTTAACATAACTTTAGCTATTGTATTTATAACGTCAAAATCTGTGTTTTAATTAAGTGAGTCATATTTGATTGCAATTTCCAGCACTGTTTATACTGTACGTTTGACGTTACGCCGGCATGTAATTTTCTCCGTGATTCTGTTCTCCCTGAAGATGGCTAAATAAAACCGAAACGTATAGCAGAATATACTATGAAATGATACAATGTATATATATATATATCTTATGCAGACAAATGTACACTGTTTTATGTTATTTAACACAATTTTTATTATTAAATGTTGCCCAACATGTTTCTAGCCTATATAAGGCTCATCTTCAGGGGCTCTTTTGTTGAAATTACAACAGCTATATTATTGGTATATAAAATTCTTAAAATACCGTTAGATGTACCTGGTTATTGGTAACTGTAACAGTCATTCTGCTTTCACTATAGATTTGTTGGATGAAACGAATGAAGGAATCATCATTATCATCATGAGCTGTGAAGTGTTAGACGTAGTGCCCGGTCTTTATCCGTCAAGGTGAAGCTGCTCCTTCCATCTGTTCCTCGGTCGTCCTATGCCTCTCTTCCCCTTTGACCTATATTTCAGTGCCCGTTTGTGTATCCTGTCTGTGTCCATTCTCTCTACATGTTGTACCCACTCTTGTTGGTATTGTTTTATTTCCAAAACATTGTTCTGCACTCCAAGTTTCTCCCTGACAGATTGATTTCGTCCCCTGTCTAACTTAGTAATTTCTAATAAATGTTGTAAAAATGAAAACATAAAATTTCTTTTTATATATATATATATTGCTTTCACCGTGCACTTTCGCTCACTATTCAGTTAACTAACAAATGCACAATCATAAACTACTTTTATAGTTTTATTAGTATCGTGTTGTACCCCCCTGAAAATGGTCTACGGACCGAAACACGTGTAGGGGAATGCATCGATGTTAATAAAAACTATAAAGTAGTTTAAGTTTGTGCATTTGTTGGTTACTGAACAGTAACAAAATTTCGTATTCGTCGAATATACGAAACACGTCGTAAAACGGAAATGACAGCTGTAATTTTATACTGAATCGAACCTTTGCACAAAAAAAAAAAAAAAAAAAAAAAAAAAAAAACGTGATGTTGTACAAATTAGGTATTTGCGCCTGACTGTATCTGTGGCAATTGAATATTGACAATATACTGGCATAATTACTGTGTGCATGTGAGACTGTAAATGTCGGGGGGTTGTGTTTGTTTCCATAAACTTCCGACGGCGGAGTAACCTTTCGTTAACTACGCGGTCGATTAAATCTGTCGGGGGCAGAAATACGCATCAGTGAAGGAAATGTCATTGGCTGCTTAGAAGCAATGCAGATTCTAATCAAATGCTTTCGCTGTGTTTGCTCATAGTGTATTTATGGTTACAGTGTTTTCATTTAACACACGACAGGAACATAATATAAAAAAAATATAATATAAACGTGACCTTGACCTCGTGGCGCAAACAAAACTAGCAATAGTCTCATCTAAACGAGTCCACACGCGTTCGTGATTTAATTAGTGTATCAATTATGTCATAGAATTAGTTACTTGGTCAACAACAGCTGTTTGTTTATAGACAATATGAATATCGGCGTGTATACGTGATGACAGCGTGTATTATCATCATTATCATCATCGTCATAATCATAATTATCATCACACGAATATTTCGCCACGGTCACACCACTGTCCCAGTCATTTCGCACTGTCCACTTTATTTCTTTATGTCCACCATCGACCGCGGAATTACAAAATGTTTCCCACCAATCACATTTCGACTTGAAGTTCTATATTAGTCCCATTTTATACAACAAGGCTATGGAGTTACAACAGGGGAATGGAGAAGACTACATAACGAGGAAGTTAATGATCTGTACTCATCACCAAATGTTATTCGGGTGATCAAATCAAGAAAAATGAGATGAGCGGGGCATGTAACACGTATGGGGAAGAGGATAGATTCATACAGGGTTTTGGTCGGGAAACCTGACGGTAAGAACAACTTGGAAGACCCAGGCGTAAATGGGAGGATAATATTAAAATGGATCTTCAAGAAGTGGGATGGTGGGGTTATGGACTGTATTGATGTGACGTAGGATAGGGACAGGTGGCGGGCTGTTGTGAAGGCGGTAATGAACTTTCGTGTTCCATAAAACTCGGGCCATTTCTTGACAAGCCGAGGCGCTATTAGCCTCTCGGAAGGATTCTGCTCCATTGAGTTAGTTATGGAGTTACGTCTAAGTGGTATTGCCATTTGGGTTAATAAGGGAAAAGAATGAATATGATTGCTTGTAATTTAGAAAGCCTTACAACATTACAGCAGCTGTAAACCATTACTGTAGTCGGTACAGTGACGAGGCTATGGGTTCGACATCCCAGGTATCGTGGTTCGATTCCCCGCACGCCTAAGACACTTTACTCAAATCCACAGGATCGAGATCGGCTCTGGTTTCCACCCAGCTTCCTACTCATTCGGTACCGGGGGCCTGAAGCTAACCACTCACCTCCATCTAGCGACGAGGTTAAGAACGAATGGAGCTATAACTCCTCTCCCCCCCTACATGCCGTGCACAGGGAAAACTTTCCTGTTGCATATTCTAATTTTAACCAATCTAATTATAGATTTGCTGAGATGCAGACGGACGAAAGTGAAAGCAATTCTGATTGTGGGTCAGATCATTATGCAAGGGACAATGGAGACGGGGCTGCAGGCTCTTTGCAAGGTAATGGTAAATAATTTATTTTCTTTCTATCTTCTTCTACTGCCTCCACACATAAATTGAATTCAAGGTACTTATGTGCTTTTGTTCGTACCGTTTTTTATATATTAGAGGAATGAACGGACCATAAATTATATAAAGCTTATAAATAAAAGTTAATATAAATAATATAATAATAATAAATAATATAATAATAAATAAAAATTCAGAAAGTTTGTGCATTTTATATCAGATGTAACATAAAATATAAAGGTAAAGATCACCCTAGAACAGGCCATGAAGGCCCAGAGGGGGAGTAGAGGTATAGCTCTACTCTTTCTTTAACCTCGGCACTAGATGGGGGTGGGTGGTCAACTCCACGCCCCGGCCGCTTTACCCCCGGGAAAAAGACCCGGTACCCATTGTATAGGAGGCTGGGTGGGCTCCAGGGCCGGTCTGGACGGCTGCGAAAAATCTCGCCCCCCACCGGGATTCGATCCCGAACTGTCCAACCCGTAACGAGTCGCAATACCGACTGGCTATCCGGGCCCACGAGATATAACATATTATTTAAAATTTAATTCACTTGTCATTGGGTCACGCGGTGGCGCAGTTGGTTCAGGCATTGCGCTACAAGCCAGAAGGTTGCGGGTTCGATTCTCGATAGTGTCACTGAAATTTTTCATTGACATAATCCTTTCGGTTGCACTATGGCCCTGGGGTCGACTCAGCCTCTAACAGAAATGAGTACCAGGAGTATTTCCTGGAGGGTAAAGACGGCCGGTGCGTACGGCTGACAACCTTACCACCTTCGTGTGCCGATTGTCTATAAATCTGGGAGCCTCAACCTCCTGGAACCCTAAAGGCCTGTCCAGGCCTGTAATGAGTTTGCTTTACCTTTAACTTGTCATTTTCACACAATTCTTAAGAACTGTTTATAATTACAGATTGGCCGACGGTGCAGACGGATAGTCGGGAACAGGGAGGAGAACCTGAAGGCGCAGAGGGCTCTGGAGACGAGGCTGCAGGCCCACTGCAAGGTAATGGTAAAAGTAACTTTTCTTTTTTAATTTCCTCTCGTTCTTCTTATAGGACTTTTTTTTATCGTGTCCCCGAGCACGGCAGCTTTGTCGCATAGAAAGCCTGCATCCGCCGCGAGATACCGTGACAGCTGCCATACTCAAGAACACAATTAAAGGGACGCTATATTGTTACTATTTTTCTGCAACTAAACCACCTTAATCATGTTCCGAATCTTCTATAAGTACTTGTGACGCTAATGACTTTCAGAATTTTGGCAACATTTACCTAAAGGCTTTTTTAATGTAAAAGAATTTTAGGTCTTCTCTTTTTTGAGTAGCTTGTAGCTGTACACAGCAAACACATCCAAGACATGTATCTCTTTTGTTAGCATGGTACTTTGTTCAATACTTAACAAACTCTAAAATTCTGACTTGAAAACTTCCGGTATATTTTCAGCGCTAGTGGCCAAGAGTCGCGACAATAAACAAAGCAGACAGTAGTCATTACAATATACAAAGTATGCCATTGACCTCACATTTGTTTCACAATTCTTGTTTACCACATTCTCAGCCACTGTTCGCTAAAAGAATTTATAATTTTTAGCTCCATGGAGCAGATTACTTTTTGAGACACTAAGAGTTGTTCAAATACCCAAGAAATTCCCCACATTTTATAACAAGTAGAAGCTTTTTCATCATATTTCTGTAATATCCATTTTAATATTATCTTTATATCTACGTTTGGGTTTTCCAAGTACTCTCTTTCCTTCAGTTTTCCCACAGAAACACCATATGCTCTTCTGCTCTCCCAGATGCGTGCCACAGACCACGCCCACTGCATCCTCCTTGATTTCATCATTCCAATAATATTTTATAAGGAGTACAAATTATGAAGCCCCCCCTTATGCCGTTTTTTCCATCCTCCTGTTACGTCCTGCCTCTTAGGCCCTAACATTACCCCAACTCTCTGTTCTCAAATATCCTTGGCCTACTGTTCTTCCTTTAATGTGAAAGACCAAGTTTCACACCCATATTTGTTATGATATAGCCAAATTACGCTCAGGTGGCGGGCTCTTGTGAGTGCGGTAATGAACCTTCGGGTTCCACAAAACGCGGGGAATTTCTTGACTAGCTGACGACCTGCTAGCTTCTCAAGTAGGACTGTGCTACATGGAGTTAGTTAGTTATTCGTATAGCCAAATTACTGAAGCAACATAAATGAAACTTGTCAGATCGTGTAAGTCTTGCCTTTGTCCGGCTTTTAATATAATAAATGAAACCAAGGATAATTAGAAGCCGATCCCAGTGGCCGCGCGGTCTAAGGCGTGGGTCTACGGCCGCTCGCTTACTGGGATTGTGGGTTGGAACCCCACCGGGGACATGGATGTCTGTCTGTTGTGAGTGTTGTGTGTTGTCAGGTAGAGGTCTCTGCGACGGGCTGGTCACTCGTCCAGAGGAGTCCTACCGAACGTGGTGTGTCTAAAAAGTTTGATCGTGAAGCCTCGAAAAATGAGGCGGGCCCAGGCCCCCAAGGGGCTGTCGAGCCATTGAAAAAAAAAGGATAATTAGAAATGCACTAAACAATGTCAGCCCCTTGATCTGAACCTTCCATAGTGACTAACTCTTATCATCTGGGGTTTAACCACTGAGGATGACATGGAATACAGTCAGTCACATGGGGGGAGTTGAGATAGATTCTGGTGTGGGGAAATAATAGGGGTGGAAAGGGATAAAATACATGTTGGTAACACTGTCGCTGTTCAGTTAGTTTGTGTTTACACACGCTTACCTCAGTTAAATGGAAGAAATGTGTTTGTAAAATTGTGTTTGTGCTCATCAGACGAACATCTCACGAAGGATTTTTCCACATATCTTCGGGATGTGAAATATATACTGACGGAACTCGAAGTCTACGATACAGAGTTTGAAGTTTCCAAGCACGAAGTTTTAAACGCAAGAAAGAAACAGAAACTGCAGAGCTCTGTACCACCAACTGCAGACCCAAGAAAGTATTCGCCCTCCGAAGAACATCTTGACAGCCCTGTGAACTTGGAAGATGAGTTAAGAAAAGTGGTTGCTAAAATTAAGGAATTGCGTGTTGTTCAACATGAAGGCAAATCATTTTTGGCATCTAACTTACAAAGCATTCTTGATAGACTTGATTCAATTTGTGACATCAAAACTGACAGAAATTTGCCTTTGTCAGATTATTTACAAATTGGTGCTCATGAACGAGCAGTGTGTGATGTTTTGAAAGACATAAATGACTTCCAGAGCGGCTGGGATTCATCGGTTAACAGGTTGGTTGAATTAGCTGATTTAGTCGCAAGTAAGCTACATATTGTGGGAGAAAAAGGGAAAGATGACGTGGCACCAAAACCGGTGATCGGTCGCCATAACGGCTTCCGAAAACACCTTGTCTCCAAAAATACAAATGCAATATCAAAAGCTCAAAGTAAAGGTCTCCGGAAACAGACTGTCTCCGAAAATAAAACACCTCAAATATCTCAAGGTAAAGTAAGGTCGAAAGCCTGTCGTCGAAAAAAACCTGAATATCTCGGGTACAAGTAAAGCCCTCGAAAAGTCTTCTCCGAAACTAAACACCTGAAGTTCAAGGTCAAGTGAAGGCTCTCGGAAACAGCCTGTCTCCGAAACTAAAACACCTGAAGTATCTCAAGGTCAAAGTGAAGGCTCTCGGAAACAGCCTGTCTCCGAAACTAAAACACCTGAATATCTCAAGGTCAAGTAAAGGCCTCGGAAACAGTCTGTCTCCGAAACTAAAACACCTGAAATATCTCAAGGTCAAGTGAAGGCCCTCGGAAACAGTCTGTCTCCGAAAATAAAATACTTGAAGTGTCTGAAGGTCAAAGTGAAGGCCCTCGAAAGCAGTCTGTCTCCGAAAATAAAATACTGAAATGTCTGAAGGTCAAAGTGAAGGCCTCGGAAACAGTCTGTCTCCGAAACTAAACACTGAAATATCTCAGGGTCAAAGTGAAGGCCGTCGGAAACAGCCTGTCTCGAAACTAAACATTGAAGTATCTCAGGTCAAAGTGAAGGCCCTCGGAAACAGTCCGTCTCCGAAAATAAAACACCTGCGAAATCTGAATGTCAAATTAAAGGTCCCCAAAAGCAGGCCGAAAATGAAACAACCGCAATATCTCAAAGTCAAATTAAAAGACCTTCTACCCGGAACAAATCTGTATTTAGAGATTCAGGAGACGGTGCTGATGCAAGTAAACCAAAAGCGAATTCTGCTCCAGTTGCCAAGTTGGTTGAGGAGTTGCATAGCTTGTGCCAATTGGTGCTACTTACATGCGACAATACTATTGCTACGCAACCGACTGTGTCTACCTCATTCATAATGTGTGCTAATGACTGCGCATTCCACGCCAGACAGTGCTTGCATTTGGCGCTGACATCGTTTCTGTGCGTAGTTTTCTCATCCCAACTACTTTCTGCTATGGCAAATTTAATAGACAGCCTCACTGCTTCTAACGTAAATGAAACCGAAGCCAAAGAGCTGATATCAGCAGTTAGGCAGTTAACGGTCACAGTTCCTGTATTACAATCCAAGTTTCAACATTTGTACTCAGATTACCTAGTTAAAGTCACGTGTCCTACCACCCCTGAAAATGCGGAGACATGGGCAAGGTATAAGGATACTGGAACAGACTGGCGTACTAAGGCAATATGCAAGCATCTAGATACGGCTGAGAAAGTGTTAGAAGAGGCAAAAGTGAAAATGAACGAAGCACTTTCTGACTACGATAAAGAGTTTTCTTCTTCTGACTCTGACTTCGAAAAAGTTGATGTCACTGAAGGATTTTTGGCAATTGCAAAGACAATAACATCAATTGGCGACAGCGTCTCGTCACTAACAGAAACAATGAAAGTGTAGGTTTATGAATGTGGATCTTGTAATTGTCACATTGTTTTAGAAACAGTTATAATTGCACTCAGCTACTTATCTTAGTTTTATTTGTGACGTAATGCCTCCCTGCTTCGTAAGACATAACTGATAATCCCAGTTTTTTAAAATAAGGGTGAGAGTGTAAAACTGATGTATTTCTACTTGCTGTTCTTAAAAAAAAGTGACGTGTGTTTTAGCGTGTAATAATACGAGATTTGTTTTGTAAAAAATTTAAAGCTGTTACATATAAATTAATGCATGGGAAAAAGAGATCGTCGCGTAACACTTTTATGGCACTGTAGATGCAAGAATGAATGTTAATTTTGAAGATACATTTTGTGTGATTGTCAATAAAAAACAAGGCTTATGAAACGGGGTGTTTTCTTTTACAATGTCCATACACTTTTACTAGGTAATTCCAACAAAGATCGGAAACCTTCTTCAAGATCTAATATTAGCCCAGATGAATGTAAAACTTATAGAATATTTAGAAAAATAAGTCAATCTTAAGTATGTGTACTGGACTCGACTTTAATACATTTTGAACACACATTTATTAACGAAAAATGGAAAATTGTAAGAATATTTTTTACTTTGGCACAAAATATTTTTCGCAATATGCTATTTTACATGAAGAAGAATGAGGTGAACGGGGCATGTAGCACGTATAAGGGAGAGGAGAGGTGCATTCAGGATTTTGGTGGGGAGACCTGATGGAAGGAGAACACTTGAAAGAACCAGGCGTAGATGGGAGGATAATATTAAAATGGATATTCAAGAAGTAGGAGGGGGGCATTTACTGGATTGATCTGGCTCAGGATAGGGACAGGCGACGGGCTGTTGTGAATGTGGTAATGAAACTTCGGGTTCCATAAAATGTGGGGAATTTCTTGACTAGCTGACGACCTGTTAGCTTCTCAAGAAGGACTCTGCTCCTTGGAGTTAGTTAGTTGGTTAGTTAGTTATGCTATTGTACATGGACGATATAAACACGTATCGGTTAAGCGTTTGATAAATCAATCAGATGTAGCCTGTAGATTGTTTTAAAGCCGTTACTTTCCTTTAACAATTCTATTAATTTATGATAGTACTCTATGCCGACTTCAATGAACACAAGAAAACGAGAGATGAATTCAGGTCATGTAATGCGATGTGCTTTGAATGTCATCAGAGTCTGATAATATTCACTGGTAAGACAATAGTTGCAATATGGTAAGTCACACTTTAAATTTATAAAGTTGTGCTTCGCCTTACCGAGAGGTAAGAAACTAGAACTCTCCTATCTACCTTCGTTGGCCGGGATGGCTCAGTCGGTATAGTGACTCGCTACGAGTTGGACGGTTCGGAGATCGAATCCTGTTGGGGTGGGGGCGAGATTTTCCGCAACCATCTAAAGCCAGTCCCAGTGGCCGCGCGGTCTAAGGCGTGGGTCTGCGGTCGCTCGCTTACTGGGATCGTGGGTTCGAATCCCACCGGGGGCATGGATGTTTGTGTTGTGTAAGAACAGTAGTACAGATCATAAGGACAAAAAGGATTAAACAGTACAAAATGGATCAAAGGGGAAAACCCCGGAATTAGTAAAAAAAAAAAAAAAAATCCCACCGGGGGCATGGATGTTTGTGTTGTGTTTGTATAAGGACGGTAGCATGGAACGTAAGGTGACATGCAGGAAAAAAAAAGGACTTCAACAGTACAAATGGATCAGGGGAAAACCAGGAATTAAAAAAAAACAACACCGGGGGCATGGATGTTTGTGTTGTGTTTGTATAAGGACGGTAACATGGAACGTAAAGTGACATGAAGGACGAAAGGATTTAAACAGTACAAAAATGGATCAAAGGGGGAAAACCCCGGACAGACAAAAAAAAAAAAAAAAATCCTGTTGGGGTGGGGGCGAGATTTTCCGCAACCATCTAGACCTGCTCTGGGGCCCACCCAGCCTCCTTTACAATGGCCTGGAACTCGTCAGAAGTATGATAAACGTAATTATAATAACCCTGTAATTTTATACATAATAGTTTGTATGTTTATAATTTTAACGTTTTAAATATCTTAATTCTTGACACTGTACTTTCAAGACTTACATATTGGTGCTGGTACTTCTTTGTAATTTAGACTCTGAGAATGGGGCCTCGGCGCTGAAACATTTTTTTTTCTTCTTCCTATGGCTCGACAGCCCCTTTTCGGGTGCCTTGGCCTCCTCATTTCGAGGTTTCATGATCACACACATTAGACACACCACAGTCGGTAGGACTCCTCTGGACGAGTGATCAGCCCGTCGCAGAGACCTCTACTTGACAACACACAACACTCACAAGAGACAGACATCCATGCCCCCGGTGGGATTCGAACCCACGATCCTAGTAAGCGAGCGGTTGCAGACCCACGCCTTAGACCGCACGGCCACTGGGATCGGCGCCGAAACATGTAGGAGATCTTAAAATGTATGTACAGTTTGTAATCCTATTGTGTCCATTTGTTGGTGTGTTTGATTGTAAGAATAATGTAAGGAACGAATAATATCCAACTTCCTATCCTGATATAAGTAGGAGTGCTTCATGGAATATTGTTACTTAGTCTCAAGCTAGGGGACTGGATATCGGTCTAGATTGTGGTTTGAGACAAGGAATAGTGAGACATTTTTTTAAAGGGCCCCGCAGCAGATGCTACGGACGCACCGCAGCCTTAAGGCTTATTGTACAACCCTGTGATGAAGATGATTAGTTTTTTTTTTTCCTTTTCCCTTGTAATGGAGCACCGGTGGAATGAAATTGACAGGGGAAACCGAAGTACTCGGGGGGGGGGGGGGGAAACCTGTCCCAGTGTTACTTTGTCCACCACAAATCCCACATGGACTGATCCGGGATCGAACCCGGGCCTCTACGGTGAGAGGCCGGCGACTAACAGCCTGAGCAATGGCACGGCCATAGTGAGATATTGGTCGTAACATCGCCTTTCAAATTACTTTGCCTATATAAGGTATACGGCCGATCCCAACGGCCGCGCAGTCTAAGGCGTGGGTCTGCGGCCGCTCGCTTGCTGAGATTGTGGGTTCGAATCCCGCCGGAGGCATGGATGATGTTTGTTGTCACGTAGAGGTTTTTGCATCGGTCTGATCACTCGCCAAGAGGAGTGCTACCGAGTGTGGTGTGTCTGAGTGTGATCGTGAAGCCTCGATAATGAGGTGGCCCTGGCCCACTAGGGGCTGTTGCACCGTGAGGAAAATAATATATAAGATATATATATATATATATATATCATTTACAAATTAATTTGTATCTAAAAATATGTTTCTGCTCATCAGATGAAGCTGGTAGAAGACGCATCGAAGAGCAGATGTTTCGTGACCCCGAAATTCTGCCATTCTTACTGGCCTCAATACAAAGATTAGAAAAATTAAATCTGGACTCAGAAGTTTCCAAGGACGGCGATTTAGCTACGGGAGAGCAAGGGAAACTTCAAACTCCTGTACCATCATCTGAGGAAGCGATAAAGCAGCCGCTCTCCAAAGAAGATGTGCACACCCCTGTAAACGTGTTTGACCCCTATGACTCAGTGCACCATGCCAGACGCTCACATATTAATCTCAGTAATTTCTACGGCTTTCAACCGAAAATCAAAGCGATCAATCAACATGAAATACCACCTTTTCCATCATCTAGCTTAACACAAGACGTACCTTTCATATATGACGCTATCACTGTTGAAAGCGGCCATAAAATGCATCGTCAGAGAGAATTATCCAAAAGCGGATTGTCTACTAACTATGGTCAAGTAAATTTTTCGCCAAGTAATATGGAAGAAGAACCACAGGTTTTTCAAAAACATCTTGCCGGTGACAGTCAAGGTCCCTTCAAACATTCGGCCTCCAAGGAAAAAACAGCTTCAGAAGGCGGTGATAGTGCAAGCGACACACCCGAAGGCGGTGATAGTGCAAGCGAAACACCCGAAGGCGGTGATAGTGCAAGCGACACACCCGAAGGCGGTGATAGTGCAAGCGACACACCCGAAGGCGGTGATAGTGCAAGCGAAACACCCGAAGGCGGTGATAGTGCAAGCGACACACCCGAAGGCGGTGATAGTGCAAGCGACACACCCGAAGGCGGTGATAGTGCAAGCGACACACCCGAAGGCGGTGATAGTGCAAGCGACACACCCGAAGGCGGTGATAGTGCAAGCGACACACCCGAAGGCGGTGATAGTGCAAGCGACACACCCGAAGGCGGTGATAGTGCAAGCGACACACCCGAAGGCGGTGATAGTGCAAGCGACACACCCGAAGACACGACAACGACATTTATCAAAATATGCAAATTGCTACAGCTTTACTGTGAAGAAGCGATACCTATGCAGCAGAACGCATGCGCAGCATTTGTGACGTCAGCAAATGTTTATCCTTTACGCGCAAGGCAAGCATTGAATCTGGCAGAAATCTGCTTCTTGTTTACAAGTTTCACGTCTCAGATACTTTCTGCCACGGAAACTTTAATGAACAGAATCGCTATGTATAATTCACCGACCATAGAACTTAACAATTTCTATGAATCATTTACCAAAATGTCAGCCACCATGCCGCAGTTACAAGTCGAGTTTCAGGAATTGATGTCAGCTTATGTGTGTCTTATGAGATCTGAGCATGATTCGGATCGAAAACGCTACAAGCAACGTGGCAGAGAATTGCATCTGGATATAATATGCCAGCAACTAGATATTGCCAGCGAGCTCTTGACAAAGACCTTCCAGAAGCTACTGGAATCACTTCGTCTATAGGAAGACGCGACTTCTTCACAGTTCTAGAAGATATTAGCCACGTTCTAGAAGACAGTCCATCAGTTCGATGTGATAGAGGAACTTTTTACGCGAGAAGAAATTGTCAGGTGGGGAAACTGAAAGATCGCCATAAAGATGTGTGCCTACGTCACGATATATTACGAGCTGTTAGTGTCATTCAGCGAAGTGCCTTTACTTTCCTTTATATTTAATGATATACATAATCCGTACAGTTGTCTTCTACAATTTAGTATTATTTCCAACTACTGCACAAAGCTTATTTTTTTTGCGCTTCTACGTGTTTCGACTACCTATTGTAGCCATCATCAGAGAACAATAATATTTTAAAGACACAAGCAGAGTATCATATGTTGGTAATACTGCAAGGCGTTTGGAGACAGCTCCTTACATTCTTACACTTTACACATTTTAATATTTCATTTGTATTTTAATCTGAATAATTTTTAGTAATACTGTACATAAATTGACTGTTTTATAATGCTGATGTATACATGTTTACCATTTACTGACACATGATACGTTGCTTCTGTCTTTATAATATTATAGTTCCCTGATGATGGCCACAATAGGTGGCCGAAACATGTAGAAGAACATTGTGCAGTAGTTGGATATAAAACTAGTGTGTCGTTTAGTTTTTTTTTATTTGTGACGTAACGTTTTCCATATTTTGACACAGTGGCACTCCAGCTCCTCAAATAAGGGCAAGACTGTGGAACTGGAATACTCGTATTTCCACGTACTGTTCTTAAAAATGTGTGTCAAGTGTGTTTTAGCTTGTATCTAATAGGTATTTTTTTAATGTGAAATGTTCTAATAATAGCAAATGTAGTGTCACACAATGACACGAAACAGTATGCAAGATTTGGACTCCACTGTAGATTTACGAAAGAATGACAGTCTGCCAGAAATAATTTTGTGTAATTTTTAATAAAGGCAAGCAATAAGAAAATTTTTTTTTTTACTCGTATCGTGTTCCTGGGCCCATAAATGATTGCAATTGTGGCATGCAACTTAACACAGCTATTATATTGACATGCAACGTATCAGGTTGTTTTGGTAACTGATACACACCGTGCTACATGTTTCGGCCGGAAAACATAATTTTTCAAGAGATATCCAGAACTGAAAAGCAAACTAGATAAAACAGGCCCGCAACATGTTGCCATCATCACAGTGTTATTTTGCACGCGGAAACATTTGGGATAAGGAAACGTCTTTTAAACTTTTGCCTGGCCGAAGTAATTTTGAAAACTCATGAGCTGTTTATTTATAGAAACATACAGTATTTTGTAATTATTTTCGTAAAATGTGCTAAAAATAGTAATGCCCTAGCTTAGGTTCTTAATTGCATTTTTAAATATTTTTTTTTCCTATTATTATCAGTATATTTTTCACACTGTTGACACCGTGCATCTTCGTCATATTAAATTAAGTTATAGACCAACTGATGCACTTTTAAAGCACTTTTTAAGTAGCTTTATTAAAAATGTTAACATAGTACCCCTACACGTGTTTCGATCCTAGGATCATCGTCAGGGGGTTTTTTGCTAAAAGCTACAGTCACTTCAATGACATGGTTTAAAGATTTTAACATACGTTTTATAGTGCCAATGGAATATTTTAAACCATGTGATTGAAGTGACGTAGCTTTTAGCAAAAAAAACCCCTGACGATGATCCTAGGATCGAAACACGTGTAGGGGTACTATTTTAACATTTTTAATAAAGCTACTTAAAAAGTGCTTTAAAAGTGCATCAGTTGGTCTGTAACTTAATTCAGTATATTTTTATTGGTCATGATGTACAGAAATATACTAAGTAAATTACACATATAATCATACTCACATTCATTCATTCATTCATTCATTTTTCATTCACTTTATTAAATTTAATGTTGCCCGCATGCAGGCCAATATTTTCCGAAGTTTCCCTCTCCACACAAACGTCGATTGGAATGCCTGGAGTTGACTTAAAAATGGCTGTCTACTAGCCGAAACACGTAGTTGGCTATATATCTGTTCCCAAAAAAATAGCTGATGTTTGAGAAGTAGAAATGAGGACAGTCGAACTTAACGCTCCGTCTGCCTTAATTTTACACACCACTTCTTTATTTTATTTTTATTCCATACTGTCGATCCATCCCAACTGCCAAATTTAAATTGTCCTTCCCTGTGCTTCATTTAGCACCTCTCAAAAACACTTTTACACTTTATCATGGAATAGCTTAAAATAATTTACAATTCAATTAATATTAGACCCATATTCACCAAATGCTGCTTATGTTGGTCACTAGACTCGTATTGCAGTACCATTTGGTTCAACACCGCTACAACAGAACCCTCCTATCCGGACCATTCCTAGACTGCTCTAACAGTATCCTTAAATTCCAAAGTATTTACACCTTAACGACACAACAGCTAAATTTGGCATAGACAAAGGCATGTTTTCATTCAAAATTAAATGAGTATCTGCCAAACACAACAAAATTATATTTATTATATGGAACTCGTGTTTCGACCTATTTCAGGTCATCCTCGGGTTCACAATTTGTCTTTGTTTTAAGGACCAATTGTGAACCTGAGGATGACCTGAAATATGTCGAAACATGTAGTTCTGTATAATAGAATTTAGTTGTGTTTGGACAGATATTGATCTAATTTTTGTATATTAACAAACACAACGGGATGACGTTCATTAAAAAACCATGTTTTCGTGTTTTCACAAACTTAAATGAGAGGGAGTCACTTTTGGCATCAATAAACGCAATCGGTATATATGGGTTTAGTGAGCGGTCGACCCACTGCATATTTCTGTATTTAGAAACTTTCTGGCACTGTTCACTAGCAGGTAATTTCATTGCTTTTAAACTTGAGTGATCCTAAATGCAGAGTAATATCTGATACGGCCGATCGCTTACTGGCATCGTGGGTTCGAATCCCGCCTAGGGCATGGATGTCTGTCTTTGTGAGTGTTGTTTGTTGTCAGGTAGAGGTCTGTGCGACGGGCTGGTCACTCGTCCAGAGGAGTCCTACCGACTGTGGTGTGTCTGAAGTGTGTGATCGTGAAGCCTCGACGAAACGAGGAAGCCTAGGCCCCCAAGGGGCTGTTGAGCCGTAGGAAAAAAAAAATCTGATACGTGATGTTGAACACACCTATTGCTTGATATTAAATTTCAATTGCTAGGGTTGGTAGAGCAATGAGGAAGGAGGGGGGGGGGGAAATCTTGAGGTCACTGAAGCCAGATACGTCATAAGCAGTGGCGAGGTTCGAGTGGACACATCAATTGAAACGGGTAAGTGCGGGTGTGTTTGCTGCTAATCATCAGTTGAATTAAATTGAAATTACCTTTTATTAAAAAAGATAAATAGTACACATTAATGTTAATTTTGTCACTTAGCGATTCATGTTAAATGTCACGGTTAATTTTGTAATTCTGCATAATGTGAGAATTTACACACGGCAGTTCCAATGTATATAATATATATATATATAATTTTTTTTTTTTTTTTTTTTTTTTTTGACTAAGGTTACTACTATAATTTCTCGACTTTATGTTACACTTAATGTTACACTTTATGTTATACTTAATGTTATATATTTTCCCGGACCTTAACCCAGCCCCTTGTACAATGTGTACCGGGCCTCTTCGCCGGGCGTAAATCGGCCGTGGCATGACGCTGACCAGACACCCCCTGCTAGCGCCGTGGTAGAGTATGGATAGAGCTATACCTCTACCTCCCTCTGTGCCTGCTTGGCATGTTACGGGACAGGTTGTCGGATCTTAATCTTAGTCTTAACTAGGGGTGCACAAATTCCTGGCGGCAGGCCCCTCGGATAATACATTTTGTATGATGGCGCCTAATATTCTCGAGTCTGAAAATTTCAGGTTACTCCTACATTTTTCAGAAAATGTGTGGAACTTTGTGTAAGCCTATGTAAAAATTTATTTAAGAGACGGTTATATAGGGCTGTGAACAGGTTGCTACTGTTAACCAAAGAATATAAATTGAAATTTTTGAAAACAGCTGTTGATAAAAATGTTTTTACCTTACATTGATGATTTAAAACGGTGAATATGAGTAGTATTTAAGATCAAATTTCGGGGCAAACTTAGCGCATTGCAGTAGGAAGTGGTGAGATTCCAGTGGGCACCAAGATCCCATGACTGATGAAATAATTACCAGCTGGCAGGGCTTCGTATTCCAAAAGGACTCGAATCTCTATCCATATCACTGTGACAATCAAATTTTGCAACACTCACGATTATTTAAGGCTAATCATGAGGCAGTTTAGTGAAAAAAAAAATTTTCAATTACATAACTGGACATTTTTTATTGTCTGCAAGCTATGTAATAAATGTCGTTAAGCGTGTAAGAGAAATATTTTAATACGATAGCCAATGACTTGAACTGTCGCACAATATATATCATATACAGTAAGTTCCAAGAGAAATTAAGCAGTGAAATTCAGTTTTTTACACAACAAATGCACATACAAAAAAAACACTCTTTTGTAGTTTTATTAATATAGGTTATTAATATATATTATATATTATATTATATATATTATATATTAAATATATTAGATATTATATTATATATTTATATATTAATATATATAGATATTATATTATATATTAATATATATTAGATATTATATATATATTAATATATATTAGATATTATATTATATTATATTATATATTAATATATATTAGATATTATATTATATATTAATATATATTAGATCAATTATTATATAGACATTAATATTACTACAAAAGAGTGTTTTTTGTATGTGCATTTGTTGGTGTAAAAAACTGAATTAGCGAAAAATGCACGGTGAAAGCAATATAAAATTTATAAGCACTGAAATGTTTCAACGTCTGCATATTTTCTCTCTGAATATCCTGTATATCTCAAGGGGGTGGACGGTATTCAACATATTAGTACAAGAATTAAGATGAGGTTCTCAAAGCGGGATTATGATGAGTCACGTCTTCTGGAAGACATAAATCTTTATCATTACCGCTATGAGAAATCAAATATGACAGACACGAATTATTTTGTGATTACTAATGTGCATGCCTTCAAGATTCGCGTCTTATATATGTTTACTCAGATCTTGAAACTGTTTTTATTATAGACAAACCAGTGATGGAGACGAATTGTGACGTTCGGAGAGACGAAACTGTGGACGATGCTGATCAGGGGTCAGAAGGTCATGTGGGGGGTCCAGGACATCAGGCAGAAGGACCACTGCGAGTCAGCGATGGAAGTATGTACCTTCTTTATATCTGGTCTCCTCCCGCGTTCTTTATTTTTCTCCTGGATATTTC
This sequence comes from Reticulitermes speratus, assembly GCA_021186555.1. NCBI lineage: Eukaryota > Metazoa > Arthropoda > Insecta > Blattodea > Rhinotermitidae > Reticulitermes > Reticulitermes speratus. Next base: position 5,921,411 of record JAJKFL010000012.1, on the reverse strand, counting down.
CACCGCTGTTTTCTGCTTATTTCTATCTTCTCCTCCTACCCCTCCCCTTCCTCCACTCCTCCTCCCCCTCCTCATCCTATATCCTCTTCTTATTCTCAGTAGTGATCATTCTTGCGTATTTTGTACTCCCTTTTGTAAGTATTTGTTGTTCGTACGGTTTTGTACATAGCTATATTCCTCCAAATGTTAGTAATTTTGCCCTACCACACAGCAGTTTCATACAGCAGTAACGCTGTCACGTGCATTCAGGAGTGTCTGTGATTAATTCCGCTCACAGGCGAAAATTCCATTTGGGGACTTTAGGGTTTCCGTCGGTAAAAGTGTTCGAATATACAAAGTGTCCCTTTTATCGTGTCCCTGGACACGGCAGCTGGCACGGCATGCCCCGGCGGATGCAGACTTTCTATGTGATAACACTACCGCTCTCACGGACACGATACAATAGACAGTCTGTAAGTTAAAGATAGGCCAATTTTACCACGTTTCAGTCGACTCCCACTAGCTGCATTATTCGTATGTATTCTACCATATCTCGACCACTGATAGGATTGTTTACTGGGGTGCGCCCAGAATTTTTCATTGGGGAGATGACCTTGAGGCTATATATAATTTATGTTTGATTTTAAAAATAATGTTATAAAAATCATGTCATAAATATAATCGTAACATAACATTGTTCGTAACTGCATTTATATACATACAAATATAAATACCTGTTCCATGACTCAATCACCTGATTTAAATCACAGGGTTTAATGTTTTTGTTTTTTAATTTTCACCTAAGGCTTACTAAATTTTTTAATTTATTTTTCAAAATTCTGATATTCTAATTATAAGCCGATTTCAGTAAAATGTTTGATTTTATGGTATCTGAAAAATATGTTTTTCAAAATTTCTTTTAGGGGGGCTGAGGCAGGCAGCCCTCCTCCCATTGGTGCGCGCCTCAATGCTTACCACTTATAGTATTGTAAAATAAGTAATTGTAAAACAATTGACAACTCAAAACTGCCTAAGTCTGCCTAACTGCGCGGTATAAGGTTTGGGTCTGTGGCCGTTCGCTTGCTGGGATTGTGGGTTCGAATCCCACCGGGGGCATGGATGTCTGCCTCTTGTGAGTGTTGTGTGTTGTCAGGTAGAGGCTCTGCGTCGGGCTGATCACTCGTCCAGAGGAGTCCTACCGAGTGTGGTGTGTCTGAGTGTGTGATCGTGAAGCCTCGATAATGAGGAGGCCTTGGCCCACTAGGGTCAGTTATGTCATTGAGGGGAGAATACAAAAGGTACACGAACTTTACTAGCTGTTTTGTCGCAGGTGACCTCAAGTTTGAAGAAACTTCTGACTTTTAAACTCTACTCTAACCGAGATAAAAATAGAGATGTCATTTTGGCCAGTTTGATATTTGTGCCTGATGAGATTAGAAGCTCCTGAACCCCCCTTCCAGTGTATGGATATACGTTCTTGCACACGAAGCAGTTGACTACGTCTTTCACTTATCGTCGTCATCAAAAATGTAACCGAATATCTGTCACACTGAGGACTGAAACTTTCTTTCATGCATTAACTTGCATTTCCCTTGTTTAAGGATCGACAATATTTTTCCGTCGTAATGTTTCTGGGACACACTGATTCTTCAGTGTCTTGTGCTGCTCTACAGATAGCAACGACTAACTTATTCAACTTCTCTTGCTGACAGATAGCTTGAGATTTGGAAGATATCCAAGGAGAGCGTCATTGATAGACGGTTATCAGAGTTCTCATTGTTCGTGCTAGGCTTCTTGTCTCCCCCATGACTCACGGATGTTGGAATGCAGAATGCTTCCTCCTACATATGCAATGAGTCACGTGCAGGCTGTTGTAAAGAAAATAAATTAACACCAATTGTTTTGGGGTGATTATTCAAAGCTTTTTGTTTACACAATAAAAGACTAGAATTAATAATAATTGTTTTAAGCTGATATCCCAAGTCTTTTCTGTATTCCGCTCTTGCTTATGGATTTCCGCATCCGTATGGGGGTCTACAGTAATTGATGTCGTCCGCTCTACGGAGCGCTGTCCCGCTTCAACGCAGGACTCGCGGCATTGAGTACCGCGGAGCGAGCTGTGTTATCAGTCGCTAGGCAGCATTTCAAAAGTGGTTTCACTTTTAAGATGTACAACTGTAGTATATGACGGAAATGTGCGTTGGGTAGAGCACATAGAAAGACTTGGCTTTTAAAATACTAGTTGCCCACCACGTCTATTGTTGAACGATTCGAAGAAAAATGTCTGGAATTAAATATGGAAGTTTCTGTTAACTCGATAAATTTTGTTGTAATTCCAGACACAGTAGGCTCGGATCGCCCAAGTGATGTCTCCTCCAGCCAACCGAAAGCCTGCGCTGCATCTCAGTGGGATGTGCCTTCGAGCTCAAAAAAAGATCTACCTGCGGAAATCCACTGTCCCACTCAATGCTTACCACAAATGCTTGCAGCTAAAGAAGTGTTAGAAAATGAGATGAAACTACTCGTTGATAAATTAGTTGGCGTCACTAATACTGAAAAGAATTTGCAAGGTGCAAAGAAGAAATTGAAATCTGTGAAAAAGAAGGCTGACCAACATACGAAGACGGGAAAACCTCAAAATTTACCTGCAAAGAATGACCCACATATAAAGAAAGAAACCCCTCAAATGGTGGAAGCTAAGGCTGAGCAATATACGAAGAGTGAAAAACTCCAAAGCTTACCAGCGAAGAATGACCGAGATAAAAAGAAAGAAAGCCGTCAAATGGTACAAGCAAAGACTGATCGAAATGCGAGGAGTGTAATATCTCCGGATATCCAGCAAGAATTCGGAAAAAGAAATACTTCACATTCATTTGATAGAGGAGAAATGCAAAAAATACCGCAGAAATGAGCGTAAAACCAAGAATAATAGACCTCGAGGTCAAATTGAAGGACTTAGTGCCCCTGAGACATTCAAGATTAATGCTGACTTCTTTCTGAAGGAACTAATTCAGGCGTGTGAAATGCTTGAAGGCCTGTGCAATAATACCATATCCGAGCATCCAAATATGGCAGCTACCTTTATGTTGTTTGCTAGGACATCCCCTTTTCGGGCCAGATTTTACTTACATATGGCCGAATTATCCTTCTTGCTGACTGTATCCTTGTCGCAGCTAAGGAGTGCTTTGATCATGCTGACGGATACTGCTGTTAGCATGGATGGAAAGGAAGTCGATCCAAATTATTTGGTGACCGGTGTTATGAATTTGTCGTATACAGTAACGTTATTACAGTTCACGTTTCGGGATCTTTACTCGCAATGCGTGCTTCGTTCATTAACAGATGAGATTCAGGGACCTCAACAAGCAGGCCAGACCACAAAGTATAAGCAAACTGACAGCAAGTCGCGAATAGCAGCGGCGACGCGGCATTTGGATTTAGCTAGTGAGCAGATAAACACGAGCTTTCAGAAAATAAACGCCATTCCTTCGCGGATCAAATGCCTGTATCTTCTAACACAGAACTCCAAGAGAAAGAGGCTAAAGTACGTTTCGTGTTAATTTCAGCAAAGCTCAAGACATTTGGAAATAACTTGTTATCTCTAATTGCTACTATGAAATTTCATATGCGTAAAAATATAAATCAGGTCAGAAAGTTTTAGCTACGTTACGGATATTCGCGTTTAAGACTTAAATACATTTAGTGTTTTATGGTTTCTGACATAATTGGTCTTACTGCTTGGTGTAAGAATTTGACAAAGTTTTATGAAATACTGCTTTAAATAATTTTGTGCTACTTTTGTTTGAAAGTAGAGCTTACATTTTAACTTCACTGCTTTCAAACATTTTTTTTCTTACGTGTTGCTATATATATTCATGAAATAAATGGTTTTAAGATGCCCACCTGAAATTACCTACAAATTAATACGTTCAAGTACAAAATGGTTAAAAGTGACAATTTATAGCGTTTATGTTGTATAGTAGATTCAAACATGGAAAACTATAATCTGGCAAATATATCTATGTATGATTTTAAATAAAAGCAGTTTTAACGAAAAAAAAAAGTGTTCATTTGACCCCGTGCAGACAATTTTTATGTAACTAAAGACACATAACAGTTACAAATTTTCAGGTTTCATAGGCGAAAAACTTTGCAAATTGTGTTCTGCTTTCTGACATCGGGTAATAATGTATGTAGGTGGATACCGACGTTTCGAAGAAACATGCTGCCTCTATGTTCCGGTCCGGACTGGTCTATATTTTATCTCCCCCCCCCCCCATCCCCTTACAACCACCAACAAAGGGAACCACGTTCTGACCCTAATCACTTATCGAACTTGGACCTGATCTTTCAATTCGAGTGATGAAGGCACGACGTTCTACCAACATGTCGGTATACACCACAAGAACACACGGCGCTATAATCCATAAGACCTCAGACCTGATATCTGAAAAGTTTTTCTTTATGAGAAGCTAATAACACTCAGTAAGAGAAGAGCATAGAAGAATTTTGGTGGGCAACTTGAAGGAAGGGTCGACCTCGGTGGACTAGTGGTTAGCGTGCTCGCCATGACCAAGGTTCGCGGGTTCGATCCCGATCGAGGTCGATGGATTTTTAAGGATGATAAAAATCCGGAGCACCACTTCCTTCGGAGGGAAGTAAAGCCGTCGGTCCCATGTAAAGAACCTTACGGGCATGATAAAATGTTGCGTAAGCCAAATTGCTCCATTTCTCATCCAAGTCTCCTGACTGGCTCTGGCGTGCACATCAGGATCCATAGAACACTAAGCGCGGCTAGCTGGCGGTCACCAGCTGCCATGAATGCGCATGACTTTGTAACCTCGACAGAGGAGGCAAGAGGAGGCCAGGCCCATACAGGGCTGTTGAGCCAAGAATTATTATTAACTTGAAGGAAGGAAGTAACCTGGAAGAACTGGAGTAAATGGGAGAATATTAAAACGGAACTTAAAGACATAGCGCTCTATTATGCAATACTGGCACAAATCAAAAATTTCCTACTTGGAGATAATACTACGATTGAGCAGAGAAATATTATTTTTTAGCTCAATCGCAATGGTGGCACACCTGAAAAAAAAATTGCCCATTTGAAGTTAATACTACGATTGATCTCGAAATTATTATTTGTGAGTTCAACAGTAGTATCCAAAATGGGCAATTTTTTAGTTGTGCTACTATTGTATTCAGTGAGCGGTAGGGTGACCGGACGTGGATTTAATTCATCTGGATCGCGATAGGAGGAAGTAACGGGTACTTTTGAAAATAATGAATCACCGGGTTCCGTAAAATGTTGGGAATTTATTGACTAGCTGAGGTACTGTTAGCTTCTCAACGAGAACTGTGCGCCATGGAGTTATATGATCAAGGGATATACAGGGCATACACAAAAGAATGGTGCGGTTTCAAAGGTGAATAAAGAATTTATGTCTCACATTACACGGGCACAACATACACCGTCAGCGGCGGCAACTGTCCAAGTTTCTCATGCGCTACCAGCAGTTCGCTTCTCATGCTTACTGCGTGGCCGCGGGGCCAGTTTCAAAGATGGCGTTGCAGCAGGAGAAGGCTTTCTGTGTGCTTCGTTTTGAGATGTTTGAGGTCGCCAGATCTTACACCTTGCGATTTCTTTCTTTGGGGGTTCGTTGAAGACAGCGTTTATGTACCACCATTGCCCACGTCCATCCATGAAATTCGTGATCGGATAACGCATGCACTGCAGGCCATTACAGCGGACATGCTACACCGGGTCTGGGATGAGTTTGATTACCGTGTGGATGTGTGTCGTGTGACCCAGGGTGCACACATTGAAGGATTGTAATTATCAAATGAGAAACTTGGACAGTTGCCGCCGCTGACGGTGTATGTTGTGCCCGTGTAAGATGAGAAATAAATTTTGTATTCACTTTTGAAACCGCACCATTCTTTTGTGTATGCCCTGTATGTCCCACATTGCATGGAGAAGAGTCGTCAAATCCTTGACCCTTCTCCTCATGTACGTAGCAGTAATTAATTTTATTCTGCAGCTCTGGTGCCCCTGAAATGGCTAGCCTTAGTACTGTAAAAGTTAATTATGATTTACGTTAAAATGGGTTGTCAGTGCCTTCAAGCTGGTGTTAGAAACATACTTAAAGGATTGAGAAACAATATTTTAAACTTATAACGAATGGATTGCGCAGACGAATTCCGTGGAAAAAAATTATTAAATACGTGCTAACATTCGTGAGAAGTCGGGATAGCTCAGTCAATATAGTAACTAGTCTACAGGTTTGAAGCCTGAGGAATTGCGGTTCGATTCCTAGCTGGGGCAAGACACTTTTTTTTTCAAAGCTTCCACGCTGTTTCCGGGGCCCAGCAAGCCTCCAGTGGGTACCGGGGCTCTTTACCCGGGGGCTCTTTACCCGGGGCGTGAAGCTGACCACCCACTCCCATCTCGTGCGAGATTGAGAAGTGGAGCTATAACACAACTCCGTCGTGTTGCCTGAATGGCTTGCACAAGTGGAAAATTTACCTAATATCTATAATCTTAAAAATGTATATAACACTACTGCTAATGTGTGAAAGCGAAGAGATATTCTGTAATCCCAGAGGTGTTCTGTTTTAGATAAACTAAATTTCTAAGATTAGTATGAAGTCTCACGTTGTAATAAACTTTCATTTCACACGCTAATACTTACATGCGATAGTTATCCAACTGTTAAGAAGACCGATTTACACTTTGAAATAATAAGCAATTAATACTAATGGTTGTCTGTTATTGAGCTCATTAAATCAATTTTTGTTTATGAATAATTTGCAGTTGTAGCGTGATAGAGCGTTGCACTGAACAATAAAGGAAAGTGGCTTTAAATGTAGCCTAAATTTTAACAGGAATTTATTTTCGTGCATATTGGCGTATGAACTGCTATGACCTACGATAAGACAAGGAAACTGAGTTTGTGTTTGCGGATCGAATAATGATCCCTCGGTAAAGTTTTTGTTTATTTAAAAGACAAATTTTAACAGTTCAATAAAATCACTAAATGTCCACATAATAAACTGTGTTACTATTGAACCTAAATAAAGTATGTTCAACATAAATTATACGTACACGTAACTTCTATCTACAACGCTCTGTCTTAAAAATACTTCTTCGTTCACAGATAAATATTAGCATTATTTGATTATTTGACCCAAATATAAAGGCACTACGATTATTCGAAACGTCGTTAAATATTTACCAGTTGACACCCTGTAACATCGCAGAAGACTTAAATTTTAATTTTTGTTTCCCATCTCCGCCTCCACCACTTCCCACCAAATTTAAAGGATGGGGAGGCAGGGGATTTTAACCCGTAAGCCCGGTCACTAAACACGACCCTAGCGACGTGCTGACGTACTAAGTGGCTTATATACTGTCCTAGTAAGGATATTTCACCGATCGCAGTGGCCGTGCGGTCTAAGGCGTGGGTCTACGGCCGCTCGCTTACTGGGATCGTGGGTTCGAATCCCACCGGGCATGGATGTTTGTGTTGTGTTATACGGAGTATGGAACATTAGTGACATGAAGGACGAAAAGGATTTAATACAGTACAAAAGTGGATCAAAGGGGAAAACCCCGGACAGACAAAAAAAAAAATCCACCGGTGGCATGTGTGTTGTGTTGTTGTCAGGTAGAGGTCTCTGCGACGGGCAGGTCCCTCGTCCAGAGGAGTCCTACCGAGTGTGGTGTGTCTGAGTGTAATCGTGAAGCCTCGAAATGAGGAGGCCCAGGCACCCACAAGGGGCTGTCGAGCTATAGAAAAAAAAAAGAGAAATTGGTATAGTAACTTGTGCAGTACCATGTCACATTTACAAGCCTGAAATTCAAAATACACGAAGGTGTAATTTTACCTCTTATTCATATCCAATTCAGTTTGTGTCCGTCGTTATTTATCCTATATTGCTTCATTTTCAACAAAATAAAGGCTTTAAGGATATCTGTATATTATTAAAAGGGATATGGCAAGGTGATTGTGAATTTAATATAGTAAGAGAAATTGGTAGCCGATCCCAGTGGCCGCGCGGTCTAAGGCGTGGGTCTGCGGCCGCTCGCTTACTGGGATCGTGGGTTCGAATCCCACCGGGGGCATGGATGTCTGTCTGTTGTGAGTGTTGTGTGTTGTCAGGTAGAGGTATCTGCGTCGGGCTGATCACTCGTACAGAGGAGTCATACCAAGTGTGGTATGTCTGAGTGTGTGATCGTGAAGCCTCGAAAAATGAGGCGGCCTAGGCCCCCAAGGGGCTGTCGAGCCATTGGTAAAAACAAAAAGTAAGGATATTTCTTGCCTTCAACTTTAGGAACAGGTAAGACACTTTTATTTCCGGCTAGTGATCATGAATGCGTCCACTAGAGAATAGCAATTATTTTACAAGGGTGGTAACGCTATGGCATAGGAGGGGAGAGGAGACAGTGTTGTGGTTGATGAGACTGAAGCACTGTACCTCGTAGACAGTGAGGAGGTTGCAGTGTACACGGCAGTCGCAATGGGTAAATATCGAGCATCTTGTATTGTGTCATAGGCGTGTGCATGCTTACGTTCAATTTCGAAGAATTTAAAATAATATTTTAATAATTACATAGGTATTATATTAATTTTGGAATTACATAGATATTGTGTTTGTAAACACATGTGAACACTTGTTACACGTTGTACTCTTACAGATTTTATCCGGTTTCTGTGTCCGGATATTATTCACCGCCTTTCCCATTTGTTTATATTACATCGTACTTTTATTGGCCATTTTGTATGTTTATGAAATCGGGTCTTCTGGCTCGATGGAAGAATATAAACTGCATGCGCCTGACGACGAATTTTTCGTGAAAATGTCTGTAGAGAGCAGGAATTGGATAATGTGACCAGCAAGCATATTAATGCGAAGCGTTACACTTCAATTTAAGCAGCTTACACACATACATACATACATACATACATACATACATACATACATACACACGTACATACACACATAATACACACATAGTACATACACACATATATACATACGTACATACATACATACATACATACACACATATATACATACGTACATATACATACGTACATATACATACACACATACGTACATACATACATACATACATACATACACGTACATACATACATACATACATACATACATACACACACGTACATACACACATACATACACACAAGTACATACACACATATATACATACGTACATACATACATACATACACACATATATACATACGTACATATACATACGTACATATACATACACACATACGTACATACATACATACATATACAATACACACGTACATACATACATACATACATACATACACACACCACACACACGTAACATACACACATATATACATACGTACATATACATACGTACATACACACATAGGTACATACATACATACATACATACATACATACATACACACACGTATATAACACATATCATACAATACATACATACATACATACACACGTACGTACTACATACATACATACATACACACGTACGCACGTACCTACATAAATACATACATAATACATACACACATACATACTACGTACATACATAATACATACATACACACATACATACATACATACACACACGCATATAAAAATATGCATAAATACATACATGCATAAATATATACACAGCATACATACGTACTGACACACGTAGTACAAACGTACATATATATATATATGTACGTAAATATATACATACATACATACATACATAACATACATACATACATACATACATACTTACATACATATACGAATAAAGAATACAATTCACATGCCTGCTACATGTTTAGTCTTCAGAGAGCTATGCATTTAACGTACTTCAAGATAATTTGTCACAACTTTGGAGGCACATATTTATTATAGGGGCAGTTTGTCTTCCTAAACATGCGCACAGACACTATTATAGGCCTCGCTGCTTTGCCGTATCCAGATTTTGTGTGAACGTAACAACGTCACGAACTGTCTGTTGCTCAAACACTGATTGCGGTATGTCCATTGGCTGTGTGGACCGACTGGTATGTTGGCTGTGGGACGAACTGGCCGCCCCAGAGCGACAACGGACAGGCAGACATAGTATTTTTTGAACACCGTCTTCTGCGATGTGACTTCATATACCTGATGTAAAATTACCAAAATTTCGGAGTTACCGTCTCTCCCCATCTACAATGTAGAGCTTCAATGAAAATAGATGCAATAGGTTCTTCCGAAACGTTGGCATTTTTTTTGACAGACTAAATGGCATCATATTTCAGAGCACAGTATTTTTCCTAATAAAGGAAGTGAGAACACATAACACATCATGGCGGACTATTTCTTTCTTTCGTTACTGTCAGACAGTGTGACTGTCGTAGCCTGTGTATCGAAGTGTTCATAATTACGTGTCATGTACAGCAACATAATACGTGTCATGTACAGCAACATAATTACGTGTCATGACAGCAACATAATTACGTGTCATGTACAGCAACATAATTACGTGTCATGTACAGCAACATAATTACGTGTCATGTACAGCAACATAATTACGTGTCATGTACAGCAACATAATTACGTGTCATGTACAGCAACATAATTACGTGTCATGTACAGCAACATAATTACGTGTCATGTACAGCAACATAATTACGTGTCATGTACAGCAACATAATTACGTGTCATGTACAGCAACATAATTACGTGTCATGTACAGCAACATAATTACGTGTCATGTACAGCAACATAATTACGTGTCATGTACAGCAACATAATTACGTGTCATGTACAGCAACATAATTACGTGTCATGTACAGCAACATAATTACGTGTCATGTACAGCAACATAATTACGTGTCACGTACAGCAACATAATTACGTGTCACGTACAGCAACATAATTACGTGTCACGTACAGCAACATAATTACGTGTCACGTACATCAACATAATTACGTGTCACGTACAGCAACATAATTACGTGTCACGTACATCAACATAATTACGTGTCACGTACAGCAACATAATTACGTGTCACGTACATCAACATAATTACGTGTCACGTACAGCAACATAATTACGTGTCATGTACAGCAACATAATTACGTGTCATGTACAGCAACATAATTACGTGTCATGTACAGCAACATAATTACGTGTCATGTACAGCAACATAATTACGTGTCATGTACAGCAACATAATTACGTGTCATGTACAGCAACATAATTACGTGTCATGTACAGCAACATAATTACGTGTCATGTACAGCAACATAATTACGTGTCACGTACAGCAACATAATTACGTGTCACGTACAGCAACATAATTACGTGTCACGTACAGCAACATAATTACGTGTCACGTACAGCAACATAATTACGTGTCACGTACAGCAACATAATTACGTGTCACGTACAGCAACATAATTACGTGTCACGTACAGCAACATAATTACGTGTCACGTACAGCAACATAATTACGTGTCACGTACAGCAACATAATTACGTGTCACGTACAGCAACATAATTACGTGTCACGTACAGCAACATAATTACTGTCACGTACAGCAACATAATTACGTGTCATGTACAGCAACATAATTACGTGTCATGTACAGCAACATAATTACGTGTCATGTACAGCAACATAATTACGTGTCATGTACAGCAACATAATTACGTGTCATGTACAGCAACATAATTACGTGTCATGTACTGCAACATAATTACGTGTCATGTACAGCAACATAATTACGTGTCATGTACAGCAACATAATTACGTGTCATGTACATCAACATAATTACGTGTCATGTACATCAACATAATTACGTGTCATGTACATCAACATAATTACGTGTCATGTACGTCAACATAATTACGTGTCATGTACGTCAACATAATTACGTGTCATGTACAGCAACATAATTTTGTATTTCATGTACAGCAACATAATTACGTGTCATGTACATCAACATAATTACGTGTCATGTACAGCAACATAATTACGTGTCATGTACAGCAACATAATTATCACTCTCACACAAGCCTGATATTTTGTCGTATCACATGCCAGTTTACTATTCACTGCCCAATTCATTTTAATATTATCATCTTCACTGATAACCTAAAAATTATTTCTGCCCATCAGAATTTGCTGTTAACATTTTATAGGGATGTCACTTTATAGAATCTTGATACAAAGGTATGTCGAAGTCCTATTCAAATAAATTTTGCGTGTTAAACTGAAGAAGGTTGGCATGAGAATAACGCCCTATGTTTCTAATAAAAATGCTTCTAAGTGCTTCCGCACAGTCGGAATGAATGATCAGTGGTATTAATTACCTTGTTTATGAATATTCGCCACTTCACAGCTGTTTCTCATTTCAGATAAGCCAGTGAAGCAGACGGAGCCGGAACGACAAGGAGACAGAAGTGATAGAGATGCCGATCGGCCCTCAGAAGGTCACTTGGAGGGCACTGGGAATCAAGCAGGGGGACCAATGCCAGGTACAGGTGAAAGTGTTTTCATCTTTGTTTGTCTTGAGGCTTTCGGAGAGGTGCTGTACAGGTTCTTCTCGGATATGAAGCCGCCTCACTGTGTTGTCGGTTCCCGACGTTTCGGCACAAATTATTGGCCTCATCTTTCGTCATGTCTTCCACTTCCTTACACTTCTCCCCATCCTTCGACTCTTTCGTTTTCTCCTCCTCCTACTATATTCTTATATTTCACGTAGCTTGTATTCCTTGTTTATTCCGTCCTCCTTTCTTCTCAATGTTTATCGCGGTTGCTTGTGCATATGTTACGTAAAGTAGCGTTTCTTACGTTTAACGTGATCCATATTCCGTGCAAAAGATTGATTATATAGTATAGCAGCAAATTGCACAATCATTAATAAATAGTCATTTGTCACTTATGTTCCTACTACATGTTTCGACCTCTACAAGGTCATCGTCAAGGAGGTGTATTCAAAGGCATACAAGTGTAGAAAATTCCGTCAAAGATGTACGTGTGTAGAGTTAATATACAGTATTGTTAATGTTATTAAAATGTTTCAAATATAAATCAGTTAAGAAATTTTTTTACAGTTCTAAACAATATTTTATCTTCCTTCTTTCTTCTTCTTCTTCCATTGGCGTTACAGCCCGAGATGAGCCAAAGCCTCCTCCTTTCGGAGGTTTCTATGGTCATGTGCGTTGATGTAGCGGGTGACCAGCCCACTAACCGCACAAGTTCCACTCAATCCTGATGTGACTGCCCAGAGCCATCTGGCAGGCAGTCAGGAGACTTGGGTGAGAAATGGCCGCTGAATTTTGCCGAACGGGCACTACTAGTCATATTTTATCTTCCACTGCCGACAAACATCTGTGTCAATTTTTGTCACATTCATTCAAAGTGAATATCCCTGTGTTGTCTGGTTGGTGTTCATGCCACGGCGAGTCACTTGAGTACCGTAATTTTAGTTCACAATATTTCATCTTAAATCTATATATGCACATCTTTTAACAGAATTTGCTGTACTTTGCATTCTTTTGCATATACACGTACCACCCTGATGATGACTTTGCATAAATCGAAACATGTAGGAGAAACACAAGTGACAAATTATTATTTATTGTTCATTTTGCAATTTGTTGCATCAAATACGGTACGACCCTGAACCTCCTGGTGTGATGCTAACCGACCCACCGTCTCCTAGCGCCAATGATGTGAATGGGTTGGAGCTATACCTCTGCTTCCGCTCTGTGCCTGCATAGGCATGTCATGGGGTGACCTTTACCTTTACTCTAAACTTTAATGCTCATCGGACCAAGTTGAGTAGATTTCAGCTGTATTTTTCGGCTGAGGATGGAGACCAATTCTGCCCCCAAATGTACGGTTATTTTTAATTTATTTTTAACACCAGATGAACAAGGCCAGTGAAATAGTCGACCTCAGTTATAGCGTCATGAAAGGGACTGAATATTTTGTGTTGTTATAAACGAGTGTCGTTATAACCGAGAGTATAATGTTATGGCCAACAGTGAGGAATTAATTGGTACCACAGAATATCTGACGTTATAGTCGAGGTCTTCTTTCTTTCTTTATCGTGTCCGGTACTAGTCCGATGTTGGAAGGATTAGCCGTCTATTAAATAGACGTTTCCAGGGGACGCCATCAATGGTATTTTCCAATTGGCACAGTCACAGTATCATTGCACTCGTGGAGGCTCCTTCCTTGTCCCCCAATAGTCGAGGTGTCGCATTAATGGATATCGTTATAACCGGGGTCGACTGTAAATTATTCCAAACGTGATACACCATCGTCGGAATCGTACAGAAATGTAAAAGGGGGCTATGTTCAGGTGGATAATAACTTCAACGATGAGCATCTTAAATATCGTTTCGAAGTTACGTATCGTGTCACCAATCTGAAGGCTAAATCAAGGGCTGTTTCTGGTTAGAAATAAATATGAAATACCTTCTGTTATAGAGTGGCTTCCTGCAATACCGACCGAATGCAGGGCCCTCAAATAAATATGTTTTTAAATATGTTTATAAAGACTCTGTTGTAGCTCAGTCGCTATAATGAGCAGGCTGCGAGCTGGAATATCGAAGGATAGCGGTTTGATTACCAGTATGGGCAAGGATTTTCTCTACTCCTTTCTCTAGTGCCGAAGTTAAGAGTGAGTGGATGTATACCTCCAGTCCCTCCTGCGCCTTCGTGGCGTGCAAAAGGGCATATTTTACGTTTACGAACGTTAATTCGATCGCACAGAAAACAATTACTTATAATGTTCTTAATCCCAGGTCATACTGAGATATCTGGACACGTGACTCCTTCGGCGGATAACTACGCAGATTTTCAGCAAGAGCCTACCGGGCGACGGATTGAAAAACTTTGTCAAGACGATTATGAAAATACTGAAGACTTGGAAGGTCATGGTGCTATGCTTCGCGGTTTGGTAGAACTGGAGGATGTAAGCGAGTCCCCTGTCCTTCAAACGAGTCCCCAAGCTCCGAGCGAACAAGATGCTATTTCTTTTGAACACCGCATTAAACGCATACAAGAATTGATTCAATTACTCCAAGTTATGGATGATTCGGAAAGTGAGTGGCAATTATCATCGTCCGAATCAACACGAGAGCCTAACAGATTGAATATTCAGACAGATGCGTCGAAACAACATCAAACTGTACCGAAAACGTCGAGTGAACGGGAAATTGACGTTAACAGAGAGCCTTACACACAGAAGGACGTATCTGAAACACATGATAGACAACGTAAGGACGGAATTTCAGCCAGGAAGGACACCAAATTTGAAGAAAGTAGCCCTGAAATAGGTTCTGCCACGTTCTGGGCTAAGGAATTGCTTGACGCTTGTAAACTTTTAAAGCTCATGTGCGATCATTTTGTCTCTGCACAGCCCAATATTTCAGGTACGTTCTTGAGATTGACCAGCACTTCCCCGGCCTTAACAACTTTCTACTTACGTCTGGCTGACGTGTACTTCGTGCTGTCAGCATTCTCGTCTTTGCTACTTTCAGCTATTGCAAACATAACGAGCGAATTTTCACTTTCACATATAATGGAAATTGAGCCCCAGTATTTGGTAACCACTATTAAGAAATTGACCCACGTTTACGCAAAAATGGAATCTGAGTTTCAGGCCGTGTACACGACCACCGTTTATCATGCCTTGTCGGCCAAGAGCTATCAACGAGTCGCTGAGCTGAAACGACATGAACAAACTGGGAATCAATGGTTAGTAAATGGAGTATTCAGACAGCTGAACGTGGCAAAAAAGCATTTAACAATGGTCTCCGAGAAACTACACAAATTTTGTGACCCAGACAACGAGTTTCTTCAAGAATCTTCAAGCGATCAGCCAGATTTTGAAACAGACTCACAACAGCCTTCTGTGAAAGAAAGATTCCGGATAGTTGGGCAAAAGCTCTGTTTTCTTGAGGAAAGACTGTCGCTTCTGAAACAAGTGCTGAAAACTACACGCAACGCCAAATAAGTCAGTCCAATTTCTGTTCTTTTTTTAATGCACATTTGCAACCGAGCACAGTAATTTGCACTTTTTTCCCTTGTCTGTGACGCAATTCACTGTGTTACTTTGTATAACAATTTGGCACTGTTTTATGTAACCATGATTTAAATATTTTTTTTACTAAGCTCGATAAAAATTGGAATTCAGCAGTAGAATTCCTGCCTTTAAAAAAAATTTCATTCTTTTTAAACATATTTTCTGTTATGGTGTGTAACTGAGCTATTTTATAAATGTTTTACGTGAAAATCAATAAACTAACCAACTTACACACTTAATAAAATACATTGAGAAGCAATTATAAAACTCCTACATGTTTCGGCACCGGGGTGCCATCATCAGGGAGTTATTCTGAACGAAGGAGTAACAGAGCCAACAGCTAATCTAGATATTGTGTCTCCCTTCTTAAAATGATTAAAATATTAACCTTTTAAAGGCTTAAGAGCTGCTTTATGCATCAACAGTTTTAACATTCAACAATCTACATTCTGCCCACACTGCATTTATGTGTATTGTATTTATATCACAACAAACAGCGACTTTTGCCTTATATAAAATAAATTGATTTGTTTTTTAACCGAGATGAAAAGTGTTTACTGCGCGGTACGAACTGGGTCTTTAAATGAAACAGTTTACGCTTCGTCTTTAAAGGGTTAAAATTCTGAAATATACAAAGTTAATAATCATAAAATTACAATGTTGTAAATTTAATATTTTTTTAAAGTAAGCCAGTCTTTCCAGGTAGAAGTTTCCCGCTGTTTACACTCTGTACGATGCATGTATACAAACATCTGTCTCGATGTATATGATCCAAAGAGATCTCGTCGTGGCAGGTACGACACACTTCACACGCCCGATCAATACATACAATACCAAGAATGGGTATCCAAACAACAAGTATCTCAATGAAACCTCATTGTTGAAGGGTTTAATCCAGGTTACCTTGTGGACTGAACGACCGGAACGTGAAGCTAGCCACAGGTCGTCATTTGGCTGCCCGTTAAACCGTTCATGTCGTACTGGCACAAAGACACTGTTACATTACCTCGTTAGTGCCTTATACTTGCCTCTGGGAACCATTCCAGGCCATTATTTAATTTACACAATAATTTACGTATTACGCATGCTTCGTTTATGTAAAGACGCCTTCCATGCATCACATTGTACTGTGACCCATATCATTGGTCACTTCCTGTTGGCTCGCTCATAATGTATTCAATTTCTCGACTACCACCGTGACAACACAGTGTTCATCATTTGGTAACCCCTAGAAATAATGTAAGTGGCACAAAGTCAAAACTAATATTATTATCATATATTATTATTTTACACTCCTTTTCTATTCCCCTGTAAACCCATATAATGCTAGTAGCTTAGTGATTTTGCTTTCCCATTTGCATCGAGTTTTCAATAAGCACTTACCAATATTTTTACGTGTGTTTCTTTTGGATAAGTTAAAATTATCCAATAAGCCACATCTTCATTCATATTCAACCATAAAAGTCCTACCTCAGTTCTTTTTTTCTGAAAATTTTAATAATACAGGGCATACACAAAAGAATGGTGCGGTTTCAAAAGTGAATAAAAAATTTATTTTTCACCTTACACGGGCACAACATACACAGTCAGCGGCGGCAACTGCCCAAGTTTCTCATTTGGTAATTACAATCCTTCAATGTGTGCACCCTGGGTCACACGACACACATCCACACGGTAATGAAACTCATCCCAGACCCGGTGTAGCATGTCCGCTGTAATGGCCTGCAGTGCATGCGTTATCCGATCACAAATTTCATGGATGGACGTGGGCAATGGTGGTACATAAACGCTGTCTTTAACGAACCCCCAAAGAAAGAAATCGCACGGTGTAAGATCTGGCGAACGGGGTGGCCAAGGGAGAAGGTTCTTGTCTCCATTTGCAGCAGCACGTCCGATCCAGCGCTGTGGAAGAACACGATTGAGAAGCACTCGTACATTCCTGTGAAAATGGGGGGGAGAAGCGAACTGCTGGTAGCGCATGAGAAACTTGGACAGTTGCCGCCGCTGACGGTGTATGTTGTGCCCGTGTAATGTGAGACATAACGTTTTTATTCACTTTTGAAACCGCACCATTCTTTTGTGTATGCCCTGTATAGATATGTTGACATCGTAAGTTTGGCCAGTTATATTTATTAGGACACCTTCCATTGTCACAACATACAACACCACACCAACTCTTGAGGGTTATTTAGGTACATAATCGCTGTTGATTGTAAGGATTATGTAGAACACATAAATAAATACATAACACTCTTTGGGCAAAGTTTAGAATTTTTAATGTTGAATCTCATTTCAAGGTTTAATTTTGCTTTTATTTACCAGATACAGAAGCCTTAAAAATAACAATTCACCATTCAGAATGTTGGTAGATGAAGTATAGTATGGATCTCATTACAATATACACTTTATTTTAAAACCTCTTTCGACTTTTCAAATATTCGACCACATAAATGAAAATAATCTCTGTCTTCTAGCAGTATAACCTGTCTTACGATTAACTTCTCACAATTTTGTTTGAAGCTAAACGTAGAGACCAATTAGGCACGTAAATCTCCTATAAAATTTCTCCAAGATGCATGTTGCTGATTTCATTCTTCATGCGCGAACGCACGCAAAATAAAAACTCCTGGAAATTATTTTTATACATTTAGGCAACAAGAAAAATGTACTGCATTTTTAAGACATGCTGCATAATCTCTTGTTTTATTTTCCATAAAATGTCGTTTATTTCATAATTTTATCTGTTTCTGTTCAAATAATACTCGCATCTTTCATAAACCATGCGCTAAAATTTAAATACCAACCCTCTCACTTTAAGGTTCAGATGGAGTAACCTTAGATATTTCAACTTTCGTGTACATGTTTCCTTCTTCATCAAGTAACTTCCTAACGACGTCATAATGCAACTTCAGACACTTACCATCTGTGATTATGTCTTCATTGTCTACCTTACAGTTACTAGTAACATAACAAGCAGTGACCATCTCATTTCCATCTTTTGAAAGGATTGAAATCGAACTCCTGTATTGTTTTGCATACACCTCCGGTCCAATGTATTTCACAAACCCGTAGTAATTTTTATCCTGACCTCTAAACTGTACATAAAATATTTCTCCAAACGTAATAATCACTTCATTATATAGCCCTGTGGGAGATAACCCAGCTTTCTTTCTTCTATATGCTCCAGTACTTTCGCAGATGTCATCTTTATGGCTGTTTAAGAGATGATCTTTCATCTCTGACAAGGTGCCTTTCCAAGAACATCTTTTGCGTCCTACTAGGACAACAGGACAATTGAAGTCACCATAGCGACAATTTTCTTGGTGGTCTAGTATGAGATTTACAGGAAGTGAATCTTGACATCCCTTCGCCCTGTAGATGCACGGATATGCCACGTGTCGGGCGAGGGCCTCCAGTGTCAAATTCGTGCCTCTAAGATATGGTTCTTGACAATTGACGCATCTCTTCACTTTCACCCGGCACCGCTGGCAGATGTTATGTCCATTCTCACAGAATGATATCGGTGGTACCATATATTGCTTACAGCATGGACACTTCAGGGCTTCCAGAAGTCCTTCGCTCATATCCTTTGTTAAGTTTTCCATTGTGCATGTCATAAAGACGGAATGAACTCGTCGCTCGGAATCCTGTTTAAATAATTGCATTTTTATTACTTAATTTTTTAGAGCGCAATGAAACATATGAGTTTTAAGTTTCATAATAATATTTTTTCCCCCCCAATGGCTCGACAGCCCCTTGGGGGCCTAGGTCGCCTCATTGTACGAGGCTTCACGATCACACACTTTAGACACACCACATTCGGTAGGACTCCTCTGGACGAGGGATCAGCTCGTCGCAGAGACCTCTACCTGACAGCACACAACACTCACAACAGACAGACATCCATGCCCCCTGGCGGGATTCGAACCCACAATCCCAGCAAGCGAGCGGCCGAAGACCCACGTCTTAGACCGCGCGGCCACTGGGATCGGCTCATAATAACATTATTTCAGCAAAATCAAGAGAAAACAAGTTAAAAATGTCGGCACATCTTAACATTTCTGGCACATTTACTCTGATATTGCCACTGGATGTTAAATTCATGAATACTTTACAGAAAAACACTGAGTTTTTTTAACACACACTGTAAGATTTTTCCGTGTCTTAGCAACAGATTTAAAATCGATCATTATCGAGGTATCGTTTGTGGAGAGGCTTACAATCAATGTCCATTAAACGTCGACAGTCGACTTTGTAATCGACAAAGCTCGATGCTCCACGTTCAGCTGTTTTATCAGCCTCGTTTCGTACCTCACAGAAAACACAGTTCATCTCAGTTATAAAACCGCGTCATGACGAGAGATGAGAAACGAAGGTTGGTATCCATGTAAGGTTGGTATCCATGTAAGGTTGTATCCATGTAACGTGTCTGCTAGTTTTGTCGGAGTTTAACCCATACCGGCAAATGTCAAAGAATTTTAGTAAAAAATCCCAAAGATAAAATTTCACTAAAATCCGCCCGTTTGGCATCGATATTATACCCCTTGGCGGACAGACGGATAGACAGGAGGAAGCTGATAGTTGCTGTGGGCACTTGTTTTGCTAAAGCGCCTTATAAATGTGCAAATATATTAAAGCAATCTTTGTACAGGCCCTGAAGGTTCCAGAAGGTTGAGGCTCCCAGATTTCCAGACAATCGGCACATGAAGGTGGTAAGGTTGTCAGCCCTACGCACTGGCCGCCTTTACCCCCCCCCCCCCCAGGAAATATCCCTGGTACTTATTTCTGTTAGAGGCTGAGTCGAACCCAGGACCATAGCGAAAAATTCCAATGACACCATCGGAAATCGAACCCGCGACGTTCCGGTTTGTAGAGCAGTGCCTCAACCAACTGCGCCACCGCGGTATGTCCATCTTTTCGGATGGTGTTGGCCGTGTCAGTGTCTTAAAACACTTTCTAGGATTTTCGTGAAATTCGGTACGCGGGTGAAAACTTAACGCACCGACAGCCATACTTTACTGCAATGCGTACAAGAATTGCTATCCGTAATTTCTATACTACTTGACCAAATTAGGCGAAATTTGGTATATAATGTCTCCGTTTCATGCAACATATCAGAAATCAGTTTTGTGAAAATTCGTGATGTGGAAGTCCCCACATTAGGATATTTAGGGGGGGGGGGGGGAAGACACAAATCTAAAGCCTGTTACTATGTCACGGATTACACCATTTGCAATTCTTAGATGAATTTCAGACTTCAGTCAGTTAAGTACGGTGACACTGACACAAGGTCAGTGCGAAAACCAAGTTCCGCATTACTACATAAAATACACATTTCTTACATTTAATTTATCTTTAACACGTAGCCATTTTCCTTACTTCATTCTTTTCCCTAAAGAAGGTTCTGAATCATACACGTTCTAGTAAATATATATAATTTCTTACCTTCAGGTTTTCTGGATGATTTGGACAGAGAAACTGTGTAACTCACAATGAAGTAAGTTCATAAGCATAAATGCTTTCCATGAAGATAGTTTTATCTAAACAGCGATGTTGAATGACTTGATTAAGAATTGGCGATTAGATTAACGTGTCAGGATAAACTTCTCGGAAATCGTAAGAGTAAGAAAAAACTTTATTTGTGCAGGCATGTAGTGTTACAAGCCCTAAAGACACACGTGTAGTGAGCTGACGCATGTACAGCGACTTGAGTAATTTGTTGAAATATATCCCTTTTCCCCTATTTTCTTCTAAGAAATCAGCGCCGGTTATCTTATGGCAAATGACGCATTTTATCTCTGAATAACAGGGGTATTAGAGGAGGTAAATGCTTGATGTAGCCCTCGGTGGACTAGTGGTTAGCGTGCTCGCCACTGGGCCCATGGTTCGCGGGTTCGATCCCGACCGAGGGCGATGGATTTTTAAGGGTGATAAAAATCCGGAGCACAACTTCCTTCGGAGGGGAAGTAAAGCCGTCGGTCCCATGTCGTAGATTTACGGCATGTAAAAGAACCCTACGGGCATGAATAGAACTAGTAGTGCCCGTCGGCAAAATTCAGCGGCCATTTCTCACCCAAGTCTCTTGACTGCCTGCCAGTCACATCAGGATTGAGTGGAACTTGTGCGGTCAGTGGGCTGGTCACCCGCTACATCAACGAAAGGAGGCCCCCAATGCTTCGCGATTGGAGCGACATGGGGACTAACTAACTAACTAAATGCTTGATACGTAATTAACATTACAGCACTAGCACACAAAAGCAATAGATCAATCTACAAGATGTGGCCTCCCTTAATTCCCATTATGTCGCTTGGCGGTAATTCCGATCACAGGTTGTCAGACATGTTGATGACTGTGAGGATAATTGGACAGGAATTTTGTACAAGAGTACTGAAGTTTATATGCTGACCTTGGACAAGACAATGAACTTTGTTACAGATGCACAGTATATTCTGTTTCGGCCTATGTCGTGTACAAAGCCTAGACCTCGGCTACGCATTATGTGTGTGACTACTGTTGTTAATCAAACAAGTTTAACATGTTATAACAGCTTACAACTGGGCTTGTAGTTGTGTCAGATACAATAACGACAGGTTACACATGATTTTTAATAAGCTAAAGCAGTCCCATACAGGCCTAGAAAGGCCCTTAGGGCTCCAGGAGGTCGAGGCTCCCAGGTTTTTAGACAATCGGCACATGAAGGTGGTAAGGTTGTCAGCTCTACGCACCGGCCGCCTTTACCCCCCAGGAAATATTCCTGGTACTCATTTCTGTTAGAGGCTGAGTCGACCCCAGGGCCATAGTGCGACCGAAACGATTATTCCAGAGACACCATCGGGAATCGAACCCGCGACGTTCCGGTTTGTAGAGCAGTGCCTCAACCAACTGCGCCACCGCGTGCCCCTAAATATCAACGTAGGAAGCTTAAATAAATGAAGTGGTTTCCAAATTTTATACAGCGATACCCCTCAGCTTAGCGAATAATTAACTGAAACCCTATCCAATTTCGTAGTTGTATGTGCGTGTAAGGAACACGTTCTTAGGTTCCACATTTTCAAAATTTTAATTTACGTTTTTTTTATTTCATGTACTCCCTGGTCGTCCTTCTAATGCAAGCATCGCCGCGCACTTCCCAAAATTTCGAACTAGAGGGTCTGAGAACCACATAGTTATTAGGAGCGTCTCAAGAAGGAATATTTCGTTATGAGGACGTGTGTCGTCGTCTGTTTGCAGTGGCGTAGCCAGGTCTCTTGGCGTCCTGAGCGAGTAATTACAATGGCCGCCCTTAAAAGAACATATCATAATTATTTATTGAATGTCCTCTAATTTGCCTCAATAATTTAAATTTTTTGAACACAGAAAACCAGTTTTAAAAGCTAAAATATCCTTTTGATGCCCTTGGACTCTTCGACCAGGGGGGCAACACCACTCGCCACACCATCCGCCCCAGCTACGCTCCTGCTTGTATAGAACTTAAAAAATGTATTATATTTTTGTAATTATATTTTACTACAGTTCCTTAGTTTCATTACATTCATTAAATCGATATGATAACATGTTATGTAGTGTCTGCATTTTTAGGGACAGAGGAAAATAAACACCAGTAAACATTTACATTTAATTACATTCCCAGAGATATGTCTCATGAGTGCAGGCGACATAATTCATCATTTCACCGTGATTACCATTTGTACTGGTGTTTCATTTACTTCAACTTGCGTTGACACCGTTCAGACTGGTAGGCGGATAGCAAAGTTTCGTAGAAACCTGCTGCTCTCCATCTTTATCGTACACTTGTCTGAAGATTGAGGCAGCAAATTCCTCAAAAAAAAAGAAAACAATCGTAAATTTATAGCAGGCTACAAGGTGTCAGAACCCAAAACACCACATTATGAGTCGATGTTTTATTTTTAACTTCGTTCAAAAAGTTGAATTCAAACATGTGATCAGTTTTGTAAGGATGTGCAAATCATCTACCATGGATGCCACCAATATATCGCCATCCCAAGCACACACGTTGCAGCTATTACTGGTAGAGTCCTCATCTTGCCCACTATCTCGTTTGCTGTAGATATAGCCAAGTTCCAATTCCTCTGACACAGTATAAACATTCTGGTCACTTGAGTTACTAAGAACACGTAGGGTGTGGCCGCAATGGACACCGCTGCATACACAACACGAACGAAATGCCCAATAGCCGTGCATATACTCACTGCACTCCCAGATATCATTGCCAGCGCGCTTAGTACTGAATTAATTCCATCCATGATGTTAATTTTGACAATAATGTCACACGATTCTGTAACACAAAAAAGTACCATAAAAATGACGGGAAATTGCACCGTAGCTGAACACAGGAAATGAACTTTCAATTTATTTTACACCAACTAATGCACACGTAAAACCACTTTTTTTTTGTAGTTTTTATTCTAAAATGTACCCCTACACGTGTTTCGATCCTCGGATCATCGTCAGAGCTTTTTTTAAAACGGTCCAATAGCATTCATGTCTTAATATTTGTTTTAAAATATCTGAATTTTAAAATTTATATAACAAATATTAAGACATGAGTGCTATTGGACCCTTCAAAATATGCAGTTGAAGTGATAGTGGCTTTTTAAAAAAAAAAACCCTGACGATGATCCGTGGATCGAAACACGTGTAGGGGTACATTTTACAATAAAAACTACAAAAAACGTGGTTTTGGTGTAAAATAAATTGAATTAGTGAAAATGCACAGTGACAGTAATATAAAAAAAAACAGGAAATTAACTTTCAATTTTTTCAACCAACGAATGCACTTTTTATTTTCGCATTTCTGTTCAATTCACCCTACACATGTTTCGGCCGTGACTCGGCCATCATCAGGGGTACGCTGATTAGTTCACTTCACTGTTCACTGGTCCATTTGATGATGGCCGAGTCACGGCCGAAACATGTGTAGGGTGAATTGAACAGAAATACGAAAATTTGTTGGTTGAAAAAACTGAAAGTTAATGTCAAGATTCACGGTGAACACAACGTGAAAAAAAACAGGAAATGAAGTGATAAGATGCTTGATTTCAGGATTCCGTCGTGCTGTACATGAGATCTTCGTTCTTCTGGGATGTTACACAGCGTAGATTTGTATTTACCGACGTTCCGGTACAAAATATCGGTCCCATCTTCTTGGACTCATTGACCCTTGAAGATGAGACCCATAGGTTGTTCCGAAACGTCAGTAACTACCAATCTACGCTGCGTAACATCCAAGAGGGGCGAAGATTCATAAGATATAGAAAGTTATGTAGTTAGGAACTTTAACTGCATATAAATGGCTACGTAG
Organism: Reticulitermes speratus; assembly: GCA_021186555.1. Lineage (NCBI taxonomy): Eukaryota > Metazoa > Arthropoda > Insecta > Blattodea > Rhinotermitidae > Reticulitermes > Reticulitermes speratus. Next base: position 5,895,989 of record JAJKFL010000012.1, on the reverse strand, counting down.
TCTGTCTAGTGCTGCGCCATCAGAGCATACTAGAGCACATTAAAAGGAATATATACAGGATGTTGCAGAATATCTCTTCATATTCGCATATAAAATAACAAAAGTGACTGAATTTGGAATGACAGCAGGGTCTTTAGTGAGATTCGCCACTTTAGAGCGACTCAAACTCCATTTGAAAGAAGCTGAACACACCAAATACACTTAAAAGTAAGTCACGTTGTGACCTTGAAATATAAACAAAATAGGCAAAGTACGTTCAACTAACACTGTGGCGTCTTTACGTAACCATTGTACTGCTTATGGTTCCTCGGCTGTCATCACAGTCTTAATCCCTTTTGCTTCGAACAGATTGAATGTATGGGAATCTTAACGTCCCTGTCAACAACATAAATGTACAGGGTGATTCATAAAGAACACCCACGTCGTTGAGGCCTATAATTTTGTAAAGCTTGCTTTCATGCCATCTGTTGAGACGGCGGTAAATTACTGACGCACAGTATCGGCATGAACAGACAATGCTTTTGTAGCAAGTTCCATCTGCTTCCGAACATTCGTTCAATAATTACAGGTAAAAACGACCCGGCGTTCTATGTAAATCACCCTGTATATAGGCTTTGCCGTTACGTGTACACATTCGTTTCTTACTTCAAAGACAGCACGGTGCGCATAAGGTTTTGCTGTCTGGTACGAAGTGAATATGTAGCAGATAGGCAATGTTAATGATGTAATCAATACTGAAAAAATTTGCCCTGGAAAGGCAACAGTGCTTTCATGTTGCATTGATGCTTTACGTCTCGCTGACAATAGTGCTTTATGGCGATTTTATTCGCCAGGAACAATAAAATACTCGTAAGTCTCCATGTAAAGTGACCGATATTTTTGCCAGATTTTAAACAAATTTGGATTTTCTGGACAGATTTTCATGAAAGTCTCCACTATCAAATTTCACGAAAATCTGTCCAGTGGGAGCCGTGACGGAGAGGGACGGACGGACTGACATGAAAGCTAATATCTTAAATAAACATGGTGGACTGACTTCATCTGGCTCAGGATAGGTACCAGTAGCGGGCTGTTGTATACACCGTAATGAACCATCGGGTTCTGCTCGTATAAGATACGGGTACCCTTAACAAGCTAACAGTTCATACAGCTTCTTAGTCTGGTTTTGGTCCTTTCAGAGTAGTTCAACCTTTTCGCATGCCCTTTTTATCTGACAGGAAGAAATTTGTTGAATATATCGCTACTATTTTGTAAATAGGGAACAACCCACAAAATGTCAATTTCATAGGAGAAGCAAGAAGATGGCCGGCCGTGCCATGGATCAGGCGGTTAGTCGCCGGCCTCTCACCGCGGAGGCCCGGGTCGATCCCGGGTCAGTCCATGTGGGATTTGTGGTAGACAAAATGGAACTGGGACAGGTTTTTCCCCGAGTACTTCGGTTTTCCGCTGTCAATTTCATTCCACCGGTGCTCCATTACTTGTAAAAATGAAAAAAACTAATCACCTTTCTCTTCATCTTCATCACAGGGTTGCACAAGAAGCCTCAAGGCTGCGGTGCGTCCGTAGCATCTGCTGCGGGGCCCTTCACCACAAAAAAAACTTCCGTGTTACATATGACACACTCTGAGAGGTAGGATATCCCCCACCTATCTTCGTTATTCTTGAAGATGCAGTTGTCATCTTTTTACACGTCATACAGGACCATTAGTTTAATGATTTCCTATACATAACTCAATTTAGCTCAAAGTGGCACTTAGCCTCTTTTTACAAAACAGGGGCGATATAAGGAACGGTTATGCCATGTCGCGAAGCAGGCCTCAATTTCTTGAACTTCCTTTGGAAGTCACATTCCCATTATGACGGCCAGTCAGTCAGATTCCTTGTCGAGTCCGTCCTTACCTTAGTCTCTGTATTGAATTCCATTGTCATTAAGTCTTGGGGCGCCTTCTCTGACGAGAGTCCGTGTCTGTCATTTATCACAAGTCACCGCCTGTACACATATGTGTGCAGGGCATACACAAAAGAATGGTGCGGTTTCAAAAGTGAATAAAAATTTATGTCTCATATTACACGGGCACAACATACACCATCAGCGACGGCAACTGTCCAAGTTTCTCATGCGCTACCAGCAGTTCGCTTCTCCCCCCCCCCATTTTTCACAGGAATGTACGAGTGCTTCTCAGTCGTGTTCTTCCACAGCGCTGGATCGGACGTGCTGCTGCAAATGGAGACAAGAACCTTCTCCCTTGGCCACCCCGTTCGCCAGATCTTACACCGTGCGGTTTCTTTCTTTGGGGGTTCGTTAAAGACAGCGTTTATGTACCACCATTGCCCACGTCCATCCATGAAATTCGTGATCGGATAACGCATGCACTGCAGGCCATTACAGCGGACATGCTACACCGGGTCTGGGATCAGTTTGATTACCGTGTGGATGTGTGTCGTGTGACCCAGGGTGCATACATTGAAGGATTGTAATTACCAAATGAGAAACTTGGACAGTTGCCGCCGCTGACGGTGTATGTTGTGCCCGTGTAAGGTGAGAAATAAAGTTTTTATTCACTTTTGATATCGCACCATTCTTTTGTGTATGCCCAGTATATGTACATTTTTAAAAACATGTATTACAAACAACACATACAGGACTTCATTTCCGATTTATAGTCCTCTGTGTCTTGACGCCTTTCAGTTTTGTGTGTTGGCACTATCCCCTTAATTGTCTGGAGTGACTTGGGATAACCATGAACATTCTCAACCACGCTAGCCTGTGTCAGGTGCGAGATATGATGGTGGTTGTGATGTTGATGATGATGATGATGATAGTAAACAAGAGAGGCGATGTACATATAACGTAACATTGAGGCGCGTTCGCATAACCACTGTTGCCGTGGGAAAGCAATAAGTATTACATATTCTGAGGGTGTGTCTGTAGCCTTAGTTATCCAGCATGCAAAGCGCATGCGCCGTATTATATTGTCATCTGTGGTCTATCCGGCTCTACAATATTTTTCCACATTATCTCGTAAAGGGCACGATTTTCGAAAAAAAAAAAAACTTACTGAGCATAATATACGTGTATGTGTTTTGATTTGTCTACAAATTTGTCTCAAATATATCACATTCTAAGAAGAATTCAGCTAGATGATATCATAAATGTCCATAGGTCTTTATGTAAAGTACACGTTATTCTTGTCAGATTTTAATGAAACTTGGATTTTCTCGACAGATCTTCGAAACATACTCGAATACCAAATTTCATGAAAATCCGTCTAGTGGGAGCCGAGTTGTTCCATGCGGAAGGGCATACAGACAGACAGACATGGCGCAACCTAATAGTCGCTTTTAGTAATTTTGCGAACGTGCCCACATCAGAGAAGGATCTTTAAGAAAACCAACTGTGAATACCGCAACAATAATATTCCGGTATTCGTTTCGATAAAAGGAAGAAGCCATCATAAATCTAAACACAATAGGCACCGAGATTTGATTCAAGGACTTCTAAAGTTCAAGTTATGTAAATGCGTTATATTCGTGTTCTGCCTGTTTAATTACTTGTTTCATCCCTTTGTGCTACAGAAGTTTGAAGTCAAGGTTGTTACGTTGTTGTGAAGACTTTTCTACAGACTTTAAATGAAATGTTATTTCAAACACGAAGCAGCGAGACACACATCTCGATACAAGACTATCTCCTGATCATGCAAAAACCTGACGTAACGGTAAATACTCCAGAATGCACCAGCTTCAGATTTTGGTATATAAATCCAGTTTCATAAACCGAATCAAACATCATTCATTTGCAGAATTTCAACAGCTTTGTCAGGCAGTTGCTTCTTTTCTCGTCAGAATGGCAGCCAAAGTATTAAATACTGCAGAACTTCTTATAAAAAAGTGAAAATAATTTTCTGTACAATGCTTTGGGATATGCGAAAGAGCATTTATTTAAAAAAAAAGTTCCTAGGTTTTACCCAGTAGCTCGTAGATGCTGATGAATATGGAGCAATGGTGGAATGATACTGAGAGGGGAAGCCGAAGTACTCGGCAGCAGGAACGGAGCAGTGGCACCCTGTCCACCACAGTTCTTCCATGTACCGGTCCGGTATCAAACCATGGACTCCGCGCTGAAAGGCTCAAACTTAAAAAGACTTCTAACGACATGCCTTTCTTGTTCCTTACCGCGGACCTTAGAGAGAACACAAATACTACCAAATTCACTCCTTACTCTTGCAAATATGTACGGTAGACACGGTTGTTGAACAGCTGTGTTGATATTGTGGTGGTTTATGGAGGTGATTCGAATCCTCTTGGCGGGTTTCTGTGAAAAAAAGATAGTTAATTTTCGTATTACATAAAAAATCGAGGATTCTTACACTGACCAAAGAACTTCTCAAAAAGGACCCCGGTGTATGAAGTTAGTTAGATTCGAGGATTCTTGCAATAACAGAAGAATTTCTCTGCTTCCTGAAGATAGATTCAAACTCTCACTCACATCCACTTTCAATTACTTAAATAGACTTAAAGCATGAGTTTATTCATTTCAGTGTTATTCCCCTTTCAAAGTTTTGGATGCTTTGAAAGTAATTCCGCCTTGTTTTGACGGGCATGGAGCTATACCTCCACTACCCATACTTCTTCATGACGTGTATTAAGCACAGGGACAACTTTGCCTTCATCTTACATGATTTACTTTGCAGATCGTCGCTTTTGTCTGTATCCTGGCACTTTGTGCAAAGTCTGTCGCCGCTCCGCTTTACGCTGGCGACTACGGACATCCTTACGGATATCGTCACAGCCCCAGCTCATATCGCGCAAGCGCAGTGACTACGGACATCCTTACGGATATCGTCACAGCCCCAGCTCATATCGCGCAAGCGCAGTGACTACGGACATCCTTACGGATATCGTCACAGCCCCAGCTCATATCGCGCAAGCGCAGTGGCTACCCCGTATCAGGCAGTAGCAGATGCTATCACCAGCTTAGACTTTGACGGGGTTCAGTACCCCTCGTACTCTTTGTACCCGCCGTTTTTTCCCTACTGGCTATATTGAAGATATAAAGTTTGCTGAAACAGGAAGTGGGACAAGAACATTATTTCAGAAGTTTGATGTTCCATTCCAGCCACTAATTTCTACTATTATGCATTTTTTTTTCTTAGAAATGTTGATAATTTCGGGACTGTATTGTCTCTTCAGCCTTAAGATGCATAAATATGTAACACTGTGTTGTTTTACACGCCAGCAGTAATCAAATAGTCTGTGCTTTTACACCCTGTATTATAATGGCTATATTGCCACGTTTCGGAGGAACTTGCTGCCCGCGAGTTTAGGCTGGATCCGCCTGAACCAAATTCAGTAATCCTGAATATGGTGCACGAGTCTCGGTAACGTCGAAAAAAAATTCAGTCACCCTGAAGATGGAGGCAGGAATTTTCTCCGAAAAAAGCCACTGTACTACACGGTGTAAAAACCGAGAAGATCCTTATTCGACCAACGCCCGCCGCGAATTCCCCTCCCGCCCCCCTGCCCCCCTCCCCCTTGCCACCCGTCCCCCACTCTCTCTCCTGTGTAACACGGTGCTCAGAAAACTGAATGCCGTTTTTGGGGTCCGTGAAGTGCAAAGTATGGGCAATTAGTGGTTTTGCAGAATTATGCATAACTTACTGCGGTTAACGTTAGCAATAACACTGTCTAAAATCATTGATTCGTAAATAGAACTTCGATAAATTATCATTCCTTCTTCAGAAATAGCTTTCATTTATTCTGATATTTCAACTATGCTGTCGTAACAAAATAAAATGGTTTTATCTCAGGCAGCCACTGTACTTATCAGTTCGTTTGTTAACAAATTTGTTTGCTGATATAAAGTAACTGATATGTAAAGCTTGATGTGGAAATAGTGAATTGGATTCAAACACACAGAATAAGGTATAATTTTTAGTGTCACATTTTCAGTTGAATTTACATGGCTTTTATGTTATTTTGATAACCATGAGCTGCGTTTAATATAAATTTATTTGTGTGCACCACTGCAATGTAAAGTTAATTTTGTAAGACGGAATTATCAGCAACCTTTATAGATTCTCATTAAACGGAAAAGTGTTTAATTCCTTGGCAGCATTTCCTTCTACATATTTTCATCAATTTCTTATTCGCTGTATAACAATAAACATCAACAGCACTATGCGACACAACTCACTGTTTGTGCAGGATTGTGTAAGATTTCTATAGTAATAGGCTTAGTGGACACGCGTTGAGACCAACGAGGAATAAAATTCGAAGAATTAGCGTAATGAACAGTCTATTTATTGGCTATAGAAGAGGTTATGGATGTTTGTCTCTTGTATATGTTGTGTGTCATGTAGGTAGCGGCCTCTGCGACTAGCTGATCACTCGTCCAGAGGAGTTCTATCACATGTGATCCAGAAACTTAAAAAATGAGGCGGCCTATGTCTGAGTTGGGCTGTTGCGCCACAGAAAAATAAATTAGCTACAGAAAGCAGAGTATTTTCTTGAAAAACTGTGCCATGAAGTTCATTACAATTATCACAAAAGCACTTTACTGTGCCTTATCCTGAGCCTCACAGACACAGACACACACACATGATTTCTTTAACTTAAATTTTAATATTATCCTATTATCCACAGGTTAGTCGGCCAGTCCATCGTTAAAACTGTAATCAGTACTACATTATATTTACGTAACATCTGTACAATAATTCATAAAAATGTTGTGTTCTGAGATCAAATACAATGAAGATAAGGTTTGAAGAACATGCAGTTGTATTGTTTATAACGAAATCAGTCATTTTCTGACGCCGGTACAGCTCAGTCATTTAGTGATTAGGCTACGGGATGAAAGACCGGGGAATTGTGGTACGATTGCCGAGAGTGGGAAAGTTTCAGTACGAGAACTAATGTTTTCCCATGTCATTATCCTTCCAGCAATGCTCCATATTCATTCATCTACCACCGACGTCATATAATGTAAAAAATTGAGGGTACCATTCAGTAACACACACATAGGAATATTCAGATTACATGATTACATAGTGGGCCGGGATAGCATAGTCAGTAGAGCGACTTGCTACGGGCTGGACGGTCCGGGGATCGAATCCCGGTGGAGGCGAGATTTTCAGCACCCGTCCAGACCGGCCCTGGGGACCACCCAGCCTCTTATACAATGGGTACCTGGTCTTTCCCGGGGGTAAATCGGCCGGGGCGTGGCGTTGACCACCCACCCCCATCTAGCGCCGAGGTTAAAGAAAGAGTAGAGCTATACCTCTGCTCCCCCCTCTGGACCTTTATGGCCTGTTCTAGGGTGAGCTTTACCTTTACCTTTTACATGATTACATAACACATTGAAGTAATCTTTACATACATTTGGTAATAGATTATTGGGCAAAGTTACATTACTTTGTTCTTGTCACTCAATCTGAAAGTCCATGTTTTTGATCGTAGCATATATATGACCCTTATAGTTTTTATATCGTAACATATATATGACCCTTATAGTTTTTATATCGTAACATATATATGACCCTTATAGTTTTTATATCGTAACATATATATGACCCTTATAGTTTACATATCGTCCCCACGATTGTTAATGCCCTGCCACAACAAGGTATGAGAAGCATGACACTCCAAATGTTGGGGAATATTTGGATTATATTTTTCTGACATGTGACATCGTGTAGTTTGGTGGACATACTGAAGTTTTGGTGCAAGATGCTGCCTTCATTTTCAAGGTAGGCAAACTACACGGCGTCACATCCTAAAGTATCTTATTCAACACGTGCTACACTTCATTTATGAAGTCTATGTCGTTGAGATGAAGTGGACAATGTATCTGATGCAGTAAATCTAAAAGCCTAGTTCACAGTGAGTGACATATAACAAACACGTCATATGTATAATTTTATATGTAAAATATTATTTTACTGTTTCCTGACCTTTTGATTGCCGCAAGAACCAGACATCTTGTAGCCCATAATTGGGAAGTCCTCAGTATTCCTAACTATAGCAGGATTACATCCACAAAGTCCCCGTCATTTTGTATGACCACCTTCAGCGCGAGTCTCACATACCTTACGGCCCTCCTACCTCAGTCACATGACTACAGCCGCTATTTAAACAGACCAATATGGCACCTCCACCGCTGTGACTGCAGAAACACACTGATCTACGCGCACACGACTTCGCGCACTCTCCCGACGCGTGACAGCAGCCTAGACTCGATAACTTTACCTGAGTCTGAAGCTGGAGACTTTTGGAATTAATCCTGCTATACCTGAACTTCATATGTTTAACGCTGGGGTTTAAATCCCAGACAATGTTCACGAAGGAAAGATTTTAAATTTGTCGTACCTTAAATGCATTCATGACCGTATTGAGGCCTATGTTATGTGAAGCACTAATGGTCAGTGCAATGCATCGAGGCCGGCATTGAAGGCTCAAGTATATCTTCCTCTATCACTAGTTCATTTTCTTCATTTACACAAGTCTTTGCGAACTCAAGATGAAATACCGCACACTTCCCTTTTCGAATTATCTCATTTAAAGAGCTCTGGTATCCAATGGTTTCATGACATGAAGAAGCTGAACCTTTGCCTTTCGCGTTTTCAATTGTTAATCTGTAACTGTAATTAGAAGCTTTGTCCTTCGGTCCTACGTAAAGAATACAGCAGTAAAGGAAACCGTCTTCAACACGTGATAGTCTGAAAAACGTCTCGTTCATTGTGAAGAGAGCTTGACACCACGCAGAAGCAGTTTCAAATTTTGGCAACCTTGCTTTGTGAGTTCCTAGGACATCCCTAGCGTCACTTGCTCCTATATGCGTGCTCCTGATATGATCCTTAATTTCACTGACAAATCCTTCCCAGGAACAGTCCAGACCAGCGACGACAAACGGACATTTGTAAAGGCCGTAAGGACATTCTCCTTGGTGTTTTGTGATCGCGTCCATAGAAAGTATCTCTGTGCATCCATTTTCGGCGTGTTTGCAAGGGAATTCAACTTTCCTGCACATATTTTCGAGGCTTAAGTTTTTTATCTCTGTAAAGTTTCCTTTACAACAGGGACACTTGTCCAGAAGCGATTTGCAGCTGTTGCAGATATTATGACCATTTACGCACATTGTTATAGGTGGCAGCATGTACTCCATGCAGACAGGACATTCCAACTCAAGAAGCAGTTCCTTGGAAAGGCCGTCCATCTTACGGGTTATGGATTATAGCCCGGTACCTGAAGGAAATAATATGGACATTGAATTATAAGTAATGTAATATATGGCTACGGGCTGGAAAGTACGGGGTTCGAATCCCGGTAATGGCAAGAGATTTTTCTCTTCTGCAAAACGTCCAAATAGGCTCTGGGACTCATCCCGAGTCCTATTAAGTGGATACGGATTTTCCTTCCCGGCAGTGAAGCGGACGGAGCGTGAAGTTAACAAATCTACTCCATCCAGTTTCGAATTTAAGAATAAGTTGAGCTATATCTCTACTCCCCCTATACGCCTTTATGGTGTGGACAGAGACAAATATACTATTTTACCGTAATATTTGCAGAAAATATGTATTTATATCAAATATGTTTATTTTTCTCTATGAATTTTGTTCCAGAAATATTCCATTTTACAAAGGTCCAGGTTAAATTCCAGGCCAGTCCGTCTGGGGTTTCTCGACAAAGTGGCACTGGGACCAGGTTTCTCTCCGAGTACTTCGGTTTTTTTTTCCCCTGTCAGTATCATTCCACAAATGCTCCATAATCTTATTCCATTCATCTACCATCAACGCTGTGCAATACCTGCATTTGACAAAGTCGCTAAACATCCCACACTTGTCGCTTCGATGAATGTCATACGTGCTGGACTGCACATGGGCGGAAATGCTTGCGCGACTTTCGCGTGGTTTCCCGTTACTCTCATCCGGTTTTCAGTAGGACAAAGCAGCTAAGAGGTGCAATTTAAAAGTTAATTCTTTTGCCCCAGCCGGGAATCGAACAAATCCCCTGTCGTCCAGTCCGTCGCCTAGTCACTATACTGACTGAGCTGTCCTGATTCCTATTTATGTAAGTACTTGGACAGAAATAGGTTACAAATGTGTGACCCTCTAGATCAGTGGTTCCCAAACTTTTTTGGTCAACCGCCCCCTTGGTCCCATATACACACCCACAGCGCCCCCCTACCTTTTTTTTAAAAAAAACATAAATGCGCTTTTGTCTCCACTTTTGTTTTATATTTAAAAAATCGTTTAAATAAAATTATAAGAGTTAAACTTAATGTTTATGTGTTAATTAATAAATTAAAATTTATTATATTTTTTATGATTAACAATAATTCATCTAGCAATAGTTTATAAAAAATAATATGTGCTTGAATAAGATTCATAAATTAAAAAACTAAGAAATTTAGTTAATTTTTTATTTTTAACACAAAAATTACTTTATTTGAATTTTATTATAAAAATAAATGCACTACTTGTCTACTAGGGCCCCCCCTGTGATTATAACAGCGCTCCCTTCCACCTCTCGAACCTATTAGCGCCCACCTCGTAATCCACCGCCCCCGGGGGCAGTACCGCCCACTTTGGGAACCACTGCTCTAGAGTGTATCGAGTCCGATGTTCAGAAAGTTGCTCTACTGTTTATATTACCTATGGCTTAAATATAAGAATTTCTGAGATCGCGGGTTCGAATCCTGCTGAGGGTATGGATGTTCGTCTCTTATGTCTGTTGTGTGTTGTGTATGTAGAGGCCTCTGCGACGAGCTGATCCTCGTTCAGAGGAGTTTTACCGGATGTGTGTGTCTAACTACATGTGATGTAGAAACCTCAACAATGAGGCGGTCTAAGCCCGGGTTGGGCTGTTGCGCCGGGGTGCGAATTCCAGCAGGAGCAAAAGATTTTTCTCTTCTCCGGAAGGTCCAGACCGTCTCTGGGTGTCCACCCAACTTCCTATTCAATGGGTACTTGGGTTCCTTCACGGGGATGAATCGGCTGGGGCATGAAGGTGGCCACTCACCTCTATCTGACGCCGAAGTTAAAGAGCTATAACTCCAGCCCCATATGCCTTCATGGCGTGTACAAGGACGGTTTTACCTTTAACCTTTAACTAAAATACAGAATTGAGGTGCATAATCTTATCGTCATACTGAAGCGTCGATTTGCTCTTAAAAACACTTAATCGGTGATAAGACACCCAGGAAACTGAGCCCTGAGATAGCATGGCTATATTGAACGAATGGATGAGGAAACATTAAAGCAGGAGTAATTCCACAAAGTCCCCAGCTTCAGGCGCAGGTAACGTTATCGAGCCTAGGCTGATGTCACAAGTAGGGAAATTGTGCGAAGTCGTGTGCGCGTAGATCAGTGTGTTTCTACAATCAGAGCGGTGGAGGTGCCAGTATTCGTCTGCTTACGTAGTAGCTGTAATCATTTGACTGAGGTAGGAGGGCAGTAAGATTTGTGAAACTCGTGCTGAAGGTTGTCATGCAAAATTATGGGGACTTTGTGGACGTAATTCTGCTATAGCTGAAAGTCCTTTACAGTGGTTACCGCCGGGAAGAGACGCACTGTAGACAGACGCATAGTGAGTGACGTCTGAAAGGACAGACGACTCCATCGTCAGAAAGGGAGCCCCTAGATGACAAAATGCTACATTTCTAAACCTCAAGACTAGTATATGTAATTGTGGGCGTCACAAGAAGGGCTCGATATCAAAACGGACTGGCTGATGCATCAATTGTAACATGGCTTTCACTCTGGCTTTATATCCATGTGGAAGATGGAAACGACAAAGACATGGAAGTTTAAAACAAAGAAGAGGGTAGAAGGTATCAGTTAGGAGAAGCAGAAGACTTGGCATTCAAAATTTTCACTTCATAAAACTTCAAGAGAAAGTTGTTCGTGTCCACGCCATGAAGGCATGTAGGATGATTAGAAGTATAGTTCCACTCATTCTTAAACTTGGGCAGTAGTAACTATACGCCCCGGATGGTTTTCCCCCAGGAAAGAACCCGGTACCCTTTGTAGAAAGGCTGGTTGATTGTCTGAACGTTTTGGAGAAGATAAAATATATTGGCCCTACCGGGATTCTAACTCCGGACTGTCCAGCCCGTAGCCTAATCACTGACTACGTTAAAACATGAAGAAAGCGGAAGAAAAATCACTACCGTCCAACATACACTAGGTTCGTGCAGTGGCGTAACACTGCTGACGTGTATGTTGGTATCTCGATGAGGCCATGACCGCCTCCAAATTTCGTCCAATATATTTTTCATCTACTTATCCTGTCTTCCTACGATATTACGCTTCGTCAGTGGGTGGTCTTTGTCTAAGGTTTTGAGACCGCATACTGACCTTATCTTCAAGGTTCAGTAGTCCAGTGATTCATTGAAACACTGACACTTGGAGATAAGGCCGCTACATCGTCCCGAAACGTCGCGCATCGCATACCTAGTGACGGTGCGCGATATATCAGAAGATTTGACTTCTGAAATTCGCCGCTTCAAGCATTTCAAAACGTATCTTATCACTGAATTTACGCAAGCAGTGTTACTGATAACGGTGTAAAATAATCCACAAATCACAACGGGGGAACTATATTTGGATGTGGTAGGTCAAACAGAGGGCAAGATTTGTCAGATAGTGAACACTGTAATGTCGTAGATTTACGGCATTTAAAAGAACCTTACGGGCATGAATAGAAATGTTTCGTAAGCAAAATTCAGCGGCCATTTCTCACCCAAGTCTCCTGATTCGCTGCTAGATGGCTCTAGCAGTCACATCAGGATTGAGTATAACTTGTGCAGTCAGTGGGCTGGTCACTCACTACGCATGCATATGACCATGAAACCTCCGAAAGGAGGCCCTATGCCCCGCAAGGGGCGACAGGAGGAATAGAATAGAACACTGTAACGAGACTATAGGTGTCTTCGTGTCTGAAGATTCAGGGGATCCAAAAGACTTGAATATTGAGAGACTCAAATCGTGAACTTTCATATCTGTTTCGCAAAGCACTCACGCACATGCGTAGAACGCGGGTAGGGAACCTGAAGCCCCGCCCAGGGGGTACATGAAGCACAGAGTGTATAGTTCACTGCCGCCTGTCCTTTTGAAAATAATCTCTTTGTCTACTTCTAAGCCACCCAACTTCTGTCTTTCGCTGACCTTCGTCACGCGTTGTATCTGGTTGTCAAAAGACGACATAATTAACAGTACTCAGCGGCCATTTTATTTTCAGATTTGCCTTGTTCTGATTGCCACTTATTCTGTCGCAAGTTTTCAAGGTCACGGAAGCAAGCTTTCTATACTTGAACTTTATATTATATATACCGTGCATTTTGATAATTAAATTTTATTTCAATCCAACAAATGCACTACACTTCCTTTCAGTGATTTCTTGCCCCTACTTGTTTCGGCACAACTTGTGCCATCCTCAGGAGGGTTAATTATGTACTGTAAAAGTGAGTGAAAAACAATTGGGTGTATTGAAGATTGTGAACTCTCGACGACCCCCCTGAGGATGACACAAGGTGTGCCGAAACATATGTAGGGGCAAGAAATCAGTGAAAGGAAGTGTAGTGTATTTGTTGGATTGAAATAAAATTAATTTCTATACTTGGTTTACAAAACAGCGGGCACGGTATATAATGATTACTGCATTTATTATTATTATTATTATTATTATTATTATTATTATTATATACATCTGTTCTCGCTCAGGTACTACACTGGTTCATTTTTTAATTAGTCTTTACCAAAATAAGCACAAATGTCATAATCAATTACCATTCAAGAATGAGAAATTTGCAGACACTGTGGCATGTGCCAAGCACAGTTGGCTTTTGCATGTTGTTGCATTAGCCTGCTTTGTGGTTCAAGTTCCAAACTGCTGTCCATAGTCTTCAGCACGACACCACTTTCTGATACGACTATTGGTACTGTCGTCAGGTGTTATATATGTCAATTCGGGGCTTCGAACCCCGGTGGGGGCAAGATTTTCCGCACCCGTCCATACTGGCCTCCTGTAATATAGGTAACTGGTCTCTTCTCTGGGGGTAAAGCGGATGGGACGTGGCCTTGACATCCTACGCCTATCCAGCGCCGAGGTTAAAGAAAGAGTAGAGCTATACCTCTACTCCCTCTTTAGGCTCTCTCTGCCTGTTTTAGGGAGAACTTTCATTTTAGCTACTGTATGTCAGTGCTGTTTGATTTCAAATGCCAATTCGTTATACTTCTGGAGTTTGTTACCACTTTATCATCATCATCATCATCATCATCCATTACCACCATCACCCATTTAAGGCCCTGTGGTTACTTTATGTACCGTGAGGTTTAACATTCAACAATTCTACGTTCTGCCCACACAGTGTATTTATGTGTTTTGTGTGGATCTCAGAACAAACAGCGATTATTTCACTGTACAACATTAACTGACTGGTTTGTATAACTGAGACGGAGTGTGTTTACTGCGCGGTACGGACTGTATTTATGTGTTTTGTGTGGATCTCAGAACAAACAGCGATTATTTCACTGTACAGCATTAACTGACTGGTTTGTATAACTGAGACGGAGTGTGTTTACTGCGCGGTACGGACTGTATTTATGTGTTTTGTGTGGATCTCAGAACAAACAGCGATTATTTCACTGTACAACATTAACTGACTGGTTTGTATAACTGAGACGGAGTGTGTTTACTGCGCGGTACGGACTGTATTTATGTGTTTTGTGTGGATCTCAGAACAAACAGCGATTATTTCACTGTACAACATTAACTGACTGGTTTGTATAACTGAGACGGAGTGTGTTTACTGCGCGGTACGGACTGTGTCTTTATATATAATTCAGGTTAATATTAGTCTGTGGTTACTATATGTACCACCACGTTTAAAATTCACAAATTCTACGTTCTGCCCACACAGTGTATTTATGTGTTTTGTGTGGATCTCAGAAAAAACAGCGATTATTTCACTGTACAACATTAACTGACTGGTTTGTATAACTGAGACGGAGTGTGTTTACTGCGCGGTACGGACTGTATTTATGTGTTTTGTGTGGATCTCAGAACAAACAGCGATTATTTCACTGTACAACATTAACTGACTGGTTTGTATAACTGAGACGGAGTGTGTTTACTGCGCGGTACGGACTGTATTTATGTGTTTTGTGTGGATCTCAGAACAAACAGCGATTATTTCACTGTACAACATTAACTGACTGGTTTGTATAACTGAGACGGAGTGTGTTTACTGCGCGGTACGGACTGTATTTATGTGTTTTGTGTGGATCTCAGAACAAACAGCGATTATTTCACTGTACAACATTAACTGACTGGTTTGTATAACTGAGACGGAGTGTGTTTACTGCGCGGTACGGACTGTATTTATGTGTTTTGTGTGGATCTCAGAACAAACAGCGATTATTTCACTGTACAACATTAACTGACTGGTTTGTATAACTGAGACGGAGTGTGTTTACTGCGCGGTACGGACTGTATTTATGTGTTTTGTGTGGATCTCAGAACAAACAGCGATTATTTCACTGTACAACATTAACTGACTGGTTTGTATAACTGAGACGGAGTGTGTTTACTGCGCGGTACGGACTGTATTTATGTGTTTTGTGTGGATCTCAGAACAAACAGCGATTATTTCACTGTACAACATTAACTGACTGGTTAGTATAACTGAGACGGAGTGTGTTTACTGCGCGGTACGGACTGTATTTATGTGTTTTGTGTGGATCTCAGAACAAACAGCGATTATTTCACTGTACAACATTAACTGACTGGTTAGTATAACTGAGACGGAGTGTGTTTACTGCGCGGTACGGACTGTATTTATGTGTTTTGTGTGGATCTCAGAACAAACAGCGATTATTTCACTGTACAACATTAACTGACTGGTTTGTATAACTGAGACGGAGTGTGTTTACTGCGCGGTACGGACTGTATTTATGTGTTTTGTGTGGATCTCAGAACAAACAGCGATTATTTCACTGTACAGCATTAACTGACTGGTTTGTATAACTGAGACGGAGTGTGTTTACTGCGCGGTACGGACTGTGTCTTTATATATAATTCAGGTTAATATTAGTCTGTGGTTACTATATGTACCACCACGTTTAACATTCACAAATTCTACGTTCTGCCCACACAGTGTATTTATGTGTTTTGTGTGGATCTCAGAAAAAACAGCGATTATTTCACTGTACAACATTAACTGACTGGTTTGTATAACTGAGACGGAGTGTGTTTACTGCGCGGTAAGGACTGGATATTTTAATATAATTCAGATTAATGTTTGTCTTTAAATAATAATAATAACTAAAACAATAACAATGATGACCATACAGAGCTGTGATATATCAGTAGGTATGTGTACTACCCTACGGCCTGGACACCCGAAGAATCGTAGTTTAATTCCCGTCAGAGGCAAACAATTTTTCTTCTCCCAAAACATCCAAAGCGTCTCTGGGGTCCATCCAGCCTCCCACTGAATGGATACCGGGGGGAGACTTTCCTCTGGCGTAAAGCGGCTGGAGCGTGAATCTGACCTCATTTCCATTTCGTGACAAAGGTCAGAATGAGTGGACCTATACCTCCATTTCCCCATATGCATTCATGGCATCTACGGGCACTATTTTACTACTACTACTACTACTGATAGTGGTCGAATGATCAGGGCACAGTCATATTTCCAACATCCTTCAGTTCTAACCATCCATTAGACTAAATCCAGGGAGCAGAGTCCTTCTTCAGTAGCTGCTAGATACTCAACTAGCGAAGAAATTCCTCACATTTTATGCATCCCTAAGTTTTATTACCATATTGACAACAGCCCGCCACATGTTCTTATCCTAAGCCTCATGAATCCACTCCTCAATCTCCCATCCTATTTCTTCAAAATCAATTTCAATATTATTCTTCCTTCTACGCTTAGATTTTCCAAGTTGTTATTTCCTTCAAGCTTCCATACCATAATCCTGTATGCATTTCTCTTCTCTCCCATACGTGCTACATGCCCTGCCCGTCTCATCGTCCTCTTGACCACCCTCGTAATGTTTGAGGAGTACAAAACATGAAACTGATCACTTCACATATGTTCTTCACACTCTTTATCACCCTCTCTGTCCAAAATATATTCGGCACGATGTAAGTGCACAATCAGACAACTCAGCTTTCACCAACAATGTTGCCATTTCTACACTGGGCAAGGGACAGAGGACAGCCACCCGCTCTCCATGTGACGAAAACAAAGGAACTGTTCTAACGCATGGCCGGGGTTGTATGAGGGGTGCACAAATGTTCCAAAAATCTAGAAGCCACCTCAAAATTCTACGCCAAGCTCAATACTGAGGACCCACAAATAGGAGCCGGCTTACAAAATTCCGTCTCCACGGCAACTTGGCGCCAGGGATTTTTGTACCGCTGGGTTACAGAACCTGAACAGGCCATTCAGGCTGCAGGAGGTTGAGGCTCCCACGATTTCTACACAATCGGCACATGAAGGTGGTAAGGTTGTCAACACTACGCACCGACCGCCTTTACACCCAGGAGATATCTCTGGTACTCATTTCTGTTAGAGGCTGAGTCGAACCCAGTGCCATAGTGCGGCCGGAAGGATAAAATCTCAATGAACCCATCGGGAATCGAACCCGCGATCTTCCGGCTTGTAGCGGAGTGCCTCAACCAACTGCGCCACCGTGTGCCGCCATGCAGAACGACGGCTGCGATATATGCGACGTCGGCGCCGGTAACGTACATTTGTAGGAAAGAAAGTTTCAGTCGAGGTGACTCACTACCCCAGTGTCACTACCATTGTCCAGAAAAGTAGGAACAGCGAGGGGTAGGTAAAATGTACCTGAAGGCAAAGCATCACAGAACATAACGCAGATCTTACCTGCACAAGATCTCGCAGCCGGTGTCCCAGGAACTAGTCGATGCTCACATCTGCAACCCAATCAAGTGACTGCAGATATGAAAGCTTCGATTGATACTTCCCATTTTTTTATCAGGTTATAGGATGAATACGGAGTAACGGGTAAGATATGAGCTATGTACAGAACTACACGCAGACTTATCAGGCACATATTGATAAAAAAAATGTCGCAATATTTCGACAGAGACTGTATACTGATATCACACGCCTGATGTAAAATAATCTGTTGGTTCTGACAGATACTCCCAAACCTACATACGAGGGGCAGTGAAAAAGTTCCCGGAATGGTGGTATTGCAATGTAATGGTAGGACATACGGCAACGCTTACCTAATCATCTTCAAAGTAGGACCCTTGCGCACACACACACTTGCTCCATCGATCCTGCCATTGTTGGAAACACCGGCGGAAGGCTTCTTTTGGAATCTTCCGGAGTTCGGCCGTCGCATTCGATTTGATGTCCTCCATGGTTGCGAAACGTGTCCCCTTGAGGCCCATTTTCAGAGTAGAGAACAGCCAAAAGTTACTCGGAGCGAGATCCGGAGAGTACGGTGGTTGGGTGATAACAGGAATGCTTTTCTCGGCGAGGAATTGCTGCACAACAAGAGATGTGTGAGTCGGTGCGTTATGGTGATGCCGAAACCACTGCCCATGCCAGTTGTCGCGCCGCTTCCTCCGAACTGCATCGCGCAACCTCTGCAAAACTTGCACGTACAAATGACCAAGTAACACTCTGTCCAGGCGGTACAAACTCATGGTGCACCAAACCGTCGATTTCTTATTCTCCGTCTGCAGGGGAATTCCGGGAACTTTTTGACTGCCCTACGTATATTGTTTTGCAAGTATTTTGTTTTTGATGGACGTTTATTACTTAAGTTGAGATTTAGGAAGCTCCCTTTGCTGCCGTGCTCAGGTAAAAGTACGAAAACTCGTCTGGGCCAAACACAGTAGAATTGATAACTTCCCTGATGATGGAAGAAAGGACATCTTCCAAAACACTGCGCTTCCTAACCGAAAACAATAAAATAAAAAAATATAAAAAAAAACATACCAATCAGACTCTTAATAATTGTCCTATCGCTTCGAAAATTTAAGACTTGTACATATCGGTGTCACGGTCCGGGGATCGAATCCCGGTGGGGGCGATGTTTTCAACACCCGTTCAGACCGGCCCTGGGGCCTATCCAGCCTCCTGTACAGTGGGTACCGGATCATTCCCGGGGGTAAAGCGGCCGCGGCGTGGCGTTGACCACCCACCCGCATCTAGCGCCGAGGTTAAGGAAAAAGTAGAGCTATAATTCTACTCCCCTCTGGTCCTTCATGGCCTGTTATAGGGTGAACTTTGCCCCTAACTTGCCGGTGTCGTGTCGAATATATGAATTTTCACGAAAATCCTCCCCAATGGGAGCCGGGATATAAGAGAGAAAGTGCTTTGGTCTCCATGTAAAGGTTCTTAATTATCGTCCTACTTCATTTGATCTTAGTGAATGCTGACAGATTGTGCAAGCATGCATATTTCTAGTCAGTATGCTGACCGCTGCTCACAATCAAACTTCATGGATTCTACCCACAGCTTGTTATCCTTGTCATGGTAAAGTATGTATGTATGTATGTATGTACAGGGCATACACAAAAGAATGGTGCGGTTTCAATTGTTATTCACATTGAAACCGCACCATTCTTTTGTGTATGCCCTGTATATCATGAGCCTACATAACTGGCATTTCTGGAAAGGACTTACGTTCTCTACAATCTTTCAAATGCTACACTCGAAGGAGGACACGCGGAGATTTTTCATTGGCTTAATCCTTCCGGCCGCATTATGGCGATGGGGTCGACTCAGCTTCTAACAGAAATGAGTACCAGGAATATGTCCTGGCGGGTAACTGCGGCCGGTGATTAGGCTGACAACTCTACCACTTTAATGTGCCAACTGTCTGGGAATCTGGAAACCTAGGGGCCTGTATAGGGAAAGCTTTAACTTGACACTTTAAATATTTAAACTTGCAGCAACTATAATACTTGAGGTTCTCACAGCACTGACTAAAGGTTGTAGTCAGTTAAAGTAGAGGTGTGACAACCCAGAAGATATGAATCTTCCGGAAACAGAATTATAAAGCAATCTGGTGATATTTCTGTATTTATAAAACCAACCAACGAGCATCTAAAATATATAACAATAAAGTGATGTGTTTACTCCTACGTGTTTCGACGTAATTCCGCCATCTTCATGGAGTCTATACACCAATATTTAAAACTCACTGAAGTATAATACATTACAATAAAAATCCGTATTATATTATAGTGATTTCTGCAGCTAAATTCAAAAGTGGAAAATAGAGTAACATTTGGTTAAAATGTTATATGCTCGCTATAATACGATTTAATATACGTAAATATTGCTGTGCATTATAATAAATCACGATGCGCGGAATGATTAAAGTTAAAATGTGGTGATATAATTGTGTGCAAAATTTCCCTTAGAATGGACGTTGAATTTGCTACGTTTGTGAAATCTAACGGCATAGATTCACATAACTTAAAATTTGTAATATGTTTCACTTGTAGGCGATCACTAAAATTTTGCTGCCTAAAATTTAAAGGCAGAAATATAACGTCTAAACAGCTACTGATGCAAAAACATTCCAAAAATGTAGTGGCCACCACTAAATTATAGTTGACAGACTGGTTACAAGAAGCAAGTTCCACACTGAGGACCCACAAATATTTAAGAGGAAAAAGTAGTTTTTCGTCTGTATCTCGCCTTCTCGCAGTCTCCTAGTACGCTGTACAAACATTGGTAGTTTGGTTGAAATTGGTCAGTAATGAAGGGCCCTTTATTTGAAGGCCAAAGTAGTTTTTCGTCTGTATCTCGCCTTCCGTTGCAGCGATGTAACTGAAACATCACATCTCGCAGTCTCCTAGTACGCTGTACAAACATTGGTAGTTTGGTTGAAATTGGTCAGTAATGAAAGGCCCTTTATTTGAAGGCCAAAGTAGTTTTTCGTCTGTATCTCGCCTTCCGTTGCAGCGATGTAACTGAAACATCACACCTCGCAGTCTACTAGTACGCTGTACAAACATTGGTAGTTTGGTTGAAATTGGTCAGTAATTAAGGGCCCTTTATTTGGAGGCCAAAGTAGTTTTTCGACTGTATCTCGCCTTCCATTGCAGCGATGTGACTGAAACATCACACCTCGCAGTCTCCTAGAACGCTGTACAAACATTGGTAGTTTGGTTGAAATTGGTCAGTAATTAAGGGCCCTTTATTTGGAGGCCAAAGTAGTTTTTCGACTGTATCTCGCCTTCCATTGCAGCGATGTGACTGAAACATCACACCTCGCAGTCTCCTGCTACGCTTTACAAACAGTAGTAGTTTGGTTGAAATTGGTCAGTAATGAAGGGCCCTTTATTTGAAGGGGAAAGTAGTTCTTCGTCTGTATCTCGCCTTCCGTTTCAGTGATGTAACTGAAACATCATACCTCACAGTCTCCTTGTATACTCTACAAACAGTGGTAGTTTGGCTGATATTGGTCAATAATGAAGGGCCCTTTATTTGGAAGCTAAAGTAGTTTTTCGTCTGTATCTCGCTTTCTGTTGCAGTGATGTAACTGAAACATCACACCTCGCAGTCTCCTAGTACGCTCTACAAACAGTGGTAGTTTAGTTGAAATTGGTCAATAATGAAGGGCCCTTTATTTGGAGGCCAATGTAGTTTTTCGTCTGTATCTCGCTTTCCGTTGCAGTGATGTAACTGAAACATCATACCTCGTAGTCTCCTAGTGCGCGCTACAAACACTGGTAGTTTGGTTGAAATTGGTCAGTAATGAAGGGCCCTTTATTTGGAGGCCAATGTAGTTTTTCGTCTGTATCTCGCTTTCCGTTGCAGTGATGTAACTGAAATACCATACCTCCTAGTTTCCTAGTACGCGCTACAAACAATGGTAGTTTGGTTCAAATTGGTCAGTAAAGAAGGGCCCTTTATTTGGAGGCCAAAGTAGTTTTTCATCTGTATCTCGCCTTCCGTTGCAGTGATGTAACTGAAATATCATACCTCTTAGTCTCCTAGTACGCGCTATAAACAGAGGTAGTTTGGTTGAAATTGGTCAGTAAAGAAGGGCCCTTTATTTGGAGGCCAAAGTAGTTTTTCGTCTGTATCTCGCCTTCCGTTGCAGTGGTGTAACTGAAACATCATACCTTGCAGTCTCCTAGTACGCTCTACAAACAGTGATAGTTTGGTTGAAATTGGTCAGTAAAGAAGGGCCCTTTATTTGGAGGCCAAAGTAGTTTTTCGACTGTATCTCGCCTGCCTTTGCAGTGATGTAACAGAAACATCATACCTCGCAGTCTCTTAGTACGCTCTACAAACAATGGTAGTTTGGTTGAATTCGGTCAGTAATGAAGGGCCCTTTATTTGGAGGCCAAAGTAGTTTTTCGTCTGTATCTCGCCTTCGGTTGCAGTGATGTAATTGAAACATCACACCTCGCAGTCTCCTAGTACGCTCTACAAACAGTGGTAGTTTGGTTGAAATTGGTCAGTAATGAAGGGCACTTTATTTGGGTGGCAAAGTAGTTTTTCGTCTGTATCTCGCCTTAAATTGTAGTGATGTAACGGAAACATCATACCTCGCAGTCTCCTAGTACGGACTACAAACACTGGTAGTTTGGTTGAAATTGGTCAGTAATGAAGGGCCCTTTATTTGGAGGCCAAAGTAGTTTTTCGTCTGTATCTCGCCTTCCGTTGCAGTGATCTAATTGAAACATCACACCTCGCAGTCTCCTAGTACGCGCTACAAACATTGGTAGTTTAGTTGAAATTGGTCAATAATGAAGGGCCCTTTATTTGGAGGCCAAAGTAGTTTTTCGACTGTATCTCGCCTTCCGTTGTAGTGATGTAACTGAAACATCATACCTCGTAGTCTCCTAGTGCGCGCTACAAACACTGGTAGTTTGGTTGAAATTGGTCAGTAATGAAGGGCCCTTTATTTGGAGGCCAAAGTAGTTTTTCGTCTGTATCTCGCTTTCCGTTGCAGTGATGTAACTGAAACATCATACCTCGCAGTCTTCTAGTACGCTCTACGAACAGTGGTAGTTTGGTTGAAATTGGTCAATAATGAAGGGCCCTTTATTTGGAGGCCAAAGTAGTTTTTCGACTGTATCTCGCCTTCCGTTGCAGTGATGCAACTGAAACATCATACCTCGCTGAGATCTCGTTTTGCAATTTTTCGCTATTAGGAATTATATACACACGCGGAAAAATAACTTCCGGTAAATGGTGCGCGACGGCCTTCTTTAGGACAGGGTCACTTCCTTTTCCCCTCCGGCATTGAAGAAAGTAAGTACGAATAAGTTTCGTTGGATATTGGAAACGTTATAATCTTTGTATATGACGTAGACATTATAAATTAGTTGTCAGGGTTAATAATAGAGTATTAATGATACTTGGTGACTAATAATTATGGTTATTAGGATGTATTTATTATAAACTGTGATTACATTCATTACGGGTTTGAATCAGTGCGTCATAGTGATTTGCTCTTACGCGGTAATGGTCGTCAGTAAGAATGAATTTTTCGTGTTTGAGAAAGAGAAAGTGTAATTATTGGCCTCCATAAAATTTACTTGTTGTGCGGAACTGGGTGCTGTTGTACATGCACGAAAAACTCGAAACACTAATTTATATAACAAGCAAAATACATGTCCATGTAACCAAGTTCGTATCGAATTACAGGGCATTGAAGACACGATAAAATTGAGGCTGCCGTATTGTATAGGGCTGAGGATTAATCCTCTTGAGACATGATGGCATCATATTCCAGAAGATATTACGAAAGACTTCAAATTACGCACTATTGAGGGTTGCCAACATTGCCTGCTTGTGATAGTCATCGTAACCTTGGTGAGTATTTGTTGGTACGTGGATGTTGTGACTGAAATGAACCATGAAATCTTAAACTGCCAGTAAGCAAAATCTGAATCCATAACCTCTGTCGGTGGCAAAAACAAAGTCCTCAAAATCTGAAATCAAAGTTTGTTACCAAAATGAACGTGTTTTGGGGGATTTCTTTTAGAAACCAGAAATCTCAAATTGGCACCTGGATGAAAACCCATACTCAAGTAAGTGGATTAGTACTTTTTTATTTTGTCGTCATATCTGGAAGCGTAACTGTGGTTTCTGTGTTTCTGGATTTGTCATATATTGTGGGTACCATGACTTGAATTTGTGTGGTAAATGTGTTGGCAACCCTGATATGCCTGCCTGACAGCTGTAACACAGAAGGTAGTGAAAGATGGCAAGGTGGTGAGTATTATATTTACATAATTTTAAAGTAGGTACATTGCTTTGAATAACAATAAATAAGTAGAATGTGGAAATGTTGGTGAATAAAAGTTTGTAAAATGTTCATGAGAGATGAATACCCTACTCTGGTCTAGATTCAATTACGAAATCGTTACAAAATGTTAATGTTTCATGACGAATAATTTTGGTTGTTATACTGCAGCAGTAGTGAAGTATATTTACATTGTAGTGTTTTGTGTACCAAAACATGATGAAAGTTTTGGCAGTGTCACAGAACTGGGTCCATCTACCTCAGGGAAGGTACCAGTTGTAGGCCCTGGTGACTGGCGACGAACGGAAGGTTCTACTAGGGAGTGAGAAAGTTATTTGCTCTCAGTGTAAAGGCGAAATAAGTGTAATAAATCAGTGTGATTTTCTTTGTAAGGAAGGTGATGTTAGGAATAATAATGATTTATTTAATCTACAAGAGGACATGAGGGAACTAAGAAATCTACTAAAAACAGCTTAAGAAGACCAGTAAAGGAGGTTATACTGCATGAAATAAATGTGATTTTAGTGAAAATTGCTAGTCTAACTGAAGTTTGTACGAGAAATGCTGAGAGTGATTTGTGTTGGACAGAAATGACGAATAGAAGAACAAAATTATATGCTAAACAAAATAAGCAGTTTCAAATACCAGTTATCAATAACCGATATGAACTATTGGCTCCCAAAAAAGAAGGTTATGAGTATGTAAATGTTCATCAGGAGCAACAACAAATACATGGCAAAGTTATAGTTAACATGGAGAAGAGTAAGAAGAACGTAAGTAGAATTATAATAGTGGGAGATAGCCATGCGAGAGATGTGGCGAAAGAATTGCAGCACAATCTTGGCAGAGGCTTTGAAGTCCTAGGTACAGTAAAACCTGGTTCTAATATTAAAGTGGTTACAAATATGATGAACTCAGCCATAAGTTCACTCACAAAAAAAGATGTGTGCATTTTATGGGGAGGGGCTCATGATGCAGCAAAAAATGAAACAGAAGGTGGCCTTCGGCGATTAAAGGATTTTGTGGCTGACCACAATCACACAAATCTTGTAGTCATGAAAGTTCCACATAGACATGATCTCCAGATAAACTCTTGTGTAAATAATGAAGTGAAAGTGTTCAATAGGAAGCTTAAAAAACATAGCAAGGTTTTTGCCCACCTCCGACTGATTTAAGTGGTGAACAGTAGGGAATTATATACAAGGCATGGTGTACACTTGAATTGGAAAGGAAAAGAATACATGGTTAGAAAAATTGTAAATGTAATTAAGGCAATATTAAATGTGAAAAAGTTCAGACCGAGTAGAAGTTAAATGGAAAGAAGAGATAGAAGAAGTGGGATCTCTTCAGTCAGAAAACAGAGAAGGTACAGGAAGACATGTATAAGGATGGTGCAGGAGATGATAGGCAAGGAAATAATGAACAAAGAAAAGGGATTATTAAGTTAAATGAGCAAATGGAATCACTGCCTAAAAGACTGCATAAAGTATCAATAAAAAGAAGTACAGAATTTTTATGGACAGACCTTTGCAAGAAATAATGCATCAACAATGTAAAGGGGACTTGAAGTTGGGTCAAATGAAACATAAGCTTGAAATCATGCATCATAATGTACAAAGTTTAATAAATAAGAATGTGGAATTAACTGTACTTTTAAGTACTAGTTTACAAAATGTAGATGTCTTATGCTTCACTGAACATTGGCTGTCAGAAGACCAAATCAATATGTTAGAGATTCATAATTTTAAATTGGTTAGTAAGTTCTGTAGGAAAGAATTTAAAAATGGAGGATCATCTACATTTGCAAGGAAGGAGTTAAATGTTAAGGAAGTAATTTGTTTCAAGGATCTGTGTTGTGAAAAAAACTTTGAAATGTCTGTAGTAGAATTTGTAGATTTTAAATGGTTATTAATTTGTATTTACAGATCTCCTCACAGTGATGTGTATAATTTTCTAGATAAGTTGGAGGCTCCTATTGCTAAGGTACAACAAAAGAGGAAAAAACTAATAATTTGTGGGGACTGGAATATAAATCTTCTGCAAGAAAACAACCATGTACAGGCACTGCAAAGTATATTATTAACATACAATTTAATAAATACAGTAACTTCTCCAACAAGAGTTAGTAGGAGTTCAGTCTCTATGAGAGATGTTATGGTTACAAACAAACAATTTAATGAGAATTTTACAGAGGTCATAAATGTGGGCTACTCTGACCATTTGGCACAGGTTCTATATGTGTCTGTAAATAAGCATAATCATGAGCCAACAAAAATCATACAAAGAAAGTTCTCAAAAACAAATGTGGAAAAATTCAAAGACATGGGAGGAAATTTACTTGACTAAAAATCCAAAACAGTTCGTGGATAACTAAAGGAATAAAAATTTCATGTCAGAAAATGTGACTTCTAAATAACTTAAAGTGTAAGGTAACAGTGTCTAGGGATGCATTGAATTACACTAAAACATATCGCAAAATATATAAACGAGTTATTTTAAAAGTTAAACAAAGGCATAATGATATGTTGACATCACGTGCAATAAACCCAACTAAAATGATGTGGCAGTTGATTAATAAAAAATTGGGAATATCAGGGAAATCATATCAGGATATTTGGTTACAAAAAGATTTGGAGAAAATAACTCTCCCTCAGAAAGTTGCAGAGGCATTTAATTCATACTTTATTGATAAGGCTGAAGAACTTGTAGAGCAAAATAGGAATAATAAAAGGGATCAATTTTCACAAGTATCAGTGAAATACAACCACAGTTCCATGTTTCTTTTTCCAGTCCATGAAGAAGAAATAGTAACAGTTGTATCTAAACTAAGAGGCAAGAAATCAGCAGGGTTTGATGGAATCCCAGAATTTTTAGTAAAGGAATGTATTCAATGTATTAAAAAAACCATTAAGTTTTATTTACAACGAATCTATAAATCAGGGCTCTTTTCCTAATTTAATGAAAATTGAAAAAATTAGGCCTGCTTATAAAAAAGGTAATAGACAAGAAATTAATAATTACAGACCTATATCTATTCTACCTGTTTCTTCAAGAATTTTAGAAAAAATAATTTATAATAGATTATTATCTTTTGTTACTAAACATATTAATAGAAGAGCAAAATGGATTTAGGAAAAGCAAGTCGACTGAGACAGCATGCCAAACTTTTATTGAGAATTACAGGAGGCATCAGATAGGCGGTCATACACAATAGGTATATTCTTCAATCTCACAAAGGCGTATGATGTTATTGATCACGACATACTTTTGGCAAAACTCGATTATTGCGGAATAAGAGGGACAGCAAAGGCATGGTTAAAATCCTATCTGTCCCATCGGTTACAATTCGTAGAAATAACTACCAATGAGAATAAGATTTCTTCACATAGGATAATAAAATACAGAATACCACAAGGATCTATTTTGGGACCTCTTTTATTTTTGTTACATATAAACTAACAAAGGATGTCACACTGCTGGGCTGAGGAAGGACCACCTCACATGTTGCTGTATGGCAGGCTGCAGACTGCATGTTCCTTGTAGGGTGTTCAGATGTAGTAGCATGTTGAAATGGTACAGCTTGCTGATGTCTGGGAGGATGCGTCACTGCTCTTCACGATCAAAGGCACCAGGAATCATACTGTGTTGACACAGTGTTATGCGAGGACACAGGACAGCCTACCTGACAGCACAACACCTGTGAGAAGCCATTACACTTCAGACTGACAGCGACCAACAAGTTGTCTTCTCCCTGCTGCACAGTGACTACTGGGGGCCCCGTGTACTAAAGGTTAGTGTCCTTTGATATGCTAAATTCAGTGTCAGAGGACAGTCTTAAATTAACAGACTCATGGGTTCATTTGAAAAAAGTCACAACTTATGACGACTTGTCTTATACAAAGAGGTAGATACATGGTGTCCCCAGGCATAAGAAAATATCGTATTTGTGTCCATAGGCATGATAGCAAACATTATGCCTCTTTTATTGCCACTGATAACGACACTGTCTTAGCATGCTTGTGAAATGTATTCACTTGAACAAAAACTGTTCATACGCTATAGTTTTGCAAAGTACGTGTCACAGAAAAAAAATATTGCCGCAAAGTTTTGTAACATCCCACTTCAACAGTGCCATAAAAAAAAAAAAATTGCACAGAGAATTGTAGAAATTGTAGAATGACTGGTTCAATGCTGGACAAAAAGAAAATACAGACGTTTGCATGAGCCAAAGTAAGAAATAACAGCGTTGTTAAAACCCGCATCCAATTCATGCACATCCTTGCATAAACTTAAAATATCAGAATCCAGTGTGCAGATAACGTCAAAATAATATGTCGCATTTTTGTAAGAAACAAATTCTGACCATCAGGTCAGGACATTATGAAGGGAATTAACACAAGCAAAGCAAATGTAGGACAATGCACTTTCTTTGTAAGAACTGGAAGGCAGTTTTCAAAGATAAATGATGAATATTTCAAGATTAGCTTCATTGTGTGTGTGTGTGTGTGTGTGGATAAACATTTTCAAAAGGTGCACGACCTGCTTAGAAGCTGTATGTTAGCACTTTGGGACCGTTTTATAAGGTTAGGTGCAGCAAATCTACCCCCCTCCCCTCCCCAAACAAAACAGTTTAGTCACTTTAGCTGCTACAGTCATTAGTACCAAATATGCAGTGTTTGCACCATGTATTATGCAGCATAATAAGGTATATTAGGTAATTGTGCTGGCAGGATAAAACCCAGTGTTTTCAATTGGAATTCCATTATATAGCACAGTGGTATGCCAATAGTGAAGAAAACTGAACATGTGAACTCCATACCTGAGAAACTAGTTCACAAAAATAAATGTGACAGTAGTAACACAAATACTCGCAGATAGTATTTAGGACTGGAAATCTGTGTGATTGTAACATAGTTTTGTTGAACTCCGGTAAATATTGGCAGCCCAAAATGGCAAATCACAGAGAAGTGATTTTGTTTCTTATTACAGTCTTCATGTCATGATCTTTCCACGTGACACATTGACGTGATGTTGACTTAGGCAATGAAAAGCAGCACTATGCTACTGAATGGGTTCAGAAGCATGAAAATAATGGGAATGAAAGATGAAGTTGATAATGTACATAGAACTTACCTGCTACATTTAGCACACTTACAAGCTTTATACTGAGAACTACCCATCATGCATAGTGCAGTTGGGATGGTGGAAAACGTTGCCTGACAAAGATGTATGTTGGACAGTACAGTGTTGAGAAAACTTTTCACAGAGGGCTAAATTTTTCTTCCCTTCCACAGTGTTCTACTTGCAAATAATAATAATAATAATAATAACCATGGCTCAACAGCCCTATATGGGCTTGGGCCTCCTCTTTCCGAGGTTACGAGGTCTTTGTGGCTGACTGGCCGCGCTTTTCAACTCAATCCTGATGTGAATGTCAGAGCCATCTGGCAGTCACATCAGGAGACTTGGGTGAGAAATGGCCGCTTGAATTTAGCTTATGGACACTACTGGTTCTTCTTCATGCCCGAAGGTTCTTTTACATGCCGTAAATCTACGACATGGGACTGACGGCTTTACTTCCCCTTCGAAGGAAGTGGTGCTCCGGATTTTTATCACCCTTATAAATCCATCGACCTTGGTCGGGATCGAACCCGCGAACCTTAGGTCCAGTGGCGAGCACGCTAACCACTAGTCCACCGAGGTTGACTCTACTTGCAAATGGGTGACATAATTTTCTCTTTGTGCCTCAACATCATAACTTTGAAAGTATTGGAGCAAGTTGAAATCCTGGCAGTACAACATAAAATCTCACCATTCACCAATAGTACACACACACACACACACACACTTTATGTTGACTACATTACATCAGAAATATGAGGTGCATCAAGAAAAAGGGGAAAATTGCTTTACAATCATGTAATATATTCAAAATATTAAATATTGACATTACATTCGACAAATAACTGAATAAGAAAAAGAAGGCAAACTTAAGCTGCAGAGTGATGGTGATAGTGATGACGACAATATCAATGATGACAACAACCAATAAGTAATAACAAGTCTAAAATTAATAAAAAAAAATCTTTAAATTACATTACTGTTTGAACATAATATCCAGTTTTTACAAGATAGGTTTTCTACATATTTGCTGTCTTGAGCAGATGACCTTAGTGTGGCTGTCTAAATCCTAATGTGTTTTATTTTGGATTTTACACACAGTTCACAGCTGACAAATTACATAATTTTGTGAGTATTCACAAATTAGTTGCCTTTGCATAATATGTGTTTAGTTGGTTAGGCAAAAAAAAAAAAAAAAAAAAAAAACATGCTTTGTGCTTTTACCCCTTTCTCCCTCCTATCCCAAAAGGGATGTCCCAGGCCTATGTCAAAGCACCAAGTAGTTGCCATTGCATTCCTGTCAACTGTAGACAGTTACTTGGAGCCAGTACTAAAGGTACATAACACACCATTACTACTGGGCTGTTCTATTTGATTTTGCTTCTGTTTTGTAAAAAGGGCCTAACTGCCACTTTGAGCTAAACTGAGTTATGTGTAGCAAATCATCAACCAATGGTCCTGTATGGTATGTAAAAAAGATAACAACTCCATCTTCAAGAATAACCCAAATTGGTGGGGGATATTATCGCTGTCAAAGCATTTGTCATATGTGAAATAGAGCCAACTTCTTGCTGCTTCTCCTGTAAAATTGATATTTTGTGGGTTGTCCCCTTTTTACAAAATAAGGGCGACTTGATAAGGTGTACCTTGACTTGATAATTTGATACCCTTTGTGTGAGGTTTAATGAACACTGCAGTTTGGATCTAGGAACAGAAACCCTGCCTACATCAGTTTGACAGTGGAGTACAGTTGTACTGACAGCAACTTTAGTCATGAACTTCCTGTTACCACATCCTAACATTCATATATTGTTTGTCCAAACTGTTTAAACTGAACACACTGCCATAGCACGTCATCAAATTTGATGGCGGGGGTCCACACCAACATTTCTAGGGGCACCAACTAGTTACAGAATGTATTGTATTTTATTTTATTGTATTGTATTGTATTTTGTCCTAGAAATCATTTAAAGAATGATATTGGACACATCCAGAGTGTAGTTACAGTAAAAAGTATAACAATTACAGTAAAAGCAAACAAACACATAAATCCGATATAATTACGTACATGTACAGGACCACACAAGATACTGATTAACACAGTACACAGAAGAAAGCACAGGCAATTACCATACACAGATACATCTTTAACCCAGTTCCTACAAATTAGGAGTCAAATGTCATAAATTCTTCCACCGAATAAAAACTTTTCAAGTAGGAAGTTGCCAAGCATCTTCTTGAATTTTAGTATGGACTTAACACTTTTAATTTCGCTAGGTAGTTTGTTATAAACCAGCACACCATTGTAAGCAATACTCTGTTCGAAAACAGAATGGTTTAACAAGTAAAGTAGATGCCTGCCAGCTCGATGGCCAGGGTTTAATCCCCGGCAGGCCAACGTATTTTTTTCTGTTTGTGACATCTGGACTGGCCTTCTGGCCCATGTAGGTTACTGTTCATGTAGAGAGTGGGTCTCTTTGATGTGGGGTAAAGTGGCCATAGCATGAAGCTGACTACTTGACTGTTTGTCATACCATATATTGCCCAGAGTTTGTATTCAAAGTAGAACAGCCTGCCTGAAATTAGTTTCTCTGTGCTCGTGCAGTGATTTCAAGAATAGAACATCATACCACTGACTCGTAGGCAGTGTATGGTATTTGATATGAGTGGGCAACCGGCATTATACTTGTAGATAACATGACTTTCTGTGTTGCCCTTCATATCTTGTGGTTTCATCATATCCATGTGTTTGTTCTGTCCTACAGTGTCATGAATCAACTGATACACCTTCGTGACACAAGGGGCACTGGTTAATTGAAACCGTCCAGTTTCATTCATGTTTTGCAGTGTGGTAGTGGACCATGGCCAAAATAGTAGTTGACATGCCACTGTTTATCCACAGCTTACTTTCCATGTTTTTCGTTGTTCCTTTGTATGTCTTATAAACAGAAGTCGAGTTCAGTTGCTTATGATAGCACATCTGGAGTGGTTTTGGCCAATTAGTGTTGTCCCCTCCCGACATAAACCCAACATGGTTTGTGTGTGCAAGGCTGTTGGAAATCCCACAGTGGTAGCAGCAACCCCAACTGCAGGAAACTTTGATCAGTTAACTGGGTGGCAGTCTTGGTAGAGTTCCCATAGCAGCCAATCATTAACTATCTCATAGAACAGTCCATATAAGAGTACAGAGTGATTCATATAGAATGCCCGGGTCGTAGAGGCGTATAATTTTGTAACACGTGCACACAGCGTCATCTGTTGAGGCCGCGGCAGATCACTCGTGCACTGTGCCGGCATGACCAAGCAATGCCTCTGAAGCATTCCATCTGCTTCTGATCAGTCATTCCAGAATCACAGGCAGAAATGACCACGGTGTTCTATATGAATCACTGTACATTCACTCATGCATAACCAGTACAAGAACCAATTTACAGAAGTATCATATGGTATGTGTTGTAACCTGCCACACTAATAACACCATGCCAAATTTGAGGTTCTCACAGCAGTGATGCTGAAGATTTCAATTCCTCTGGGATATGATGGATGAGTGATCCTGACGTTTCGAAGGATTGTATCGCCTTCATCTTCAATGGAAGCTGAAGGCACTATAATCCTTCAGGGCTTCTCACGTCTACTTATAGGACCTGAACCTGCACTGGACATATCTGCCAAGATTGCCAAGTAGGTGATCAGGGGATGGATGAATAGGTGACATGCAGAGTATTGGTAGTCCATTTGTGGACAAAGGCAAGCTAAGGGCTTTCTTAAAAGAGCTGGAGAATTACTCAGCTTGAGTAGAAACCATCTGGACACCTATTTAAACTGGGGCTGGTAAACAGTCCCAAGTGTGACAGATGCAAACAGGCATCTGAGTCGGCCTGACACATTTTTTTTTTTTCAGGTAACTGGGTCGTCACTGTATGAAACCAAGGGCATCTCTGTCAGCAGGATACTGCACTTTGTTCAAAGTGTGGGGCTGCTGAATACATGACTCTATGGGCTGAACAAGGGATCAAGTATGATCAATGTGCATGGGACAGACACTATGATACCCGCCCTTCTTGTATTCTGTCCTTCAAAATGTTGGGAGCCATTCACCCAGTGACGCAGCATCACATCCCAGAAGAACTGAATCCTAAATAAGATTATGTGAAGTTCTCAGCACTGTAAACCAAGCTGCATTCTGAGACAAAGTACTTCATCAATATATATATAAATACACAGACTTTCCATCTAACACAACTGTTCACTTATTGGAACATAGCTACATGTTTCAGTACACTAAAGAACCATCAGGCTGCCAAATGAAAAACCTTTTAAAAAAAGTTTACCTCTCTTTCATTCTCTGCCCTTGCTTGTTCATTTTTTGTGCATTCATTCAAACTTCTCCTTCATTTTGTCCATCTTTGTTATCCCTCCATGTCACACATTGTTTGTACTCATTTCTGTCCATCCAGTCTTACCTCTCTTTGTTCATCCATCCACCTCCTTCCTGACTTCTGTATTAATAATATTGTTCCTATTGTGTACACTTTGTCTCCCTTAACTTCTTCCACCCCCCCCCCTCCCCACCCATTTAACATACTCCATATAAAAATTTGTGACATTATAGTGTTGAATTTGTGAACATGTATAATGATAAATGTATGTTATGGAATAAATATTTAAAAAATTGTTTTTTTATATTTATCCTATGCCCCATTTTAACCTACTTCCTCACCTATTATAATTGTAAATAAAGTTTGTGCAGGCATAGGAATAATGTTGCGTTAGAAGTACTTTGGAGACTGAGAGGGTAAGACGAAATTATACTAATCATTAGTGGTAGTTTATAGTGTCACGTACTAATTATAAAAAAATGGCTTCAGTGCCATCTGGTGACAAAATAATTGTGGGTCAGCGCCATCTGTTGGCGACTTCTGGTACTATGACTGCCAAAAGTGAATACCCGCGCCATCTATTCACAACTTTCAGTACTAAATATAAAGAAAAATAAACGCTTACTCCATCTATTAAGATTTCGACTAAATTTTTTGATTCCATCTTAAGGAAAAATTTTAAATGCGTATTTAAAAAAAAATCCCTGATGATGGAATTAAAAATTTTAGTCGAAACCCCTTTAACGATTTTAGCTGTTTCGACTAGGATTTTCGATTCCTTCTTCAGGAAAATTTTAGAATGCGTAATTGAAAATATTCCTGAAGATGGAATCAAAAATTTTAGTCGAAACACCTTTAAAAAATATTAGATGTTTCGACTAGAATTTTCGATTCCTTCTTCAGGAAAAATTTAGAATACATATTTGAAAAAATCCCTGAAGAAGGAATCAAAAATTTAGTCGAAACACGTTTAAATTATTAGATGTTTCGGCTAGAATATTCGATTCCACCTTC
Organism: Reticulitermes speratus; assembly: GCA_021186555.1. NCBI lineage: Eukaryota > Metazoa > Arthropoda > Insecta > Blattodea > Rhinotermitidae > Reticulitermes > Reticulitermes speratus. Next base: position 5,861,209 of record JAJKFL010000012.1, on the reverse strand, counting down.
AGGAAATTTTTAGAATGTATTTCAAAAAACACCTGATTATGAAATTAAAAAGTTTAGTCGAAACACCGTTAACAATTTTTAGCTGTTTCGATTAAAATTTTCGATTCCTTCTTCAGGAAAAATTTCAAATGTATATTTGAAAAATCCCTGAAGATGGAATCAAAAAATTTAGTCGAAACGCCTTAAAATTTTTAGATGTTTCGACTAAATTTTTTGATTCCATCTTCAGGAAAAATTTTAAATTCGTATTTAAAAAATCCCTGATGATGGAATTAAAAATTATAGTCGAAACTCCTTTAACGATTTTAGCTGTTTCGACTAGGATTTTCGATCCATTCTTCAGGAAAATTTTAGAATGCGTAATTGAAAATATTCCTGAAGATGGAATCAAAAATTTTAGTCGAAACAGCTTTAAAAATATTAGATGTTTCGACTAGAATTTTCGATTCCTTCTTCAGGAAAAATTTAGAATACATATTTGAAAAAATCCCTGAAGAAGGAATCAAAAAATTTAGTCGAAACACGGTTAAATTATTAGATGTTTCGGCTAGAATATTCGATTCCATCTTCAGGAAATTTTTAGAATGTATTTCAAAAAATCCCTGATGATGGAATTAAAAAGCTTAGTCGAAACACCGTTAACAATTTTTAGCTGTTTCGACTAGAATTTTCGATTTCTTCTTCAGGAAAAATTTAAAATGCATATTTGAAAAAATCCATGAAGATGGAATCAAAAAATTTAGTCGAAACGCCTTTACATTTTTAGATGTTTCGACTAGAATTTTCGATTCCATCTTCAGGAAATTTTTAGAACGTGTATTTGAAAAATCCCTGATGATGGAACTAAAAATTTTAGTCGAAACCTTTAAATTTTATTTAACTCTTTCGACAAGAATTTTCGAATCCTTCTTCAGGAAATTTTAAGAATGAATATTTGAAAGCATTCCTGAAGATGGAATCAAAAAATTTAGTCGAAACATACATTTTTAGAAGTTTCGACTAGACTTTTCGATTCCATCTTCAGGAAAATTTTAGAACGTGTATTTAAAAAATCCCTGATGGAATTAAAAATTTTAGTCGAAACACCTTTAACAATTTTAAGTTGTTTCGACTAGAATTTTCGATTCCTTCTTCAGGAAAATTATATAATACGCATTTGAAAAAATTCCTGAAGATGGAATCAAAAAATTTAGTCGAAACAACTTTAAATTCTTAGATGTTTCGAATAGAATTTTCGATTCCTTCATCAGGAAAATTTTAGAATGCATATTTGATTAAATCCCTGAAGATGGAATAAAAAAATTTAGTCGAAATACCTATACATATTTAGAATTTTCGACTACTTTTCGATTCCATCTTCAGGAAAATTTTAGAATGTGTATTTGGAAAATCCCTGATGATGGAATTAAAAATTTTAGTCGAAACAATTTTTTAGTTGTTTCGACTAGAAGTTTCGATTCCTTCTTCAGGAACATTTTAGAATACGCATTTGATTTTAGATGAATTTTCGATTCCATCTTCGGGAAAAATTTAGAATGTCAATTTCAAAAATTCCTGAAAATGGAATCAAATATATTAGTCGAAACACATTTTTGCTTTTTCGACTAGAATTTTCGATTCCATCAGGAAAATTGTAGAATGCGTGTTTTAAAGAATCCCTGAAGATGGAACCATAGATGGCGTTGAAGCCCATTCTTTAATTAATGACATCACACTATAAACTGCAACTCTGATATGTGTGGGATACTGGCAGGATTTCTATTTCTAGAAAGGATGACACGGTATCCACATATAGTCAGGCAATATATTCTTGAATAAAAGTGTGTTGGTACGAGTGTGTGTACAAGTTGCTTGGTGCGCTGCGTAAGCCAGCGTAGTGGCTTGCCGAGCAAGGCTGCAGGTCCGTGGTGTTGTGTGATGCGTCGAACGATCCTAACTCCCTTGTCACGACAAACCAACTCCTTCGTGGTCGACGACAAACTCCTTTGGTGATGTGTGAGCGAATGCTGGTTATCTGCAAGTCGCCCTCTATTTATTCCGCTGGACACGAGACAATTCTGCTCTGCGATTGGCTAGCTGGCGACACCTGGTGTGCGCCAATCCCGTGGCCAGTGGGCGGAGTCGGCTGAATGACTTTGCTGCATGCTGTTGCGGGAAGCGGAGAGGCTGCTGCGGCGTGTGTACCGCTTTCTCCTTCCTGGTGCTGTTGCGGAAAGCGGCGAGGCTGCTGCGGCGTTGTACCGCGCTCTCCTTCCTGGTGCTGTTGCGGGAATCGGAGAGATTGATGCATGTGGGTAGCCCCCAAATCACACCCCCCCCCCCCGCGGAGAACGCTGGTGAAAGGGGCCGGAAAGCGGACAGTGCGTCCGCGACGAGTGGTCCGCTGGGCTGGAGCAGGGTTTACTCCTGCGGCAGGAGCTGAGACTGCAGCAGGAGGTGAGACTACAGTTGGAGTTGAGGCTGCAGCAGGAGTTGATGCTGCATCTGTATTTGGTACTGCAGCTGGTGTTGGTGCTGCAGGTGTGGGTGGCCCCATGGAACCGTAACGGCTGTCCTCCACTATGTATGCTGGCTTCACCCGATCTGCCGACACAGTTATCTGCTGGCCGCGCACTGAAAGATTTAAAGTCTTATCAGAGCGCGACAGCACTTTGTAGGGGCCGCTGTAAGGCGGCTGGAGGGCTCGACGCAGGGCATCGTGCCGCAGGAAGACGTGTGTAGACTCTGCAAGTCCCTGTGCACGAATGTGGCAGGCGTTGAGTGGCGTGCTGCCGGAACTGGACGTAGCTGGTCCATCTGTCGACGCAGTTGCTCCACAAACTGTGCCGGTTCGGTTGGGGCTGGGGACGGAGCTAGGAGCTCGCCGGGGATCCGCAGGGGCTCGCCGTATACGAGCTCGGATGCGGATGACAGCATGTCCTCCTTGTATGCTGTTCGAATCCCAAAGAGGACCAGCGGAAGAGCGTCCGTCCACTATTCATCTGCGTGGCACATGATGGCAGCTTTGAGCGTCCGGTGGAATGGCTCGACCAATCCATTTGCGTCTGGGTGGTGAGCGGTTGTTCTGGAGAGGTTGATGCCACACAATTTCGCCAGGCTGTGAAACAGCCGTGATTCAAACTGGCGTCCCTGGTCGGTGGTGATTGTCTTCGGGCAACCAAAGCGGGATATCCAGGCGGAGAGTAGAGCGCGTGCTACTGTCTCCGCTGTGATGTCTGGAATGGGACAGGCTTCCGGCCAGCGGGTGAAGCGGTCCACTGCAGTCAGGCAGTATTGAAATCCTACTGATGATGGCAGAGGGCCGACGAGGTCGATATGGATGTGGAGAAAACGGGCAGGAGGGAGAGCAAAGTTGCCCAAAGAAGTCAATGTATGGCGGGATATTTTGGAACGCTGGCAGTGTTGGCAAGCTCGGGCCCAAGTGCGGCAGTCCTGATGGATGGACGACCACACGAAGCGTTGGGAGACGAGCTTAGCCGTTGCCTTGATGCCGGGATGACTCAGGTTGTGCAGGGAATCAAATACCTGACGCGGAGAGGAGAAGGGACGTAGGGTCGTGGCTTGCTGGCAGACAAGTCACAATAAAGTGAGATCTTGGTGCCAGGGATGTCGATCTTCTACAATCGCAATGAGGTGGCTCCTGCGAGAAGATTACGTAGCTCGCCTTCCTCATCCTTCGCTGCTGCTAATGCCTCGAGAGTCACCGGAGTGGTGATGGATTCAACCCGGGACAACGTGTCGGCGACAATGTTGTCGCGGCCGGATATGTGCTGGATGTCCGTGGTGAACTGTGAAATGAAGTCCAGGTGATTAAACTGGCGTGGCGAGCAGCGGTCCCTCTTTTGTTGGAAGGCGTATGTTAGAGGCTTGTGGTCCGTCAGGATGGTGAAGTGACGGGCCTCCAACATGTGGCGGAAGTGCCGCACTGCATCGTAAATCGCCAGGAGTTCTCGATCGTAGGCACTGTACTTCTTCTGCGCAGGACTAAGTTTCCTCGAGAAGAAGGCGAGTGGTCGCCAGATGTCTTGCACTCGCTGCTGGAGGACGGCACCCATGGCAGTGGTTGAAGCGTCCGTGACCAAGGCGAGTGGAGCAGAAAAGTCCGGATGTGCTATCAGGACGGCCTGCGCGAGATGGTCTTGCACTCGTCGAAAGCCGTGTAGAGCTCAGGGGTCCAGGTGATGGGGGTGAGAACCCCTGACTTTGGGTCCTGAGAGGACGTCATGGAGAGGGGCTTGAGAGGAAGCAGCGTGGGGGAGGAAACGCCTGTAGAAGTTGAGCATTACTAAGAAGCGTCTAAGTTGACTGACGGTCTTGGGAGGGGCGCAGGATTGGATGTCTGCTACTCGTTCCGGGAGTGGTTGGGAGCCTTGGGAGGAGATTTTGTAACCCAGGAAGGATACCTCCGGGACACGGAAAACGCACTTGGACGGGTTGAGGAGGATTCCATATTTCTGGAGTTGGGCGAAGAGGGTGCGCAGGTGCATGTCGTGCTCCTCAGGGGAATGGCTGGAAACGAGGATATCATCCAGGTAGGAGAAGCAGAAGGGAAGGTCTTTGAGGATGTCATCCATGAAACGCTGAAAGGTTTGGGCTGCATTTCGGAGGCCAAAGGACATGAAAGGGAATTCGAAAGATCCGAAAGGAGTGGTAATGCCGGTTTTCTGTAATCGTCAGGGTGGACAGGGATTTGGTGGTAAGCCCTGACGAGGTCGATCTTGGAAAAGATGGTTCAGCCGGAAAGGTTGTGGGCGTAGTCATGGATGTGGCGGATGGGGTAGCGGTCTGGGATGTTGCGGGCGTTCAGGGCACGGTAGTCTCCACACGGCCGCCAACCGCTGTCCTTCGGCACCAGATGGAGGGCAGACGACCATGGTCCCTCTGCGCGGCGTGCTGTACCGTCCTTCAGCATGGCGTCGAACTCGGCCTTGGCCACCGCGAGGCGGTCGGGTGCAAGGCGTCGTGGTCGGCACGCTACTGGTGAGGTACGGATGTGGTGCTGAGTATTGTGCCGCACATCCCGATGGGTCCCATTCGGTCTGGTGAGCTCTGGCAACTCTGACAGGAGGCTGTCAGTAGGGGCACCGCTGGCGATGGTCTTGATGCTCGGGACCGATGATGTAACTGCGCAGCCTGGCGTGGACAATGATGTGACCCCGTCGAGCAGACGGTTATTTCTGCAGTCGACGAGGAGGCCGTAATGTGAAAGCAGGTCCACGCCAATGATTGGTAGCTGCACATCGGCCACCACGAAGCGCCAGTTGAAGTCGCGGCGCAGCCCCAGGTTCAGAGATTGCGATGTCCATCCTTAGGTTGAGATGGTCGTGTCGTTGGCCGCGTACAGATTGTAGTCGGTGCGCTCCCTGCGCCCCGGGAGGAGCTTCCTCGGGAAGACGCACAGGTCCGACCCAGTGTCGATCATGTACCGCTGCTTTGATATGCGGTCAGTCACGAAAAGGCGCCCGGAGCTCGTGGTGCGGACGTTAGCCGCCGTTAACGTCCGCTGTTGGTGTTTCCCTGGCTGCGGGAACACGGGAGTGTGCACTTTTGGGCTTTGTCCCCAAATGTTCTGTGATACCAGCATATGTCGTGACTGGCAGATGAGCTGCGGTCCGAGCGGCGATGACGTTCTCTGGATTTTGAGCGCCCACGGTTAGGAGTGGTTCGGAGGGCGGCCACCTGACGTGACAGCTTCTCAATGCGCTCCAAGAGTGCGGTGTTGTCGGGGGTAGACGGAGCTGGGGTGACACTGGCTGTGACTGGTTGGGGGGCAACCTCGCAAATTCTGTCTGCCAGCTGCGAGGCAGAGTCCAGGCTGCTCTCTGTTTGGCCAGCGAGAATGGCTTGGACGTGCGGTGGGAGCCGGCTGGCCCAGATGGTCCGGAGAAAGTCATCGGGCACTTCAGGCGCGAGGGCCTTTAGGTGCCGCAGGAACTGCGAAGGCTTCCTGTCTCCCACTTCCTCGTGGGAGAGGAGTTGCCGCACGCGTTGTTCACGCGAGGTGGATAACCTCCACACCAACTCTGCTTTAAGCCGGTCGTATAGCTCTTCCTCAGGCGGCGAGGTGATTAAGTCTTCGACCTCGGCTGCGTGTTGCTGATGCAGTTGTGATACGACGTAGCTGAACGTGGTCTTCTGGCGCGTGATGGATGCCAGCTCAAACTGTGCTTCAGCCTGAGCGAACCATAGAGCTGGACGGCCCGGCCAGAAGGGTGGCAGACGCACAGCAACACGGTAGAGTGCCGCTCCCAGGGTGTTCTCGCTGCTCTCGGTCATGTCTTGGGAGGGAACAGTCCGTAGCGTCTGTCCGTCGTGGGTCACCAATATATGTGGGATACTGGCAGGATTTCTATTTCTAGAAAGGACGACACGGTATCCACATATAGTCAGTCAATATATTCTTGAATAAAAGTGTGTTGGTACAACGAGTGTGTGTACAAGTTGCTTGGTGCGCTGCGTAAGGCATCGTAGTGGCTTGCCGAGGAAGGCTGCAGGTCCGGCTGTAAGGCAGCGTAGTGGCTTGCCGAGCAAGGCTGCAGGTCCGGCTGTAAGGCAGCGTAGTGGCTTGCCGAGCAAGGCTGCAGGTCCGGCTGTAAGGCAGCGTAGTGGCTTGCCGAGCAAGGCTGCAGGTCCGTGGTGTCGTGTGATGCGTCAAACGACTCTAACTCCCTTGTCACGACAAACCAACTCCTTCATGGTCGACGACAATCTCCTTTGGTGATGTGGGAGCGAATGCTGGTTATCTGCAAGTCGCCCTCTATTTATTCCGCTGGACACGAGACAATTCTGCTCTGCGTTTGGCTAGCTGGCGACACCTGCTCTGCGCCAATCCCGTGGCCAGTGGGCGGAGTCGGCTGAATGACTTTGCTGCAGGCTGCTGCGGCGTGTGTACCGCGCTCTCCTTCCTGGTGCTGTTGCGGAAAGCGGAGAGATTGATGCATGTGGGTAGCCCCCACATATGTTTCAACTCGCCTACTTCCTTCTCCACAGTCCTAAATGCAGAAAAATGTAAAGGTAAAATGGCAACTGAATCGAAAACAGTGATACACTGGTGAGAAAGGGATTCAAGGGAGCAAGGATAAAATAAGTTGGAATGAAGAAATAGGACCGAAACAAAAAAAAAGTGGTGATAGCAGAGGAACAGCTAGTAAGAAAAATAATAATGCATTTTTATAATTGTTTTATTTCTTTAATGTACATGGCATATGTTCATATGATATATTGCATACCAGTAGTAGTCACTGTAGTGCCCTGTGAGATGGGAAAGAGATAAAGGAATAAAATGATGAAGGTAAAAAATAAAAGAGGAATAGAATAAAGATAATAGAAGGCCGGCACAGAAAATAGTGTATAAATGAATGGAGTGACGTAAAATGAGATGGACCAGAAATTAGGCACCAATGAAAAAAACAATGGATGCCTATAAGTGACATGAGAATAGACAAAGGAATGGTACAGTAACATTGAAACAAAGAATGGATATGTACAGGATAAGAAGGGAGGATTTTGTTCCTTTCCAGATCTAGTGGGCACTGCAATGAGCATGCATGGGAGAAAACCATGACACTGAGACCACTTACCTTCATTTTTACAGGCAGCGTTTAGGAGGTGGAGGAACTCTGTGCTGTGTACATTTCAGGGACAAAAAAAACTGTTTTTGTTTGCCTGTCACAGATTGGGTTTTGCACACTTTACGGGTGACTTAAGTGATCCTGAAGACTTTATTTTGTAAGCCTTTTCTCAAATTTTGATAAGGCTTACTGCACAGTACTCTTACTGAAGGACCTACCATATAGGAAGTTCCATTCATTTAAATATGAGGAAAGTACATAATCAGTAAATTGAGAAAAATGTCCTGGGTAAAATTACAGAGGTCCTTCAAGACACATGTATACACAATACTTGTAAGTCACATTGAGAACCACAAGTGTGCACAGTGGGAAATGATACTTGGCCACCTGCTGTCCAGGTCAGTGGACTGTGTATGTATACATTGGCCAGAAGTGTGTAAATTAAAAATGGCATTTAGCAACACCCAAAAGTCCTTTCTGAGATATTGTTAAAAAAAAGATACTTTGACATTGTTAGCTGAACTGGCTCTGTTACATGTGCCTAACAATGTGCAGCGCTGGGGTTTAATTATGTACATGGATATGGAGTCTCCTCTTTGCTGCCATCTCTAGGAAGGCTCAGGGCCCTCCTCCAGCCTTCCTTCCAATTGGCACTGTGGGCTCTTCTGCATGAAGCTTATCACTTACCTGATTTTAGTGCTAAAAGTATGTGGGGTTTTTAAACATTCCAGTCTCTGGGGTATGACACCACCTACAGTGAAACTTGGGTTTAATGTTCTCTGAATATCTGCACGTTTTTCTCGGTCCCACCAAAACATCCATGTTAATAATTTGGTGAGTAATGAAGGGCAATTTAGTTGGGTGCCAAAGTAGTTTCTCGTCTGTATCTCGCCTTCCACTGTAGTGATGTAACTGAAACATCATACCCCGCAATCACCTAGTACGCACTACAAACAGTGGTAGTTTTGTTGAAATTAGTCAGTAATGAAGGGCAGTTAAGTTGGGTGCCAAAGTAGTTTTTCGTCTGTATCTCGCATTCCATTGCAGTGATGTAACTGAAACATCAACCTCGCAATCTCCTAGTACGCACTACAAACAATGGTAGTTTTGATGAAATTGGTCAGTAATGAAGGGCAGTTTAGTTGGGTGCCAAAGTAGTATTTCGTCTGTATCTCGCCTTCCATTCTAGTGATGTACATGAAACATCATACTTCGCAGTCTCCTAGTACGCACCACAAACAATGGTAGTTCTGTTGAAATTGGTCAGTAATGAAGGGCAGTTTAGTTGGGTGCAAAAGTAGTTTTTCGTCTGCATCTCGCCTTCCATTGCAGTGATGTAACTGAAACGTCAGACCTCGCAGTCTACTAGTACGCACTACAAACAATGGTAGTTTTGTTGAAATTGGTCAGTAATGAAGGGCAGTTTAGTTGGGTGCCAAAGTAGTTTTTCGTCTGTATCTCGCCTTCCATTGTAGTGATGTAACTGAAACGTCATACCTAGCAGTCTACTAGTACGCACTACAAATAGTGGTAGTTTTGTTAAAATTTGTCAGTAATGAAGGGCAGTTTAGTTGGGTGCCAAATTAATTTTTCGTCTGTATCTCGCCTTCCTATGTAGTGATGTAACTGAAACATAATACCACGCAGTCTCCTTGCACGCACTACACACATTGGTAATTTTGTTGAAATTGGTCACCAATGAAGGGCAGTTTAGTTGGGTGCCAAAGTAGTTTTTCGTCTGTATCACGCCTTCCATTGTGGTGATGTAACTGAAACATCATTTCTCGCAGTCTACTAGTACGCACTACAAACGGTGGTAGTTTCGTTGAAACTGGTCAGTAATGAAGGGCAGTTTAGATGAGTGCCAAAGTAGTTTTCGTCTGTATCTCGCCTTCCATTGTAGTGATGTAATTGAAACATCATACCTCGCAGTCACCTAGATCGCGCAACAAACAGTGGTAGTTTTGTAGAAATTGGTCAGTAATGAAGGGCAGTTTAGTTGGGTGCCACAGTAGTATTACGTCTGTATCTCGCCTTCCATTGTAGTGACGTAACTGAAACATCATACCTCGCAGTCTCCTAGTACGCACCACAAACAGTGGTAGTTTTGTTGAAATTAGTCAGTAATGAAGGGCAGTTTAGTCGGGTGCCAAAGTAGTTTCTCGTCTGTATCTCGCCTTCCACTGTAGTGATGTAACTGAAACATCATACCCCGCAATCACCTAGTACGCACTACAAACAATGGTAGTTTTGTTGAAATTAGTCAGTAATGAAGGGCAGTTTAGTTGGGTGCCACAGTAGTTTTACGTCTGTATCTCGCCTTCCATTGTAGTGACGTAACTGAAACATCATACCCCGCAATCACCTAGTACGCACTACAAACAGTGGTAGTTTTGTTGAAATTGGTCAGTAATGAAGGGCAGTTTAGTCGGGTGCCAAAGTAGTTTCTCGTCTGTATCTCGCCTTCCACTGTAGTGATGTAACTGAAACATCATACCCCGCAATCACCTAGTACGCACTACAACCAGTGGTAGTTTTGTTGAAATTGGTCAGTAATGAAGGGCAGTTTAGTCGGGTGCCAAAGTAGTTTCTCGTCTGTATCTCGCCTTCCACTGTAGTGATGTAACTGAAACATCATACCCCGCAATCACCTAGTACGCACTACAAACAGTGTAGTTTTGTTGAAATTAGTCAGTAATGAAGGGCAGTTAAGTTGGGTGCCAAAGTAGTTTTTCGTCTGTATCTCGCATTCCATTGCAGTGATGTAACTGAAACATCATACCTCGCAATCTCCTAGTACGCACTACAAACATTGGTAGTTTTGATGAAATTGGTCAGTAATGAAGGACAATTTAGTTGGGTGCCAAAGTAGTTTTTCGTCTGTATCTCGCACTCCATTGTAGTGATGTAAATGAAACATCATACATCGCAGCCTCCTAGTACGCACTACAAACAGTGGTAGTTTTGTTGAAATTGGTCAGTAATGAAGGCAATTTAATGGGTGCCAAAGTAGTTTTTCGTCTGTATCTCGCCTTCCATTGTAGTGATGTAAATGAAACATCATACATCGCAGGCTCCTAGTACGCACCACAAACAGTGGTAGTTCTGTTGAAATTGGTCAGTAATGAAGGGCAGTTTAGTTGGGTGCAAAAGTAGTTTTTCGTCTGCATCTCGCCTTCCATGCAGTGATGTAACTGAAACGTCAGACCTCGCAGTCTACTAGTACGCACTACAACAATGGTAGTTTTGTTGAAATTGGTCAGTAATGAAGGGCAGTTTAGTTGGGTGCCAAAGTAGTTTTTCGTCTGTATCTCGCCTTCCATTGTAGTGATGTAACTGAAACGTCATACCTAGCAGTCTACTAGTACGCACTACAAATAGTGGTAGTTTTGTTAAAATTTGTCAGTAATGAAGGGCAGTTTAGTTGGGCGCCAAATTAATTTTTCGTCTGTATCTCGCCTTCCTATGTAGTGATGTAACTGAAACATAATACCACGCAGTCTCCTTGCACGCACTACAAACAGTGGTAATTTTGTTGAAATTGGTCACTAATGAAGGGCAGTTTAGTTGGGTGCCAAAGTATATTTCGTCTGTATCACGCCTTCCATTGTGGTGATGTAACTGAAACATCATTTCTCGCAGTCACCTAGATCGCGCAACAAACAGGGGTAGTTTTGTTGAAATTGGTCAGTAATGAAGGGCAGTTTAGTTGGTTGCCACAGTAGTTTTACGTCTGTATCTCGCCTTCCATTGTAGTGATGTAACTGAAACATCATACCTCGCAGTCTCCTAGTACGCACCACAAACAGTGGTAGTTTTGTTGAAATTAGTCAGTAATGAAGGGCAGTTTAGTTGGGTGCCAAAGTAGTTTTTCGTCTGTATCTCGCCTTCCATTGTAGTGATGTAACTGAAACGTCATACATAGCAGTCTACTAGTACGCACTACAAACATGGTAGTTTTTGTTGAAATTAGTCAGTAATGAAGGGCAGTTTAGTTGGGTGCCAAGTAATTTTACGTCTGTATCTCGCCTTCCATTGTAGTGACGTAACTGAAACATCATACCCCGCATCACCTAGTACGCACTACAAACAGTTGGTAGTTTTGTTGAAATTGGTCAGCAATGAAGGGCAGTTTAGTTCGGGTGCCAAAGTAGTTTCTCGTCTGTATCTCGCCTTCCATTGTAGTGATGTAACTGAAACATCATACCCCGCATCACCTAGTACGCACTACAACCAGTGGTAGTTTTGTTGAAATGGTCAGTAATGAAGGGCAGTTTAGTCGGGTGCCAAAGTAGTTTCTCGTCTGTATCTCGCCTTCCACTGTAGTGATGTAACTGAAACATCATACCCGCATCACCTAGTACGCACTACAAACAGTGGTAGTTTTGTTGAAATTAGTCAGTAATGAAGGGCAGTTAAGTTGGGTGCCAAGTAGTTTTTACGTCTGTATCTCGCATTCCATTGCAGTGATGTAACTGAAACATCATACCTCGCAATCTCCTAGTACGCACTACAAACATGGTATTTTGATGAAATTGATCAGTAATGAAGGACAATTTAGTTGGGTGCCAAAGTAGTTTTTCGTCTGTATCTCGCCTTCCATTGTAGTGATGTAAAATGAAACATCATACCATCGCACTCCTAGTACGCACTACAAACAGTGGTAGTTTTGTTGAAATTAGGTCAGTAATGAAGGGCATTTAAGTTGGGTGCCAAAGTAGTTTTTACGTCTGTATCTCGCCTTCCATTGTAGTGATGTAAACTGAAACATCATACATCGCAGCTCCTAGTACGCACCTACAAACAGTGGTAGTTTGTTGAAATTGGTCAGTAATGAAGGGCAGTTTAGTTGGGTGCAAAGTAGTTTTTCGTCTGCATCTCGCCTTCCATTGAGTGATGTAACTGAAACTCATACCTCGCAGTCTACTAGTACGCAACTACAAACAATGGTAGTTTTGTTGAAATTGGTCAGTAATGAAGGGCAGTTTAGTTGGTGCCAAAGTAGTTTTTCGTCTGTATCTCGCCTTCCATTGTAGTGATGTAACTGAAACGTCATACCTCGCAGTCTACTAGTACGCACTACAAAATGGTAGTTTTGTTAAAATTTGTCAGTAATGAAGGGCAGTTTAGTTGGGGCCAAATTAATTTTCGTCTGTATCTCGCCTTCCTATTGTAGTGATGTAACTGAAACATCATACCACGCAGTCTACCTAGTACGCACTACAAACATGGTATTTTGTTAAATTGTCACTAATGAAGGGCAGTTTAGTTGGGTGCCAAAGTAGTTTTCGTCTGTATCACGCCTTCCATTGTAGTGATGTAACTGAAACATCATCTCTCGCAGTCTACCTAGACGCCAACAAACAGTGGTAGTTTTGTGAAATTGGTCAGTAATGAAGGGCAGTTTAGTTGGTGCCACAGTAGTTTTTCGTCGTATCTCGCCTTCCATTGTAGTGATGTAACTGAAACATCATACTCGCAGTCTCCTAGTACGCACCACAAACATGGTAGTTTGTTGAAATTAGTCAGTAATGAAGGGCAGTTTAGTTGGGTGCCAAAGTAGTTTTTCGTCTGTATCTCGCCTTCCATTGTAGTGATGTAACTGAAACGTCATACATCGCAGTCTACTAGTACGCACTACAAACAGTGGTAGTTTTGTTGAAATTGGTCAGTAATGAAGGGCAGTTTAGTTGGGTGCCAAATATTTTTCGTCTGTATCTCGCCTTCCATTGTAGTGATGTAACTGAAACATAATACCTCGCAGTCTCCTTGCACGCACTACAACATATGGTAGTTTTGTTGAAAATTGGTCACAATGAAGGGCAGTTTAGTTGGGTGCCAAAGTAGATTTTTCGTCTGTATCATCGCCTTCCATTGTAGTGATGTAACTGAAACATACATACTCGCAGTCTACTAGTACGCACTACAAACATTGGTAGTTTTGTTGAAATGGTCAGTAATGAAGGGCAGTTTAGTTGGTGCCAAAGTAGTTTTTCGTCTGTATCACGCCTTCCATTGTAGTGATGTAACTGAAACATCATACTCGCAGTCTACTAGTACGCACAACAAACAGTGGTAGTTTTGTTGAAATTGGTCAGTAATGAAGGGCAGTTTAGTTGGGTGCCAAGTAGTTTTCGTCTGTATCTCGCCTTCCATTGTAGTGACGTAACTGAAACATCATACCTCGCAGTCTCCTAGTCGCACCACAAACAGTGGTAGTTTTGTTGAAATTAATCAGTAATGAAGGGCAGTTTAGTCGGGTGCCAAATAGTTTCTCGTCTGTATCTCGCCTTCCACTGTAGTGATGTAACTGAAACATCATACCCCGCAATCACCTAGTACGCACTACAAACAGTGGTAGTTTTGTTGAAATTAGTCAGTAATGAAGGGCAGTTTAGTTGGGTGCCACAGTAGTTTTACGTCTGTATCTCGCCTTCCATTGTAGTGACGTAACTGAAACATCATACCCCGCAATCACCTAGTACGCACTACAAACAGTGGTAGTTTTGTTGAAATTGGTCAGTAATGAAGGGCAGTTTAGTCGGGTGCCAAAGTAGTTTCTCGTCTGTATCTCGCCTTCCATTGTAGTGATGTAACTGAAACATCATATCTCGCAGTCCCAAAGCACGCAATACAAACAGGGGTAGTTTTTTTTTAAACTGGTCAGTAATGAAGGGCAGTTTAGTTGAGTGCCAAAGTAGATTTTCGTCTGTATCTCGCCTTACATTGTAGTGATGTAACTCAAACATCATACCTCGCAGTCTACTAGGACGCACTACAACAATGGTAGTTTTGTTAAAATTGGTCAGTAATGAAGGCAGTTTAGTTGGGTGCCAAAGTAGTTTCTCGTCTGTATCTCGCCTTCCATTGTAATTATGTATCTGAAACATCATACCTCGCAGTCTACTAGTACGCACTACAAACGATGGTAGTTTTGTTAATATTGCTCAGTAATGAAGGGCAGTTTAGTTGGGTGCCAAGTAGTCTTTCGTCTGTATCTCGCCTTCCATTGTAGTGATGTAACTGAAACATCACACCTCGCAGTCTACTAGTACGCTCTACAAACAATGGTAGTTTTGATGAAATTGGTCAGTAATGAATGGCAGTTTAGTTGGGTGCCAAAGTAGTTTTTCGTCAGTATCTCGCCTTCCATCTAGTGATGTACATGAAACATCATACTTCGCAGTCTCCTAGTACGCACCACAAACAATGGTAGTTTCTGTTGAAATTGGTCAGTAATGAAGGGCAGTTTAGTTGGGTGCAAAAGTAGTTTTTCGTCTGCATCTCGCCTTCCATTGCAGTGATGTAACTGAAACGTCAGACCTCGCAGTCTACTAGTACGCACTACAAACAATGGTAGTTTTGTTGAAATTGGTCATAATGAAGGGCAGTTTAGTTGGGTGCCAAAGTAGTTTTTCGTCTGTATCTCGCCTTCCATTGTAGTGATGTAACTGAAACGTCATACCTAGCAGTCTACTAGTACGCACTACAAATAGTGGTAGTTTTGTTAAAATTTGTCAGTAATGAAGGGCAGTTTAGTTGGGTGCCAAATTAATTTTTCGTCTGTATCTCGCCTTCCTATGTAGTGATGTAACTGAAACATAATACCACGCAGTCTCCTTGCACGCACTAACACACATTGGTAATTTTGTTGAAATTGGTCACCAATGAAGGGCAGTTTAGTTGGGTGCCAAAGTAGTTTTTCGTCTGTATCACGCCTTCCATTGTGGTGATGTAACTGAAACATCATTTCTCGCAGTCTACTAGTACGCACTACAAACGGTGGTAGTTTCGTTGAAACTGGTCAGTAATGAAGGGCAGTTTAGATGAGTGCCAAAGTAGTTTTTCGTCTGTATCTCGCCTTCCATTGTAGTGATGTAATTGAAACATCATACCTCGCAGTCACCTAGATCGCGCAACAAACAGTGGTAGTTTTGTTGAAATTGGTCAGTAATGAAGGGCAGTTTAGTTGGGTGCCACAGTAGTTTTACGTCTGTATCTCGCCTTCCATTGTAGTGACGTAACTGAAACATCATACCTCGCAGTCTCCTAGTACGCACCACAAACAGTGGTAGTTTTGTTGAAATTAATCAGTAATGAAGGGCAGTTTAGTCGGGTGCCAAAATAGTTTCTCGTCTGTATCTCGCCTTCCACTGTAGTGATGTAACTGAAACATCATACCCCGCAATCACCTAGTACGCACTACAAACAGTGGTAGTTTTGTTGAAATTAGTCAGTAATGAAGGGCAGTTTAGTTGGGTGCCACAGTAGTTTTACGTCTGTATCTCGCCTTCCATTGTAGTGACGTAACTGAAACATCATACCCCGCAATCACCTAGTACGCACTACAACCAGTGGTAGTTTTGTTGAAATTGGTCAGTAATGAAGGGCAGTTTAGTCGGGTGCCAAAGTAGTTTCTCCTCTGTATCTCGCCTTCCACTGTAGTGATGTAACTGAAACATCATACCCCGCAATCACCTAGTACGCACTACAAACAGTGGTAGTTTTGTTGAAATTAGTCAGTAATGAAGGGCAGTTTAGTTGGGTGCCAAAGTAGTATTTCGTCTGTATCTCGCATTCCATTGTACTGATGTAACTGAAACATCATACCTCGCAATCTCCTAGTACGCACTACAAACATTGGTAGTTTTGATGAAATTGGTCAGTAATGAAGGACAATTTAGTTGGGTGCCAAAGTAGTTTTTCGTCTGTATCTCGCCTTCCATTGTAGTGATGTAACTGAAACATCATATCTCGCAGTCCCAAAGCACGCAATACAAACAGGGGTAGTTTTTTTTTAAACTGGTCAGTAATGAAGGGCAGTTTAGTTGAGTGCCAAAGTAGATTTTCGTCTGTATCTCGCCTTCATTGTAGTGATGTAACTCAAACATCATACCTCGCATCACTAGGACGCACTACAAACAATGGTAGTTTTGTTAAATTGGTCAGTAATGAAGGGCAGTTTAGTTGGGTGCCAAAGTAGTTTCTCGTCTGTATCTCGCCTTCCATTGTAATATGTATCTGAAACATCATACCTCGCAGTCTACTAGTACGCACTACAAACGATGGTAGTTTTGTTAATATTGCTCAGTAATGAAGGGCAGTTTAGTTGGGTGCCAAAGTAGTTTTTCGTCTGTATCTCGCCTTCCATTGTAGTGATGTAACTGAAACATCATACCTCGCAGTCCCTAGGACGCACTACAAACAGTGGTAGTTTTGTTGAAATTGGTCAGTAATGAAGGGCAGTTTAGTTGGGTGCCAAAGTAGTTTTTCGTCTGTATCTCGCCTTCCATTGTAGTGATGTAACTGAAACATCACACCTCGCAGTCTACCTAGTACGCACTACAAACGATGGTAGTTTTGTTAAATTGTCAGTAATGAAGGGCAGTTTAGTTGGGTGCCAAAGTAGTTTTTCGTCTGTATCTCGCCTTCCATTGTATGATGTAACTGAAACATCATACCTCGCAATCTCCTAGGAGCATACAAACAGTGGTATTTTGTTGAAATTGTCACGTAATGAAGGCATTTTAGTTGGGTGCCAAAGTAGTTTTCGTCTGTATCTCGCCTTCCATTGTAGTGATGTAACTGAAACATCATTCTCGCAGTCCCTAGACGCACACAAACAGTGGTAGTTTTGATGAAATTGGTCAGTAATGAAGGCAGTTTAGTTGGGTGCCAAGTAGTTTTTCGTCTGTATCTCGCCTTCCATTGTAGTGATGTAAACTGAAACATCATACATCGCAGTCTCCTAGTACGCACCACAAACAAGTGGTAGTTTTGTTGAAATTGTCAGTATGAAGGGCAGTTTAAGTGGTGCCAAAGTAGTATTTCGTCTGTATCACGCCTTCCATTGTAGTGATGTAACTGAAACATCATACTCGCAGTCTCCTAGTACGCACTACAAACATGGTAGTTTTGTTTAAATTGGTCAGTAATGAAGGGCAGTTAGTTGGGATGCCAAAAGTTTTCGTCTGTATCTCGCCTTCCATTGTAGTGATGTAACTGAAACATCATACCTCGCAGTCTCTAGTACGCACTACAAACAATGGTAGTTTTGTTAAATTGGTCAGTAATGAAGGGCAGTTTAGTTGGGTGCCAAAGTAGTTTCTCGTCTGTATCTCGCCTTCCATTGTAGTGATGTAACTGAAACATCATACCTCGCAGTCTACTAGTACGCACTACAAACATGGTAGTTTTGTTAAATTGTCAGTAATGAAGGGCAGTTTAGTTGGTGCCAAAGTAGTTTTTCGTCTGTATCTCGCCTTCCATTGTAGTGATGTAACTGAAACATCATACCCGCAGCTCACTAGTACGCACTACAAACATGGTAGTTTTGTTGAAATTGGTCAGTAATGAAGGGCAGTTTAGTTGGTGCCAAAGTAGTTTTTCGTCTGTATCTCGCCTTCCATTGTAGTGATGTAACTGAAACATCATCCTCGCAGTCACCTAGTACGCACTACAAACATGGTAGTTTTGTTGAAATTGGTCAGTAATGAAGGGCAGTTTAGTTGGTGCCAAAGTAGTATTTCGTCTGTATCTCGCCTTCCATTGTAGTGATGTAACTGAAACATCATACCTCGCATCTCCTAGTACGCACTACAAACATTGGTAGTTTTGTTGAAATTGGTCAGTAATGAAGGGCTGTTTAGTTGGGTGCCAAAGTAGTTTTTCGTCTGTATCTCGCCTTCCATTGTAGTGATGTAACTGAAACATCATACTCGCAGTCTCCTAGTACGCACTACAAACAGTGGTAGTTTTGTTGAAATTGGTCAGTAATGAAGGGCAGTTTAGTTGGGTGCCAAAGTAGTTTTTCGTCTGTATCTCGCCTTCCATTGTAGTGATGTAACTGAAACATCATACCTCGCAGTCCACTTGTACGCACTACAAACTGTGGTAGTTTTTGTTGAAATTGGTCAGTAATGAAGGGCTTTTTAATTGAGTGCCAAAGTAGTTTTTCGTCTGTATCTCGCCTTCCATTGTAGTGATATAACTGAAACATTATACCTCGCAGTCTACTAGTACGCACTACAAACAGTGGTAGTTTTGTTGAAATTGGTCAGTAATGAAGGGCAGTTTAGTTGGGTGACCAAGTAGTTTATCGTCTGTATCACGCCTTCCATTGTAGTAATGTAACTGAAACATCATACCTCGCAGTCCCCTATT
Source organism: Reticulitermes speratus (assembly GCA_021186555.1). Lineage (NCBI taxonomy): Eukaryota > Metazoa > Arthropoda > Insecta > Blattodea > Rhinotermitidae > Reticulitermes > Reticulitermes speratus. The sequence goes on along the minus strand of JAJKFL010000012.1, from coordinate 5,842,475 downwards.
ACACACTACAAACAGTGGTAGTTTTATTGAAATTGGTCAGTAATGAAGGGCAGTTTAGTTGGGTGCCAAAGTAGTTTTCTCGTCTGTATCTCGCCTTCCATTGTAGTGATGTAAGTGAAACATCATTCCTCGCAAACCACTTGTACGCACTACAAACAGTGGTAGTTTTGTTGAAATTGGTCAGTAATGAAAGGCAGTTCAGTTTAGTGCCAAAGTAGTTTTTCGTCTGTATCTCGCCTTCCATTGTAGTGATGTAACTGAAACATCATACCTCGCAGTCTCCTATTACGCGCTACAAACAGTGGTTGTTTTGTTGAAATTGGTCAGTAATGAAGGGCAGTTTAGTTGGTTTCCAAAGTAGTTTTTCGTGTGTATCTTGCCTTCCATTGTAGTGATGCAACTCAAACATCATACCTCGCAGTCTCCTAGGACGCACTACAAACAGTGATAGTTTTGTTCATATTGGTCAGTAATGAAGGGCAGTTTAGTTGGGTGCCAAAGTAGTTTTTCGTCTGTATCTCGCCTTCCATTGTAGTGATGTAATTGAAACATCACTCCTCGCAGTCTCCTAGTACGCAATACGAACAGTGGTAGTTTTGTTGAAATTGGTCGGTAATGAAGGGCAGTTTAGTTGGGTGCCAAATTAGTTTTTCGTACCAGTGTTTGTAGTGCGTACTAGGAGACTGCGAGGTATGGTGTTTCATTTACATCACTACAATGAAAGGCGAGATACAGACCAAAAACTACTTTGGCACCCAACTAAACTGCACTTCATTACTGACCAATTTCAACAAAACTACCATTGTTTGTAGTGCGTACTAGGAGACTGCGAGGAATGGTGTTTCAGTTACATCACTACAATGGAAGGCGAGATACAGACGAAGAACTAATTTGGCACCCAACTAAACTGCCCTTTATTACTGACCAATTTCAACAAAACTAACACTGTTCGTAGTGCGTCCTAGGTGACTGCGAGGTTTGATGCCTGAGTTACATCACTACAATATAAGGCGAGATACAGACGAGAAACTACTTTGGCACCCAACTAGACTGTCCTTCATTACTGACCAATTTCAACAAAACTAACACTATTCGTAGTGCGTACTAGGAGACTGCGAGGTGTGATGTTTCATTTACATCAGTACTATGGAAAGCGAGATACAGACGAAAAACCTCTTTGGCACCCAACTAAACTGCCCTTCATTACTGACCAATTTCAACAAAACTACCACTGATTGTAGTGCGTCCTAGTTGACTGCGAGGTTTGATGTTTGAGTTACATCACTACAATATAAGGCGAGATTCAGACGAGAAACTACTTTGGCACCCAACTAGACTGCCCTTCATTACTGACAAATTTAAACCAAACTATCACTGTTTGTAGTGGATACTAGTGGTCTGCGAGGAATGATGTTTCAGATACATCACTACAATGGAAGGCGAGATACAGACGAGAAACTACTTTGGCACCCAACTAAACTGCCCTTCATTACTGACCAATTTCAACAGAAGTACCACTGTTTGTAGTGCGTACTAGGAGACTGCGAGGTATGATGTTTCATTTACATCATTACTATGGAAGGCGAGATACAGACGAGAAACTACTTTGGCACCCAACTAAACTGCCCTTCATTACTGACCAATTTCAACAAAACTTCCACTGTCTGTAGTGCGTACTAGGATACCGCGAGGTATGATGTTTCAGTTACATCACTACACTGGAAGGCGAGATACAGACGAGAAACTACTTTGGCACCCAACTTAACTGCCCTTCATTACTGACCAATTTCAACAAAAGTACCACTGTTTTTAGAGCGTACTAGGAGACCGCGAGGAATGACGTTTCAGTTACATCACTACAATGGAAGGCGAGATACAGACGAAAAACTACTTTCGCTCTCAACTAAACTGCCCTTCATTACTGACCAATTTCAACAAAAGTACCACTGTTTGTAGTGCGTCCTAGTGGACTGCGAGGTGTTTATGTTTCATTTACATCAGTACTATGGAAGACGTGATATAGACGAAAAACTACTTTGGCACCCAACTACACTGCCTTTCATTACTGACAAATTTCAACAAAACTACCACTGTTTGTTGTGCGTACTAGGACACTGCGAGGTGTGATGTTTCAGTTACATCATACCTCGCAGTCTCCTAGTACGCACTACAAGCAGTGGTAGTTTTGTTGAAATTAGTCAGAAATGAAGGGCAGTTTAGTTGGGTGCCAAAGTAGTTCTTCGTCTGTATCTCGCCTTCCATTGCATTGATGTAACTGAAACATCATACATCTCAGTATCCTAGTACGCACTACAAACAATGGTAGTTTTGTTGAAATTGGTCAGTAATGAAGGGCAGTTTAGTTGGGTGCCAAAGTAGTTCTTCGTCTGTATCTCGCCTTCCATTGTAGTGATGTAACTGAAACATGATACCTCGCAGTCTCCTAGTACGCACTACAAGCAGTGGTAGTTTTGTTGAGATTGGTCAGAAATGAAGGGCAGTTTAGTTGGGTGCCAAAGTAGTTCTTCGTCTGTATCTCGCCTTCCACTGTATGGATGTAACTGAAACATCATACATCTTAGTATCCTAGAACGCACTACAAACAATGGTAGTTTTGTTGAAATTGGTCAGTAATGAAGGGCAGTTTAGTTGGGTGCCAAAGTAGTTCTTCGTCTGTATCTCGCCTTCCATTGTAGTGATGTAACTGAAACATGATACCTCGCAGTCTCCTAGTACGCACTACAAGCAGTGGTAGTTTTGTTGAGATTGGTCAGAAATGAAGGGCAGTTTAGTTGGGTGCCAAAGTAGTTCTTCGTCTGTATCTCGCCTTCCACTGTATGGATGTAACTGAAACATCATACATCTTAGTATCCTAGTACGCACTACAAACAATGGTAGTTTTGTTGAAATTGGTCAGTAATGAAGGGCAGTTTAGTTGGGTGCCAAAGTAGTTTTTCGTCTGTATCTCGCCTTCCATTGTAGTGATGTAACTGAAACATGATACCTCGCAGTCCCCTAGTACTCGCTACAAACAGTTCTAGTTTTGTTGAAATTGGTCAGTAATGAAGGCAGTTTAGTTGGTTGCCAAAGTAGTCCTTCGTCTGTATCTCGCCTTCCATTGTAGTGATGTAACTCATACATCATTCCTCGCAGTCCCTACGTGCTCTACAATATTGGTAGTTTGTTGAAATTGGTCAGTAATGAAGGGCAGTTTTGTTGTGTGCCAAAGTAGTTCTTCGTCTGTATCTCGCCTTCCATTGTAGTGATGTAACTGAAACATGATACCTCGCAGTCTACTATTTACGCACTACATGAAGTGGTAGTTTTGTTGAAATTGGTCAGTAATGAAGGGCAGTTTAGTTGAGTGCCAAAGTAGTTTTCGTCTGTATCTCGCCTTCCATTGTAGTGATGTAACTGAAACATCATACCTCGCAGTCCCCTATTACACACTACAAACAGTGGTAGTTTTGTTGAAATTGGTCAGTAATGAAGGTCAGTTTAGTTGGTGCCAATGTAGTTTTTCGTCTGTATCTTGCCTTCCGTTGTAGTGATGTAATTGAAACATCATTCCTCGCAGTCCCTATACGTTCTACGAACAGTGGTAGTTTTGTTGAAATTGGTCAGTAATGAAGGGCAGTTTAGTTGGGTGCCAAAGTAGTTTTTCGTCTGTATCTCGCCTTACATTATAATGATGTAACTGAAACATAATACCTCGCAGTCTCCTATTACGCCCTATAAACTGTGGTAATTTTGTTGAAATTGGTCAGTAATGAAGGGCAGTTTAGTTGGGTGCCAAAGTAGTTTCTCGTCTGTATCTCGCCTTCCATTGTAGTGATGTAAGTGAAACATCATTCCTCGCAGCTACTTGTACGCACTACAAACAGTGGTAGTTTTGTTGAAATTGGTCAGTAATGAAGGGCAGTTTAGTTAGTGCCAAAGTAGTTTTTCGTCTGTATCTCGCCTTCCATTGTAGTGCTGTAACGGAAACATCATACCTCGCAGTCTCCTATTACGCACTACAAACAGTGGTTGTTTTGTTGAAATTGGTCAGTAATGAAGGGCAGTTTAGTTGGGTGCCAAAGTAGTTTTTCGTCTGTATCTCGCCTTCCATATAGTGATGTAACTGAAACATCATACCTCGCAGTCTCCTATTACGCACTACAAACATGGTTGTTTTGTTGAAATTGGTCAGTAATGAAGGGCAGTTTAGTTGGGTGCCAAAGTAGTTTTTCGTCTGTATCTCGCCTTCCATTGTAGTGATGAACTGAAACATCATACCTCGCAGTCTCCTAGCACGCTCTACAAACAATGTAGTTTTGTTGAACTTGGTCAGAAATGAAGGGCAGTTTAGTTGGTGCCAAAGTAGTTTTTCGTCTGTATCTCGCCTTCCATTGTAGTGATGTAACTGAAACATCATACCTCGCAGTCTGCTAGTACGCACTACAAACAGAGGTAGTTTGGTTGAAATTGGTCAGTAATGTAGGGCGCCGTTGTCTGATATCTCACGGTATGACTTACAGGTGAGGAAGACCTAAGGTATGAAATGGAAATTGTAAAATCATTGTGAACAGTCAAGTACAGTCTTACGCAGAGGAAGCAAGAATTTTAGAAATGTGAGGACCTGTAGATCGGGGACAAACAAAAAACAGGCACTGAATTTGGTGAGGGAAATTCTAGGGCCGTGGTCACATTGAGGTGTGAGGAGTGTGAAGATATTTTTGAGATGGATAGAATGAAAATAGAATGACAGCATGGAGCGTGGGTGATCGTGCGATATGCGGAGTTAATATAATGAGTATTTTTTTTTCGTTGTGTTCACCGTGCATCTTGACATTAATTTTCATTTTTTGAACTAACGAATGCACTTTTTTTTCGTATTTCTGTACAATTGTATTCATCACCAAATATTCGGCTGATCAAATCGTGAAGAATGAGGTGGGCGAGGCATGTAGCACGTATGGGTGAGGGGAGAGGTGCATACAGGGTTTTGGTGGGCAGACCTGAGGGAAGGGGACCACTTGGAAGACCCAGGCGTTGATGGGAGGATAATATTAAAATTGATCTTCAAGAAGTGGGATGGGGGGGGGGCATGGACTGGATTGATATGGCTCAGGATAGGGACAGGTGGCGGGCTGTTGTGAGTGCGGTAATGAACCTTCGGGTTCCATAAAACGCGGGGAATTTCTTGACTAGCTGACGACCTGTTAGCTTCTCAAGAAGGACTCTGCTACATGGAGTTAGTTAGTTAGTTAGTTAGTTAGTCATTTCTGTTCAATTCACCCTACACATGTTTCGGCCGTGACTCGGCCATCATCAGGGCTACGTTGATAAGTTCACTTCACTGTTCACTGGTCCATTTGGTATTATAAATACTATATACAGCGAGACATTTCAAGAAACAACTTGAAGAAATTTTGTATACTGGTGATTGTCAATGTAAATAATATCCTCAAACAGTGTAACAGTTCTGTGACAATACCAAATGGACCAGTGAACAGTGAAGTGAACTTATCAATGTACCGTGATGATGGCCGAGTCACGGCCGAAACATGTGTAGGGTGAATTGAACAGAAATTCGAAAATAAAAGTGCATTCGTTGTTTAAAAAAATAATGAGTCTTGTCTAGATACTTCGGTTTCTCTTACAACAAGAAACAGTCACCTGGCAAGCGGGTATCAGTGTTTTGTAGAAACAAGCGACACCCATCTTAAAAGCAGAAACAATCAGACAGTACGTGTATAATGTATATAGAAATGTGTATTTCAATGTACATGTAATATATATGAATTGAGGATATCCGCTTTTTTACAATTTGGAACACCGCAGTGTATATTAACAGGTACATATTCATTTCAGGTAAGGTAAAGGTAAAGTTCTCCCTAGAACAGGCCATGAAGGCCCAGAGGAGGAGTAGAGGTATAGCTCTACTCTTTCTTTAACCTCTGCGCTAGATGGGGGTGGGTGGTCAACTCCACGCCCCGGCCGCTTTACCCCCGGGAATGACCCGGTACCCATTGCACAGGAGGCTGGGTAGGCCCCAGGGCCGGTCTGGACGGGTGCTAAAAATCTCGCCCCCACCGGGATTCGATCCCCAGACCGTCCAGCTCGTAGCGAGTCGCTATACCGACTGAGCTATCGCGGCCCATATTCATTTCAGGTAAAAGACAAATTCAACATATGATATACATTATTGAGGTTTTAAACTATCTCATCATGCGACACTGAACAAAAAATTTGGAAAACTGTTTTGTGTGCTAAATATTTTCAAACATTTCTCTAAACAGTTTCAAGACACTGATTCCATTGTTAATGTAATTTGCTATATTGTTATGTCTTCTAAACCGCCTCGTGTTCAGGTCTCTAGATCACACATTATAAGACACGCGCACGCGCGGTAGGACTCGTCTGAACGAGCGATCTTCTCGTAGCAGAGGCCGCTACCTACACAACAGAAACGAAACATACAAACGAGCATACAAGCCCTCAACGGGATTCGAAACCGCGATACCAACAATCGAGCGGCCGCAGAACGATCGCCTTAGACCGCACGACAACCGGGATCGGCGATTGTTCATTTACTGCATATTAAATTAATTTAATTAAAACACTCAACTCGTATGACGTCATATATGGTTTTAATTTATGTGCCCAAACTGTTTTCGTTGTATAAAATGCATGCAAATTTCTATTTGCTTTATTGTGAAATATTTCCAGACTTTTCAGTAATACACCGTTGGAAACTCTGAACACGAAGGTAAGCTGTTCCAGTATTTTTTATATTTGTGCACTCTCTTAATTTAGATGTTAAGGTAATTCAAACTGTTGGCACAAATGCTACAGAAATGTTCCTTAGTTCACGTATGCTGTCCAAAGAACAGTTAGATCGATTTCAATAAAGGAATAAGATAGAAGGTAAATTTTGTGAACAGATACAAATAATTAAGCATAAATGTTAATCTACACGAAAATAAAATATATTATAAAATTTGAAAATACATAAGATTCACAAAATATATGCTGCATCTATCAACTTCAAGAATGTCACTATTAAAACAATAATTAAACAGAAATAAACGGAAGCATATTTCATACCCACTTTCAATTACACGTTGCAAACACAATGAAAACCTTGAAGAGATAAAAAAAGAAGGGTAACAAATATCTTGTAATATCACACGTTATGATAATCATATGAAAAGGACACGTTGTTCAAAGAATTTACTGTCACAAAAAGTATTTATTTTTTATGTAGTATAGTCTTGATTCGTCGTCAACTGTTTCTTTTCAATTGTGGCAGAAAGTACATTCACACATACATTGCAAATGTAATAAAATTTATAACAAATAATTTATTACATTCTACACTACATATTGGTTATAAATATATATATATATATATATACAAGAAATTGTAAATACAAAATTTCTTCATTTACAAATTGATAACCACCTAAATTGGAAGAACCATATTGAACAAATGATTCCTAAGTTAAATGGAGCATGGATATGCTGTTAAGTCGATGGTCCATATCAGTAACATTAACACTCTGAAATTAATTTACTGTGCATACTTTCATTCCATTATAAAATGTGGAATAATTTTCAGGGGTAACTCTTCCAACTGTAGGAAGAAATTGCGAAAGGAAATTGTCAGAATTATGGCTGGTGCACGACCCAGATCTTCATGTAGAAGTCTGTTCAAACAATTAGACAGTTTACCTGTTCCATGCCAATATATATTTTCATTAATTAACTTCACTGTCAGTAATCAAGACAATGTTCAAACCAGCTCATCTACACACAATATTAATACAAGCAATAAGCACCATCTTCATAGACCAAAGGCCAACCTATCTTGTTATCAAAACAGTACATTTTATGCTGCCATCAAAATTTTCAACAGCTTACCTCGTAGTGTGACAATCCTTAAGAATGAAAAGGCGAAGTTTAAATTAGCCTTAAGAAAATACTTAAATGCACACTGCTTGTACTTGTAGATGAATTTGTTGTGTGTAGAGCTGATCTGTGTTACTGTTTTGTAAAATGTTTATAGTACTTTACACTGTAACATTGTGTATATTTGTGTACTTATGACTTGTTACACATCTTATTGTCTTTGCGACATACTTATGGACCCATGGAATATGTGTGGATGTATGTATGTACGTATGTACGTATCTATATATGTATGTATGTATGTATGTATCTATATATGTATGTATTTCTTGGCATTTTCGAACATGACAATAGACTCCAAGTTAATTCTTAAAAATTTATAAACTCTACACAGTTAACAGGCAATAATACAAGAGGCTGGAAACCAGAAATATTAAATAATTGTTTAGGACCTGCAAAGTTGTGAGCTCCGCTCTCAATGCTAAACTCATTAAACTGAAGCCTGAATGGCATATATTTATTTATAAATCAGTCAGTAACGCTAAGTATTTCCGTCTTAAACATCACTCTACCATTTTCGTCTTTAAGACGACTCACCACGTCAAAATGCAGCTTTCCGCAGTTACCTGCTCCAAATACGTCATCCAATTTTTCAGCAAAACTTCTGACCACGTGCATAATTGTAACATCTTTCGTATTATCTTTAGTAAAAAATTTAACCTTGTATTTATATTTAGCAGCGTTTTCAGGAGGACCAATATACTGTAGAACAACGTACAAAGTATTATCTCTGGCTTGAAGTCTGAAATAGAACACCTCATTCTTGGCGAAAACAAACTCAGAAATACACATAGAAGGAGCAATATTCCTGAGGGCTCTCATTTTTCCGTCGACGTAATCGTAACAATAAGCAAGGTGTTTCTCCTTCAAATGTTCTTTGATGTCGTTGTAGCTTCCAGTCCAGCTACATCTTTCATTTGGCACTCTAGCTACAGGACATGTGTGTCGTCGGTACCGACAATTGTCTTGGTGTTGGCGAATCACATCGTGAGCAAAGATTTCCCCACAGCCGTACTTCTGGTAGGTACAGGGATAGTTCACATCGCTAGCAAGAGTCTCTAAAGCTAAGTTTCTGGTGCCTAACAACTGCTGTCTGCAGGTTGGACAGTCGGTAATTCTCGGCCTGCAGATGTTACAGATGTTGTGACCATTTACGCAAAATGTGATAGGTGGCACCATGTACTCCCGACATACCGGACACTCCAGCTGACGGAAAAGGCTTTGTACTAGATCAGCCAATTGAGACTGCATGATGGAGGCACCTGGAGTACGGCGAGATCAGAATTCTGTCAGTGACGCAATTTTCTGAAAATATAATTAATTATAAGCCTTCAACTTTACACAACGGGGAGTGTCTTCGTATTGTTGTCTTGTAGACTGTGACACTGTGCACTACGGTAGGTGGACACCAACATTTCGGAGGAATATGCTGCCTCCATCATCAGGATCTACAAATTCCGTGTATTTCATGACCATCGACTTGCCTATACAAAATGACATCACGCACCACTCACTTCCACCGTGAAGATAGAAGCAGCACATTCCGTTAAGAAATTTCTGCGCATTTCCAAAACCGCGTCGTATCAGAACGCAGAACGAAACAATTTCAGTAAAACAAATTATTTCCAATATGCGATCTCAAACAAAGGTCTGAATCAGAGACTCCATCAATCGATGGATACTCCTTTCTTTAAACCTGGATCAAAGCAAGCCAAGACGACACAATGTATATTAAATGCTGTTTATGGGCACTTAGAGACGCTGCCATTCGAGAAGTTATGCAAAAGTCGAATAAAAAAGGATTTCTACCACAAAATAGAAAACACTGGGCATTAAATTTGAAAATTTAATTTACATTACCAACTTATGCACAATATCTTACAATAGTATCAATTTACCCCTATACGTATTTCGGCTTGTTAATGGCTATCCTCAGGGGGTCACAGTATTAAAGTATAGACTATACATCTATTGTATAGGTTGTTACATCCATGTGAGTTAAACATTAAAATAATAATCTATTATTTTCGAGCTCCACTTTGAGCTCTTAAACCGTATGTGTATTAAGAGATTAATCCCTTAATACACAATAGATGTATAGTCTATGCTTTAATACTGTGACCCCCTGAGGATGGCTATTCTTCTTCTTCTTCGGTGGCACTACAATCCAATGCGGACCTTCGCCTCCTTAATGGCCCTTTCCCAGTCAGCTCTGTTTTTTGACCTTTCTTTCCAGTTGTTAATTTTACACTTCTTAATGTCTGTTTGTACACAATTCCACCATCTGTTTCTTGGTCGTCCTCTTGGTCGACTTCCTTGAGGATTCTTATTAAATACTTGACTTACTGTTCTTTTATGAGGATGGCTATTAACAAGCCGAAATACGTATAGGGGTAAATTGATACTATTGTAAGATATTGTGCATAAGTTGGTGAAATAAAATAAATTTTCAACTGTAATAAGATGCACGGTCAATACAACGTAAAACTGGGCATTAAGTTATTGTGGACAATTCCAAGGTAATATTCCTGAACGTAATTCAGAATATTGACTTTTGACCCTAGCGCCAGGAACCCCTCCACCCCACACCCCAAAATTGGTCAGCATATGCTAACCTTCCCTCTCTCAATGCAGATATCAAAGCACACATTTTACTAAATTAAGTTATAAACCAACCGATGCACACTAAAACCACTTTTTAAGTAGCTTTATTATAAAATTGTTAAAATTGTACCCCTACACGTGTTTCGATCCTAGGATCATCGTCAGGGATCCACCGTAGTACTATTCACCACACAACACGCAGTACACTCCGCTCCACACAAAAACAGTTCACATGCTTTTAATATCACGATCCCACACGCCAGCAGTTCCGCAATCTACCATCTACAGTGCTTTTATAATTTTACAACTTTTAACGAAACTTTTTACAAGATTTTAACTTGTTTTAAAGTGCCGATAAAAAATATTTTAAATCATGTGGTTGAAGTGACTGTAGCTTTTAGCAAAAAACCCCCTGACGATGATCCTAGGATCGAAACACGTGTAGGGGTACAATTTTAACAATTTTATAATAAAGCTACTTAAAAAGTGGTTTTAGTGTGCATCAGTTGGTTTATAACTTAATTTAATATGACGAAGATGCACGGTGTCAACAGTGTGAAATTTACACATTTTACGTTAACAGTCTTTAAAGTTTAAATATTAAACAATGTTCACGCAGATACTGTTGCTACTGTTTCCATACAAAAGACGTTAATTGTACTTGTCAATACTAGTACCTTGTGCAACAACAATGTGTTGTCTCCCCAGTGTTCCCTGCTGCTTCCTCCAGTGACGAACCTCGAAACAAATATGTTTTATACTCAGATTAAACTAATCTATTTATATTCAAACTTCAAAATACCTTTGAGTAACAAACCTTATGTTCAAACAATATGCTGCTTGCAATTCATCACTGAATTCCATACTTTGCAATAATGGAATGTGATAAAGATAAGATGCAAGTCTTATTGTACCCTTATCACCTGATTCATAGAACGGATTATCACAATTTACGTTTTACAGGGAAGTTTTACCGTTCAATTCGGTTGCGTGGGCTAGCTCAGGGTCGGCGAGATGAGATCTTATCATCAATTGGAATATTGGGCGGAGGTATCCCAGCGCAAGCGATCACTTCATCGATGCACGCAATGAAACATGTCATGCCTGTTTATAAAGTTTATTCCTAGAATAGTAATGTGATGAATTTAGTATGCTTTGATGTTAATTTGTGGTTGGCCACAGCACGATCACGTCAGTATCGTAGGGATGTCACTAAGGTCTTAAGTTGACACATAAAATCTCTATTTAAATTCAATGTCACAGTTTTCCGGTGCACCAACGATCACGTCAGTATCGTAGCAATGTCACTTAGGTCTTAAGTTGACACATAAAATCTCTATTTAAATTCAATTTCACAGTTTTCCGGTGCACCAACGATCACGTCAGTATCGTAGCAATGTCACTTAGGTCTTAAGTTGACACATAAAATCTCTATTTAAATTCAATTTCACAGTTTTCCGGTGCACCAACGATCACGTCAGTATCGTAGGGATGTCACTTAGGTCTTAAGTTGACACATAAAATCTCTATTTAAATTCAATTTCACAGTTTTCCGGTGCACCAACGATCACGTCAGTATCGTAGGGATGTCACTTAGGTCTTAAGTTGACACATAAAATCTCTATTTAAATTCAATTTCACAGTTTTCCGGTGCACCAACGATCACGTCAGTATCGTAGGGATGTCACTTAGGTCTTAAGTTGACACATAAAATCCCTATTTAAATTCAATTTCACAGTTTTCCGGTGCACCAACGATCACGTCAGTATCGTAGGGATGTCACTAAGGTCTTAAGTTGACACATAAAATCTCTATTTAAATTCAATTTCACAGTTTTCCGGTGCACCAATGAAATTTACATAAAGACTTGCAGTACTATTTGTGCATAAATACATCAATTTAAGGTTATGAATTGTATCGCGAGATTCCGAAAGTTTATAGAGCTGTCGAGTAACGCATCTATCTATCTGCCTCCGACGTCCCAACAGAAAGTCGCCGCGTTCGAGCTCGCGCCGACGGTCTGCCCCCACAAAGAAATCTTTCCTCATAATTTTAAAATATTGTCATTGGCCAAAACGAGAATTTTGCTACCCCCAATTGGCGGAAATTAACTTTGTAAACGTCTGAACCTAATTGGCTAGACACAGTCTCGTTGGAACGCTCTGATTTAAGTCTGGAGACCCCAAGCTCGCAATAAACGAATATCTATGGGGGCGGGGGGTTACTTCTAACCACCCCCTGTCGAGCACGTGATTTCACAAAGAAACACCGCGACATGTCCCTACCATCCTTGAAGCGGTAGTCGCCACTGTCCTTCCTAAATTTTCTTCTCCACCCTAATTTCTAAAGCCGGATGTTGTGCTCATCAAACCCCAATTTGTAAGCCGAAAATACATAGTTACATCCCGTAATTGACATGTTCATGGTTCGAATCCGAACGGCCGATTAGAGAAGGGAACTGTAAATATCTGTATTGGCTTTATATGCTTCACGACGGGGTAAATTAGTGTGCTCTTGTGAGTACTGTAATGAAGGAATGAGTACCAAACTTGATGGAGCAGTCTGAGACACTAATTACTACAGACGTTACGAATACATTTAAACGTACATCTTCTCTAAATACGTATTCATTCTGTTGCGCTTAATTAGGATCAGGGAGAACTTTCCTTTACACATGTATTAACTTCTGTTCACAAGTTTTATAGTCTAAATATGGCAGTGAGACTCACAATGTGTGGACTCGATACAGTAAATGGGGCCTTAGGAATGTGATGAGGGTTTCGACCGGAGTTAAATGGATCACAATTCAGTATAAGGTACATCAAATTTGTCCTTTCCTCTGGGTAAAGCACTCGAGACGTGACGCAGACAACATGCCTCCATCTATAGCCGAGTTTAAGAATGAGTGGAACTATACCTCCACTCATTTCCATACTGGGTCTAGCGAAATTCATTGCATGTTGAAGTGTACAATAAAATATGGCGAATCACTTTATACTGTTGTATTTGGGTCTACACTAATTTGCCACGTGCAATCAAGTGTGGGTGTAAAATAACAAATTTCATTTTGTCTCTGGTTTACACAACAGTTTGTAAATTACGAACAACAGTTTGTTTGTAAATTACGAACATTATTGCTGCTGTACAGTTGATACGTCTGTAAACTAGCTACTACTTCTGCTGTTACTACTGCTGATACTACTACCACCCCTAATGTCAGTAGCCATGCAACACCAGGGCTACTAATCAACTGCTCTATCGATTAAATATCGATTATTAAATGGTGCAGACTTTCTTCAGATGCTCAAAATGCGTTAGATGAAGTACTGATAAAGATATATATATATATTATATATATATATATCCGTAGGCATATGTTTCAGCCAAACACTACTTAAAAATATTTTCATTACACACAGTTCCATCATATGACACCGCGTGACAACGGCTTAAGCGATGAACCAGTAAAGGCCAATTCGCCTTCACAAGCATTATCGCAGCGTAATAATTTGAAAATTCCACAGTGTTACTTGCCGTCTGCATCACAGAAAGCTGTCAACTTCAGCACGATCCATATCGGACATGTGACATATCTACTGGTGCTGCCTTAGACACAGAACTGACCTACGGCAAATAGGCACAGCGCTGTTGTCTGATATCTCGCGTTATGTCTGACTGATAAACGTAACGGCAGGCAATGGAAGACACATCACGGTTAGAAATTAAATTATTATTCTGCGTAATAAAGTCAAGAATATTGCAAAAATGTCAACCTGCAGACGGTATTCAGACAACAAATACGCATATAAGTTTTAAAACTTTCGCGGCGACATGATTCAATATAGTCTTCTCGGGCGCACAGCCGCGTCAACTCGTTTGAATACAACGTTTCGGGGACTAGCTCCGTCCCCATCCTCAGGCAAAACTGAGGATGGGGACGGAGCTAGTCCCCGAAACGTTGTATTCAAACGAGTTGACGCGGCTGTGCGCCCGAGAAGACTATATTGAACAAATACGCACATACTTTTGGTAAGGAGAATTCAAGGAAGCGGTCACATTAATAATACCAATATTAATATTGTAAGTGGTGCTTTATTTCAGATAAAAGTACAATCTTCCTGAAGAAACCAAGCGCGTATGAGACACCTTATCACATTATTTTCCCATATGTGAAGTTACATACACATACATTGCAAAAACTTTTTGTTGTGTTAAATATTTTGACTTTTTAAGCTCATACTCTAACACTCTGATCCTGAAGTTCATTTTGTCAGGTAGTACACAATACACAAGACACAACAGCACGGTCAACAACACAGCAAAAGAACACGATCAAATACGATCACACAACTAATATACATAGCGAGCTGTCGAACAAATCTTAATACCTTTTAGTATTTTATTTTACGACTGTCCTCAATTCAAAAGTTTTAATTATTCATTTTAATAAAACAACAAATAAGATAAGCTAATAACTACGAACAGGAAGATAAGTGATACTAAGTGATAGTGACTTACAGTAAGTATAAGTTGTGAAAGAGCACGTATGGGTGAGGGGAGAGGTGCATACAAGGTTTTGGTGGGGAGACCTGAGGGAAGGAGACCACTTGGAAGACCCAGGCGTAGATGGGAGGATAATATTAAAATGGATCTTCAAGAAGTGGGATGGGGGGGGGGCATGGACTGGATTGATATGGCTCAGGATAGGGACAGGTGGCGGGCTCTTGTGAGTGCGGTAATGAACCTTCGGGTTCCATAAAATGCGGGGAATTTCTTGACTAGCTGAGGACCTGTTAGCTTCTCAAGAAGGACTCTGCTACATGGAGTTAGTTAGTTATAAGTTGTGAAAGTAAATTTCATGCATTGAAGATTATGAAGATTATGAACCCTCGACGACACCCCTGAAGATGGCACTATAAGTGCCGAAACATATGTAGGGACAAGAAAACACTAAAATAGTGTAGTTCATTTGTTGGAATAAATAATTAATTAAAGGAAATCAACGTCTGGTTACACGTTGGAAACACAACCGAGTAACTGGAACAAGTATCATATGAGAGTATAGTACAGATACTTATATAATATTCAGAATAATTGTCCTTAATAATCCTCTTAAGGACAATTATTTCCAGCTCTAATTATCTCCATTAAAAATATCAGTTTACCCTGTTCGTCTGTAAAGCGATTAAACTGGTGTGGATACAATTTCACGCACTGTCCTGAACTATGAACTTCACCCAAATCATCATCATAACTTACGGCCAGATGAGTTAGTGAAAGATTCTCCGTGCGTTCCTTATTAAAGAATTCCACCTTGTATTGATAATTATCAGCGTCCTCAGCAGGACCAATGTACTGCATAACAACATACAATACGCCATTATGGATTTCAGAACAGATGTAGAATACGTCACTGTAAACAAATATCACTTTGCTGTACTTTGCAGAAGGTGTGACACCGCTGATGAGAAATGATCCACGACCACAGATATCCACACATAGATTAACGTGTGCCTGCTTCAGGTGTATCTTCATATCGCTGGCAATACCATTCCAAGTGCAAATTCCAAGATTCAGTTTATGTACCAGACATCTCTGTGGAATGTACTCACATTTGCCTTCGTGATCACCGATCAGATCAAGATTGTACAATTCCCTACATCCGTACTTCCGGTACTTACAGGGATAGTTCGCCTGTCTAGCAAGGTTCTCTAGGGATACGTTTCTGGTGTTTAATAACTGCTGTCTGCAGGTGGGACAGTACGGAACTTTCGGCTTACAGATATTACAGATGTTATGACCATTTACACATAATGTAATTGGCGGCCTCATGTACTCCGTACACACCGGACACTTCAGCTCACTCAAGAGGCTTTCTTCAGCGCTAGCGAACTGAGACTTCATGCTGAATACACCCCGTAAGTTTGCGAAGTACCAATATTTTCTTTTCTGAAAGAAAAAAAACTATGAATTAAAAGTTCTGGGATTTTCAGAGATATGACTGTTCATAATCCTCGCTGTTGGTGAGCTAAACTTGTAGTAATGTACGTAGATAACAAAGTTTCGAACTAATATCCTGCTTCTATCTTCAGGGCTACAACTACCTGTGTTCCAGTGACTAGTGACATGCCTATATAAGGTGCACACGTCACAGACCACTCACTTTCACCCTGAACACAGAAGCAGAGCGTTCTATTGTCATGTTTATGTACATTTGTAACCCTACATGGTAGCTATTTGAAAGAAAAAATCTAAATATTTCGTGATGTACAACTACCGACGGAAATTCGTGGTCTAACAGTTAGCTTTCCTCTTTCTCATCCCTTTCACATGAGAAATCTAAGCACGGAGATAGAACAAACTGATGTTTTTCGCATTTCTCCTCATTCTACTGAGGTAATTGCAGGGATTTTTTCCCCCAATGACTCGACAACCCCTTGGAGGCCTAGGCCGCCTCATTTTTCGAGGCTTCACAATCACACTTTTTAGACACACCACAGTCGGTAGGACTCCTCTGGACGAGGGACCAGCCCATCGCAGAGACCTCTACCTGACAACACACAACACTCACAAGAGACAGACATCCATGCCTTAGGCGGGATTCGAACCCACAATTCCAGTAAGCTAGCGGCCGCAGACCCACGCCTTAGACCGCACGGCCACTGGGATCGGCAACAACGCTGTTACTGGCCTTAATATTAAACACACATGCACAAAGAAGGTCACAATGTCCAGAAAGAGCAAAATATCCTATCGATGATGCAGGCGCACAAAAACCACCACGTAACATACGCTCCAGAAAACACAACCACATACAAACCACAAGAAAGAGTGCGCAATAGAAGTAATGGACAAAATGAGGACAGATGTATACCCAACGAGACAATGAAAGTACAACCTGTAGATATGCAGACAGAAGAGCAAATATACAAACGAAATGAAACAGTCAGTATTGGTGTTGTACACAGACAAAGTCAGCAATGTAACAGTCATCACAGTTGCAGGCAAGCAATGAACAATCAAAACAGACAAAAGAAAATCAAACCAAAAGGTCAAAAATAGTGCAACAAACACCGTGGACAAGAAAACAACGGTAAACCGTAAAAAAATACTCCTACAAACCGAATAGTTTCGTAATATTACTCACCAAATACATGTAAAAGCCAATGTTAGCAAACTTGGCTCTGATGACGCTAAGACAGGCGTCGAAACGCTTATATGATGATAATAATTCTGGCACAAGATGTGATAAGGTTGTTGGTATTTGGCAGTGTTCAGTTCCTTGGTGTGTTTATGTGTGGGTTGGCAGCCTTGGATGCTTGGCTGGCCAACCTGTTTTCCCATGATGCTGTGTGTGGCGTGTGGCCGTACGTTCATGGTGAACGCTGTTCTTTGTTTTGTGTTGAATATAGATTTCTTTGTAGTGTTGTCATCCGATCATAAGAATCGATGCTAATGTGCCAAAGTTGAAATATTATAATTAGTATGTAGAGGGAATATTACAGTCCACAAGATCAATACACACTTCAAATTATATCGTGTTGTATATAAACAGAGCAAGTGTGCCTATGTCTCGTGTGATACAAGTGTTTTGAGCTACCAGGCAGTACACTACTATAGTTACAAAAGCCACACAGTACGCACGACACAGAGTTGTCAAGCACTGAATTTATACTATTAATAATAATAAATTCTAAGTGACGCAGGAGAGACTATTGTCAAACACTTTGAGGTAGTAAGGGCTGAAGCTGAGTTAGGGACCGAGGAAAACCTCGAGACCCTTCACTTACATACGTGAAATCAAAGCTTGACCAGAATAAGGGACACCACCAATAGGTGGAGTCTATTTACTTTAAACCAGAATCAAATCAAACAAAACTACACAACGAAAATAGAATGTTTACAGATATTTACAGGCGCAGAAATTCTAGAAGTTTAACAAAGTTGGGTAAAAAAAATAATTTGTACCACAAAATACATTGTTGATGAACTGCTCTGGCCAACTCCAAGTGAATTTTCCGGAACTTATTTCAAAACAATGGCATTTTTTCCCCGCGCCGATACCCGACCCTGAGAAAGCCCCCTCCCCAAAAAAAAGATCAGCATACGTTTAAACTTCACTGATTTACTGACTGGAGATAGCAAAACACACATTTTTCTCTTTAACTCATTACGGTTCAAATTCGCCCATTACCTTGTGCAAGAAGACAGTGCTTTCTCCTCAGTGTCGCTCAGTCCACACCTGCTGTCTCCTCCAAAGATGAACCTCGAAACAATTATATTTTATACTCGTAATACAATAACCTATAAATTCAGGTATCAAACATCCTTGGAGTAACAAAATCTTATCTTCAAACAATATGCTGCTAGTGATTAATTACTGAAATCTATACTTTGCCATAATGGACCGAGATCGAGATAAGATGCATGTCTTATACTTTTATCTTATCACCTGGTACACAGAACGGATTATCATAATTTACATTTTACACCTTCAAAACTAAGTTCTGGCTTTGTACGCTTCATGAAGGGGTCAATGAGTGTGCTCTTGTTAATACTGTAATGAAGGAATGAGTACCTAACTTGATGGTGCAGTCTGAGACACTCTAATTACTGCAGACGTTACGAATACATTTAAAAGTACATCTTTTCTAAAATACGTATTCATTCTGTTGTGCTTAATTAGGATGAGAGAGACCTTTTCTATACACATGTATTTAATTCATATTCTTAAGTTTTATAGTCTAAATATGGCAGCGAGACTCACAATATGTGGACTCGATACAGTAAATGGGACATTGGAAGTGAGATGATGGTTTGGATCGGAGTTAAATGAATCAGAATTCAATTTGAGGTATATCAAATTTGTCCTCTTCCACGTGGGTAAAGCACTCGAAACGTGAAGCAGACCACATGCCTCCATCTATAGCCGAGGTGAAGAATGAGTTGAACTATATACTTCCACTCATTTCCATAATGGAGTCTAGCTAAATTCATTGCATGGTGGTAAAGGTAAAGCAACCCCATTACAGGCCTAGACAGGCCCTGAGGGGTCCAGGAGGTTGAGGCTCCCAGATTTCTAGACAATCGGCACATGAAGGTGGTAAGGTTGTCAGCCCTACAAACCGGCCGCCTTTACCCCCAGGAAAGATTCCTGGTACTCATTTCTGTTAGAGGCTGAGTCGACCCCAGGGCCATAGTGCGACCGAAACGATTATGTCAAGGAATTAATTCCAATGACACCATCGGGAATCGAACCCGCGACGTTCCGATTTGTAGCGTAGTGCCTCAACCAACTACGCCACCGCGCGCCCCCATTGCATGGTGGAGTACGATATAATATAATATATAATATAATATAGCGAATCACAGTATATTCTTCCATTTGTGTCTACACTAATTTTAAGGGTGCATTGAATTCTTTGTGTAAAATAACACTTTCAGGTAAATTTAATTTTATCTGTGGTTTACACTAAAGTTCTCGGTAAATTACGAACATTATTATAACTGTACACTAACCGTGTGATATTATTAAAGATGCACGCTTAGGACAACAGGAAACTTTTTCCTATATTCTTCCAATATAACCATCAAATTTACACTGTTTTTTCTACAGAAATGTTTATCATTCAAAGTATTGCTAACCTAACAATATCACGATTAACTACAACCGTCAATGGCAATCAGAATTCAAACATGCCGGTTTATCAGAAGAATGTTTTACACTTCTCTGAGGTTTTACGTAAATTACACCACCACATCTTTCACTACTACTAGTTTAATAATCAACATATTAAGAATTATTAAATACAGGGCATACACAAACGAATGGTGCGGTTTTAATAGTGTTCACTATTAAAACCGCACCATTCTTTTGTGTATACCCTGTATGTGGCAGCATTTTCAGGGCAGAATCTTCTAAATTATTACCAATGTACAGCCTAACCCTTACAATACAGAACTGTTCTACCAACAATGAAATGTATCCCCCCCCCAAACGGGTGACGTATAAAATATTAAAAACATCACGTAACAGGGTCGGTCAAAAATACATTTATATTACGTATATTTCGTGTTATTTACTTCCAGCTTCAAAAAAGAACAGTCCACTTATATTATGTACTGCTGATCCACTACTTTTCCACATAGTACCTGCCACAACTGAGATATTTATCCTACACAAGGACAAAACGCTGTACAGTACAGTTCCTGCATCTTGAAACTATTGGGTGAGGAAGTGGGGAAAGACGAAGGAAAAGGGAGGCGCGGGTATGAAGCAGGTACCTGTTGTATGGCACGAGATGTCAGTGAATAATACCTGTCCTGGATACGTCGGCCGTTAGAACATTAGGAAAGGGCAAAGTCACGCTAATGTAAGTGATAAATGTTTTTGTACACATACTAGTTGCTGAGTCATATGCAGTTGCCAGGCGAATGCCAACACCATGACGCCCCGCATTCCTTAAAATCATAGCAAGTCGCTAGTTACCAGAACTGGAACAGTATTTCCCTGTTAATACAAATCGACATCTTGCGCTATAAGCCATCATGCATTTATATTTGTAACTGTAAAGATTTTTCTTTGGTTTTCGAAGCATATATCAATCACTCGCCGACGAATTCCCGCGATATCATTATAATTTTTGTAGGCTGTATAACTACGAATTTATACGTAATTTAAAATTATTTCCTGACCAAACCTCGCACATTCATAAACAATCTTCCGAAATTAACAAGCTGGCCAACTTAACTTGTTGTTTTCAGGTCCTGGACTAACGACAGCACAGTGTATGTATTTTTTTTTAACATGGTGAAAGGCCCCGCAGCAGATGCTACGGACGCACCACAGCCTTAAGGCTTTTTGTGCAGCCCTGTGATGAAGATGAAGATGAGGATGAGCAGTTTTTTTTACCAAGTTTTACAAGTAATGGAGCACCAGTGGAATGAAATTGACAGGGGAAAACCGACAACTCGGAGAAAAACTTGTCCCAGTGCCACTTTGTCCACCACAAACCCCACATGGACTGACACGGGAACGAACCCGGGCCTCCACAGTGACAGGCCGGCGACTAACCGCCTGAGCCATGGCACGGCCACAGTATGTGTCTTCCTCCTACTGCTATTCAAAACTAAATGCGCTGGCAAAGGCTTTGGAAAATAAATTTTGTTCAAGGTTTTCTCCCCCTCCCCACTGCATCATCTCTAACGCTGATTTCATACCAGACATAGGAACAGCTGTCTCTTTACATGCCAAGCAGGCTCTTGGGGGGGGGGGGGGAGAGGACTCCCACTACCGGCGGTAGAAGAAGGGGTTGTTAGCGCCACGCGACGACTGTTTTAGACAGACAAGTGTGTGAAACGTAGGTATAGCACTGCATACCAGAATGTACTGAAGATCGTGTGAATGTGCGTGCCTTGAGATTTGTGACAAATCAGTTAACATTAATGATAGTTTATTTTTCCGTGGCACAACAGCCCAAGTCCGGGCTAGACCTCCTCACTGTTTAAATTTATACATCACATAAAATTAGACACACACACACTCGGTAGAACTTCTCTCAACGAGTGATCAGCACGTCCATACGCCACTACCTTCACAACACACAACAAACACACAAAAGGATATCCATGCCCTCATCGGGATTCGGACCCGCAATTCCAGCAGTCAAGCAGCCTCAAACCTGCCCCTTAGACTGCTCTACCAACAGTACCAGCGATCTTTCATTTACTGCGTATTAAATTAACTTTTCCTGAAAACTCGTATGACGTCACATATAGTTGTAAATTATCTGCCAAACTTTTTTCTCTGTACATGTATAAAAAGCATTCAAACTTCGATTATCTTAAATGTGAAACATTCTGCGATTTTCGGTAACCGGTATGGTAACTGTGAACACGGAAGTAAGGAGATCCAGTATTGTGATATCTTGTACACTGTCTTCCTTTAGGTGTTAAGCCAATTGCAACTCTTCGTATAAATGCTACAGAAAGGTTCATTACTTCAAGAAAACCATACAGAGACCAGAGGAATTTGTTTTAATAAAAATGGTAAATTTTGTGAAAAGTTACAAGTAATTATGCATAAATTATAATCTACAAAACTGTATTATACAATTTGTATTTACATGTGATTCACAAAATGTGTGTGGATCCACACAACATCAAGGGTGTAAATATTAGAACACAATATTTAAATATAAATTAACAGAAGCATATTCCATATCTAAATTCCATTACAAGTTGCTAACAAATTAAAAATGTTGAAGAGATAAAAAAAGAAGAGTAACAAATATTTTGTAACGTCACATGTCATGATAATCATATGAAAAGGACAAGTTGTTCACAGAACTGACGGCTACAAAAATACAATTGTTTATGTAATAGTGTTCATTGTTCGCCAAATTCCACCTGTGGCAGAAAGTAGAACCATTTAAAACTAACTGTATTTCTGTGTATATTCGAACATGACAACAGACACAAGCAAAGGCTTAAAAATTTTCTAACTGGATACAATTAACAGTGTCAATAGTGAGACACTAACACAAGACACTGAAAACCAGGAATATTATATAATTGTTTAAGACCTGCAGAAGTAGAAAGCTGCGTTCTCTGTGCTTCATTCACTAAACTGAAGCCAGAATGGCCTATAACTACATCTATATATGTCCTGTATACCAGCAACTGGACTCAAACCCTACCGACTTTAAACGGCATGTACAAATCACTCACCAATTTTACGTATTGTCATCATATACTTCAAATTACCTTCCTCGTTTCTAAGACGACTCACCACGTCAGAATGCAGCTTTCCGCAGTTACCTGATCTAAATATGTCATCAAAATTTTCAGTATAACTTCTGGTCACGTGCATAATTGTAACGCCTTCAGTATTATCTTTATTAACAAATTCAAACTTGTATTTATATTTAGCAGCATTTTCAGGAGGACCAACATACAGGAGAACAGCATAAAATGTACCATCCCTCTCTGGAAATGAGCGAAAAAATACCTCATTGTAGGCGAATACGAATCTCTTATTGGCCGCAGCAGTAGCGAAACCAATGACCGCTGTCAAATTTGCCTCAACGTAGTCGTAACATTGATCAAGGTGTTCCTCCTCCAGATGTTGTTTGATGTCGTTGTAGCTTCCGGTCCAACTACATTCTTCATTTGCCAGTTTAGCTACCGGACACTTCTGTGGACTGTACCGACAACTGTCGTGGTGTTCACCAATCATATCATGAGCGAATATTTCCTTACATCCGTACTCTCGGTACTTACAGGGATAGTTCACCTGTCTAGCCAACTTCTCTAGAGCCACGTTTCTGGTGTTTAAGAAGTACTCTCTGCAGGATGGACAGTGCGGAACTTTCGGCTGGCAGATGTTACAGATGTTATGACCATTTACACACAATGTGATAGGTGGCCTCATGTACTCCAGACATACCGGACACTCCAGCTCACTCATCAGGCTTTCTTCTAGATCAGTACGTTGAGACTGCATGGTGGAAGTCACTGAAGTACCGCAAGATGAGAATGCAGTCAGTGACGCAATTTTCTGAAAAAAATAATTAATTATAAGCCTTCAATTTACACAGCGGGGTGTCTTCGTATTGTTGTCGTGTAGACTGTCACACTGTGCACTACGGTAGGTGGACACCAACATTTCGGAGGAATTTGCTGCCTCCATCATCAGGGTCTACAAGTTACATGCGTTTAACTATCAGCATGCCTATATAAACTGACCACAACACACACCACGCACTTCCACCCTGAAGATAGAAGCAGCATGCTCCGCTGACATGTTCGTATGCACCTCCAACACCACGCGGTGTCAGAACACATACTGCCAATACTTCGGTTAAACAAACCCTTATTAACATTATACTGTTATTACTGTTGTATACCTCGCTGCCCCTTGCACATCCTCTACACTTTTCAGTAAAGCGAAAGGTAAAGCAATCCCATTACAGGCCCTTAGGGATCCAGGAGGTTGAGGCTCCCAGATTTTTTAGACAATCGGCACATGAAGGTGGTAAGGTTGTCAGCCCTACGCACCGGCCGCCTTTACTCCCCCAGGAAATATTCCTGGTACACATTTCTGTTAGAGGCTGAGTGGCCCAGTGGCCCATAGTGCGACCGAAACGATTATGTCAATGAAAAATTCCAGTGACACCATCGGGAATCGAACCCGCGACGTTCCGGTTTGTAGCGCAGTGCCTCAACAAACTGCGCCACCGACGCTACTAAAAATATCAGTTCAGTAATTACTACATTTGTGTACTTCGCTTTTCAATTTCAGTGTCAGTTGCTCCTCAGAAATGCAGTTTTGTATGATACATCTGGAAACATGGGGTAACACACAACACTGTGTTGCATTCTGGACACCAGATTTTCGTTCTTTTTTCTTTGTCTTTGGCGGAACACACACGTCACCACATTCTCTTACACTGCATAAGCCAGTGTTTGATATCTCTGATGGCGATTCAAGCGTCAGCACTGTTTGACTTATCGAATGTTATTGCTAGGACAGGCAGTGGACTGAACTGTTGAGTTGAAGACAGACATAAGCATGAACCTCAAATGCAAACTGGTCGCGAAGAAATCCTTACAGCAGAATGAAGGACATTTGCCTGGGGTCCCATATTGCACTAACCAGAGCAATGAACGTCTGTATTCATTCTCCCCCCTCCCCCTCTGATCTCATATAAACTCAGTACGCAGATAAGCCAGCACTTCCACGAACACTAAACACGTTATAAGACTGCTACCTAAACAGCGTCTCAGGCAATACGGTGACATGTACAGTCAGCTCCAAATCTCACAGCACAGTGTCTCCACTTACAGCAAGAGATATTTGAAAAGAATAAATCTAGAAAATGAAGCTTAAAGTGAAAAATAAACAAAATAAAAAAAATGACATTCAACTAAGCTGCGTAAAAATAGGTGGAATTTCTTCAAACTTGCGTAACGATTAGATGGATTCATCCTTAAGCGTGTACTTTTTATTTGAAGTTTTTATCTTTAAAAATGTATGAAATACAACAGATAATATCAGAACGTGCGAAAACGGGCATTTAAAGCGAAAAGAACTCCGGCCGTCAGCGGCAACTTTGGGATTTAAATCTCCCGTACTCTAAAGGTTAAATATACAGGGCATACACAAAAGAATGGTGCGGTTTCAATAGGAATCACTATTGAAACCGCACCATTCTTTTGTGTATGCCCTGTACATTACATATACCTTGCGGTAACAAAGCTTCGAACATAAGCCTGAGACGGCGGCTCTATTGACTGAGGATTGGCGGAGAATTACTGCCTTTGAAGATCATACTCAAGTCTCACATGTGTTTGTGTTCTTTGACTTTTACGACACATATTTTGCGAGCTTTTTAATAATCACTCCTATGCATGCTACATGCCCCGCCCACCTTGTGCCCATTGATTTTTATGAATTAGGAAGTCCAAATTATGCAGTACAACCCCCCCCCCACACCCTAACGTCCTGTGTCGTACTACCAGACTTCGTCTACATAAATCCTTACGAAACAGCTACAAACAACGAAAGAAGCAAGCCGAGGACAAGTAAACAAGTCACCCACTAACAACTCATTATTTCCGTTCCATAATCACTCATAACACAACCACACACTTGCATAAACATGACCCACTCACTTCCACCTGTAAAGTACCGTTGTAATTACACGTATGTTGTTACATGCATGTTATTATATGTAGGTTATTGTATGTGTCGTACTGCCGATCCCAGTGGCCGCGCGGTCTAAGGCGTGGGTCTGCGGCTGCTTTTTTTTTTTTTTTTAATGAAGGGCCCCGCAGCTGACGCTACGGACGCACCACAGCATAAGGCTTCTTGTGCAACCCTGTGATGAAGATGAGCAGTTATTTTTACCAATTTTTACAATTAATGGAGCACCAGTGGAATGAAATCGACAGGGGAAAACCGACAACTCGGAGATAAACCTCTCCCAGTGCCACTTTGTCCACCACAAATCTCACATGGAATTGACCTGGGATCGAATCCGGGCCTCTGTGGTGAGAGGCCGGCGACTAACCGCCTGAGCCATGGCACGGCCTGGCCGCTCGCCTGCTGGGATTGTGGGTTCGAATCCCGCCGGGAAATGGATGTCTGTCTGTTGTGAGTGTTGTGTGTTGTCAGGTAGAGGTCTCTGCGACGGGCTGGTCACTCGTCCAGAGGAGTCCTACCGCGTGTGGTGTGTCTGAGTGTGATCGTGAAGCCTCGAAAAATGAGGCGGCCTAGGCCCCCAAGGGGCTGTCGAGCCATAGGAAAAAAAAAAGTTTGTTATGCGCATTATTACCTCCTGTAACATTAAAGAACTGAGCACTTCCCAGCGCATTGTATTTACGTATTTTGTAGGACTAACACAAGACACTGAAAACCAGGAATATTATATAATTGATTAAGACCTGCAGAAGTAGAAAGCTGCGTTCTCAGTGCTTCATTCACTAAACTGAAACCACAATGGCCTATAACTACATATATATATGTCCTGTATACCAGCAACTGGACTCAAACCCTACCGACTTTAAACGGCATGTACAAATCAGTCACAAATTTTACGTATTTTCATCTTGTACTTCAAACTACCTTCCTCGTTTCTAAGACGAATCAACACGTCAAATTCCAGCTTTCCGCAGTTACCTGATCTAAATATGTCATCCATATTTTCAGTAAAATGTCTGGTCACGTGCATAATTGCAACGCCTTTAGTATCATCTTTATTAACAAACTTAAACTTGTATTTATATTTAGCAGCATTTTCAGGATGACCAATATAAAGCACAGTAGCAAAAAATATACCTTCCTTCTCTAGAAATTGGCCAAAGAAGACCTCATTGTGGGCGAATATGAACTTACAATAGTGCGCAGGACTAGTGAAATGAGAGAGCCATTTCCAATCTCCCTCAACGTAGTCGTAACATTGATTAAGGTGTTTCTCTTTCAGATGTTCTTTGATGTCGTTGTAGCTTCCAGTCCAACTACATATTCCTTTTGCCACTTTAGCTACCGGACACACCTGTGGACTGTACCGACAAATGTCGTGGTGTTCACCAATCATATCGTGAGCGAAAATTTCCTTGCATCCGTAGTCTCGGTACTTACAGGGATAGTTCACCTGTCTAGCCAACTTCTCTAGAGCAAGGTTTCTGGTGTTTAAGAAGTACTGTCTGCAGGATGGACAGTGCGGAACTTCAGGCTTGCAGATGTTACATATGTTGTGACCATTTACACAGAATGTGATAGGCGGCCTCATGTACTCCAGACATACCGGACACTCCAGCTCACTCATCAGGCTTAGTTCTAGATCAGTACGTTGAGACTGCATGGTGGAAGTTACTGAAGTACCGCGAGATGAGAATGCAGTCAGTGCGTAATTTTCTGAAAAAAAAAATTAATTATAAGCCTTCAATTTACACAGCGAGATGTCTTCGTATTGTTGTAGTGTAGACTATGGCACTGTGCACTACGGTAGGTGGACACCAACATTTCGGAGGAATATGCTGCCTCCATCTTCGGGGTCTACAAGTTACATGCGTTTAACTATCAGCATGCCTATATAAACTGACCACAACACACACCACGCACTTCCACCCTGAAGATAGAAGCAGCATGCTCCGCTGACATGTTCGTATGCACCTCCAACACCACGCGGTGTCAGAACACATACTGCCAATATTTCGGTTAAACAAACCATTATTAATATTATACAGTTATTACTATCGTATACCTCGCTGCCCCTTGCACATCCTCTACACTTCTCAGTACGACAGTAAAGATACGATGCCTCTCTGTCTAATTCCGATACTGACTTAATCCAAACAAAATCTTAATAAAGAAGCATTAACCCTTTACATCCGAACGGGAAAACACTGTCCCAGCAATTTAAATACCCTCACGTCCGAACGGGAAACCACTGTCTGGCAACGCCATGTCTTTCTACAATTTTCTGCCTCCATAATTAAACGTCCGTTTTTCACAATATTTCCCTAAAAGGCTTGTACAGGCATGAAAGATTGTGTATAATTTAATTCTAGTTAAAATTATCACTAATGAGGTTTAATTGTTCCTACTAATATCCTTACGATTTTTCAGCAGTCACGAATTATTTACATACATCTCCAGGCATTGTTTGCTCATATTGACGAAGTGAAGCAAATACACACACATATAGGACCTTACGACAAGTCTCTCCTCCTTCATACAGAACGTCCTGTAAAATCCACACCCCCTTCACCCGCATTATTTCATCAATAAGACGCTACTAAAAATATCAGTTCAGTAAATGTTTTATTAGACCAACATATGCACTACACTCTCATAAGCAAGTCGATCACCCCTACATATGTTTCGGCATATAACAGGCCATCTTGAGGGGGTCAAAGTTTTTTACACTAACTTTACATATGTTGTTCAATTTTAAAAAAGTTAGTACATCCACATAAAGGTAAAATAAATCGTAGTTCCCAATTGATTTAGGTACTGTTTCCTTCAGCTGTAAAATCCTAGGGAATGTGTTTATATAAAAGGTTAAAATTACATATATGTTGTTATATATATAAATTATATATTAGTGGCACTCCGGTTTTGTATGCTGTTATCACAAGGATGTTGTAGTTTTCCTGTGTTATGTTGTACGTTGTGTAATGCACCGGCTGGTTGCGTTGTGACTAGTGTTCTAGTGACACAGTTGCATCCAAACATCTAGAAATAGTGAAATCGTTTCGATATTCTAGAGAGTGGAAAATCATTTACGTTAGCACTCCGTGTATACACCATGAAAATCACACATACTACGAATGCAGCATCGCGCTTTGCAGTGAAATTGTGCAAATCCGTAGGCCTGTGTGTCATACAGCAGGTTGCTGTGAGTACGGCTATGATGTTGTGTGTTGCACAGAAATTGCGTACTGCTCGAACACACGTACGGCAGCAGGCAACTTAATACAGACACTTGCTAATTAAACTATACTTGCGCTTAAACCAAATTAATACGAAATATGTATAAATTGGCTAATTACCGTTCCCGTCTCCTCTCTGATATGATGCACAGAATGTATAGCTCAGTGAGTGTAGTGAAGGTTATATTAGTGTAATGGTACTTACATGTTTGTTTTATATTTCAGTTGCTGAGTTTGCCTTTCTTCTTTACAGGTCAGAGGTCGGCTGATTTCCCTCACTTCCAGCACAATCCACACAAGTCACTGTACAGGTCTACGTGTCGCTTTTGAAATGTGAATGCGAATGTCGAGCGAACAGGAAGCAATATTATACCTACTGTGCCTCTAACGACAAAAACTGACCGTCACCAGCCAACATCCCCTTCCAACTACCGTCTGGTATCGCAGGGTTGCCACATTCTCTTGGTTATGTAGTTCGTAACAAGTCTCCGCCCTCGATACAGGACATCCACGACTGTAGTGCGACTTATCATCTCACATATTGTAATATAAAGAGATGGCTGTTATGCCATACACGGTGTATATATAGTGGTACTTGTCAACTTCGTATTTTAGTTGCACTGTGACATTCTAGTTTACAGGTCGGAGGTCGACTGACTATTGCTTATGCAAATTGAGATGCACGTGAAGGAGGGCACGGAACTAAGTGCTCCATCTACGTCAGTTATTCCTTTCTTTAAACAAAGCGCCCCTTGTTATATTAAAATATTTCCTTCTCAGAGAAAGCCTTCACCGTCAACTGGACATCCAAATTTAACACAAGTTCTCTGGACAAGTTACGTTTATCCAGAAACACTAAAATGTAATAATTATTTATTCATAACATCAGCAACTGCGCTATGTGTATAAATAAATCTTACGTTCCTTCTACATGTTTCGGCGTCATATAAGCCATCCTCAGGAAACGTACATCAAGATTTAAATCTTACTAAACATAACAGATTACATAAGTATTTCATACTATATGACACAGCCTTGCAGCTATCCGCATGGAAGGGGACCGGAGCCCGAATATTTTGCATATGTTTTGATTCTTAACCGGTCCGCCCTTGCTGGGAGGCCCGGAAAATCGTTTCACCGGGGCCCGAACCCACTCTCGAATGCCCTGATTCTAGGCGACAGAAGAGTGACTGAGGCATGTTCCACACTGAGCACTCACAAGCATTAGGCGCCACAGTAACAAGTGTAGCCTCCACAGCCACTTGTTCGGGATTTTTGCATCCCTCATGTCACAACATTTCACCTTCCACATGATTGACTTCTACGTTTTGACACTGTGTAGGGTCATATGGCGATACCGACGTTTCGGTGTACCGTGATGCCTCCATCTTCAAGAAAACCCTAACCGTGAATGTTTGTAAACATTTATTGGAAACTAGGTTTATCTTCGAGTCAGTTCCTCCTTCCCAATCACTTCAGCGTCTACCTGAATGTATTGCTGTCAGTCTGAAGACTGAGACAGCACCTTGATCCAAAAGTCAGTAACAACTTATGGTCCTGTAGGTTACCATAACCTAAGCGAAACTGTGTAAAACCTCAGTAAACACAACTGGTCACACCTTTCATAGGAAATGCCGTCTAAAGCACGTTATTGAAGGAAAGATAGAGCGAAGAAGTGAAGGTAAGACGACGAAGAAGACGTTAGCAGCTACTGGATGACTTAAAGGAAACGAAAGGATACTGAAAATTTAAAGAGGAAACACTAGATCGCACTTTGTGGAGAACTCGCTTTCCAAGAGGCTATGGACCTGTCGTAAGACAGACTACGGAATAAACGAATGAATGATTACATTAATGAATGACAGTTCTAAGACAACCCCAATCCGGTACGTTTTGCACCCGTTGATTACCTGGTTCGCCTTGTTGGAGCGGCAACTTCTCTGTCACCTCCACACGGCCTGTTGCGTCACACTGACGTACAGACAAACGTGCCGCATATTTTCAGTGCTGTTTGTGGTAGGCAATCCTTCTCAGCACATGGGTCCAACTATGCCTGACAGATTGTGTACAGTTAAATAGTCTTGTTCGCCCTCCTCTTTTATGCTATTTAAAACAGATAATTCTAAACCCTAATATTTAAGAATTTAAAACATAAAGGCATAAGTGTCACATGTATTACGCTCTGCATTGTTAACGTTTGAAGGCCAATAAAAATAGGTTAGTTGAACACAGTGTTCTTGTTTAAGAAGACGACTCAATTCAAGCCGTACTGTGAAACAAAGTTTGTTTATTGTGAGAATCATAGAGAAGGCAAAAAGAGGCTATGAAGTAAAAATATAGAGATATTTAGTGTCACAGCTAATGGTACATATACTTGCCACAAGTACTTAAAGAATTAATCAGCTGCAACAAGATTATGAATTTCTACATTAAATAAAAACATCCATTTCCACACACTCTTTTTTTGTACACCCTATAGGTAACTCCACATTACTTCGGCTCACTCCTGAATATTTCCATCGGATACTTCAGATTATTCTTTAAGTAGTTCACAAAATTCTTCACTACATCAAAAAGCAATTCAACACATCTGACAGTTTCTCCTATTTCATCCATATGTCACTACGTTAGCTGCTGCAGACAAGTGTGTGAAACGTAGGTATAGCACTGCGTACGAGAATTTACTGAAGATCGTGTGAAAATGCGTGCCTTGAGATTTGTCACAGATCAGATAACATTAATGATAGTTTACTTTATTTTTCCGTGGCACAACAGCCCAAGTCCGGGCTAGACCTCCTCACTGTTCACATTTATACATCACATAAAATTAGACACACACAGACACACCCGGTAGAACTTCTCTCAACGAGTGATCAGCACGTCCATACGCCACTACCTTCACAACACACAACAAACACACAAAAGGATATCCATGCCCTCATCGGGATTCGGACCCGCAATCCCAGCAGTCAAGCAGCCTCACACCTGCCCCTTAGACTGCTCTACCAACAGAACCAGCGATCTTTCATTTACTGCGTATTAAATTCACTTTTCCTGAAAACATTTATCTCGTATGACGTCACATATAGTTGTAAATTATCTGCCAAACTTTTTTCTCTGTACATGTATAAAAAGCATACAAATTTCGATTTTCTTAATGGTGAAACATTCTGCGATTTTCGGTAACCAGTATGGTAACTGTGAACACGGAAGTAAGGAGATCCAGTATTGTGATATCTTGTACACTGTCTTCCTTTAGTTGTTAAGCCAATTCCAACTCTTCGTATAAATGCTACAGAAAGGTTCATTACTTCACGAAAACCATACAGAGAGCAGTGGGATTTGTTTTAATAAAGGAGGTAAATTTTGTGAAAAGTTACAAGTAATTATGCATAAATTTTAATCTACAAAAAATGTATTATACAATTTCTAATTACATGTAATTAACAAAATGTGTGTGGATCCATACAACATCAAGGGTGTAAATATTAGAACACAATAATAAAATATATATTAACAGAAGCATATTCCATATCTAAATTCCATTACACGTTGCTAACACATTGAAAATTTTGAAGAGATAAGCAAAAGAAGTGTAACAAATATTTTGTAACGTCACATGTCATGATAGTCATATGAAAAGGACAAGTTGTTCATAGAACTGACGGCTACAAAAATACAATTGTTTATGTAATAGTGTTCATTGTTCGCCAAATTCCACCTGTGGCAGAAAGTAGAAACTTTTACACCTACATTTTATTTCTGTGTATATTGGAACATGACAACAGGACACAAGTAAAGGCTTAACAATTTTCAGACTGTATACAGTTAACAATGTCGATATTCAGACACTAACACAAGACACTGAAAACCAGGAATATTATATAATTGTTTAAGACCTGCAGAAGTAGAAAGCTGCGTTCTCAGTGCTACATTCATTAAACTGAAGCCAGAATGGCCTATAACTAACATCTATATATGTCCTGTATACCAGCAACTGGACTCAAACCCTACCGACTTTAAACGGCATGTACAAATCAGTCACCAATTTTACGTATTGTCATCTTATACTTCAAACTACCTTTCTCGTTTCTAAGACGAATCAACACGTCAAATTGCAGCTTTCCGCAGTTACCTGATCTAAATATGTCATCCATATTTTCAGTAAAATGTCTGGTCACGTGCATAATTGCAACGCCTTTCGTATCATCTTTATTAACAAACTTAAACTTGTATTTATATTTAGCAGCATTTTCAGGAGGACCAACATAAAGCACAGCAGCAAAAAATATACCTTCCTTCTCTAGAAATTGGTAAAAGAAAACCTCATTGTAGGCGAATACGAATCTCCAAAGGCGCGAAGCACTAGTGAATCTAGCGAGCCATTTCCAAGCTCCCTCAACGTAGTTGTAACATTGACTAAGGTGTTTCTCTTTCAGATGTTCTTTGATGTCGTTGTAGCTTCCAGTCCAACTACATATTCCATTTGCCAGTTCAGCTACCGGACACACCTGTGGACTGTACAGACAACTGTCTTGGTGTTCATCAATCATATCGTGAGGGAATATTTCCTTACATCCGTACATCCGATACTTACAGGGATAATTCACCTGTCTAGCCAACTTCTCTAAAGCCACGTTTCTGGTGTTTAAGAAGTACTGTCTGCAGGATGGACAGTGCGCAACTTTCCGCTTGCAGATGTTACAGATGTTGTGACCATTTACACACAATGTGATAGGTGGCCTCATGTACTCCAGACATACCGGACACTCCAGCTCACTCAACAGGCTTTGTTCTAGATCAGTACGTTGAGACTGCATGGTGGAAATCACTGGAGTACCGCGAGATGAGAATGCGGTCAGTGACGCAATTTTCTAAAAACAATAATTAATTATAAGCCTTCAATTTACACAACGGAAAGTCTTCTATTGTTGTCGTGTAGACTGTGACACTGTGTACTACGGTAGGTGGACACCAACATTTCTGAGGAATATGCTGCCTCCATTATGAGGGTCTACCGACTGTGGTGTGTCCTAAATGTGTGTGACCATGAAACCTCGACGAAACGAGGAGGCCCAGGCCCATATAGGGCTGTCGAGCGATAGAAAAAAAAATTATGAGGGTCTACAAGTTACGTGCGTTTAACTATCAGCATGCCTATATAAACTGACCACAGCACACACCACGCACTTCCACCCTGAAGATAGAAGCAGCATGCTCCGCTGACATGTTCGTATGCACCTCCAACACCACGCGGTGTCAGAACACATACTGCCAATATTTCGGTTAAACAAACCCTTATTAACATTATACTGTTATTACTATTGTATACCTCGCTGCCCCTTGCACATCCTCCACACTTCTCAGTACGACAGTAAAGATACGATGCCTCTCTGTCTAATTCCGATACTGACTTAATCCAAACAAAATCTTAATAAAGAAGCATTAACCCTTTACATCCGAACGGGAACACACTGTCCCAGCAATTTAAATACCCTCACGTCCGAACGGGAAACCACCGTCTCGCAACGCCATGTCTTTTTATAATTTTCTGCTTCTATAATTACAAGTCACTTTTTCACAATATTTGTCTAAAAGGCTTGTACAGGCATGAAAGATTGTGTATAATTTAATTCTAGTTAAAATTATCACTAATGAGGTGTAATTGTTCCTACTAATATCCTGACGATTTTTCCAGCAGTCACGAATTATTTACATACATCTCCAGGCAGCGGTTCCTCATATTCGCGAAGTGAAGCAAATACACACAAATATAGGACCTTCCGACAAGTCTCTCTTCCTTCATACATCCCCTTCTGTAAAATCCACAACCCCTTCAACCCCATTATTTCATCAAGAAGACGCTACTGAAAATATCAGTTCAGTAATTACAACAGTTATATTTACTACCTTTGTGTGTTCCGCTTTTCAATTTTAGTGTCAGTTACTCCTCAGAAATGCAGTTTTGTATGATATATCTAGTAACATGGGGTAGCACACAACACCATGTTGCATTTTCGACACTTGACTTTCGTTTTTTTTTCTTTATCTTTGGCGGAACACACACGTCACCAAATTATCTTACACTGCATAAGCCAGTGTCTGATTTATCTGATGGAGATTAAAGCGTCAGCACTGCGTGACATATCGCATGTTATTATTAGGAAAGGCAGTGGACTGAACTGTTGAGTTGAAGATAGACATTGTTGGGGAGTGTCTGTTTCACCAAGCTACTGGCATGATATATAATTACCGCACGTTCTTTATTATTAAATAGCAATTACAGGGTATTCCTTAAAGTATTAACACGTTACATGTTTAAACTCTTACCTTTTCTTTTTTGCACGGTGTTAAATATTGTGCTATACAGACTACACGTCGGTCTATTTGAGGCGAAGGAACAGAACTGAAGAGCATTTGGTGTCTGATAAAAGCGCCTTATCAGACATCGATAAATAATCATTCACATGACGAAAACATTGAATCGATCACGTTTAAATTCCACTCCCATATCATACAGAAAATCCAAAAGAGATATCTGGAATTACGATGTGTATTTTAAAAAGATAATTCTAACACTTAACATTTAAGAATTTAAAATATAAAGGCTTAAGCGTCACCTATGTTATACGCACATATAACCGCACATAGAACACAGTGTTCTTCTATAAGAAGACTACTCAATAAAAGCCGTACAGTGAGACAAAGTTTGTTTATTGTAAGCATCACAGGAAACGAATAAAAAGGCTCTGCAGGCAAAATATAGAGATATTCAGTGTCACAGCTAATGGTACATATACTTGCCACAAGTACTTAAAGATTAATCAGCTGCAGTAAGATTATGAATTTCTACAATAAATACAAACATCCATTTCCACACACTCTTTTTTTGTACACCCTATAGGTAACTCCACACTACTTCGGCTCACTCCTGAATATTTCCATCGGATACTTCAGATTATTCTTTAAGTTGTTCACAAAATTCTTCACTACATCAAAAAGCAATTCAACACATCTGACAGTTTCTCCTATTTCATCCATATGTTACTACGTTAGCTGCTGCAGACAAGTGTGTGAAACGTAGGTATAGCACTGCGTACGAGAATTTACTGAAGATCGTGTGAAAATGAGTGCCTTGAGATTTGTCACAGATCAATTAACATTAATGATAGTGTACTTTATTTTTCCGTGGCACAATAGCCCAACTACGGGCTAGACCTCCTCACTCTTCAAATTTATACATCACATAAAATTAGACACACACACACACACACCCGGTAGAACCTCTCTCAACGAGTGATCAGCACGTCGCATACGCAACTTCCTTCACAACACACAACAAACACACAAAAGGATATCCATGCCCTCATCGGGATTCGGACCCGCAATCCCAGCAGTCAAGCAGCCTCACACCTGCACCTTAGACTGCTCTACCAACAGTACCAGCGATCTTTCATTTACTGCGTATTAAATTCACTTTTACTGATAACATTTATCTCGTATGACGTCACATATAGTTGTAAATTATCTGCCAAACTTGTTTCTCTGTACATGTATAAAAAGCATACAAATCTCGATTTTCTTAATGGTGAAACATTCTGCGATTTTCGGTAACCAGTATGGTAACTGTGAACATGGAAGTAAGGAGATCCAGTATTGTGATATCTTGTACACTGTCTTCCTTTAGGTGTTAAGCCAATTCCAACTCTTCGTATAAATGCTACAGAAAGGTTCATTACTTCACGAAAACCATACAGAGACCAGAGGGATCTGTTTTAATAAAGGAGGTAAATTTTGTGAAAAGTTACAAGTAATTATGCATAAACTTTAATCTACAAAAAATGTATTATACAATTTCTAATTACATGTAATTAACAAAATGTGTGTGGATCCATACAACATCAAGGGTGTAAATATTGAAACACAATAATAAAATATATATTAACAGAAGCATATTCCATATCTAAATTCCATTACACGTTGCTAACACAATGAAAATTTTGAAGAGCGAAACAAAAGAAGGTAACAAATATTTTGTAACGTCACATGTCATGATAATCATATGAAAAGGACAAGTTGTTCATAGAACTGACGGCTACAAAAATACAATTGTTTATGTAATAGTGTTCATTGTTCGTCAAATTCCACCTGTGGCAGAAAGTAAAACTTTTACACCTACATTTTATGGCTGTGTATATTGGAACATGACAACAGGACACAAGTAAAGGTCTAAAAATTTTCAGACTGTATACACTTAATAGTATCGATATTCAGACACTAACACAAGACACTGAACACCAGGAATATTATATAATTGTTTAAGACCTGCAGAAGTAGAAAGCTGCGTTCTCTGTGCTACATTCACTAAACTGAAGCCAAAATGGCCTATAATTACATCTATATATATCCTATATACCAGCAACTGGACTCAAACCCTAACGACTTTAAAAGGCATGTACAAATCAGTCACCAATTTTAGGTATTGTCATCATACATTTCAAACTACCATCCTCGTTTCTAAGACGACTCACCACGTCAAATTCAGCTTTCCGCAATTACCTGATCTAAATATGTCATTCATATTTTCATAAAAACGTCTGGTCACGTGCATAATTGCAACGCCTTCCGTTTCATCTTTATTAACAAACTTAAGCTTGCATTTATATTTAGCAGCATTTTCAGGACCAATATAAAGCACAGCAGCAAAAAATATACCTTCCCTCTCTAGAAATTGGTGAAAGAAAACCTCATTGTCGGCGAATACGAACCTCCAATTGTAAGCAGCACTAGTGAATCCAGCGAGCCATTTCCAATCTCCCTCAACGTAGTCGTAACATTGATCAAGGTGTTTCTCTTTCAGATGTTGTTTGATGTCGTTGTAGCTTCCAGTCCAACTACATATTCCATTTGCCAGTTCAGCTACCGGACACACCTGTGGACTGTACCGACAACTGTCTTTGTGTTTACCAATCATATCGTGAGCGAATATTTCCTTACATCCGTACATCCGGTACATACAGGGATAATTCACCTGTCTAGCCAACTTCTCTAAAGCCACGTTTCTGGTGTTTAAGAAGTACTGTCTGCAGGATGGACAGTGCGCAACTTTCCGCTTGCAGATGTTACAGATGTTGTGACCATTTACACACAATGTGATAGGTGGCCTCATGTACTCCAGACATACCGGACACTCCAGCTCACTCAACAGGCTTTGTTCTAGATCAGTACGTTGAGACTGCATGGTGGAAATCACTGGAGTACCGCGAGATGAGAATGCGGTCAGTGACGCAATTTTCTGAAAAATATAATTAATTATAAGCCTTCAATTTACACAACGGAAAGTCTTCTATTGTTGTCGTGTAGACTGTGACACTGTGCACTACGGTAGGTGGACACCAACATTTCGGAGGAATATGCTGCCTCCATTATGAGGGTCTACCGACTGTGGTGTGTCTTAAATGTGTGTGACCATGAAACCTCGAAGAAACGAGGAGTCCCAGGCCCATATAAGGCTGTCGAGCGACAGAAAAAAAAATTATGAGGGTCTACAAGTTACGGGCGTTTAACTATCAGCATGCCTATATAAACTGACCACAGCACACACCACGCACTTCCACCCTGAAGATAGAAGCAGCATGCTCCGCTGACACGTTCGTATGCACCTCCAACACCACGCGATGTCAGAACACATACTGCCAATACTTCGGTTAAACAAACCATTATTAACATTATACTGTTATTACTATTTTATACCTCGCTGTCCCTTGCACATCCTCCACACTTCTCAGTACGACAGTAAAGTTACGATGCCTCTTTGTCTAATTCCGATACTGACTTAATCCAAACAAAATCTTAATAAGAAGCATTAACCCTTTACATCCGAACGGGAAAACACTGTCCCAGCAATTTAAATACCCTCACGTCCGAACGGGAAACCACTGTCTCGCAACGCCATATCTTTTTACAAATTACTGCCTCCATACTTACTCGTCACTTTTTCACAATATTTGTCTAAAAGGCTTGTACAGGCATGAAAGATTGTGTATAATTTAATTCTAGTTAAAATTATCACAATGAGGTTTAATTTCACCTACCAATACCCTGACGATTTTTCCAGCAGTCACGAATTATTTACATACATCTCCAAGCAGTGGTTCCTCATATTCGCGAAGTGAAGCAAATACACACACATATAGGACCTTCCGACAAGTCTCTCTTCCTTCATACATCCCCTTCTGTAAAATCCACAACCCCTTCAACCCCATTATTTCATCAAGAAGACGCTACTGAAAATATCAGTTCAGTAATTACAACAGTTATATTTACTACCTTTTTGTGTTCCGCTTTTCAATTTTAGTGTCAGTTACTCCTCAGAAATGCAGTTTTGTATGATATATCTAGTAACATGGGGTAGCACACAACACCATGTTGCATTTTCGACACTTGACTTTCGTTCTTTTTTCTTTGTCTTTGGCGAAACACACACGTCACCAAATTATCTTACACTGCATAAGCCAGTTTCTGATTTCTCTGATGGAGATTAAAGCGTCAGCACTGCGTGACATATCGCATGTTATTACTAGGAAAGGCAGTGGACTGAACTGTTGAGTTGAAGATAGACATTGTTGGGGAGTGTCTGTTTCACCAAGGTACTCGCATGATATATAATTACCGCACGTTTTTGATTATTAAATAGCAATTACAGGGTATTCCTTAAAGTATTAACACGTTACATGTTTAAACTCTTACCTTTTCTTTTTTGCACGGTGTTAAATATTGTGCTATACAGACTACACGTCGGTCTATTTGAGGCGAAGGAACAGAACTGAAGAGCATTTGGTGTCTGATAAAAGCGCCTTATCAGACATCGATAAATAATCATTCACATTACGAAAACATTGAATCGATCACGTTTAAATTCCACTCCCATATCATACAGAAAATCCAAAAGTCATATTTGGAATTACGATGTGTATTTTAAAAACAATTCCAACACTTAACATTTAAGAATTTAAAATATAAATATAAATATAAACCGCACATAAAACACAGTGTTCTTCTATAAGAAGACTACTCAATAAAAGCCTACAGTGAGACAAAGTTTGTTTATTGTAAGCATCACAGGAAACGAATAAAAAGGCTCTGAAGTCAAAATATAGAGATACTCAGTGTCACAGCTAATGGTACATACACTTACCACAAGTACTTAAAGATTAATCAGCTGCAGTAAGATTATGAATTTCTACAATAAATACAAACATCCATTTCCACACACTCTTTTTTTTTGTACACCCTGTAGGTAACTCCACACTACTTCGGCTCACTCCTGAATATTTCCATCAGAAACTTCAGATTATTCTTTAAGCTGTTCACAAAATTCTTCACTACATCAAAAAGCAATTCAACACATCTGACAGTTTCTCCTATTTCATCCATACGTTACTACGTTAGCTGCTGCAGACAAGTGTGTGAAACGTAGGTATAGCACTGCGTAAGAGAATTTACTGACGATCGTGTGAAAATGTGTGCCTTGAGATTTGTCACAGATCAGATAACATTAATGATAGTGTACTTTACTTTTCCGCGGCACAACAGCCCAACTCCGGGCTAGACCTCCTCACTGTTCACATTTATACATCACATAAAATTAGACACACACACACACACCCGGTAGAACTTCTCTCAACGAGTGATCAGCACGTCCATACGCCACTACCTTCACAACACGCAACAAACACACAAAAGGATATCCATGCCCTCATCGGGATTCGGACCCGCAATCCCAGCAGTCAAGCGGCCTCACACCTGCCCCTTAGACTGCTCTACCAACAGTACCAGCGATCTTTCATTTACTGCGTATTAAATTAACTTTTCCTGATAACATTTATCTCGTATGACGTCACATATAGTTGTAAATTATCTGCCAAACTTTTTCTCTGTACATGTATAAAAAGCATAGAAATCTCGCTTTTATTAATTGTGAAACATTCTGCGATTTTCGGTAACCAGTATGGTAACTGTGAACACGGAAGTAAGGAGATCTATTACTGTGATATCTTGTGCACTGTCTTCCTTTAGGTGTTTAAGCCAATTCCAACTCTTCGTATAAATGCTACAGAAAGGTTCATTACTTCACGAAAACCATACAGAGACCAGAGGAATTTGTTTTAATAAAGGAGGTAAATTTTGTGAAAAGTTACAAGTAATTATGCATAAATTTTAATCTACAAAAAATGTATTATACAATTTCTAATTACATGTAATTAACAAAATGTGTGTGGATCCATACAA
This sequence comes from Reticulitermes speratus, assembly GCA_021186555.1. Taxonomy (NCBI): domain Eukaryota; kingdom Metazoa; phylum Arthropoda; class Insecta; order Blattodea; family Rhinotermitidae; genus Reticulitermes; species Reticulitermes speratus. Next base: position 5,800,685 of record JAJKFL010000012.1, on the reverse strand, counting down.
CATCAAGGGTGTAAATATTGAAACACAATAATAAAATATAAATTAACAGAAGCATATTCCATATCTAAATTTCATTACACGTTGCTAAAACAATGAAAAATTTTAAGAGATAAACAGAAGAAGGTAACAAATATTTTGTAACGTCACATGTCATGATAATCATATGAAAAGGACAAGTTGTTCACAGAACTGACGGCTACAAAAGTACAATTGTTTATGTAATAGTGTTCAATGTTCGCCAAATTCCACCTGTGGCAAAAAGTAGAAACCTTTACACCTACATTTTATTTCTGTGTATATTGGAACATGACAACAGGACACAAGTAAAGGCTTAAAAATTTTCAGACTGTATACAGTTAACAGTGTCGATATTCAGACACTAACACAAGACACTGAAAACCAGGAATGTTATATAATTGTTTAAGACCTGCAGAAGTAGAAAGCTGCGTTCTCTGTGCTACATTCACTAAACTGAAGCCAGAATGGCCTATAACTTCATCTATATATGTCCTATATACCAGCAACTGGACTCAAACCCTACCGACTTTAAACGGCATGTACAAATCAGTCACCAACTTTACGTATTGTCATCTTATACTTCAAACTACCTTTCTCGTTTCTAAGACGACTCACTACGTCAGAATGCAGCTTTCCGCAATTTCCTGATCTAAATATGTCATCCATGTCTTCAGTAAAACGTCTGGTCACGTGCATAATTGTAACGCCTTCCGTATCATCTTTATTAACAAATTTAAACTTGTATTTATATTTAGCAGCATTTTCAGGAGGGCCAATATAAAGCACATCAGCAAAAAATATATCTTCCTTCTCTAGAAATTGGCGAAAGAATACCTCATTGTTGACGAATACGAACATCGAATAGTAAGCAGAACTAGTGAATCCAGCGAGCCATTCCCAATATCCCTCAACGTAGTTGTAACAATAAGCAAGGTGATTCTCTTTCAGATGTTGTTTGATGTCGTTGTAGCTTCCAGTCCAACTACATATTTCACTTGCCGGACACACCCGTGGACAGTACCGACAACTGTCGTGGTGTTTACGAATCATATCGTGAGCGAATATTTCCTTACATCCGTACATCCGGTACATACAGGGATAGTTCACCTGTCTAGCCAACTTCTCTAGGGCCACGTTTCTGGTGTTTAAGAAGTACTGTCTGCAGGATGGACAGTGCGGAACTTTCGGCTGGCAGATGTTACAGATGTTGTGACCATTTACACACATTGTGATAGGTGGCATCATGTACTCCAGACATACCGGACACTCCAGCTCACTCATCAGGCTTTGTTCTAGATCAGTAGGTTCAGACTGCATGGTGGAAGTCGCTGGAGTACCGCAAGATGAGAATGCGGTCAGTGACGTAATTTTCTGAAAAATATAATTAATTATAAGCCTTCAATTTACACAACGGGAAGTCTTCGTACTGTTGTCGTATAGACTGTCACACTGTGCACTACGGTAGGTGGACACCAACATTTCGGAGGAATATGCTGCCTCCATTATGAGGGACTACCGACTGTGGTGTGTCTCAAATGTGTGTGACCATGAAACCTCGAAGAAACGAGGAGGCCCAGGCCCATACAAGGCTGTCGAGCCATAGAAAAAAAATCATGAGGGTCTACAAGTTACGTGCGTTATCTGACTATCTCCATGCCTATATAAACTGACCACAACACACACCACGCACTTCCACCCTGAAGATAGAAGCAGCATGCTCCGCTGACATGTTCGTATGCACCTCCAACACCACGCGATGTCAGAACACATACTGCCAATATTTCGGTTAAACAAACCCTTATTAACATTATACTGTTATTACTATTGTATACCTCGCTGCCCCTTGCACATCCTCCACACTTCTCACTACGACAGTAAAGATACGTTGCCTCTCTGTCTAATTCCGATACTGACTTAATCCAAACAAAATCTGAATAAAGAAGCATTAACCCTTTACATCCGAACGGGAAAACACTGTCCCAGCAATTTAAATACCCTCACGTCCGAACGGGAAACCACTGTCTCGCAACGCCATGTCTTTTTACAATGTTCTGCCTCCATAATTACACGTCCCTTTGTCACAATATTTGTCTAAAAGGCTCGTACAGGCATGAAAGATTGTGTATAATTTAATTCTAGTTAAAATTATCACTAATGAGGTTTAATTGTTCCTACTGATATCCTGACGATTTTTCCAGCAGTCACGAATTATTTACATACATCTCCAGGCAGTGGTTCCTCATATTGGCGAAGTGAAGCAAATACACACACACATAAAAGACCTTCCGTCAAGTCTCTCTTACTCCATACAGCACGTTCTGTAAAATCCACAACCCCTTCGCCCGCATTATTTCATCAATAAGACGCTGCTTAAAATATCAGTTCAGTAATTACAACAGTTATATTTACTTACGTACATTTGTGTGTTCCGCTTTTCAATTAGTATCAGTTGCTCCTCAGAAATGCAGTTTTGTATGTTATATCTAGTAACATGGGTTAGCACATAACTCTATGTCACATACTCGACACTTGGCTTTCGTTCTTTTTTATTTGTCTTTGGCGGAACACACACGTCACCAAATTATCTTACACTGCATAAGCCAGTTTCTGATTTCTCTGATGGAGATTAAAGCGTCAGCACTGTTTGACATGTCGCATGTTATTACTAGGAAAGGCAGTGGACTGAACTGTTGAGTTGAAGATAGACATTGTTGGGGAATGTCTATTTCACCAAGGTACTCGCATGATATATAATTACCGCACGTTTTTTATTATTAATTAGCAATTACAGGGTATTCCTTAAAGTATTAACACGTTACATGTTTAAACTCTTACCTTTTCTTTTTTGCACGGTGTTAAATATTGTGCTATACAGACTATACGCCGGTCTAGTTGAGGCGAAGGAATAGAACTGAACAGCATTTGGTGTCTGATAAAAGCGCCTTATCAGACACCGATAAATAATCATTCACATGACGCAAACATTGAATCGATCACGTTTAAATTCCACTCCCATATGGTACAGAAAATCCAAAAAATATATCTGGAATTAGGATGTGTATTTTAAAAAGATAATTCCAACACTTAACATTTAAGAATTTAAAATATAAAGGCTTAAGCGTCACCTATGTTATACGCACAGATAATCGCACATAGAACACAGTGTTCTACTATAAGAAGACTACTCGATAAAAGCCGTACAGTGAGACAAAGTTTGTTTATTGTAAGCATCATAGGAAACGAATAAAAAGGCTCTGCAGGCAAAATATATAGGTATTCAGTGTCACAGCTAATGGTACATATACTTGCCACAAGTACTTAAAGAATTAATCAGCTGAAGTAAGATTATGAATTTCTACAATAAATACAAACATCCATTTCCACACACTCTTTTTTTTGTACACCCTGTAGGTAACTCCACACTACTTCGGGTCAGTCCTGAATATTTCCATCGGAAACTTCAGATTATTCTTTAAGTTGTTCACAAAATTCTTCACTACATCAAAACGCAATTCATCACATCTGACAGTTTCTCCTATTTCATCCATATGTCACTACGTTAGCTGCTGCAGACAAGTGTGTGAAACGTAGGTATAGCACTGCGTACGAGAATGTGCTGAAGATCGTGTGAAAGTGCGTGCCTTGAGATTTGTCACAGATCAGATAACATTAATGATAGTTTACTTTACTTTTCCGTGGCATAACAGCCCAAATCCGGGCTAGACCTCCTCACTCTTCAAATGTATACATCACATAAAATTAGAACACACACACACACACACACCGGTAGAACTTCTCTCAACGAGTGATCAGCACGTCCATACGCCACTACCTTCACAACACACAACAAACACACAAAAGGATATCCATGCCCTCATCGGGATTCGGACCCGCAATCCCAGCAGTCAAGCAGCCTCACACCTGCCCCTTAGACTGCTCTACCAACAGTACCAGCGATCTTTCATTTACAGCGTATTAAATTAACTTTTCCTGATAACATTTATCTCGTGTGGCGTCACATATAGTTGTAAATTATCTGCCAAACCGTTTCTCTGTACATGTATAAAAAGCAAACAAATTTCGATTTTCTTAATGGTGAAACATTCTGCGATTTTCGGTAACCAGTATGGTAACTGTGAACACGGAAGTAAGGAGATCCAGTATTGTGATATATTGTACACTGTCTTCCTTTAGGTGTTAAGCCAATTCCAACTCTTCGTATAAATGCTACAGAAAGGTTCATTACTTCACGGAAACCATACAGAGACCAGAGGGATCTGTTTTCATAAAGGAGGTAAATTTTGTGAAAAGTTACAAGTAATTATGCATAAATTTTAATCTACAAAAAATGTATTATACAATTTCTAGTTACATGTAATTAACAAAATGTGTGTGGATCCATACAACATCAAGGGTGTAAATATTGAAACACAATAATAAAATATAAATTAACAGAAGCATAGTCCATGTCTAAATTCCATTACACGTTGCTAACAAATTGAAAATGTTGAATAGATAAACAAAAGAAGGTAACAAATATTTTGTAACGTCACATGTCATGATAATCATATGAAAAGGACAAGTTGTTCATAGAACTGACGGCTACAAAAATACAATTGTTTATGTAATAGTGTTCATTGTTCGCCAAATTCCACCTGTGGCAGAAAGTAGAAACTTTTACACCTACATTTTATGTCTGTGTATATTGGAACATGACAACAGGACACAAGTAAAGGTCTAAAAATTTTCAGACTGTATACACTTAATAGTATCGATATTCAGACACTAACACAAGACACTGAAAACCAGGAATATTATATAATTGTTTAAGACCTGCAGAAGTAGAAAGCTGCGTTCTCTGTGCTTCATCCACTAAACTGAAACCACAGTGACCTATAACTAACATCTATATATGTCCTATATACAAGCAACTAGACTCAAACCCTACCGACTTTAAACGGCATGTACAAATCAGTCACCCATTTTACGTATTTTTATCTTAAACTTCAAACTACCGTCCTCGTTTCTCAGACGACTCACCACGTCAAATTGCAGCTCTCCGCAATTACCTGATCTAAATATGTCATCCATATTTTCAGTAAAATGTCTGGTCACGTGCATAATTGCAACGCCTTTAGTATCTTCTTTATTAACAAACTTAAACTTGTATTTATATTTCGCTGCATTTTCAGGAGGACCAACATAAAGCACAGCAGCAAAAAATATACCTTCCATCTCTAGAAATTGACGAAAGAAAACCTCATTGTTGACGAATACGAACCTCCAATAGTAAGCAGAACTAGTGAATCCAGCGAGCCGTTCCCAATATCCCTCAACGTAGTTGTAACAATAAGCAAGGTGTTTCTCTTTCAGATGTTCTTTGATGTCGTTGTAGCTTCCAGTCCAGCTACATATTCCGTTTGCCAGTTTAGCTACCGGACACACCTGTGGACTGTACCGACAACTGTCGTGGTGTTTACCAATCCTATCGTGAGGGAATATTTCCTTACATCCGTAATCCCGGTACTTACAGGGATAGTTCGCCTGTCTAGCAAGGTTCTCTAGGGCCACGTTTCTGGTGATTAAGAAGTACTGTCTGCAGGATGGACAGTGCGGAACTTTCCACTTGCAGCTGTTACAGATGTTGTGACCATTTACACACAATGTGATTGGCGGCCTCATGTGCTCCAGACATACCGGACACTCCAGCTCACTCATCAGGCTTTGTTCTAGATCAGTACGTTGAGACTGCATGGTGGAAGTCACTGAAGTACCGCGAGATGAGAATACAGTCAGTGACACAATTTTCTGAAAAAAAAAATTAATTATAAGCCTTCAATTTACACAGCGGGGTGTCTTCCTACTGTTGTCGTGTAGATTGTCACACTGTGTACTACGGTAGGTGGACACCAACATTTCGGAGGAAAATGCTGCCTCCATCATCAGGGTCTACAAGCTACGTGCGTGTAACTATCAGCATGCCTATATAAACTGACCACAACACACACCACACACTTCCACCCTGAAGATAGAAGCAGCATGCTCCGCTGACATGTTCGTATGCACCTCCAACACCACGCGGTGTCAGAACACATACTGCCAATATTTCGGTTAAACAAACCCTTATTAACATTATACTGTTATTACTATTGTATACCTCGCTGCCCCTTGCACATCCTCTACACTTCTCACTACGACAGTAAAGATACGATGCCTCTCTGTCTAATTCCGATACTGAGTTAACCCAAATAAAATCTTAATAAAGAAGCATTAACCCTTTACATCCGAACGGGAAAACACTGCCCCAGCAATTAAATATCCTCACGTCCGAACGGCAAACCACTGTCTCGCAACGCCATGTCTTTTTACAATTTTCTGCTTCTATAATTACACGTCCCTTTTTCACAATATTTGTCTAAAAGGCTTGTACAAGCATGAAAGATTGTGTATAATTTAATTCTAGTTAAAATTATCACTAATGAGATTTAATTGTTCCTACTAATATCCTGACGATTTTTCCAGCAGTCACGAATTATTTACATAAATCTCCAGACAGTGGTTCCTCATATTGGCGAAGTGAAGCAAATACACACCAATATAGGACGTTACAACAAGTCTCTCCTCCTTCATACAGCCCCTTCTGTAAAATCCACACCCCCTTCACCCGCATTATTTCATCAACAAGACGCTACTAAAAATATCAATTCAGTAAAAGTTTTGTTAGACCAACACATGCACTATATTCTTATAACCAAGTCAATCACCCCTACATATGTTTCGGCCTATAACAGGCCATCTTCAGGAGTCAAAATTTTTTACACATACTTTACATCTGTTGTTCAATTCTAAAAAGGTACATCTACATAAAGGTAAAATGAATCTTAGTTCCCAATGGATTTAGCTATTGTTTCCTTCAGCTGTATAATCCTAGGAAATGTGTTTACATAAAAGGTTAAAATTACATATATGTTGTTATATATAAATTATATATTAGTGGCAGTCCGGTCTTGTATGCTGTTATCACAAGGATGTTGTAGTTTTCCTGTGTTATGTTGTACGAGTTGTGCGTTGTGTACTGCACCGGCCTGTTGCGTTGTGACTAGTGTTCTAGTGACACAGTTGCATCCAAACATCTAGAAATAGTGAAATCGTTTCGATATTCTAGAGAGTGGAAAATCATTTACGTTAGCACTCCGTGTATACACCATGAAAATCACACATACTACGAATGCAGCATCGCGCTTTGCAGTGAAATTGTGCAAATCTGTAGGCCTGTGTGTCATACAGCAGGTTGCTGTGAGTACGGCTATGATGTTGTGTGTTGCACAGAAATTGCGTACTGCTCGAACACACGTACGGCAGCAGGCAACTTAATACAGACACTTGCTAATTAAACTATACTTGCGCTTAAACCAAATTAATACGAAATATGTATAAATTGGATAATTACCGTTCCCGTCTCCTCTCTGATATGATGCGCAGCATGTATAGCTCAGTGAGTGTAGTGAAGGTTATATTAGTGTAATGGTACTTACATGTTTGTTTTATATTTCAGTTGCTGAGTCTGCCTTTCTTCTTTACAGGTCAGAGGTCGGCTGATTTCCCTCACTTCCAGCACAATCCACACAAGTCACTGCACAGGTCTACGTGTCGGCTTTTGAAATGTGAATGCGAATGTCGAGCGAACAGGAAGCAATATTATACCTACTGTGCCTCTAACGACAAACACTGAGCGTCACCAGCCAACATCCCCTTCCAACTACCGTCTGGTATCGCAGAGTTACCACATTCTCTTGGTTACGTAGTTCGTAACAAGTACTGACCGTCACCAGCCAAAATCTCCCTCCAACTACCGTCTGGTAATGCAGAGTTGCCACATTCTCTTGGTTACGTAGTTCGTAACAAGTCTCCGCCCTCGATGCAGGACATCCACGACTGTAGTGCGACTTATCATCTCACATATTGTAACATAAAGAGATGGTTGTTATGCCATACACTGTGTATATATAGTGGTACTTGTCAACTTCGTATTTTAGTTGCACTTTGCCTTTCTAGTTTACAGGTCGAAGGTCGACTGACTATTGCTTATGCAAATTGAGATGCAGGTGAAGGAGGGCACGGAACTAAGTGCTCCATCTACGTCAGTCATTGCTTTCCTTAAACAAAGCGCCCCTTGTTATATTAAAATATTTCCTTTTCAGACAAAGCCTTCACCGTCAAATGGACATCCAAATTTAACACAAGTTCTCTGGACAAGTTACGTTTATCCAGAAACACTAAGATGTAATAATTATTTATTCATAACATCAGCAACTGCGCTATTTGCATAAATAAATCTTACGTTCCTTCTACATGTTTCGGCGTCATATAAGCCATCCTCAGGAAACGTACATCAAGATTTAAATCTTACTAAACATAACAGATTACATAAGTATTTCATACTATATGACACAGCCTTGCAGCTATCCGCATGGAAGGGGACCGGAGCCCGAATATGTTCCATATGTTTTGATTCTTAACCGGTCCGCCCTTGCTGGGAGGCCCGGAAAATCGTTTCACCGGGGCCCGAACCCACTCTCGAATGCCCTGATTCTAGGCGACAGAAGAGTGACTGAGGCATGTTCCACACTGAGCACTCACAAGCATTAGGCGCCACAGTAACAAGTGTAGCCTCCACAGCCACTTGTTCGGGATTTTTGCATCCCTCATGTCACAACATTTCACCTTCCACATGATTGACTTCTACGTTTTGACACTGTGTAGGGTCATATGGCGATACCGACGTTTCGGTGTACCGTGATGCCTCCATCTTCAAGAAAACCCTAACCGTGAATGTTTGTAAACATTTATTGGAAACTAGGTTTATCTTCGAGTCAGTTCCTCCTTCCCAATCACTTCAGCGTCTACCTGAATGTATTGCTGTCAGTCTGAAGACTGAGACAGCACCTTGATCCAAAAGTCAGTAACAACTTATGGTCCTGTAGGTTACCATAACCTAAGCGAAACTGTGTAAAACCTCAGTAAACACAACTGGTCACACCTTTCATAGGAAATGCCGTCTAAAGCACGTTATTGAAGGAAAGATAGAGCGAAGAAGTGAAGGTAAGACGACGAAGAAGACGTTAGCAGCTACTGGATGACTTAAAGGAAACGAAAGGATACTGAAAATTTAAAGAGGAAACACTAGATCGCACTTTGTGGAGAACTCGCTTTCCAAGAGGCTATGGACCTGTCGTAAGACAGACTACGGAATAAACGAATGAATGATTACATTAATGAATGACAGTTCTAAGACAACCCCAATCCGGTACGTTTTGCACCCGTTGATTACCTGGTTCGCCTTGTTGGAGCGGCAACTTCTCTGTCACCTCCACACGGCCTGTTGCGTCACACTGACGTACAGACAAACGTGCCGCATATTTTCAGTGCTGTTTGTGGTAGGCAATCCTTCTCAGCACATGGGTCCAACTATGCCTGACAGATTGTGTACAGTTAAATAGTCTTGTTCGCCCTCCTCTTTTATGCTATTTAAAACAGATAATTCTAAACCCTAATATTTAAGAATTTAAAACATAAAGGCATAAGTGTCACATGTATTACGCTCTGCATTGTTAACGTTTGAAGGCCAATAAAAATAGGTTAGTTGAACACAGTGTTCTTGTTTAAGAAAGACGACTCAATTCAAGCCGTACTGTGAAACAAAGTTTGTTTATTGTGAGAATCATAGAGAAGGCAAAAAGAGGCTAAGAAGTAAAAATATAGAGATATTTAGTGTCACAGCTAATGGTACATATACTTGCCACAAGTACTTAAAGAATTAATCAGCTGCAACAAGATTATGAATTTCTACATTAAATAAAAACATCCATTTCCACACACTCTTTTTTGTACACCCTATAGGTAACTCCACATTACTTCGGCTCACTCCTGAATATTTCCATCGGATACTTCAGATTATTCTTTAAGTAGTTCACAAAATTCTTCACTACATCAAAAAGCAATTCAACACATCTGACAGTTTCTCCTATTTCATCCATATGTCACTACGTTAGCTGCTGCAGACAAGTGTGTGAAACGTAGGTATAGCACTGCGTACGAGAATGTGCTGAAGATCGTGTGAATGTGCGTGCCTTGAGATTTGTCACAGATCAGATAACATTAATGATAGTTTACTTTATTTTTCCGTGGCACAACAGCCCAACTCCGGGCTAGACTTCCTCACTGTTCAAATTTATACATCACACAAAATTAGACACACACACACACACACCCGGTAGAACTTCTCTCAACGAGTGATCAGCACGTCCATACGCCACTACCTTCACAACACACAACAAACACACAAAAGGATATAAATGCCCTCATCGGGATTCGGACCCGCAATCCCAGCAGTCAAGCAGCCTCACACATGCCCCTTAGACTGCTCTACCAACAGTGCCAGCGATCTTTCATTTACTGCGTATTAAATTCACTTTTACTGATAACATTTATATGACGTCACATATAGTTGTAAATTATTTGCCAAACCTTTTCTCTGTACATGTATAAAAAGCAACAAATTTCGATTTTCTTAATTGTGAAACATTCTGCGATTTTTCGGTAACCAGTATGGTAACTGTGAACACGGAAGTAAGGAGATCCAGTATTGTGATATCTTGTACACTGTCTTCCTTTAGGAGTTAAGCCAATTCCAACTCTTCATATAAATGCTACAGAAAGGTTCATTACTTCACGAAAACCATACAGAGAGCAGAGGGATCTGTTTTAATAAAGGAGGTAAATTTTGTGAAAAGTTACAAGTAATTATGCATAAATTTTAATCTACAAAAAATGTATTATACAATTTCTAATTACATGTAATTAACAAAATGTGTGTGGATCCATACAACATCAAGGGTGTAAATATTGAAACACAATATTTAAATCTAAATTAACAGAAGCATATTCCATATCTAAATTCCATTACAAGTTACTAACAAATTGAAAATGTTGAATAGATAAACAAGAGAAGTGTAACAAATATTTTGTAACGTCACATGTCATGATAATCATATGAAAAGGACAAGTTGTTCATAGAACTGACGGCTACAAAAATACAATTGTTTATGTAATAGTGTTCACTGTTCGCCAAATTCCACCTGTGGCAGAAAGTAGAAACTTTTACACCTAGATTTTAATTCTGTGTATATTGGAACATGACAACAGGACACAAGTAAAGGTCTAAAAATTTTCAGACTGTATACACTTAATAGTATCGATATTCAGACACTATCACAAGACACTGAAAACCAGGAATATTATATAATTGTTTAAGACCTGCAGAAGTAGAATGCAGCGTTTTCTGTGCTTCATACACTAAACTGAAACCACAATGGCCTATAACTACATCTATATATGTCCTGTATACCAGCAACTGGACTCAAACCCTACCGACTTTAAACGGCATGTACAAATCAGTCACCCATTTTACGTATTTTTATCTTAAACTTCAAACTACCGTCCTCGTTTCTAAGACGACTCACCACGTCAAATTCCAGCTCTCCGCAATTACCTGATCTAAATATGTCATCCATATTTTCAGTAAAATGTCTGGTCACGTGCATAATTGCAACGCCTTTAGTATCATCGTTATTAACAAACTTAAACTTGTATTTATATTTAGCAGCATTTTCAGGAGGACCAACATACAGCACAGCAGCAAAAAATATACCTTCCATCTCTAGAAATTGACGAAAGAAAACCTCATTGTTGACGAATACGAACCTCCAATAGTAAGCAGAACTAGTGAATCCAGCGAGCCGTTCCCAATATCCCTCAACGTAGTTGTAACAATAAGCAAGGTGTTTCTCTTTCAGATGTTCTTTGATGTCGTTGTAGCTTCCTGTCCAGCTACATATTCCGTTTGCCAGTTTAGCTACCGGACACACCTGTGGACTGTACCGACAACTGTTGTGGTGTTTACCAATCCTATCGTGAGGGAATATTTCCTTACATCCGTAATCCCGGTACTTACAGGGATAGTTCGCCTGTCTAGCAAGGTTCTCTAGGGCCACGTTTCTGGTGTTTAACAAGTACTGTCTGCAGGATGGACAGTGCGGAACTTTCCACTTGCAGATGTTACAGATGTTGTGACCATTTACACAGAATGTGATAGGCGGTCTCATGTGCTCCAGACATACCGGACACTCCAGCTCACTCAACAGGCTTTGTTCTAGATCAGTACGTTGAGACTGCATGGTGCAAGTTACTGAAGTACCGCGAGATGAGAATGCAGAGACACAATTTTCTGAAAAAAAAATTGATTATAAGCCTTCAATTTACACAGCGGGGTGTCTTCCTACTGTTGTCGTGTAGACTATGACACTGTGTACTACGGTAGGTGGAAACCAACATTTCGGAGGAAAATGCTGCCTCCATCATCAGGGTCTACAAGCTACGTGCGTTTAACTATCAGCATGCCTCCAACCTCCAACACCACGCGGTGTCAGAACACATACTGCCAATATCTCGGTTAAACAAACCCATATTAACATTATACTGTTATTACTATTGTATACCTCGCTGCCCCTTGCACATCCTATACACTTCTCAGTACGACAGTAAAGATACGATGCCTCTCTGTCTAATTCCGACACTGAATTAATCCAAACAAAATCTTAATAAAGAAGCATTAACCCTTTACTTCCGAACAGGGAAAACACATTCCCAGCAATTTAAATACCCTCACGTCCGAACGGGAAACCACTGTCTGGCAACGCCATGTCTTTTTTCAATTTTCTGCCTCCATAATTAAACGTCCGTTTTTCACAATATTTCCCTAAAAGGCTTTTACAGGCATGAAAGATTGTGTATAATTTAATTCTAGTTAAAATTATCACTAATGAGGTTTAATTGTTCCTACTAATATACTGACGATTTTTCAGCAGTCACGAATTATTTACATACATCTCCAGGCATTGTTTACTCATATTGGCGAAGTGAAGCCAATACACACACATATAGGACCTTACGACAAGTCTCTCCTCCTTCATACAGAACGTCCTGTAAAATCCACACCCCCTTCACCCGCATTATTTCATCAATAAGACGCTACTAAAAATATCAGTTCAGTAAATGTTTTATTAGACCAACATGTGCACTACACTCTCATAAGCAAGTCGATCACCCCTACATATGTTTCGGAATATAACAGGCCATCTTCAGGGGGTCAAAGTTTTTTACACAGACTTTACATCTGTTGTTCAATTTTAAAAAAACAGTTAGTACATCCACATAAAGGTAAAATGAATCTTAGTACCCAATGGATTTAGATGTTTTTTCAGCTGTAAAATCCTAGGGAATGTGTTTATATAAAAGGTTAAAATTACATATTTGCTGTTACATATAAATTATATATTAGTGGCAGTCCGGTCTTGTATGCTGTTATCACAAGGATGTTGTAGTTTTCCTGTGTTATGTTGTACGAGTTGTGCGTTTTGTACTGCACCGGCTGGTTGCGTTGTGACTAGTGTTCTAGTGACACAGTTGCATCCAAACATCTAGAAATAGAGAAATCGTTTCGATATTCTAGAGAGTGGAAAATCATTTACGTTAGCACTCCGTGTATACACCATGAAAATCACACATACTACGAATGCAGCATCGCGCTTTGCAGTGAAATTGTGCAAATCTGTAGGCCTGTGTGTCATACAGCAGGTTGCTGTGAGTACGGCTATGATGTTGTGTGTTGCACAGAAATTGCGTACTGCTCGAACACACGTACGGCAGCAGGCAACTTAATACAGACACTTGCTAATTAAACTATACTTGCGCTTAAACCAAATTAATACGAAATATGTATAAATTGGCTAATTACCGTTCCCGTCTCCTCTCTGATATGATGCACAGAATGTATAGCTCAGTGAGTGTAGTGAAGGTTATATTAGTGTAATGGTACTTACATGTTTGTTTTATATTTCAGTTGCTGAGTTTGCCTTTCTTCTTTACAGGTCAGAGGTCGGCTGATTTCCCTCACTTCCAGCACAATCCACACAAGTCACTGTACAGGTCTACGTGTCGCTTTTGAAATGTGAATGCGAATGTCGAGCGAACAGGAAGCAATATTATACCTACTGTGCCTCTAACGACAAAAACTGACCGTCACCAGCCAACATCCCCTTCCAACTACCGTCTGGTATCGCAGGGTTGCCACATTCTCTTGGTTATGTAGTTCGTAACAAGTCTCCGCCCTCGATACAGGACATCCACGACTGTAGTGCGACTTATCATCTCACATATTGTAACATAAAGAGATGGTTGTTATGCCATACACTGTGTATATATAGTGGTACTTGTCAACTTCGTATTTTAGTTGCACTGTGACATTCTAGTTTACAGGTCGGAGGTCGACTGACTATTGCTTATGCAAATTGAGATGCACGTGAAGGAGGGCACGGAACTAAGTGCTCCATCTACGTCAGTTATTCCTTTCTTTAAACAAAGCGCCCCTTGTTATATTAAAATATTTCCTTCTCAGAGAAAGCCTTCACCGTCAACTGGACATCCAAATTTAACACAAGTTCTCTGGACAAGTTACGTTTATCCAGAAACACTAAAATGTAATAATTATTTATTCATAACATCAGCAACTGCGCTATGTGTATAAATAAATCTTACGTTCCTTCTACATGTTTCGGCGTCATATAAGCCATCCTCAGGAAACGTACATCAAGATTTAAATCTTACTAAACATAACAGATTACATAAGTATTTCATACTATATGACACAGCCTTGCAGCTATCCGCATGGAAGGGGACCGGAGCCCGAATATGTTGCATATGTTTTGATTCTTAACCGGTCCGCCCTTGCTGGGAGGCCCGGAAAATCGTTTCACCGGGGCCCGAACCCACTCTCGAATGCCCTGATTCTAGGAGCCAGAAGGGTGACTGAGGCATGTTCCACACTGAGCACTCACAAGCATTAGGCATCACAGTAACATATGTAGCCTCCACAGCCACTTGTTCGGGATTTTTGCATCCCTCATGTCACAACATTTCACCTTCCACATGGTTGACTTCTACGTTTTGACACTGTATAGGGTCATATGGCGATACCGACGTTTCGGTGTACCGTGATGCCTCCATCTTCAACAAAACCCTAACCGTGAATGTTTGTAAACATTTCTTGGAAACTAGGTTTATCTTCCAGTCAGTTCCTCCTTCCCAGTCACTTCAGCGTCTACCTGAATGTATTGCTGTCAGGTTGAAGACTGAGACAGCACCTTCATCCAAAAGTCAGTAACAACTTATGGTCCTGTAGGTTACCAAAACCTAAGCGAAACTGTGTAAAACCTCAGTAAACACAACTGGTCACACCTTTCTACGGAATGCCGTCTAAAACACGTTATTGAAGGAAAGACAGAGCGAAGAAGTGAAGGTAAGACGACGAAGAAGACGTTAGCAGCTACTGGATGAACTAAAGGAAACGAAAGGATACTGAAAATTTAAAGAGGAAACACTAGATCGCACTTTGTGGAGAACTCGCTTTCGAAGAGGCTACGGACCTGTCTTAAGGCAGACTACGGAATAACCGAATGAACGAATGAATGAGTGAATGCATGAATGAATGACAGTTCTAAGACATCCCCAATCCGGCACGGTTTACACCTGTTGATTATCTGGTTCGCCTTCTTGGAGCGGCAACTTCTCTGTCACCTCCACACGGCCTGTTGCTTCACACTGACGTACAGGCGAAGGTGCCGCATATTTTCAGTGCTCTTTGTGGTAGGCAACGCTTCTCAGCACAGAGGTCCAACTATGCAGGGCAGATTGTGTACAGTTAAATAGTCTTGTTCGCCCTCCTCTTTTATGCTATTTAAAACAGATAATTCTAAACCCTAATATTTAAGAATTGAAAACATAAAGGCATAAGTGTCACATGTATTACGCTCTGCATTGTTAACGTTTGAAGGCTAATACACATAGGTTCGTAGAACACAGTGTTCTTCTTTAAGACAGACGACTCAATACAAGACGTACAGTGAAACAAAATTTGTTTATTGTGAGAATCATAGAGATGGCATAAAAGGCTCTGAAGTCAAAATATAGAGATATTCAGTGTCACAGCTAATGGTACATATACTTGCCACAAGTACTTAAAGAATTAATCAGCTGCAGCAAGATTATGAATTTATACAATAAATACAAACATCCATTTCCACACACTCTTTTTTGTACACCCTGTAGGTAACTCCACACTACTTCGGCTCACTCCTGAATATTTCCATCGGAAACTTCAGATTATTCTCTAAGTTGTTCACAAAATTCTTCACTACATGAAAACGCAATTCAACACATCTGACAGTTTCCCCTATTTCATCCATATGTTACTACGTTAGCTGCTGCAGACAAGTGTGTGAAACGCAGGTATAGCATTGCGTACGAGAATTTACTGAAGATGGTGTGAAAATGCGTGCCTTGAGATTTGTCACAGATCAGATAACATTAATGATAGTTTACTTTATTCTTCCGTGGCACAACAGCCCAACTCCGGGCTAGACATATCCATGCCCTCATCGGGATTCGGACCCGCAATTCCAGCAGTCAAGCAGCCTCACACCTGCCCCTTAGACTGCTCTACCAACAGTACCAGTGATCTTTCATTTACTGCGTATTAAATTAACTTTTCCTGAAAACATTTATCTCGTATGACGTCACATATAGTTGTAAATTATCTGCCAAACTTTTGTCTTTGTACAAGTATAAAAAGCATACAAATCTCGATTTTCTTAATTGTGAAACATTCTGCGATTTTCGGTAACCAGTATGGTAACTGTGAACACGGAAGTAAGGAGATCCAGTATTGTGATATCTTGTACACTGTCTTCCTTTAGTTGTTAAGCCAATTCCAACTCTTCGTATAAATGCTACAGAACGGTTCATTACTTCACGAAAACGATACAGAGACCAGAGGGATTTGTTTTAATAAAGGAGGTAAATTTTGTGAAAAGTTACAAGTAATTATGCATAAATTTTAATCTACAAAAAATGTATTATACAATTTCTAATTACATGTAATTAACAAAATGTGTGTGGATCCATACAACATCAAGGGTCTAAATATTGAAACACAATAATAAAATATAAACTAACAAAGCATATTCCATATCTAAAGTCCATTACACGTTGTTAATACAATGAAAAATTTGAAGAGATAAACAAAAGAAGTGTAACAAATATTTTGTAACGTCACATGTCATGATAATCATATGAAAAGGACAAGTTGTTCATAGAACTGACGGCTACAAAAGTACAATTGTTTATGTAATAGTGTTCATTGTTCGTCAAATTCCACCTGTGGCAGACAGTAGAAACTTTTACACCTACACTTTATTTCTGTGTATATTGGAACATGTCAACAGGACACAAGTAAAGACTTAAAAATTTTCAGACTGTATACAGTTAACAGTGTCGATATTCAGACACTAACACAAGACACTGAAAACCAGGAATATTATATAATTGTTTAAGACCTGCAGAAGTAGAAAGCCGCGTTCTCTGTGCTTCATTCACTAAACTGAAGCTAGAATGGCCTATAACTACATATATATATGTGCTGTATACTAGCAACTGGACTCAAACCCTATCGACTTTAAACGGCATTTACAAATTAGTCACCAACTTTACGTATTGTCATCTTATACTTCAAACTACCTCTCTCGTTTCTAAGACGACTCACTACGTCAGAATGCAGCTTTCCGCAGTTACCTGATCTAAATATGTCATCCATATCTTCAGTAAAATGTCTGGTCACGTGCATAATTGCAACGCCTTTCGTATCATCTTTATTAACAAACTTAAACTTGTATTTATATTTAGCAGCATTTTCAGGAGGACCAATATAAAGCACAACAGCAAAAAATATACCTTCCTGCTCTAGAAATTGGCGACAGAAAACCTCATTGTCGACGAATACGAACCTCCAATAGAAACCAGAACTAGTGGATTCAGCGAGCATTTTCCAATCTCCCTCAACGTATTTGTAACATTCATCAAGGTGTTTCTCTTTCAGATGCTCTTTGATGTCGTTGTAGCTTCCAGTCCAACTACATATTTCATTTGCCAGTTTAGCTACCGGACACTTCTGTTGACTGTACCGACAACTGTCGTGGTGTTTACGAATCATATCGTGAGCGAATATTTCCTTACATCCGTTCTTTCGGTACATACAGGGATAATTCACCTGTCTAGCCAACTTTTCTAGGGCCACGTTTCTGGTGTTTAAGAAGTACTGTCTGCAGGATGGACAGTGCGGAACTTTCCGCTTGCAGATGTTACATATGTTGTGACCATTTACACACAATGTGATAGGTGGCCTCATGTACTCCCAACATACCGGACACTCCAGCTCACTCATCAGGCTTTCTTCTAGATCAGTACGTTGAGACTGCATGGTGGAAGTCACTGAAGTACCGCGAGATGAGAATGCAGTCAGTGACGTAATTTTCTGAAAAAAATAATTAATTATAAGCCTTCAATTTACACAGCGGGGTGTCTTCGTATTGTTGTCGTGTAGACTGTGACACTGTGTACTACGGCAGGTGGACACCAACATTTCGGAGGAATATGCTACCTCCATCATCAGGGTCTACAAGTTACGTTCGTTTAACTGACTATCAGCATGCCTATATAAACTAACCACAACACACACCACGCACTTCCACCCTCAAGATAGAAGCAGCATGCTCCGCTGACATGTTCGTATGCACCTCCAACACCACGCGATGTCAGAACACATACTGCCAATATTTCGGTTAAACAAACCCATATTAACATTATACTGTTATTACTATTGTATACCTCGCTGCCCCTTGCACATCCTCCACACTTCTCAGTACGACAGTAAAGATACGATGCCTCTCTGTCTAATTCCGACACTGACTTAACCCAAACAAAATCTTAATAACGAAGCATTAACCCTTTACGTCCGAACGGGAAACCACTGTCTCGCAACGCCATGTCTTTTTACAATTTTCTGCTTCTATAATTACACGTCCCTTTTTCACAATATTTGTCTAAAAGGCTTGTACAGGCATGAAAGATTGTGTATAATTTAATTCCAGTTAAAATTATCACTAATGAGGTTTAATTGTTCCTACTAATATCCTGACGATTTTTCCAGCATTCACGAAGTATTTACATACATCTCCAGGCAGCGGTTCCTCATATTGGCGAAGTGAAGCAAATACACACAAATATAGGTCCTTACGACAAGTCTCTCCTCCTTCATACAGCCCCTTCTGTAAAATCCACACCCCCTTCACCCGCATTATTTCATCAACAAGACGCTACTAAAAATATCAGTTCAGAAAAACGTTTTATTAGACCAACACATGCACTATATTCTTATAACCAAGTCAATCACCCCTACATATGAACTTAACATTGTATTTACCGTGTATTTTCAATTAAGATATGTTCAATAAACACCAACTAATGCACATAAACTTTTTTCACAATAGTTTATTCTTAAAATTCCCCTATACGTTATTTCGGTGGTTTAAACCATCATCTTCAAGGGGTCGTAAAGATTATTTTGCATAGACCTTACAGTTATTACATATGTGGTTATATTCGTATATGTAGAATATGAGTGGTCTGATATTGTCCACTTCGTACAGTATGTAAAATAGTTACTATAAAATGGAGTAAAAGTTGCTAAAATGATTACATAATTTGTAGTCAGCACATATGTAATATGTAATAACTGTAAGGCCTATGCAAAATAATCTCTACGACCCCCTGAAGATGGCGGTTTAAACCACCGACATACGTATAGGGGAATTTTAAGATTAAACTATTGTGAAAAAAGTTTATGTGCATTAGTTGGTGCTTATTGAACACACCCCTACATATGTTTCGGCCTATAACAGGCCATCTTCAGGGGGTCAAAATTTTTTAAACAGACTTTACAACTGTTGTTCAATTTTAAAAAAGTACATTCACATAAAGGTAAAATGAATCTTAGTTCCCAATGGATTTAGGTATTGTTTCCTTCAGCTGTAAAATCCTAGGGAATGTGTTTATATAAAAGGTTAAAATTACATATCTGTTGTTATATATAAATTATATATTAGTGGCAGTCCGGTCTTGTATGCTGTTATCACAAGAATGCTGTAGTTTTCCTGTGTTATGTTGTACGAGTTGTGCGTTGTGTACTGCACCGGCTGGTTGCGTTGTGACTAGTGTTCTAGTGACACAGTTGCATCCAAACATCTAGAAAGAGTGAAATCGTTTCGATATTCTAGAGAGTGGAAAATCATTTACGTCAGCACTCCGTGTATACACCATGAAAATCGCACATACTACGAATGCAGCATCGCGCTTTGCAGTGAAATTGTGCAAATCTGTAGGCCTGTGTGTCATACAGCAGGTTGCTGTGAGTACGGTAATGATGTTGTGTGTTGCACAGAAATTGCGTACTGCTCGAACACACGTACGGCAGCAGGCTACTTAATACAGACACTTGCTAATTAAACTATACTTGCGCTTAAACCAAATTAATAGGAAATATGTATAAATTGTCTAATTACCGTTCCCTTCTCCTCTCTGATATGATGCACAGCATGTGTAGTTCAGTGAGTGTAGTGAAGGTTATATTAGTGTAAGGCCGGGATTAGACGGCGCGTGGCTCGTCCAGTGACGTGACGTCACTTTCTCGGCCAACAGATCGGAACAGAAAAGACAATCTGGCTACACGACGCGACGCAGCTCGGCAAATGGCGGACCAGCGGCCTTGCTCGGGTAGGTTCGGCTCGGCTTGTGGAATAATTCGTGTTGTTCTATGAACTTAAAAATGTCCTCGTTTGACCACTCCATTCTAGCCAATACCAATTGTGGGACAGAAAATTTCACTCTTCGCGCATCCCGACAGCATAAAACAAAGACCAGACCTAAGTGTATACAGGCTTGGACGAGACTGGCTTGGCGCGTACACTGCAAGCGCCGTGTAGCCGATAAAGCTGCCCGCGCCGAGTCCCTTTGAGGATCGTTAAAAAGCCGCTTCTGAGGCGATCCAACGAGCCTCGCTCCACCAATCACAAGCCGCGCCGCGCCAGGCCGGTTCCACGGCGCATTTGAATACGATTCTTTGTCAATGACGTCAGTTATGACGTAAAACGAGCCGAGCCACGCGCCGTCTAATCCTGACTTAATGGTACTTACATGTTTGTTTTATATTTCAGTTGCTGAGTTTGCCTTTCTTCTTTACAGGTCAGAGGTCGGCTGATTTCCCTCACTTCCAGCACAATCCACACAAGTCACTGCACAGGTCTACGTGTCGGCACTTGAAATGTGAATGCGAATGTCGAGCGAACAGGAAGCAATATTACACCTACTGTGCCTCTAACGACAAAAACCGACCGTCACCAGCCAACATCCCCCTCCAACTGACGTCTGGTGTTGGAGAGTAGCCACATTCTTTGGTTATGTAGTTCGTTACAGGTTCTGACCGTCGCCAGCCAACATCCACCTCAAACTGACGTCTGGTATTGCAGAGTTGTCACATTCTCTTGGTTATGTAGTTCGTAACAAGTCTCCGCCCTCGATACAGGACATCCACGACTGTAGTGCGACTTATCATCTCACATATTGTAACATAAAGAGATGGTTGTTATGCCATACACTGTGTATATATAGTGGTACTTGTCAACTTCGTATTTTAGTTGCACTTTGCCTTTCTAGTTTACAGGTCGAAGGTCGACTGACTATTGCTTATGCAAATTGAGATACAGGTGAAGGAGGGCACGGAACTAAGTGCTCCATCTACGTCAGTCATTCCTTTCTTTACACAAAGCGTCCCTTGTCATATTAAAATATTTCCTTTTCAGAGAAAGCCTTCACCGTCAACTGGACATCCAAATTTAACACAAGTTCTCTGGACAAGTTACGTTTATCCAGAAACACTAAAATGTAATAATTATTTATTCATAACATCAGCAACTGCGCTATTTGTATAAATAAATCTTACGTTCCTTCTACATGTTTCGGCGTCATATACGCCATCCTCAGGGAACGTACATCAATATTTAAATCTTACTAAACATAACAGATTACATAAGTATTTCATATTATATGACACAGCCTTGCAGCTATCCGCATGGAAGGGACCGGAGCCCGAATATGTTGCATATGTTTTGATTCTTAACCGGTCCGCCCTTGCTGGGGGGCCCGGAAAATCGTTTCACCGGGGCCCGAACCCACTCTCGAATGCCCTGATTCTAGGCGCCAGAAGAGTGACTGAAGCATGTTCCACACTGAGCACTCACAAGCATTAGGCGCCACAGTAACAAGTGTAGCCTCCACAGCCACTTGTTCGGGATTTTTGCACCCCTCATGTCACAACATTTCACCTCCCACATGATTGACTTCTACGTTTTGACACTGTGTAGGGTCATATGGAGATACCGACGTTTCGGTGTACCGTGATGCCTCCATCTTCAAGAAAACCCTAACCGTGAATGTTTGTAAACATTTCTTGGAGACCAGATTTATCTTCCAGTCAGTTCCTCCTCGCCACTCATTGAGCGTCTACCTGAATGTATTGCTGTCAGTCTGAAGACTGAGGCAGCACCTTTATCCAAAGT
Source organism: Reticulitermes speratus (assembly GCA_021186555.1). NCBI lineage: Eukaryota > Metazoa > Arthropoda > Insecta > Blattodea > Rhinotermitidae > Reticulitermes > Reticulitermes speratus. The sequence continues at coordinate 5,778,045 of JAJKFL010000012.1, read as the reverse complement.
CAGTAACAACTTATGGTCCTATAGGTTACCAAAACCTAAGCGAAACTGTGAAAAACCTCAGTAAACACAACTGGTCACACCTTTCATAGGAAATGCCGTCTAAAGCACGTTATTGAAGGAAAGTTAGAGCGAAGAAGTGAAGGTAAGAAGACGAAGAAGACGTTAGCAGCTACTGGATGACCTAAAGAAAACGAAAGGATACTGGAAATTTAAAGAGGAAACACTAGATCGCACTTTGTGGAGAACTCGCTTTCGAAGAGGCTACGGACCTGTCTTAAGGCAGACTACGGAATAACCGAATGAATGAATGAATGAGTGAATGCATGAATGAATACAGTTCTAAGACATCCCCAATCCGGCACGGTTTACACCTGTTGAATACCTGGTTCGCCTTCTTGGAGCGGCAACTTCTCTGTCACCTCCACACGGTGTGTTGCTTCACACTGACGTACAGGCGAAGGTGTCGCATATTTTCAGTGCTGTTTGTGGCAGGCAAGCTTCTCAGCACAGGGTCCAACTATGCAGGGCAGATTGTGTACAGTTACATAGTCTTGTTCGCCCTCCTCTTTTATGCTATTTAAAAGAGATAATTCTAAATCGTAATATTTAAGAATTGAAAACATAAAGGCATAAGTGTCACAGGTATTACGTACTGCATTGTTAACGTTTGAAGGCTAATAAAAATAGGTTCATACCGCATAGAGAACACAGTGTGTTTCTATGAGAAAGAAGACTCAATAAAATCTGGACAGTGAGACAAATTGTTTATTGTAAGAATCATAGGGAAGGCATAAAGCACTCTGCGGGCAAAATATAGAGGTATTCAGTGTCACAGTTAACGGTACATATACATGCCACACGTCCTTAAAGGGTTAATCAGCTGTATTAAGCTTATGAATTTCTACAATAAATATACACGTCCATTTTCACACACTGTTTTGCACACCCTGTAGGTAACTCCACACTACTTCGATTGACTCCTGAATATTTCCATCTGAAACTTCAAATTATTCTTTAAATTCACGAAATTCTTCACTACATCAAAATGCAACTTAACACATCTGCCAGTGTCTCTTATCTCATCCATATTCTCTTCAATATTTCGAGACACGTGACATATAGTAATACTTCCTGTGTCGTTCTTGTTATCGAAGGTAACCCTGTATCGAAATTTTGCTGAGTTCTCCTTTGGGCCAATATGCTGCAGAACTCCATACAGGTTGCCATTTTTTACTGAGAAGTATCTATAGAATATTTCGCCATATGCCAATATTATGTAACAGTATCTTCGAGATGGTTTGATGTCCACAAGTCCAGTTATAAAACTTCCCTTGTATTCGTGGGTCCATTCTTTGTGTACGTCTGTGAGGTGCTTCTTCAAGTCTTGCAAATTTCCTGACCAAGAGCAATTAACAGCAGGCACCTTGAAATAACAGAAACACAAATAATCACTTCACCTTAATTACATGACGACTAGCATCAAGATCAATATAAAGTAGTCCCTGCCCACCCCATGAAGTCATATATTGAAGGCGGAGGTATAGCTCCACTCATTCTTAACCTCGGTACTAAGATGGATATGAGTGGTCAGCTTCACGCCCCGGTCGCTTTATTCTCGACATCGATTCTCCGTTAGTAATACTAAGAGTAATAGTAAGCTGGTTAATCCCCAGAACAATATTCTGAATGTTTGAGATAAAGAAATATCTCTTGTCTTGTTTTCAGGCTTCCGCCGCGATGTTGATGAAATCTGTGGTCTTCTGGGTTAATACACGGGTCAAGATTTTCCTAGATTCCCGAAACGTCGGTAAATAATTACCACACGACGCCGTGTAATAACCCAGAAAACCAGAGATTTCAAATATCGCTTGCTTCTGCTGGGAATCGAACCACGATTCATCCGTCGTTCAGCCCGTATCCTAGTCACTATAACGACCGAACTATCGCTGCCCCCCCCCCCACTATTAACATAAAACCCTTTTAAAATTTTAACAGGAAATTATTAAGGATAAATACATTAAGAAAGCACTTTGAGTACACGTGTCCATTAATTTGTAATCCACTGTAATACCGGATAAACGCATTTCGTTATCCAAATGTATTACCATGAATTAAATTTACTCTTAAATTTTCCATATTTCTGTGCATTAAACGACTATTAAAAATTAATTATTTGCGCGTGAATTTTGTTGGATCATTAATAACTAAATTTACTGCAATTCCAAATACTCAAGCACACTTTGCAATAATGTTTACTACTGCCGCCTTCTGTTCCCACTCATAAATACGATCAAACCTTCACCTACGAACTCTTGACTGCTAACAGGCGTACTGAGCAGGGAATTGTTATGCACGTAGATGTCACAAGGTTTTTTTTTTTTTTTAGGGGGCCCCGCAGCTGATGCTACGGACGCACCGCAGCCTTAAGGCTTATTGTGCAACCCCTTGATGAAGATGAGCATCTTTACCAATTTTACAAGTAATGGAGCACCATTGGAATGAAATCGACAGGGAAAACCGACAACTCGAGAAAACTGTCACCAGTGCCACTTTGTCCACCACAAATCTCACATGACTTGACCTGGGATCGAACCCGGGCCTCCGTGCTGCAGGCCGGCGACTAACCGCCTGAGCCATGGCACGGCCGTCACAAGGTGTTGGAAGGCAACAAGCGAGATGTGTGCTCAAAATGCGGTTCGCGGAAAATCCATTCCCTTTCGCCATGGTTTCCCTATATTATTTAAGCACCACACCATGACGACATGGGAGGAACTGGAAGTACAGCTCCATGTATTCTTCAACTTGACGCAAGAAGCAGGCCAATGGTCACCTTCAAGTCCTGACCACTCTACGTCCAGAAAGGTGTCTTCGATACAAAGGGAACAGACATATTCCTGGTCTTTCAACTCGTACTTTAGTCACTATACTCACTGAGCTATCCCATTCCTACAGGATTAAAAAAAATTATTTTATCCAACCATTCCGGCACAGCGTCCGCACCGACTCCGAGCGTAAAGATGGCCATTCCCTCACTTTGCGCCGATTTTAACACTTTCACTGCCACAGCCCTTCATCCGTAAAACTGTAAAATGGCCTAAGAAAGTATTTTTCTACCTTCTCCAATGTGCACTTTTCAATATTTATGTTGTATTTACAAAATCAGACCCTAATTCCTACAAATCATTCCTAGATTACATACTGGATGTCAGTGAAAATCTTATACACACAAGAGAAGATGTATCAACACCATTATCATCATCAGACGAGTCGCAAGACTCGAGCAGAACGCCTACACCAACTCCACAGAAAGGAGCCCCGAAAAGTGACCCCCCCCCCCTGGCAGGCTTGATGCAGAATTGAAAAAACCATAAACTCGTGCATATCCCTCCTACAAAGAAAGACAAGACACCTACATGGAGATGTCGAATGTGTATATCGAAAAATATCAAGAAATAAACGAGATTTGTTTGCACTCATTGCGGGTGTTCCTCTCAATTCAGAAGGCTGCTACACGCGATATCATACACTGAAACATTACTAAAGGTGTGCTCAAAATTTCAAATTTTTATCTCTAATAGTTTCCTCGTAATTAATTTTTTTATAAGACGACGCACTAGCTGTTTAACATTCAATAAATCCCTGGCAATTTAACACCGTCAGGGATTTAAATACCCGGCAGTGAACGTGTTAAGAATAAGTGGAGCCATACCCTCATATCACTTCATACAGAGCACGCATTCCGTAACTAAGCGAAATATTTAATGAACTGATTCATTACCTTAATTAGCGGGCAAGAGTACTGGTTGTATGGGCAGACACTCTCGTGTTTGTTCTTATGGTCTAAGGTGAGCTTCTCTGTACACCCAGACCTCCAGTAGACACATGGATACTCGATTTGTCTTGCCATTTTCTCCAGAGAAACATTTCTTATATTCACAAATGGCTGCCTGCAGGTTGGACACTGGACAAGTTTCGGCTTGCAGCTGGGACAGATGTTGTGTCCGTTGGCACAGAACACGATGGGTGGCATCATGTACTCCATGCACACTGGACACTCCAGTTCATTCAGTAAGCCTTGTCTCAGGTCACTTGCGACGGTGTCCATTGAGGATCGCCTGTTGAACAGCTGCTGAAACATGTGCTGTCAACAGGCCAGCCAACTTAACAACAACAGATACAGATATAAGTGAAGCCCCATCAATGGTAACAACTTAACAACAGATACAGATATGGTGAAGCCAACTTAACAACAACAGATACAGATATGGTGAAGCCAACTTAACAACAACAGATACAGATATGTGAAGCCAACTTAACAACAACAGATACAGATATGGTGAAGCCAACTTAACAACAACAGAATTAACATATAGATATGGTGCAGCCAACTTAACAAAACAGATACAGATATGTGAAGCCAACTTAACAACAACAGATTACAGATATGGTGAAGCCAACTTAACAACAACAGATACAGATATGTGAAGCCAACTTAACAACAACAGATACAGATATTGTGAAGCCAACTTAACAACAACAGATACAGGTATGGTGGAATAACTTCACAGAAATATGTTCTTGTGTTTTTATTTGTTATCAGAAAAATCTGCACTGAATATCACAGTTTGTCTTTTACCCACATCCCAGCAACAGCGCTATAATCGAGCACTGGGGTTTATCCCCCCTCCCCCCAGTGTAATAGATATTGTGTGGGCCCTCCCCCTGTATAGGTATAGGTAACTGTATTAGGTTGGGTTTTCTCCGAAACTGGAACAAATTGCACAAGATACAAATTTACTTGAACTCAAACCCATGCACTTAGAAGCAAATTTAACAACTTTCGCAAGATCCTTCCTACAACAATGACACTTCGCATTTTCTCTTGTCCTCCATCATTGGATTACTAGTTTCTGACGTACAGAATATGAAGGACGGCCATTTTGAATTGTGAATCATTTATTTTTGTATTTATTTCTGGTATATTTAACTGCGCTCTCAGCAACTTGTATCACGCAGCGTCGTATGATAGGACAATCAATCAATACTTACAAGAATATTACAGTCGACTGAGATATTACGCAACATCTATTGGTAATTTCTTATAGCCTTTTGGTAACAGCCTTCTTCAGGGTACTTTTCTACTGCGGCTACCCAGAAGAAGATGGCAAAATGATCCTCCGAAACGCCTGTAACAAATTACCAATCAAAATTGCGTCATATCTCAGGAGTCCATAATATTTATCAACAGCGCTGCGTAAATATCAAATCACGCAATGAATAATTGAGGGTGAAAGTGATTTTGAAGGCGGTCCTGGCCTAATTTTGCGTGCTATCCCAATATATGCCTGGAAGAATAAGGAAAACCACGAACATGTCCGTATGTCACGTCTGTAGCTCGAACTCTGAACTCGGGACTTCTTGAATATGGAACAGTTATGGTAGCTACTGGAAGGAGGAAGTCGGAGAGAGCTTTCGGAGTTGCATCACATCACCAGTGGTTGTTGTTTGTCCCTGTCGCTCCAACGCGGAGCATAGGGGCCTCCTTTCGGAGGTTTCTATGGTCATGTGCGTTGATGTAGTGAGTGACCAGCCCACTGACCGCACAAGTTCGACTCAATCCTGATGTGACTGCCAGAGCCATCTGGCAGGCAGTCAGAGAGACTTGGGTGAGAAATGGCCGCTGAATTTTGCTTACGAGCATTACATCACCAGTGGCACTGTGTGTATTTTACAGATCTATTTGTTTTCCACATATTTGATCAACAGTACAAACACTCAGCTACACTGATATAGGTACTGTAGCTGACAGATCTAATGAATACCGCACATTACACTGCCTAGACCTATAAATCGTGTTCTACAATATTTTATTAACAGCTCACGATAATACAGAAACTCCCACATAAAAGTTACGAAACAGAATGAGTTATTAAAAAAAATTCAGAAATTTTATTTGGGATCAATTAAACGTACCGGTTAATTTATAGCAGTCAAAATGATTACTACGAATGCAAGCTATCATAAAAATGTCCATGAGACGAAAACTCAGATGTTTTAGGACAGAGGTGGCGAACCAGTGGATCGCGACCGCTTTTTGGTCTCTATCAAAATTTATTTCCCGCCTCAGTACAACCAATAGCTCTTCGTTTGGCACCATTTTTTGGATCAAACTACCTCTGCGAAGAAACCTTCTCCCAGATGAACATAATTAAATCAAGATACCGAAGCCGTCTGACCGATGAACATGTAAAATTTTGCCTTCACTTGTGCCTAAGTAATTATGAACCCTCTTTCAGCAAGTTATCGCAAGATATGCAGCGAATGCATCAACTTCGCAATAGGAAAGTTAATGAAAAACATCTTTTAATTACGGGAAATTGTTTTAGTTTCGAAAGATCAATTTTTGATAAATGAAAAATTTTACTTTCGTACGTTTGATGTTAATATGTTATTTTATATTTCCTAGCCTAGTTGACCTAATATTAATACGTTATGTACAGTGGTAGATCGCGAAAGATTTGCTGTCTTTAGAGTAGATCACTGAGTTCAAAAAGGTTAATACGCATGCGCTATGCTCCGCCAACTAGCCGGTAACTATTTACCAGTCTACGTACTGCTTGACCTTGAAGATACAGACATTATGTTCCTCCGAAACGTCAGTAACTATTTGCCAGCCGATACGGTGTAACACCACTGGAGACTTGAATTCATCAATACCGCTGTGAGAACCTCAAATATCACGTTATTGAGCTGTTTTAACGAATCCATTTGATCCGCAATTTCTGGTGTTAAACGCCTAGCAATCCGACGCGCACAGACATTCCTATGGCGCTTGCGCAGCGACGACGTGCGCATTACCAACACTAATCTCCATCTCCATTGCAACTTCACTTACTGTAAAGGTAAAGCAATCCCATTACAGGCCTGGACAGGCCCGTAGGTTTCCAGAAGGTTGAGGCTCTCAGATTTCTAGACAATCGGCACATGAAGGTGGTAAGGTTGTCAGCCCTACGCACCGGCCGCCTTTACTCCCCAGGAAAGATTCCTGGTACTTATTTCTGTTAGAGGGTGAGTCGACCCCAGGGCCATAGTGCGACCGAAACGATTACGTCAATGAAAAATTCCAATGACACCATCGGGAATCGAAACCGCGACGTTCCGGCTTGTAGCGCACTGCCTCAACCAACTGCGCCACCGCGTGTCCCCCTGGCGCAGTACCAACACTAATCTCCATCTCCACTGCAATTTCACTAACTGTAATTTGGTGATTTTCTCGTGTGACACCATCAACTGCCGCAATCATTTCGGGCGTTGACACGATGTGACTGTCCAGGCCGTGGAGAATCTTCAACAACTTGTACCCCGTTCTTGAACTTCTGGGCCCACTAGTAGACTTACGTTTTACTCACACATGATGCGCCGTATTTGGCCAACATTCTCGTATAGATTTCCGCTGGTTTCACACCGTCTGCGTTGAGAAATCGGAACACAGATCGCATCTATTGTTCGGTGCGTGACTGCAAAGCAGCCGCCATCTTGAGCAACTGATAATTTCAGCTTCTAACACCAGATGGCTTTGTGTACTTGCACGTTGTTACCAAGTACTTCAAATTGTAACATAAAGTTATCACAGCCTGTTTCATATTACGAATTTTATAATCGTACTTTTTTTTCAGATTTTCATTTGAGTGACCTTTGTACCTTCGGTAGTTCAGTGTAGCGTTAACACTGTCAGCCTCTTTTTCTGTACGTACTTCCGAATCTGGGATGGGTTGCTTATATTTCTGACTGAGGGATTTGCAGATTTCCTTCTTATCTCTAAGCAACCGCCATGTTTGTAACAAGATACCTTATCGCAGCATATTTTCAGATACAGTGAAATTTATTTACGAGCGCGTATATTCTACCTAAAGTCGAACGCTCCTGCAGTCACGTCGGACCAATAGGTAAAGCGAATCTTTGGACTTTGTTGACACTTAGTTTTCTTATCAAACTGTAATTTGAACACGCGAGAGACTGGTTGCGTAACCCAGGAATTATCTCTAACGATTCACGCTGAAATCAGCTCCCATTTCTATTAAGAACTTTGGGCGGATACCGCAGAGTTACCAACATTTAGAAGGAACATACTGCCAACGTTGTAACAACATTAAAAGATTTTTAACACCAGTATAACCCCCCCAGTGGGAGTCTGCAAATTCAGTAGATTCTAATCAGTAAAAAATATTTTTTTTTAACTTCAACTTCTAACCACTCTCAATTATAATGTCATTACTGTTAGAAAACTACATTTTTATATTGAGTTAATGAAGTCTATATAGTTTAATTAACAATACTCTGTCCAACAAATGCACTGTATTGTTCCCAGATACTTTATATTACAATATCACGTTGAACACTGCTACATGTTTCGATCCCTTATGGGATCATCATCAGGGATCACATTACAGTAAAAGTTCACAAAACCAAAATAGCAATCCACGTACACGATAAAAATATGTACAAAAGTTGACTTTATAGGGCAGTTTGTTTGGCTCAGTATTGTGAGTTGTTTATCGACAAAGCACGGAATGAAAAAATAAAATATTTCTATAGTTTATTTACAAATATTCCAGATGCCAATATTACGGTGATGTGTGCCTAAGGGATTCAGGAGTTGAGATGATTTTAGTGGGGGGGAAAAGGTCCGCAGATTTATTTTTAAGGGTTCCGCGGTACTAGAAGGGTCGAGAAACACTGTGCTGGAGTATTCAGATACCGATAAAGTTAAACCTATGAAAATTAACAAACAATCTTAAAAGTACTTTTCTAGCCAATGGTCCCCGATACTACAAAAAGTATTCCATTGTTTGAAGTTTCCCGGGCTTCGCCCGCTTGCCCTTCTGATAAAAGTAGTATTAAGATGAAAACGAACATGGAGCATTTGTGGAATGATACTGTCAGGGGCAAACCGACGTAATAGGAGATAAACCGTTACCAGTATCACTTTATCCACTACAAATCTAACAAGGACAGGCCCGGAATCAACCCCGGATATCCATGGTGTGAGCCAGGAAAAACTTCAGTTCCTTCCGCACAGAAAGCACTGTGTCTACATTATAGACACCAACCGGTGTTTATTGTGAGAATCGTACGGAACAGATAAAATACACTGTGTGAACAAAATTTAGAGTTACGTAACGTTACAGTAAATGGTACGTATAGTTACCACTGAGCTGTAATGGTTAAACCCTATTCAATTTTGTAATTGATTGAAACGTGCTGTGGAAATTGTCACTGGACAGTTTGGTCTAATATTGCGTATTTATGTAACAGATAATGCTTTGTATTTTGTATGTTAATGTTTCATTCCACATTTTGCCATCACTTTGACTAACTTTTGGAACCATGGAATGGGTTATGTGTGTGTGTGAACTTATGTATGTATTACGTAATTTGCCTCACCATCAGATCATATCCACTTCTGCATACGTGGCATGCTTCTCGATATATTCGCACACTCCCCAGACTTGCGCAATAGTTACTTTCCGGAAGATCCGACGCAAGTCGAATTTTGTGGAACCGAGTACAGGTATCTTCAACTATGTATGTAACATATTTGTTTGTACAAGTGAGTCCAGTTGAAATCCAAACTCCCAACACACTGGAACCAGATCGGCTGCAGCATGACCACCCCGCCGCCTGTGTTATGCCCCAGCAGTATTCTTCCGCTACCTTCGTCTCATTGCACATTCATTCCCGCAAGGAAGAATTAGCGCGCGTTTCAAAAACGTTATTTAAAAATTTTTTTTTACTTGTTTCAAAATTGCGTAAGTTGGGGAGTATTTGTTTCACCAAGGTATTCAATATGATATACAATTACCGGAATTTTTTGGTTATTAAATAGCAATTACAGGGTATTCCTTAAAGTATTAACACGTTATATGTTTAAACTCTTACCTTTTCTTTTTTGCACGGTGTTAAATATTGTGCTATACAGTCTACACGTCGGTCTAGCTGAGGCGATGGAATAGAACTGAAGAGAATTTGGTGTCTGATAAAAGCGCCTTATCAGACACCGATAAATAATCATTCACATGACGCAAACATTGAATCGATCACGTTTAAATTCCACTCCCATATCATACAGGGAATCCAAAAGAGATATCTGGAACTACGATGTGTACTTTGCACACTCTGCACAAGAAGTTGCATCATAATTACGCCGCGTCTGTAAGTCTGTCAAGACGTCTAGACTTTGAACATCTTAAAATTTAAAATTAGAATTAAATTTTGTATTGAAGCTTTTATTAGTATCTATCTGATAATTATTCGACGACATCTGAAACAAATTTATACCTTAAACAGCAAAATCATTTAATCATAAAATACGATCTACAAGGTACAGTTTCTACAAATACATAAATTATTTATGAAACACTCGACAGGGTTTCGGTATATCGGCAATCTTCAGGGATATCATTTAATACAAACAGACGACCCTCATGTCCATTACACGCCCTGCAACAATAAGATAAATACGTCAAGGCAATATAAAACATGATGAAATATCCCCATACGATTGCAAATAATAAAGTATTCATATCTCCTTAAATAATAAATGAGTGGGTGTTTTTGTAATGTGTGGATGTTTTTGTTAAGGAGTGGATGTTGTTGTAAGGTGTGGATGTTTTTGTAATGTGTGGATGTTTTTGTTAAGGAGTGGATGTTTTTGTTAAGGTGTGGATGTTTTTGTAATGTGTGTATGGTGTTCTAATGTGTGTACTTGTATTTACTGTAGTATTCGTTTGTATATTTAAGTTTGTTTTGTATTGTTATTTTATGTTATTTGTACTAGTGTCCATTTGTATGTGTACAGTGTAAGACTACTGCCACCGGGTGAAAACATTTGTATTGTGGTACTAGTGTAAGGACTACTGCCACCGGGTGAAAACATTTGTATTGTGTGTACTAGTGTAAGGACTACTGCCACCGGGTGAAAACATTTGTATTGTGTGTACTAGTGTAAGGACTACTGCCACCGGGTGAAAACATTTGTATTGTGTGTACTAGTGTAAGGACTACTGCCACCGGGTGAAAACATTTGTATTGTGTGTACTAGTGTAAGGACTACTGCCACCGGGTGAAAACATTTGTATTGTGTGTACTAGTGTAAGGACTACTGCCACCGGGTGAAAACATTTGTATTGTGTGTGTCACTAGGGGAAAAGGACTACTGCCACCGGGTGAAAACATTTGTATTGTGTGTACTAGTGTAAGGACTACTGCCACCGGGTGAAAACATTTGTATTGTGTGTACTAGTGTAAGGACTACTGCCACCGGGTGAAAACATTTGTATGTGTGTACTAGTGTAAGGACTATGCCAGGTGAAACATTTGTATTGTGTGTACTAGTGTAAGGACTACTGCCACCGGGTGAAACATTTGTATTGTGTGTACTAGTGTAAGGAAAATACTGCCACCGGTGAAATTATGGTCGTGTAAGACACTACGGGGAAAACTTTGTATTTGTGTCTTGTACCTAAAAGTTGTTACTAGTGTAGGACTACTGCCACCGGGCGAAAACCCAATTGCAGTAAATAATAATAATAATAAAAAGAATATTAAAACATGTCGTAAAAAACGGGCACAGTTCCTAGGCGCGGGTTCGCCGTAGTGACTAAATTTTATACGTTAGCGTCTAATATTTGTGGGCCCCCCAATGGGGAACTTCCTGCATGTCACCCTTCTAGCGCCTAAAACTTTGAGGTGGTTCGTGGATTTTTAGAAAACTTGTGCACCCCTAATTTATTACCTTAAGTAAAAGAATAATTTCGTATTTATTTCATTTCTTCACATTACTTGTCATTTTGGCCACAGCGTTCGTCTAAAGACAAAACTGACATCGTGAGAATGATCCATAGAAAGTAATGCCTTGTTTTTTTTGTAATACTTTGCCTGCTTATCAGTTGGAATTCCTTCCGCGCATCGATCATAAAGAACTGTTGACCAGACACTGTAATACTAACAAGCCACAGAAATATCAAAACGAATTGGCAACAATAACCTTGGCGTACTAGTCAAGCATCCACCAGATCCATAAACATTAAATGGAAGCTTCAAGCTCTATCCCCTGGGGATGAGCTCCAACTGTCCACCAAACAGAAAGATGGGTAAACTTCAGCACGGGTCTGGACGCTGCAAAAATCTACGTGATCCAAAAACATACCACAAAGACAGGGAGGTATAGCCTCACCCATTCTTAACTTCGGTATTAGATGGTCACTGGGCAGATTCACGCTCCGGTTACTTTACCCACTAGTAATGTGCTTAAGGTATCCACCGGACAGGAGGCTGCGAGAACCCTAGTGCCGTTCTGGGCGCTGATAAGTTAAAGTCACTGTGAACACCATGATAGAAGAGTGATAAGTGGAGATACAACTCCACCCATTCTTAACCTCAGCACTACATGGAGGTGAGTGGTCAGCTTCAAAATCAGAATTACTCCCGGTATCCGTTAAAAACGAGTACGAGGCTGAGTGGGCCCCAAAAATTGCCTCGACGCTTAGGAGAAGAGAAAAATCTCTTATCCCTGACGGGAATCGAACCATGATTCCTGCCCGTAGCCTAGACAGTAGAGTGACATAGCTCTCTCCGCTCACTATTCAAACGATAGCGTCGAATCGTGGTCAGAGTGCCAGTTATCGAACACACAATACTCAAACCAACAAAATGCACTGTCATTATTTTTAGATGTTCTATATTACAGTATCTGTACACTAAGATTAGTCTATATTACAATATATGTAGACTAAGATTAGTCTATATTACAATATATGTAGACTAAGATTAGTCTATATTACAATATATGTAGACTAAGATTAGTCTATATTACAATATCTGTAGACTAATCCAACATGTTTCGATCCCTCATGGGATCATCATCAGGGATTCGTGTAAAAGTAAGAATTGCACAAAGAGAACTAACAATATATGTGTTAAAAAGATATAAAATGTATGAAAGATGATCAGTACATTGCAGGCGGTTTCGTAGTGTATTCTGGTTATCTTCACTAGATTTCCCGTAGCTTACGTAGCTAAAGATATATTCAGATAACTTGAAACCTGTGTTCCCTGACACTGCACGTAGCTGCAGTCGGCCTGGTCCGGCCGCTGCTTGGCTCACGTCGGCATGGCCAGGCGATTGTTACACCTGTTCCCAAAACATCTACTCTGTTGGGAGACGAGTACTTGTCTTCATCGCAACGCTAGATTACCCTGTTAATAAGTCTCTCTCTCTTTGTATGAATTACTTTAACAATTTTTGACATCCCAATTCGCTCCAGTGCTTAAACGAAACTGAGAGTCCTGCTAGTTATCAGACAGTGTTTTTGAAACGGAGAGAAAAAGGTTTGAGCTGCGTGCGCTGTGCTTCCCTCCTGACCAGTTTGCCTCTTCACCCCCCCCCCCCCCCCCCCCCGCAGTAACAGGGATCAAGTTATCTGACGAGGACAGTATCTAGACGGACGCCGGAGAAAGTAAGCTGAAATACGCCAGTATAGTGTAGTGCATGGTTTTTGGCCTGTGGAAATTTTCAAACGGTATGCTAGGAGCGAGTCACTAAAGCAGCAACAGCGTCGTGTTTTGGTCTACGCCTCCGTAAGTAGGGTTGACCTTGTTACAGTTACAGGCAAATAAACACCCACCCCTTGCCACTTCACCCCCCCAGTGGGCTCTTCCGCCAGCTCCTCCACAGGCTTAAAAACCATACACTACATTATACCACCCAATTTCCTTCTTCTTTCCACTTAATGTTCTTCGTTTGAAGCAACGTCGTTAAATAACCTAAAAAGTTTTAGACATTCGTTAATTCGTGTGGATTTTTAAGGGTGATAAAAATCCGTAGCACCACTTCCTTCGGAGGGGAAGTAAAGCCGTCGGTCCCATGTCGTAGATTTACGGCATGTAAAAGAACCTTACGGGCATGAATAGAAATGTTTCGTAAGCTAAATTCAAAGCCTCCATTTCTCACCCAAGTCTCCTGACTGCCAGATGGCTCTGGCGGACACATCAGGATCGATAGAACAGTTGGCCAGTTGGCCAGTCACCAACTGCCACGAATCGCACGACTTAGTAACCCCGAAAAGAGGAGGCAAGGGGAGGCCCGAGCCCATATAGGGCTGTTGAGCCATGGTTATTATTATTATTATTCCCGAATTATTGCCGAATCTAATAGAGTAAACAGTTACTCATTTAACATTAATAAACCATTTGATGAAGTGTCGTTAAAACAAGGAAGAATCTCATGCGAAATATCCATGTCTTGTGTTGCTGTGATTCCTAAATGTAAGCTTCCAGACATAGTTATTCGCCCGAGTCTCCATTCACTGTGGTATACAATAGAGTACTAATTAGGATAATATGGCAATAATGGAATCTAATTCGAATGATACAGAGCATTGATAATCCTAATTAATTCCAGAGTGGCCTACAAACTTGGGATTATCGATGTAATCGGATTATTAAACAAGTGTCGATGTCTATATTCCTGTGGCCCGAGAGCATGGGCTCATATCTCGGTCACGCATTGTAGGCCTATGTTTGCCGTTATTTGTGGACGTTGTCTTCGATGGCCTCACACCACAGCGTCACCTACTTGTCTTTAAATTTTTCTTGATTCTGTCGGCCTCGCTAGGGCGAAGATAGGAATCCGCATTTTATCTTTCAGCAGCCAGTGTGGACGGTATTTCCATTTTTATCGCAACTACAGTAAATGATGATGATGCTGATGATGACAGTGGCGACTACCAGCATAGGGTACTGTGGTGGACTCAAAAGAGATTGGCTTTGACCTTGGCAGTGGCTTCGCAGACCGTTAACTCTTTGTGATATTGGACAGGAGTGCAGTTGTGCTTGTGACTGTGATTTAATACTATTATTTTCTATTGTTTATCTCATTATAGCTGAACATAAGTATGGCCTCAGGTTTGTTATAAACTATAACCCAAGAAATGGCGACTAGTTGAACATTACAGTCTCAGTGATAAAGAGATGCTTTTGGCAAAACGTAATGCGTTTTCGCCGGAAGTCTAAGCGCGGAGATAAAGGAAACCTACCCACGCTGTAAAGGTCAAAGTCGTTCTGTTGAGTCGCTCGCAATACCTTTACCTTAACGTGGGATCCCTCATTCTACACGTACAGAAAGGCGTTTCTTTGTTAGGGATTACAGAACAGATAAGCATATAAACTGATTCACATTGCAAACAGCTGCTCTTCTTGACTCCCGAGACTTTCTGTCACGGAAGGCCACACCCTACACCACTATATCAGCAAAGTGTAACGCTTACGGAGCCATTATTGCGTCATATGCCACTTTTCAATAAAAGAAAGAGCATTGCTTTGTTTGAAGGCTCCCAGATACACCCGCTTGTCCTTCTGATAAAGAGTATCGTTCAAATAAAGGCGAGTATGGAGCAATAGTGAAATGATAATGACAGGGAAATACCGAAGTGCTCGGAGAAAAACCTGTGCCAGTGTCACTTTGTCCACCACAAATCTCACAAGGACTGGCCTGGTATCAAAAACGGGACTCCGAGGTGACAGACCGGCGAATAACCGTCATAGGCACAGCAAGGCCAATGGCATGGCTCAGTTGCAGAAACTTGTTACGAAAATAAGGTGTAACGTACGATCAAGTGGGCAGTTGTGGTAGGTAATGTTTCGTGAAACACTGCTGGCAGGTGATGTACAGGAACAATAATGTACGAATCCTGTGTATCATATTTTGGCGAGGTGTGTATTTAAAAATACTGTACCAGCACATTACGTACAGTAGCGTTAGCGCGCTGTTTCCTACAGTCTAAACGTATCATTCATTTCATTCTGAGTCGGTCTTACGACAGGTCCGTAGCCTCTTCCAGAGCGAGTTCTCCACAGGGTGCGATCTAGTGCTTCCTCTTTTAATTTCCAGTATCTTCTCTTTTCCTTAAGGTCATCCAGAGTTGCTTACGTCTTCTCCCTCGTCTTCCCGTATTTCTATCCTTCCTTCTAACTTTCCTTCAATACGTGTTTCAGAAGGCAGTTTCTACGCAAGATGTGACCAATCCAGTTAGCATGTATCTATATATGGCCTAAATACATAACAAGTGCTACACATAACCTCCTAAATTCATAAATAATATATAATAAAAAATTCAGTTCCTACCTCAAAATAAACATAACATTTCGAGACTGTGCTCTTCAGGGATATTACGCAGCGTTTAGTGACCGTTCTTTACGAACGTTTCGGGACAACCTATCTGTCCCATGACCCGTGAAGATGGAACCGATAGGTTGTCCTGATACGTCGGTACAGAACTACCACTGAACGCCGCGTAATATCCCACAAGAGCGCAGATCTCATCTACGTCGCGGCGGAAGCCTGAATCACGCATATTACGTCTCCATTACAAACAAAAAAATCAGTAAATCCTGTACAGGAAATTGCGTACTGTTTAGAATCGTACATTTTGTAGACATAATGCACAGTTTATCTTGAATTACGTGGTATGTACAGTAACCACGTGTTGTTAAACATGGTTAAGTACACAAATCACGACGGGAACAGAGGAAGAGCATACTTTGCAGATGCATCAGCGACGTTTTACTAAGAACATGTAATTCTTCGTTCATTTAATTATATATTATATTCATCAGCTCTTCTTTGTAAGCAGCAACACATCAGATTCTTAAACCAAATTACATTAACAGGTAAGACATTACATTACAACGCATTACTTACAATGGCTAATACAATGGCTACAACAAATTTATACAGGATGTTCCGATTTATATTGTTCTTCACTCTTGATATACGGCATAGCAAGCAGGTGGGTACGAGTTTCATGAGACAACTTCCTCCATCTTTAATGTGAACACAAGTTTGTCCTTGCACATCCATGAAGACACATGGAGGAGTGGAGGTATAACTCCATTCGTACTTAACCTCGGAGCTAGATGGACGTTAGTGGTTCGTTTCAGTTCCGGGCAGCTTTAACACCTGGTACCCATTGCATAGAACGCTGAGCGGGTACCACAGCCGGTCTGGAAATTTTAGAGAATCCTCTCGTCTCTGCCAGGAATAGAACCACGATTTCTCGGTCGCCCATCCCGTAGCCTGGTGACTGCTCCGACTGAGTTATCCCAGCTCCCTTGGTACTCACCTACCAGATTTCGAATTTCACCACACAGTATTCAGTACGTTAAAGGTGAATGGGGTAAAGGTGAATTTGTCCAATTGCTTAATTAATTAGTACACTACAGAGGTATTTCACACATTCTTAACATCGTCATCAGACGGCAGTGTGCAGCTTCACTCGTCCGGTCATTTTATCCCTTGTATCATTTGAATGTGATACAGGGTGATGCAGACGGACACATTAATCATGCCTCTAAGTTAAACCAACAAATGCACAAGAATTATTAACAAAATATATTTGTAACCCCTACATAAGTTTCGGCAATTAAGTTGCCATCCTCAGGGGGCGCATCAAAGCATCACAAATATCTATGTCATCGAGATACACATAATTTGGCATTATAATGCAAGTACACATGCCGCTCACAATATTAAAATAAATAGATGCCTATAGTCACAAAACTAAACGTTAACAGTAAATAATACAATATGTCTAAGTCAGTGATGTAAGCCGATACTTCACATAACACAGTAACAATTATTATATACAAATACTGTTACATGATTAGACTTAGACGTTTAACATACACGTATATAAGTTTTTTTAAAAACGTTTTACTGGCTGTTGGCCATGTATACAATCATATAGTCGATCTACGTCCATCTCGTCCGGTGAAGTGTGTACTGTGATTTGTGAGTTGTGTCCGGTGAAGTGTCGTGTACTGTGGCTTGGGATGTTGTGTGTCCGGTGAAGTGTGTCGTGATGTGACTTGTGATGTTGTGTGTCGGTGAAGTGTCGTGTACTGTGGCTTGGGATGTTGTGTGTCCGGTGAAGTGTCGTGTACTGTGGCTTGGGATGTTGTGTGTCCGGTGAAGTGTCGGTACTGTGGTTGTGGTGATGTTGTCCGGGTCGTGAAGTGTCGTGTACTGTGGCTTGGATGTTGTGTGTTCGGTGAAGTGTCGTGTACTGTGGCGTGTGGGATGATTGTGTGTCCGGTGAAGTGTCGTGTACTGTGGCTTGGGATGTTGTGTGTCCGGTGAAGTGTCGTGTACTGTGGCTTGGGATGTTGTGTGTCCGGTGAAGTGTCGTGTACTGTGACTTGGGATGTGTAGTGTCGTGAGTGTCGTGTACTGTGGCTTGGGATGTTGTGTGTCCGGTGAAGTGTCGTGTACTGTGGCTTGTGATGTTGTGTGTCCGGTGAAGTGTCGTGTACTGTGGCTTGGGATGTTGTGTGTCCGGTGAAGTGTCGTGTACTGTGGCTTGGATGTTGTGTGTCCGTGAAGTGTCGTGTACTGTGGCTTGGATGTTGTGTGTCCGGTGAATTGTCGTGTACTGTGACTTGGGATGTTGTGTGTCCGGTGAAGTGTCGTGTAGTGTGGCTTGGGATGTTGTGTCCGGTGAAGTGTCGTGTACTGTGGCTTGGGATGTGTGTCCGGTGAAGTGTCATGTACTGTGGCTTGGGATGTTGTGTGTCCGGTGAAGTGTCGTGTACTGTGACTTGTGATGTGTGTCCGGTGAGTGTCGTGTACTGTGACTTGTGATGTTGTGGTCCGGTGAAGTGTCGTGAACTGTGACTTGTGATGTTGTGTGTCCGGTGAAGTGTCGTGTACTGTGGCTTGGGATGTTGTGTGTCCGGTGAAGTGTCGTGTACTGTGGCTTGGGATGTTGTGTGTCCGGTGAAGTGTCGTGTACTGTGGCTTGGGATGTTGTGTGTCCGGTGAAGTGTCGTGTACTGTGACTTGGGATGTTGTGTGTCCGGTGAAGTGTCGTGTACTGTGGCTTGGGATGTTGTGTGTCCGGTGAAGTGTCGTGTACTGTGACTTGGGATGTTGTGTGTCCGGTGAAGTGTCGTGTAGTGTGGCTTGGGATGTTGTGTGTCCGGTGAAGTGTCGTGTACTGTGGCTTGGGATGTGTGTCCGGTGAAGTGTCATGTACTGTGGCTTGGGATGTTGTGTGTCCGGTGAATTGTCGTGTACTGTGACTTGTGATGTGTGTCCGGTGAAGTGTCGTGTACTGTGGCTTGGGATGTTGTGTGTCCGGTGAAGTGTCGTGTACTGTGACTTGTGATGTTGTGTGTCCGGTGAAGTGTCGTGTACTGTGGCTTGTGATGTGTGTCCGGTGAAGTGTCGGGTACTGTGGCTTGGGATGTTGTGTGTCCGGTGAAGTGTCGTGTCTGCATCTATTCATTTTAATATTGTACCTTACTTTGTTAATACTTCTTGTGCGTTAGTTGGTTTAACTTAAAACTTATGACAAAATGCACGGTACACATAATACGAAACACATTAATCATGCACCTGCCGGGAAATGAATCGAAGTCATTCAGCCCGAATTCTAATCACCATACTAAGTACGATATCACGGCTTGTGAATATAAACTTTAAAAATTGTACCCAGTATTATCTTCTTAATTGCAAAACACAGGCGCTTCCAGTAACACCACTGTCAATTACATCACACAAACACTTTAAACATATTACCGTAAAGAGGCCACGGAAAGAAGTCCCACGGATCGACCGACTCCAAGTCTCCCTCAATCTATCAGATCTATCAGATCTATAGATTCATAGATCTGATCCCCCATCTCTAGCGTACTTCCCCACATTCCTCTGCGTATATAATTACATACACAGTGACAATCACATGATGACCTATTTAGCACACAGCGCTTCGGGCTTTTTAGGGGGGGGGGGGGGCTCGACAGCCCCTTGGTGGCCTAGGCCGCCTCATTTTCGAAG
Source organism: Reticulitermes speratus (assembly GCA_021186555.1). Classification (NCBI taxonomy): domain Eukaryota; kingdom Metazoa; phylum Arthropoda; class Insecta; order Blattodea; family Rhinotermitidae; genus Reticulitermes; species Reticulitermes speratus. Next base: position 5,758,151 of record JAJKFL010000012.1, on the reverse strand, counting down.
CTTCACGATCACACTTTAGACACACCACACTCGGTAGGACTCCTCTGGACGAGGGACCAGCCCGTCGCACAGACCTCTACCTGACAACACACAACACTCACAAGAGACAGACATCCATGCCCTAGGCGGGATTCGAACCCACAATCCCAGCAAGCGAGCGGCCGTAGACCCACGCCTTAAACCGCGCAGCCACTGCAACGGCACTCGGGCTTGTTTATATAACACAAAGGGGTTGGGAGAGAAAACCAGTAAGAATAGAGTGGAAAAACTCAAGTGACATCATCACTAACATCCCTGGGAATTCTTTCTGTGGCCTCGGTATAGCAACTACGTCTTCGACAGACCTACACACGTATTGTTTAACAACGTTAAATTATCTGATCAATTTTCATGATCTTTAATTTGTATGGTACATCGGCGGCATGCGTCACAAACCGTTTCAGCAGATGAAATGGGAGGCTGAAACAGTTGCCAGATTCATAGATCTGATCCAAATCTTCAGAAGCGCTACGTACAACGTGACACACCGTAATACTTTCTATATCATCCAGTCTCTTGAAAGATATTCTATATCCATATTTTGAATCGTTCTCTGGTGTCCCAACGCACCTCACAGCAATGTAATAGATATTCATTTTTCTTCGAATATTTACGTAAAATGTTTCGTTATGTGCAAATACGACCTTACAGCCTTTTAACTCGACACTCTCTGTGTTTATAACAAAACTTGTCTCTTCAGTTTCTACTCTCACATCTTCACTGTGGCATTCCAGCAGGTGTCTTTTCATATCACTTATATGATCAGCCCAAGAGCATTTATTTTCCTCATAAAAGGACACACATTCGGAGCATAAGGACATATACCTTGGTGAGTTGTTATAACATCCACATAATGCGTTTCTTTACAACCAAACTTTCTGTTAGTACAAGGATATTTCACTTTTTTGGTGAGATTTTCCAGAGCCAAGTTCCTTATATTAACAAATGGATTTCTGCAGGTTGGGCATTCCTGTAATTTCAGCCTGCAGTGCCGGCAGATGCTGTGTCCATTCTTGCATAACTCGATAGGTGGCAGCATGTACTCTATACAGACAGGACACTCTAGTTCGCTCAGCACGCCTTCGCTGATGTCAAGACCGACATCGTCCATGGCAGTCCACATGCAAGCAGCCCTGGTGGAAACTGACGCACAATAAAATCAGTTACAAGTAAACAAAATCCTGATCCTAAGTTTTAAATGCGTATATAGGGAGTGAAAATAAATCTCCACATAATTATTTATCCAACAAATACACTACACTTTAGTGTTTTCTTGTCCTACATATGTTTCGGCACTCATTGTGCCATCCTCAGGGTGCGTCGAGAGTTTACAATTCAATGCATCCATTCAGTTGTGAAAGTGAACTGATGCTTTGAAAACCGTAACTCTCGACGACACCCCTGAGGATGGCACAAGAAGTGCCGAAACATATGTAGGAACAAGATAACACTAAAATAGTGTAGTGCATTTGTTGGAATAAAATAATTAATTATTAAAATGCACGGTATATATAATATAAAATCTCCACATATTCTAGAAAATTTCCGTGTTTTGGGGGATTGTTCTGGACGGTAGCAGGAAAACATCGATCGGCTCTCATGTTGTGTTTATTGTACAGAAAAATATGACACCATTAAAAGCCGCATGGTTATCTAAGACACATTACAACACAATCTGCGGACCCTATGTTCAGTAGCTATCCTGTCTTTAAATTTCACATAATCGCTGTGAATTATTCCAGTTAAAAAGTACATTAAGCTGAAGTTCAGACCCATTTTAAGATATTTTTCTTACTTACAGAAAAGTGCCGATACTAATCCGTGCCTGCTGATACAAAGGCAATTGTCCCTGTACAAGACATGACGGTATAGTGAAGGTATAGCTCCACGTATTCTTGAACTGGCAATACATATAAGTGTCCAGCTTTACACCCCGGCCGCTTTATCTCCATGGAAAGGGCAAATGTACGTACTGGAAACTGGTTAGGCTCCAGATCCTGTCTGGAAGCTTTGTAGAAGAGAAAAAAATATTTTGCTCCTACCAGGAATCGAACGATAACTCATTCGTCCAGGCCGTAGCCTGGTCACTATACCGAATGGGCTACCCCGGCTCATCTGTTTTGATATAGCATGTAAATTCTTTCGTAAGTAACACGTTACCTGTTACTATCAGTTCAGCAACAAATGCACAAACATAAACTACTTTTGTAGTTTTATTAGTATCTTGTATTCCCCTACTACACTTCTACACTACTACACTTCACATTGCATGTTAAAAGGGGCCCGAAGAGCACACTTGTCTCAATAATAAGTTTTAAAAGATTTGAATTTTTTTAAATCATGTAAAACTTGTATTGTTGTTATTAGCGTGTTGTTTCGCGTGCTGTTGCGTGGAGTGGTATAAGCTGATTCAGCGTACACCACACAATACCAGGATTCTGTGCACCGAGCGAACAAGGCCGCTAATTTAAATCTTAACTTTAACTTATATGATAAATTTAAGATGTACACCAAAAAAATACACAAATTATAAGGTGCAAATTTGCTCCTTATATCATGATTTTACCCTACGCGTTTCAGCTCTTCATGAGCCATCATCAGGGTTTTTTTTCTTATAAAAGGTGCTTTACAAATGCTGCATCTGTGATGACACTTTTTAAAATTATGCACTATTTTAGAGCATAAAAAACTTGTTCATAAGTTAAAAAAACACGAGTCATAAAACACAGTTAAAATGATGGTTTGTTAAAAATAATAGCTTGTTAAAAAACACTGTTCACTGCGTCTATTATATAAAAAATTGTTCGCACTTATATAATAGATAATATAATAGATATATAATATATAATAGACGCAGTGAACAGTGTTTTTTAACAAGCTATTATTTTTAACAAACCATCATTTTAACTGTGTTTTATGACTCGTGTTTTTTTAACTTATGAACAAGTTTTTTATGCTCTAAAATAGTGCATAATTTTAAAAAGTGTCATCAACAGATGCAGCATTTGTAAAGCACCTTTTATAAGAAAAAAACCCCTGATGATGGCTCATGAAGAGCTGAAACGCGTAGGGTAAAATCATGATATAAGGAGCTAATTTGCACCTTATAATTTGTGCATTTTGTTGGTGTTTATCTTAAATAATAAAAATGCACGGTGAGTTAAGACTAAAGATTATATGATAAAATTATAAGTTTTACAGTTTTACATAATTTACAAAATCAAATGTTTTAAAACTTATTATTGAGACAAGTGTGCTCTTCGGGCCCCTTTTAACATGCAATGTGAAGTGTAGTGCCTCATTACGCCCCTGAAGATGGTCTACAGACCGAAACACGTGTAGGGGAATAAACTCGATATTAATAAACTATAAAGTAGTTTATGTTTGTGCGTTTGTTGGTAAAACTGAATAGTGAGTGAAAAATGCACGGTGAAAGTAATATAAGAAAATACGTTTACCTGTGTTTGGAACTCCGCGCCTTCCACTTTGAGGTGTTCAACAAAACCTGTCCGACGACTGATTGTCAACTATCAGTTTATCACAAATTATTCTGCGTACTTCTGATAAGATAGGGCCATCTTGATTAAATACCTTCCAACTCGTTCCTTTGTCTTTGTACAAAGAAACAACTCACTGCCTTACACTGTGACCTTTGAACGACCTTCATCTCCTTAACAGTACATGTCACTCTTCCATTATGTTTGATTTTGCCTCCACCTCCTACCATTTCAGCTCTCTGTAAATCATTCTCTCCATCTTCCATTATTCCCTTACCTTTCTACCCAAATTCTTGATTGCTGCAGTAGCTATTATTTTATTCCCCTAATTTAAGTTTCATATAACCCTTTAAAGATAAACAATAAATCTAAACTGTACTGAAATAATAGTTCGAACCGCGCAGTAAACTCTCTCCATGTTCATTCATTCTGCAGTCTGTCTTACTACAGGTCCGTAGCCTCTCCAAAAGCGAGTTCTCCACAGGGTGCGATCTAGTGCTTCGTCTTTCAATTTCCAGTATCTTCTCTTTTCCTTAAGGTCATATAGTAGCTGCTTACGTCTTCTCCCTCGTCTTCTCGTCATTTCTATCCTTCCTTCTAACTTTCCTTCAATCACGTGTTTCAGAAGGCAGTTCCTACGCAAGATGTGACCAATCCAGTTAGTCTTTCTTCTTTTTATTGTATGTACGATATTCCTCTCCTCCTTGACTCTGTGTAATACTTCTTCATTTCTCACACGATCGGTCTATCCATATAGGTTATAAAAACCAGTTAATGTTGTATGGGAAATAATCGCAGTTTCTTGTTCTGAGAAACGTAAATATCACACAAATGCGTGAGATCATAAATTTGGATCTTTTAATGTTAAATCCGGTAACACGTAACATAACACTGAGCATGAAAGAGGTACGTTTCCGTCCTACATAAACCGAGGACATTCCAAATAATGTAATTAATTACCTTTTCCCTTAATTCTACCCCCAATTTATCCACCCAGATGGCAGTTTTCTTAACATGAACAGTGATACCTCGGCTAACGGGTGACCCTGCTAACGAATTTTTCGGGTAACGAAGATTTTTTTCGCTGTTTTTCGGGCTCGGCTAACGAATGTTTTAGTGGATGCTCGCGCTAACATAAAGCAGCAAACATGAACGGTCGGGCCATTCCAGGAGCTTATCTTTTCCGTCTGTATGTGTGTGACAAAGAGATGAGCTGACCACATCACATAGGGGAGACCCACCAACCCGACTGGGTTGTTTACGTTCGAGATTTTCTATAGAAACCTACGGGAAATCACGTTTCGGCTAACGAAGATTTCGGCTAACGAATGTGATTCCGGAACGAATTATCTTCGTTAGCCGAGGTATCACTGTATTATATTAGCCTCACGACCAACCCCCAGACTGGAACACCACGACATACAGCTCGTCTGGTCCCAGTCCTTCAACATGTCTAGTATGGATGATGATGCTACGATCTTAAGACCCGGCAGCACAGCTCTGCAGCTGACCTGGTCAGATGTCTGTGTTGTCTGCCATGACATGTGCGTCGGGATCTCACATTATGCCACCACCGCTCCCTTATCACCCCTTTCCCATGCGCTATATACCAGCACTACACGTAACAAAAATGTACTGGAAGTGTCATTAAATAAACAACGCACACTTACAGTGTTGCAACTGCTGTTATGCGGAACTTCGCCATTTCTTATTCTGTATCCAAACAAATTAGCCTTGGACCGCTTGAACCTTGAAGATGGGACAGATAAGTGGTGCCGAAACGTCAGTAAATACCAACCTACGTTGCGTAACATACCAAAAGAATGAAGATTTGAAATTACTCTAGGTACCCCCCCCCCCCAACACTTAAAGTGCAATGTTCTTATATTCGAAAGTACATTTATTTGTACCATGAATGTATAGCTGATGTAATTTGAGAAAAGTGAGCCCCTGAAGATGAACCATAAATTGGTTCGAAACATGTCGGGCATATTTTTAATAAAATTGTGTTGAATAACATAAACAGTGTACATTTGTCGGAGTGAGATTCATTTTAATCAAAAAGAATGTACGGAACAAGCAACGTAAAAATTGAAGTGAAAGGTAGCTTTCTTATAAATTTAACACTGTTGACACCGTGCATCTTCGTCATATTAAATTAAGTTATAAACCAACCGATGCACACTAAAACCACTTTTTAAGTAGCTTTATTATAAAATTGTTAAAATTATACCCCTACACGTGTTTCGATCCTAGGATCATCGTCAGGGGGGTTTATTGCTAAAAGCTACAGTCACTTCAAACACATGATTTTAAATATTCTATCTGCACTTTGAAACATAAGTTAAAATCTTGTAAAAAGATTCTCTAAAAATTGTAAAATTATAAAAGCACTGTAGATGGTAGATTGTGGAACTGCTGGCGTGTGGTATTAAAAGCATATGAAATGTTTTTGCGTGGAGCGGAGTGTACTACGTGTTGTGCGGTGAGGAGTACTACGGTGGAGTGACGATGATCCTAGGATCGAAACACGTGTAGGGGTACAATTTTAACAATTTTATAATAAAGCTACTTAAAAAGTGGTTTTAGTGTGCATCGGTTGGTTTATAACTTAATTTAGTAGCTTTCTTAGTTTACAAAGATATCTCTTTGTTTACGTATCTTACGAAGATATATTCAACACACTATCTAGTTTTAAATCCCACTAATTGATTGGATGAGATACGAGGAGCGAATAACTACGTAAAGAAACACGTGATTAATATATCGTACCTCTGCAGCACTGAGCTAAACAAAACGTAGCGGTAATTATTACCCCACGAGGTTTCTTTACTTTGCAGAACCGTCCTTACACGCTCGAAGTACTGGAAAACAATCTCAGTATTTAATGTGATATACATTTATTATATTTTAATATCTATATATACAACCTTCTTTGTATCTAGTTTCAGATTATAAACCTCCCATTTTTGTACAGTAGAGATCTCAACTACCTGAAAAAGTATCTTTGTACAGTAGAGATCTCAACTACCTGAAAAAGTATCTTTGTACAGTAGAGATCTCAACTACCTGAAAAAGTATCTTTGTACAGTAGAGATCTCAACTACCTGAAAAAGTATCATTTTAATGGGTTGTACTTAAACTATCTTCATTCGTACCCTTGATTTCAGACTTCCGCCGCGATGTTCATGAAAGCTGTGGTCTTTGGGTTATTACACGCGTCGTGTGGTTTTTTTTTTTTTTTTGTGGTGAGGGGGCCCCGCAGCTGATGTACGGGACGCACCGCAGCCTCAAGGCTTATTGTGCAGCCTGTGATGAAGATGAAGATGAACAGTTTTTTACCAAGTTTTACAAGTAATGGAGCACCAGTGGAATAAAATCGACAGGGGAAAACCGACAACTGGGAGAAAAACCTGTCCAGTGCCACTTTGTCCACCACAAATCTCACGTGGACTTGACCTGGGATCGAACCCGGGCCTCCGTGGTTGATGAGGCCGGCGACTAACCGCTGAGCCATGGCACGGCCGTGTCTGTGGTAATTATTTACCGATGTTTCGGGACAACGTATCGGTCCCATCCTCACGGGTCAAGATTCCGAGTAGGAAAGAAAGCCTATGACATAGAAACTGGAAAGCACAGCGGGGTAGCGAAGTAACGAAACATGTGATGTGGTGACAGCCAATAGGATGGGAGAGGGGTGGGTACAACCAACATGTAGTTGCTGGGGAGACAGATAAAGCAAACAGCCAAGAGAGTTGGAAAACATATATGGAATGAATAACTTGGAGGAGGAAAAATAAGGATAACGCTAGATAAATGACGCACAATAAATCACCAGAAGAAGTTAAGGATGGGACCGATACGTTGTCCCGAAACGTCGGTAAATAATTACCACACGACGCCGTGTAATAACCCAGAAGACCACAGATTTTATCTTCATTCGTGTATATTTGCCTGATGATGGCTGTTCCAAGGGCCGAAACATGTAGCACGCAATAAAAATTGTGAGTAAACGGTCCATGCTTCCTTTCTGCGATACATATAGGAGTTCCTTCCTAAACAAACCATATACCAGGGGTGACCAGCCAGAAGACTTTCATGAGGCAACTTAAGGCAAGAGTCATATTTTCGTAATCAAGTCAAACGTACGGCAGTAACACTGCTTACCGCCTGAGAGAAGCCAGCTTTCTGATAGCAATACAAAGAAATACTGCTTATCGGGGAATCCCAACAGATGTGCGCTAGTGGTCTGTTCCACAGTGTTCTTTACAAGAACATTCGATCACGGTTTTTTTTACAGGCAAAGTGTGTGGGTCACGTTGTGGCCACCCCTGCCATATGTTATACAGCCCTGTAGCTTTTCTGTGGACGTGTATATATACTGTGTGTATCTATACGTCATACATCTTACCAACGGAAGTTCATATTAACTCGTAACATCCGCCATGCTAGTACAAAATTTAATCTTTCAAATTCCTTACCAGCAATACCAGAAATCATTTGAGTTCCACGTCTATACTGATTACTCATTTCATATACAATATGAAGCCTCGGACAATATTTCACAATACATAATCCTATTAATGATGCTACAATAAAGCAGTGTATAACTGAAGCCTCGTACAATATTTCACAATACATAATCCTATTAATGATGCTACAATAAAGCAGTGTATATCTGAAGCCTCGTACAATATTTCACAATACATAATCCTATTAATGATGCTACAATAAAGCAGTGTATATCTGAAGCCTCGTACAATATTTCACAATACATAATCCTATTAATGATGCTACAATAAAGCAGTGTATAGCTGAAGCCTCGTACAATATTTCACAATACATAATCCTATTAATGATGCTACAATAAAGCAGTGTATATCTGAAGCCTCGTACAATAATTCACAATACATAATCCTATTAATGATGCTACAATAAAGCAGTGTATAGCTGAAGCCTCGTACAATATTTCACAATACATAATTCTATTAATGATGCTACAATAAAGCAGTGTATATCTGAAGCCTCGTACAATATTTCACAATACATAATCCTATTAATGATGCTACAATAAAGCAGTGTATATCTGAAGCCTCGTACAATATTTCACAATTACATAATCCTATTAATGATGCTACAATAAAGCAGTGTATATCTGAAGCCTCGTACAATATTTCACAATACACAATCCTATTAATGATGCTACAATAAAGCAGTGTATATCTGAAGCCTCGCACAATATTTCACAATACATAATCCTATTAATGATGCTACAATAAAGCAGTGTATAGCTGAAGCCTCGTACAATATTTCACAATACATAATCCTATTAATGATACTACAATAAAGCAGTGTATATCCGAAGCCTCGTACAATATTTCACAATACATAATCCTATTAATGATGCTACAATAAAGCAGTGTATATCTGAAGCCTCGTACAATATTTCACAATACATAATTCTATTAATGATGCTACAATAAAGCAGTGTATATCTGAAGCCTCGTACAATATTACACAATACATAATTCTATTAATGATGCTACAATAAAGCAGTGTATATCTGAAGCCTCGTACAATATTTCACAATACATATTCTATTAATGATGCTACAATAAAGCAGTGTATATCTGAAGCCTCGTACAATATTTCACAATACATAATTCTATTAATGATGCTACAATAAAGCAGTGTATATCTGAAGCCTCGTAAATATTTCACAATACATAATCCTATTAATGATACTACAATAAAGCAGTGTATATCTGAAGCCTCGTACAATATTTCACAATACATAATTCTATTAATGATGCTACAATAAAGCAGTGTATATCTGAAGCCTCGTACAATACTTCACAATACATAATTCCTATTAATGATGCTACAATAAAGCAGTGTATATCTGAAGCCTCGTACAATATTTCACAATACATAATCCTATTAATGATGCTACAATAAAGCAGTGTATATCTGAAGCCTCGTACAATATTTCACAATACATAATCCTATTAATGATGCTACAATAAAGCAGTGTATAGCTGAAGCCTCGCACAATATTTCACAATACATAATCCTATTAATGATGCTACAATAAAGCAGTGTATATCTGAAGCCTCGTACAATATTTCACAATACATAATCCTATTAATGATGCTACAATAAAGCAGTGTATATCTGAAGCCTCGTACAATATTTCACAATACATAATTCTATTAATGATGCTACAATAAAGCAGTGTATATCTGAAGCCTCGTACAATATTTCACAATACATAATTCTATTAATGATGCTACAATAAAGCAGTGTATATCTGAAGCCTCGTATAATATTTCACAATACATATTCTATTAATGATGCTACAATAAAGCAGTGTATATCTGAAGCCTCGTACAATATTTCACAATACATAATTCTATTAATGATGCTACAATAAAGCAGTGTATATCTGAAGCCTCGTAAAATATTTCACAATACATAATCCTATTAATGATGCTACAATAAAGCAGTGTATATTTGAAGCCTCGTACAATAAGTCACAATACATAATCCTATTAATGATGCTACAATAAAGCAGTGTATATCTGAAGCCTCGTACAATATTTCACAATACATAATTCTATTAATGATGCTACAATAAAGCAGTGTATATCTGAAGCCTCGTAAAATATTTCACAATACATATTCTATTAATGATGCTACAATAAAGCAGTGTATATCTGAAGCCTCGTACAATATTTCACAATACATAATTCTATTAATGATGCTACAATAAAGCAGTGTATATCTGAAGCCTCGTACAATATTTCACAATACATAATTCTATTAATGATGCTACAATAAAGCAGTGTATATCTGAAGCCTCGTACAATATTTCACAATACATAATCCTATTAATGATGCTACAATAAAGCAGTGTATATCTGAAGCCTCGCACAATATTTCACAATACATAATCCTATTAATGATGCTACAATAAAGCAGTGTATATCTGAAGCCTCGCACAATATTTCACAATACATAATTCTATTAATGATGCTACAACAAAGCAGTGTATGTAAAATGTATGTTGACAGTAATCGCTTAAAGTAAATGGCATTCAACATGATCAATACACTTCCAGCATGTGCACACGGTTTTCATTAAGCTGAACGAAGCTGCCTAAGCCCTGACCCAGTCTAGGCAGACTTTATTTTACAAGCACGTTCACAGCGTCACAATTTGAAAACACCGTACTCTGAAATCTTCGCTCTTCTAGTGATGTTACACAGCGTAGATTGGTAGTTGCCAACGTTTCGAGACAACCTACCGCTCCCGAAACGTCGGTAACTACCAATCTACGCATTCTTCTTGGACTGCTTTACCCTTGAATATGGGATCACAGGTTGTCCCGAAACGACGAAAACTACCAGTATCCGCTGCGTAACATCTCAGTAAAGCGAAGATATCTTTTCAGCGTGGCAGAAACCTGAAATAACCCTGCAGTTTGTTTATCTGATGGTAAATGAGAGATTACTGCTAGTCTACATTTTAAAAAAATCAAATACAAAATGCCAGAAACCTCCACTAAATATAATCGCTTGTCATCACATTATGGTAATTTCCTGCACATGCTTTATGCAGAGAATCCACTTAAGTGTTCCCTGGGCGTATGACGATAAAATTTCCCTGAGAGAGAGAGAGAGTTCACCGAAACGGTCCGACCTGCATGAACACCGGAATGTTAGTACAGTGATCGGTCATACAGGGCCGTCTTGAGTGGCATCTGGGAAATGCAACGTGACACATCTTAAATTACATTGCGTTTCGAGTATCTCCAGTAAGCTTATCAAGTTCCTCTGCATGTCCAGGGATTGCGCACAAGATTATAGGGTCCGTGTTCTTTCCAGACAAAACATTCCACGACCCACACAGCAAACTTTTCACCGACTGTCCTACAGTAGACATTCCGGCGAAAGGTTCGTAGCCTGAAATCTGTGGACTTCTGGGTTATTATACGGCGTAGCGTGGTAATTGTTTACCGACGTTTCGGCAAAACGTATCGGTCCCATCCTCACGGGTCAAGAGTCCTTTCCTACCAGTGACTCTTGACCCGTGAGGATGGGAGCGATACGTTGTCCCGAAACGTCGGTAAATAATTACCATACGACGCCGTGTAATAACCCAGAAGACCACAGATTTCATCAACATCGCGGCGGAACCCTGAAATGAAGGTTCGTAGCCTTCTGGAGCTCCATACGTGAATCCACACCGCGACATCTTGTGAGCCACACTCAAAGATATATAACTTATGTGAAAACTCCATACATTTTTACAAGAAACAAACGGCAACATTTGACACAAAACTTCCAGTATTTGCAGACGAAACGTTCGTCATGTGTTGAGAAATATTTTCGCAAGATGCGAGACGTACTTAGAAACTGGGCGTCGGCCTTAGGGTGTGGCCGAAAATTGAATGGGTTCCGATTCCCAGTCTCGCCACCCCCGGAGTGAGAAGAGGAAACATTTCCCATTTTCTGTGTCCGAACCCTGCATGAGGAATGACCTCTGACCCTCCAACCTTCTCGTTTCACTCATTCCCTTCAGTGGTGCCTGTTATTGGATCTGTTACGCGACCACTTGAAAAACGAGATGGGTAGAGGAACACATAGAATTCAAGAATAAGAGAGAGAGGTTGGAGACAAGGAGGAGGTTAGGCAAAGAAAAGTGGCTAAAGAAGCAGCAGAGGGCGGCTCGCAACAAACGAGGGCAGTCGTTTACGGAATTCGGGGAATCCATTGCATGTCAGTAACCTGCTCTGTTGTACCAGTAATAGTAATGTAATGTGAGAGTTAATTATCAAGCAAAACCGTGAATTCATTCTCTCAATTCAGAGCTCTGTCTCGCACGCTGTAGGAGCAAACTAAACCCTCAACGCACGGTGACAGAGGTTCTTCAATACGATAAGGTTAAGAGCAGGAGAAAAACAGAATCGACTTCCCGTTGGATATAGCCTACTTATGAGATAACACTTCCACAACAACTTCCGTCCTCAGAGAAACACAATAAAATGAAAGTATCTGTCCACAAACTCTGATGCACAGAATACACTTAAAAACCGACATGAATATACATCGGCATGGCAGGTAATGTGGCGCACCTAACGGGAAGTGACTCTGTTATTACTGCCCGAATTAATTTGTTAGTCACTAAATTCTGATTTACAAAAATAAGACATGTATCTCAAAACTGCGCCCACTTTACGCCACAATTTCTGCCTCAATTTCTCAATCAATTTCTGATATTTTGATAGAATATTTCAACACAGGGAACAAGGAGTATCCATCGTCAGTATTGCCTTCAACGCAATATTTTTTCAGCAAATCACACGGAAGCTGCACGCAGTTACCTTCCTCACGTACTTCACAAAGATCAACAGTGTCGCTAGATACTGTGTGAGTTACTGAAATCTTTTCTTTGCCTCTATCACGAGACACGGAGAATTTATACTTGTATTTTTCAGCGTCTTCTTTTGTGCCAACGTACTGGACAATGCAATAGAATCTGTTATCTATGAAAGAGGAACAATGTATGAACGTCTCGTCCATAACGCTGATAATTTTGTTTGGGGAAAGTGTCTTCCTCCCGTATGTAGATATGACCAATTCAATTTTCTGTACGTCCTCCGCATCGGCTGTTATATCATTATGCTGACCTGTAAGATGTACTTTCAACTCATCGGTACTCCCGGTCCAGCGGCACCTCCCGCAAGGCGGTGCCATTGGGCACTGCCTTCTATTGTGAAAACATCTCGCTTTATGGTTCTTTATTCCAGCGACAGTTAATGCTTTGTCGCATCCCCATTTCTGGTTGACACAAGGAAACTTCACGTTTCTTGCCACATTCTCCATGGCTATATTTCGAATTTTCAGAACGGGCTGCCTACAAGTTGGACATTCGTCTTGCAGGTTGGGTGCGCATTTGCTACACACATTATGTCCTTTCCTACAGATCACAATTATCGGTGGCACCATGTACTCTAGACATACTGGACACTGGAGTTCTTGCATGATTTCTTTGAACATATCTTGCTTCACTTTCTCCATACGGTCGACACCTGTAACAAAGGCCTGAAATGTAAAGAAAATTACAATAACTATACTCTGTACGTACACTTATTTGCTGCTCTCTATGTACATCAATGCCGATCCCGGTAACCGTGCGGTCTGGCCGTGCCATGGCTCAGGCGGTTAGTAGCCGGCCTCTCACCGCGGAGGCCCGGGTTCGATTCGCACGGACTGAAAGTGTTGGCTTGGCTGACACACAGCGCCACTGAGCGATAGCTCGAAATATCTGTTCGTCAGGTGTGTACGGTAGTCCGAATTCGGCGTACGAAAAACGGATTAGGGGGGGTGATAATTTGTAATGTACGAAAGTGCGGGTTGTACGAAAGTCGAACGTCCGAAATTCCGAGTTGTCGCATATTATAACCGTTTTATGATTTTTTTAAACTCACAAGCAACACGTATTACATAATAATTACAGGATTAAGATCTCAATCTAACACAAAAAAAAACACCAAATCTTGGTCGAAACATGTTGCCCTGTAATTTGACCTCTGATATAAGTATTAATAAGTGTTGTTTTGACGGCAATTAAGCACTGCTTAGACATATACAAAAACGCAACACCTCTTAAAGCACGTATCCTTATTGTGTTTGTTTACACGGGATTTGTTCGTGATGTGGTCATCTGCTGCGTTTTTACACCGCGTGCTTTATTTTATCCGACGTTTCGGTGGAACGCACTGCCTCCAACTTCAGGGTGAATAAAACCAAGTACGGTACAGCATCAAATATCCGCCAGTCTCTGTTAACCGTCAAGGTGGTGAGCCACAGTGTGTGACAGGTGTAGGAATAAAGGTGCGTGCGTTCCTTAGCACATGGTGCGAGGTGTGTAATTATTAAGGCAGCATTATACCGAATCTTGACCTATACTGTCATGTGTACATGTAAATACACATACCGTAGTGTGTAACATAATAAAGAATTTTATCTGTATTAAGCATTGTGTACTTTTTAAGCGCGTATTCTATTCTCCGTCTATTCTCCTCTCTGTCACTGCTTCGCTTACGACCCCTGTCGGATAATCTACGTTTTATCTCCAGAAGAAGCATCTCGCGTTTTTTAGAAATATCCTACAATATAATATAGAAAGGCCAACTGGATTCGTCACGTCTTGCGTTATTGAAGGAAAGACAGAGGGAAGAAGTGACGGTAAGACGAAGAAGAAGACGTAAGCAGCTACTGGGTGACCTTAAGGAAGCGAGAGGATGCTGGAAATTGATTGAGGTGGCACTGGATTGCACTGTGTGGAGAACTCGCTTTGGAAGAAGCTACGGACCTGTCGTTAAGACAGACAACTGGATAAATGAATAAAATAAGTTTTACTGTACACTACAAAGTGTAAAGTTTAGCTTATGGGCTGGAAATGGTAGTAGCGTGGAGGAGATATGGAAAAGCTATAAGGAAATAGTCTTTGAGAGTATAGAACGTTTTGTACCTCATAAAATTCTGAGTAAAAATCCGGATCCGGAATACTATACAGAGGAAGTAAAACGACTTAAGGTAAAGGTGAGGAGAGTTTACAATAAGCGAAAATTTGGAGGGCATTACCAAGCAGAGCTGAAACGTTTATCCAAAGAGTTACTGATAGCAAAAAAGAAGGCTCAGGAGACATTCTTAAGTTCGGTCTTACAAAACGAAGGTAAATGCTGGGCAGAGTTTTATAAGTATGTTAAAAGACGTAAAGGTAATAGAGAAAATATTCCTGCGATCAAGGGCAGTAATGGAAATCTCATCACCGAACCAATAGAAAAGGCCAACTCCCTAAACTCTTATTATGCGTCTGTATTCAGTTGCGAACGAAATACCCCGCAAATCCAATCAACAGATTCAGGAAAACCGTTCACCATTAGTATCAACATTTTAAGGAAACGACTATCAGCAATCGGGAGAAATAAATCCGTCGGACCAGATGGCATTCCTGGGGAAATTTTAAAGTTAGGTGGGGAAGCCATGATTCCATACCTCGCGAGATTGCTGGATATAACGATGAACAACAATTCTATCCCAGGGGACTGGAAAAAAGCTATAGTGGTTCCTATTTATAAAGGAGGAGATAGATCGGTAGTGGGAAACTATAGACCGGTCAGTTTAACCTCAGTAGTTTGCAAACAAATGGAGCACGTTATAGCAGGGTATCTAAGGCAAGTCTGGGAAATGAGTGAGTGGTTATATGAGGGTCAGCATGGATTTAGACCAGGGTACTCATGCGAAAGTCAAGTAGTCACAGTTTGTCAAGATATTGCTGATTCACTGGACGAGGGAGTCAGGACTGACGCGATTATAATAGATTTTTCAAAGGCTTTTGATTTAGTCCCACATGATAGGCTGCTTACAAAAATTGCGGAAACCAGAGTGGACTTGAGGGTAGTGGTATGGATAAAGGAAGTTCTGTTAGGACGTTCGCAAAGAGTTAGAGTAGACGGACAACTATCTGATGAAGTCAGAGTAACGTCGGGAGTGCCGCAAGGGAGCGTATTAGGTCCGTTGCTGTTCCTCGCTTATGTTAATGATATTTGGAAAAACAATTGAGTCAAATATACGGCTTTTCGCTGATGATTGTATAATACACAGGAGGATAATCGATAGTAGTTACATTGAAAATTTGCAGACAGACTTAAATAGATTAGGGGAATGGGCGGTTGAAAATCAAATGAGGATAAATCCAGGTAAGAGTAAAGCAGTAAGCTTCAATAGAGCTAGGGTGAAAGGTAGACTGAGGTATTGTATTGGGGATCAACTAATTCCAGAGGCAAATAGCTTTAAGTATTTAGGAATAATTATACGCAGCGACCTAAGCTGGGCAGATCATGTAAATTATACACTAAGAAAATCATGGAAGGCTCTTCATTTCGTAATGCGTATACTCAAAAGGGCAAATAATAATACGAAACTTTTAGCTTATACGGCACTAGTGAGACCGATACTTGAGTATGGAGCGGTGTGTTGGGACCCTTACAGAGAAGGTCATGTAAGCGCTTTGAATCGCGTGCAAAAGAGAGCGGCAAAATTTGCAAATAATACAAATGAATCGGGTTGGGAAACATTGACACAGCGTAGAGCGATAGCCCGAATACGCTCCCTTTTCAAAGCATACACCGGGGGACGGGCTTGGAAAACAACAGGGGATAGACTGCTAAAATCATGCTACCTGGGTAGGGACGATCATAGTCGGAAAATTAGGATTAGGAAACAAAGAACAGATGTAGGTAAATATTCCTTTGTAAATAGGACCATAAAAAGCTGGAACCAATTACCTCCAAGCGTACTAGAGACTTTCCCCTGTAAATTAAGCACTTTTAGAAAAAGGGTCAAGATAGTCATTACAAGCTAAGGATTTTTAAGTGGGGATTAAATAAAAATAAGGGATGTGAAGTGAAGGGGTGTGAAGTGATGTGAAATGAAGTGCTTTGTTTCGAAATGAAGTGAAGTGAATTAAGTTCTTGGGGATAAAATTATCATGTACTTTGGTCTGACTTTATACTGAGGATATCTAACGCACTGAAATTAATTAATGTGTGGGTGTTTTTTGTAATGTGCGTGTGTTTTTTTTTTGTATTGTGTATGGGTGTTTTTGTAAGGTGTGGATGTTTTTGTAAGGTGTGGATTTACTCAAATTGTTGGGAGAAGGTGGTCTAAGGCTAATTACACAGATGATCAACAGCATGTATGTAACTGGAGAATGGTCCAGAGATTTTATTGAAGTTACAATGGTTGCCTTAAAGAAGAAGCTCAAATCTACAAAATGCAGCGACCATCGCACAATAAGCATTATCGTTCATGTAGCAAAGATAGTAGCGAGGATACTTAGAAGAAGGATTGAGAGGAAAATTGAAGATGCACTTGGAGAAGATCAGTTTGGATTTAGAAGAGGAAAAGGAACTAGGGATGCTATTGGGATGCTGAGAATAATATCAGAACGAACCTTGGTCATAGATGAGGAATTGTGTGCTTGCTTCATAGACTGGCAGAAGGCATTTGACCGTGTCAACTGGACCAAATTAATGCAAATCCTAAAACAAATTGGGATAGACTGGCTCGAAAGAAGATTGATAAGCAAATTGTACATGGAACAGTGTCAAAATACGACTGGACCAAGGGGAGACGAGAAGTGTGAAGATTGGAAGAGGAGTTAGACAAGGTTGCTGCTTGTCACTGATTCTGTTCAACTTATACAGCGAGTACCTTACCAAGGAAGCTCTTGAAGGGTTTGGAGACTTCAAAATAGGAGGACAAGTAATTCGCACTGTGAAATATGCAGATGACCTTGTGCTACTGACTAGGGAAGAAAAGGTGCTACAGGGCATGATTGATAGACTAATTGAAATTGGAAGACGCTATGGAATGGAAATGAATGTGGGAAAAACTAAAGTAATGAAAATCTCAAGGCAACCATCCCCAATGAAAATTAAGATAGATCAAAAACAATTGGAGAATGTGGAATATTTCAATTATTTGGGTAGCATGATAACAAGTGATGCAAGGTGTACACGTGAAATTAAATCCAGAATTGTCATGGCAAAATCAGCATTCAACAAGAAGAAAAATCTTTTCGCCAGCAAACTGGAATTAAATTTATGGAAGAAACTAGTAAAGTGCTACATTTGGAGCATAGCTTTGTATGGTGCTGAAACGTGGACACTTCGGAAAGTTGATCAGAAGTATCTGGAAAGTTTTGAAATGTGGTGCTGGAAAAGAATGAAGAAGATCAGTTGGACCGATCGTGTGAGAAATGAAGAAGTATTACACAGAGTCAAGGAGGAGAGGAATATCCTACATACAATAAAAAGATGAAAGGCTAACTGGATTGGTCACATCTTGCGTAGAAACTGCCTTCTGAAACACGTGATTGAAGGAAAGTTAGAAGGAAGGATAGAAATGACGGGACGACGAGGGAGAAGACGTAAGCAGCTACTGGATGACCTTAAGGAAAAGAAAAGATACTGGAAATTGAAAGAGGAAGCACTAGATCGCACTCTGTGGAGAACTCGCTTTGGAAGAGGCTACGGACCTGTCGTAAGACAGACTACAGAATGAAATGAATGGATGTTTTTGTAAGGTGTGAATGCTTTTGTAAGGTGTGGATGTTTTTGTAATGTGTGTACGGTGTTCTAATGTGTGTACTTGTACTGTAAGTATTTTGTTTTGTATGTGTATGGGTGTTTTTGTAAGGTGTGGATATATTTGTAAGGTGTGGATGTTTTTGTAAGGTGTGGATGCAATTGTAAGGAGTGGATGTTTTTGTAAGGTGTGGATGTTTTTGTAAGGTGTGAATGCTTTTGTAAGGTGTGGATGCTTTGTAAGGTGTGGATGTTTTTGTAATGTGTGTACGGTGTTCTAATATGTGTACTTGTATTTACTGTATGTATTTTGTTTTGTATGTGTATGGGTGTTTTTGTAAGGTGTGGATGTATTTGTAAGGTGTGGATGTTTTTGTAAGGTGTGGATGCTTTTGTAAGGAGTGGATGCTTTGTAAGGTGTGGATGTTTTTGTAATGTGTGTACGGTGTTCTAATGTGTGTACTTGTACTGTAAGTATTTTTGTTTGTATGTGTATGGGTGTTTTTGTAAGGTGTGGATGTATTTGTAAGGTGTGGATGTTTTTGTAAGGTGTGGATGCAATTGTAAGGAGTGGATGCAATTGTAAGGTGTGGATGTTTTTGTAGGTGTGAATGCTTTTGTAAGGTGTGGATGCTTTGTAAGGTGTGGATGCTTTGTAAGGTGTGGATGTTTTTGTAATGTGTGTACGGTGTTCTAATATGTGTACTTGTATTTACTGTATGTATTTTGTTTTGTATGTGTATGGGTGTTTTTGTAAGGTGTGGATGTATTTGTAAGGTGTGGATGTTTTTGTAAGGTGTGGATGCTTTTGTAAGGAGTGGATGCTTTTGTAAGGTGTGGATGTTTTTGTATGTGTGTACGGTGTTCTAATTGTGTGTACCTGTATTTACTGTATGTATTTTGTTTTGTTATTGTGTATAGTTTGTTTTGTATTGTTATTTTTATGTATATTTATATGTCCATTTGTATTGTGTGTACTAGTGTAAGGACTACTGCCACCGGATGAAAACATTTGTATTGTGTGTACTAGTGTAAGGACTACTGCCACCGGGTGAAAACATTTTTATTTGTGTACTAGTGTAAGGATTACTGCCACCGGGTGAAAACATTTGTATTGTGTGTACTAGTGTAAGGACTACTGCCACCGGGTGAAAAAATTTGTATTGTGTGTACTAGTGTAAGGACTACTGCCACCGGGTGAAAACATTTGTATTGTGTGTACTAGTGTAAGGACTACTGCCACCGGGTGAAAACATTTGTGTTGTGTGTACTAGTGTAAGGACTACTGCCACCGGGTGAAAACATTTGTATTGTGTGTACTAGTGTAAGGACTACTGCCACCGGGTGAAAACATTTGTATTGTGTGTACTAGTGTAAGGACTACTGCCACCGGGTGAAAACATTTGTATTGTGTGTACTAGTGTAAGGACTACTGCCACCGGGTGAAAACATTTGTATTGTGTGTACTAGTGTAAGGACTACTGCCACCGGGTGAAAACATTTGTATTGTGTGTACTAGTGTAAGGACTACTGCCACCGGGTGAAAACATTTGTATTGTGTGTACTAGTGTAAGGACTACTGCCACCGGGTGAAAACATTTGTATTGTGTGTACTAGTGTAAGGACTACTGCCACCGGGTGAAAACATTTGTATTGTGTGTACTAGTGTAAGGACTACTGCCACCGGTGAAAACATTTGTATTGTGTGTACTAGTGTAAGGACTACTGCCACCGGGTGAAAACATTTGTATTGTGTGTACTAGTGTAAGGACTACTGCCACCGGGTGAAAACATTTGTATGTGTGACTAGTGTAAGGACTACTGCCACCGGGTGAAAACATTGTATTGTGTGTACTAGTGTAAGGACTACTGCCACCGGGTGAAAACATTTGTATTGTGTGTACTAGTGTAAGGACTACTGCCACCGGGTGAAAACATTTGTATTGTGTGTACTAGTGTAAGGACTACTGCCACCGGGTGAAAACATTTGTATTGTGTGTACTAGTGTAAGGACTACTGCCACCGGGTGAAAACATTTGTATTGTGTGTACTAGTGTAAGGACTACTGCCACCGGGTGAAAACATTTGTATTGTGTGTACTAGTGTAAGGACTACTGCCACCGGGTGAAAACATTTGTATTGTGTGTACTAGTGTAAGGACTACTGCCACCGGGTGAAAACATTTGTATTGTGTGTACTAGTGTAAGGACTACTGCCACCGGGTGAAAACATTTGTATTGTGTGTACTAGTGTAAGGACTACTGCCACCGGGTGAAAACATTTGTATTGTGTGTACTAGTGTAAGGACTACTGCCACCGGGTGAAAACATTTGTATTGTGTGTACTAGTGTAAGGACTACTGCCACCGGGTGAAAACATTGTATTGTGTGTACTAGTGTAAGGACTACTGCCACCGGGTGAAAACATTTGTATTGTGTGTACTAGTGTAAGGACTACTGCCACCGGGTGAAAACATTTGTATTGTGTGTACTAGTGTAAGGACTACTGCCACCGGGTGAAAACATTTGTATTGTGTGTACTAGTGTAAGGACTACTGCCACCGGGTGAAAACATTTGTATTGTGTGTACTAGTGTAAGGACTACTGCCACCGGGTGAAAACATTTGTATTGTGTGTACTAGTGTAAGGACTACTGCCACCGGGTGAAAACATTTGTATTGTGTGTACTAGTGTAAGGACTACTGCCACCGGGTGAAAACATTTGTATTGTGTGTACTAGTGTAAGGACTACTGCCACCGGGTGAAAACATTTGTATTGTGTGTACTAGTGTAAGGACTACTGCCACCGGGTGAAACCCCAATTGCAGTAAATAATAATAATAAAATAAAAAAAAACTTTCGAAAAAGTTAATCCATCAGTTCTCAAACGACCCCTTATGTCCTTTCGACTGCATGGAACAAATCGAGAAACATGAACCGAATTTTATAAAACTGTAATTCCAATTCTCGTTAAAATCGAAGACTTCATATTTAGACCCAAACACATAAGCGCATTTACAGCGAATCTGATCTACACCAGTCAGCGAGGAGAACGTCGTTTTGAACGAAAGCTTGTGGTTCGAATCCCCATCCTCTCTCCAAAACTTCCGGACCAGCTGTCGGGCCCATCCAGCCTCCAACAGAATGGGTAGCAACGTCATTTCACACGACATTAAAAGAGGGGGGGGGACGTTGGGCCCAGCATCGACATCCACGAATTTGGGTGCGTACACACTTGTAACGTTGCTGCGTATCGTATGGACCGGACTCGTGACCACGTGGCGTATCAAAATTTGGATACGCGGAAACGATACGGGCTTGTCCGGTGCGATGTATTTGGCCGTCGCATCAAAGACATGATACGGATACGATCTGAGCAAGTGTGGACGTGTATCGTATCACGTACACCACCGTCCGCGAACACATCGCACTGACTCGGGCTCCCGTAGCAAACTGGGAACCCCATGGTGTACCTCCTGGAGGCACGTGATGCAACGCTACGTCGATACGACACGCGGTAACAAGTGTGTACGCACCATAAGCATGAATTTTCCGTTAAGTCTTAACACTTCTTGTAATAATTACGATAAAACGCCGCCTGCCATGATACTACAGTATAACTTGTCCCTTTTCACGGCATGACGGTATCATGGAGGATTACAAGTATAGCTCCAGTCATTCTTAACCTCGGCGATAAATGGAGGCGAGTGGTTAACTTCATGACCCCGCCGCCTTACAACCGGTACCCACTGGAGGCTGGGTGGTCCCCACTAGCGATCTAGATAGTTTGGAGAAACGTATCTTGCCTCTACCGGGATCTGAACACAGGATCGTCCAGCACGTAGCCTAGACACTATATTGACGTCCCTTGTAAAACCTAAAGCAATGATACTGCCGAATATATGTACGAACAAGACGCACACGTTCAATCAAATCCTTCGAAGTAATATCTAATAAACGTACCCCTTTTATCCTGAAACGCAGAAGAAAGTAATGGCGTGACTAAGACAACACAACACAACTTCACACGACTCCGCGCTGCAACACAGTCCACTCGTTTAAGGCCGTGGTCACAATGGCGCCGACATCGGTCGATACGGCCGACGACCGACGTCGGCCGTATCGACCGATCTTTTCAAACCAGCTGGAAGGCAAGTGCTTGGTCTCAATACAACCGACCTTGTCGGCCGATTACAACCGATGTCGGACGGAGATCGGTCGAATTGAATTCAGTTTGTTTTTTTTTTCGGCCGATTATGACATAAATCATGATGGATTGCGAAACATTAATTAGTTTGGTTCAGGAAAGGAGAAGTTTATGGGATATACAAGATAAACAGTATCACAACAGAGATGTTGCCCGAAGCTGTGGGCTGAAATAGCAACATTATTGGAAACTACAAGTAAGTAAATACAATACAACCGTTTGACACATTTTAATGTATACACAATAGTAGAATGTTTATTTTTCAAACATCATGCAGAAGGTACATTATTTATGCCAAGAAAATATTGTTTAAATGCATCGCGTATTTCATAAGCTCTCCGTGATGACCGATTGAAACGTCTTGTAAAGTTGGTCCGGTCACTATCGCTGTTGGCATAAACATTGTTTTGAATGGTGACGTTGATATCCAATAATACAGACTCACTTATTCCTTCTCTATCGATTACGATATTGTGCAATAAGCAAACGCACTTGACAACAGTATCAATGTGACTTGGATCTAATTGTAACTCCGTCTTGAGGCATCTCCATTTGCTAACTAAGATTCCGAAGGCACATTCGATTGAGCGTCTCACTCTACTGAGGCGGTAATTGAAAATCTCTTTTTCGTGATCATTATTGTTCGCAGTAGGGTACGGTCTCATCAAATATTCTTTTAGTGGATATCCTTGATCACCAAGCAATACATGAGGCACACTAACATTTGTTCCTGGCAGTGGTTTATAGGGTGGTACGTTGAATGAATTGTTTTCCAAATGGAAATAGACACCGCTTTCCATGAACACACCACTGTCGCTCCGTCTTCCATATGCTCCAACATCCACCGTTATAAATTTATAATTAGCGTCTGCGATGGCTTGAAGGTGGATGGAGAAAAACTTTTTTTTGTTGTTATAAAACATGGAGCCTGATTTAGAGGGGCATTTTACGCGGATGTGTTTCCCGTTAATGCTTCCAACACAATTTGGGAAATTCCACAAACGCTCATAGTCACTTGCAATTTTGTAAAAATCTTCAACAGAAGGAATAGGCATGTGTTTTGTATGGAATGCCATCGAAATGGCTTCGCATGTTTCATAAATGATGTTGGCGATAGTATTATGAGCAATTCTGAATGAGAATGCCAATGACCTGACGGCTATTCCCGTTGATAAAAACCTGAAACAAAATTATCCTTTATAAATTTTGTTGTATTGTTATCGTTGTATCACTGTTAGAAGAGATTTGTAAAATTGATTCAGTGGCAATAAATTACTTTTATACCTTGCTACCTATCTCCAATTCGCTTATTAGGTATTTATTTTCAGGTGCCAGTGTTAAAACGAAATGGCAAAACCTGAGACACTTATCGTCGAGAATTCGGAAGGAGGTTCTGAGTCTCAAAGCGAGTCAAAATTGAAGTATTTCCAGCTAATAAATTTTTTAGAAACCACCTATGGCTCAAGGCGTCTAGTAGGAAATGTTCCTCTTCCTGAGACAATTACCGAATATCAACCAGATCTCGAGACAACAGAATCTGAAAATAAATCACAGGAAAGGGATTCGCATAATGAACAGGCTATTGATGGAAGTGCTCCCTTTGTGACTGAAGATAAACGTGTAACAGCCGAAAAGACGTTCAAATCGCCAAAGAAGAGGCCAAAGAAAAAAGACCCCTTTGAAGATCTGCTACAATTGTAAAAAGACAAAATCGCCCACTTGAAAGGGATCAGTGGCCAGAAAGAAAGGAATATTTTGGAAGACGAAGACTATTTCTTCCTCATGAGCTTACTCCCACATTTACGGGCGATACCACGCCACAAAAAATTAATGACCCGTATTAAATTACAGCAGGTCGGACTTGAAGACCAACAATCGGTTCATCACTTACCACCACTAGATGTTTCATCGTCACGTTCAAGCACTCCTTTACCGAGTCCATCAAGCTCAGGGAACTGGAGCGACATACAAAGGGACGATATGTGCGAAGCAAATCCCGCCCTTCACCGACTTGACAATGCTACTAATAATACCACCTTCGATGGTCTCACTGAATTTTTACATTTCACTGAATAAATGTACAGACCTAATGTTTCAAACTACATAAACATTTCATTAATCGTGTTTTGGATTACTCTGTGTATGTGCTCTCAATTTTGTAACTTGTAATTTTGCAATAAACTCGTTTTCATTTTATTTTTATTTATTTTATTTATACCTACAATTTATTGTAACAATAAATGAGAAGGTGTAAATGGGTCGCAAATAGATGATTAAAAAATAACTTACCTTAAGGTTACCATTAGCCTCTCTTCTGGGGAAATGCATTTCCGGAAGTTCGATGGCTTCTCAATAACGTCACGAATCGAATCTAGTATGTAGTAGAAAGTTTCCTTCTTCATTCTAAAATACTCGTAAAATTTGTCTGCTTGTTCAAGCAGTGAGTGATACTCGCCGAATTCTTCTCGAGATACATAAATTTCATTCACATGGAATCTTTTTCTTTTCAACAACAAATATCTTAACACAGAACTCGTCTACAAACACAGAAATGTTGGAACGTCCATTCTGCCGACAACTGACAAAGTAACGTCGGCACTGTGACCAAGCTATTGGCCGATTTAAATCGGCCGACGTCGGACGAAAATGTCTGACGACCGATGTCGGAGCCACTCTGACCACAGCCAAGAAGTTCATCCGGCCCGGCAGTTTGCCTGGTGCGACAAGGACTCGTGGAGGGGGTAAAACGCCTCCTTTGGCGGGTAAATCAAAGGCCCAGTGATCTCTTTGTCATCTGCTCGAAAGTAACAAGTGAACTGATACGCCATGCGTTAGGGGAGTGGAGGTATACCGCCAGTCTTTCTTAGCTTCATCTTAACTCAGTAGCCGTTTTCAGGCCCGTTCGCAAAATTGCGAAAATATGATCATATCTCGCTCAGTTCTTCTTAGAACGAGAAGTGTTTCAGAGAAAAGTTGTAGAGAAAATCAAAACACACATTTTATGTTCAATAACGTTTTTCCGAAAATCGTGCCGTTTATGAGATAATTGGAAAAATATGGTAGAGCCGGACAGGCAATAGACGACAATACAATACGGCGCATGCGCTTTGCATGCTGGATAACTAAGGCTACAGACACACACACTCAGAACATGTAATACTTACAGCTTATCCACGGCAAGAATGGTAATGCGAACGTGCCTCAATGTTACGTTGTATCTACATTGCATGTCTTGTTCCCTCACGAATTGCGCCCCCCCCCCCCCCCGGTACGCATTCTGTAGAAGGTTCGGTGGGCCCAACCGCCGACATAGACCGTCCCGGGGCAATAGGGTGTTATTTCCCACGCAAGACTCCTCCCCATTCCACACCGTTGCTTCCTCGTCTTCTCAGCCTTCAGAACTATATATCTGGTACATAAATGTTAAATCGTCATATAATCTTACCTACAAACAATATGCTTCAACGCATCAACTACTCGACATTACCTTCTCCCAGGACACACTCTGGTGCGAGTAAGGTAACTCGCAATACTGTCAGCTAATGGGCACCAGGGGTAAACACATCGCGAGCGCCTGGTCGCACAGGCGACTACCCGCTGTACAGGGGCGCCTGCCATTTTCAGCACAATTATGACAGTTTCCTCCTTATACACAAAATATGTATCAGTTCACATGCACCGAACAGAAACCGCCACGTAACAGCAGTGGCGTAAGAAGGTAAAGCAATCCCATTACAGGCCTGGGCAGTCCCTGAGGTTTCCAGGAGGTTGAGACTCCCAGATTTCAAAATAATCGGCACATGAAGGTGGTAAGGTTATCAACCCGAAGCACCGGCCGCCTTTACCCCCCAGGAAATATTCCTAGTACTCATATCTGTTAGAGGCTGAGTCGACCCCAGGGACATAGTGCGGCCGGGAAGATTATGTCAATGAAAAATTCCAGTGACACAATCGGGAATCGAACCCTCGACCTTACGGCTTGTAGCGTAGTGCCTCAACCAACAGCAGTGGCGTAGCTAGGTCTTTTGTTGACCGAGGCCAGTAATCACAATCGTCGCCCTTAATAGAAATTATAAACTATAAAAAAATCAATGTTATTTATTGAATTTCCTTATGTTCGACTCAGTCATTTCAAACTTATTGAGCGCAGAATATTAAATTTTTAATTTAAAATATATATTTTGCCGCCAAATGTCTTGCCTCTTCGACTCTGCTGCCGGGGCGGCTGCACAACTCCCCCCTTCCCCACCAACCCGTGGTACGCAGCTGGGTGACAGTGAGGTTCGCAGGCCACTCCAGGACCGTGTGTCCTCAATAAGCACATTGCATCGTGCCACCCTTCTAGAATTTGGATGTGGCTCCCAGACTTTTGTGAAATATGCAGTGTGTACCACAGTTACATGTTGCGACATAACATTTGAGTTCCACGTCTATACTGATTACTCTTTTCATATACAATCTGAAGCCTCGTACAATATTTCACAATACATAATTCTATTAATGATGCTACAATAAAGCAGCGTATATCTGAAGCCTCGTACAATATTTCACAATACATAATCCTATTAATGATGCTACAATAAAGCAGTGTATATCTGAAGCCTCGTACAATATTTCACAATACATAATCCTATTAATGATGCTACAATAAAGCAGTGTATATCTGAAGCCTCGTACAATATTTCACAATACATAATCCTATTAATGATGCTACAATAAAGCAGTGTATATCTGAAGCCTCGCACAATATTTCACAATACATAATTCTATTAATGATGCTACTATAAAGCAGTGTATGTAAAATGTATGTTGACAGTAATCGCTTAAAGTAAATGGCATTCAACATGATCAATACACTTCCAGCATGTGTACACGGTTTTCATTAAGCTGAACGATGCTGCCTAAACCCTGACCCAGTCTAGGCAGACTTTATTTTACAAGCACGTTGACAGCGTCACAATTTGAAAACGCCGTACTCTGAAATCTTCGCTCTTCTAGTGATGTTACACAGCGTAGATTGGTAGTTGCCAACGTTTCGAGACAACCTACCGCTCCCGAAACGTCGGTAACTACCAATCTACGCATTCTTCTTGGACTGCTTTACCCTTGAATATGGGATCACAGGTTGTCCCGAAACGACGGAAACTACCAGTTTTCGCTGCATAACATCTCAGAAGAGCGAAGATCTCTTTTACACCGTGGCAGAAACCTGAAATAACCCTGCAGTTTGTTTATCTGATGGTAAATGAGAGATTACTGCTAGTCTACATTAAAAAATCAAATCCAAAATGCCAGAAACCTCCACTAAATAAAATCGCTTGTATCACATTATGGTAATTTCCTGCACATGCTTTATGCAGAGAATCCACTTTAGTGTGTCCCTGGGCGTATGACGATAAAATTTCCCTTGAGAGAGAGAGAGAGAGAGAGAGTTCACCGAAACGGTCCGAGCTGCATGAACACCGGAATGTTAGTACAGTGATCGGTCATACAGGGCCGTCTTGAGTTGCATCTGAGAAATGCAACGTGACATATCTTAAATTACATTGCGTTTCGAGTATCTCCAGTAAGCTTATCAAGTTCCTCTGCGTGTCGAGGGATCGCGCACAAGATTATAGGGTCCGTGTTCTTTCCAGACAAAACATTTCCACGACCCACACAGCAAACTTTTCACCGACTGTCCTACAGTAGACATTCCGGCGAAAGGTTCGTAGCCTGAAATATGTGGTCTTCTGGGTTATTATACGGCGTCGCGTGGTAATTGTTTACCGACGTTTCGGTACAATGTATCGGTCCCATCCTCACGGGTCAAGAGTCCTTTCCTACCAGTGACTCTTGACCCGTGAGGATGGGACCGATACATTGTCCAGAAACGTCGGTAAATAATTACCACACGACGCCGTGTAATAACCCAGAAGACCACAGATTTCATCAACATCGCGGCGGAAGCCTGAAATCAAGGTTCGTAACCTTCTGAAGCTCCATATGTGAATCCACACCGCAACATCTTGTGAGCCACACTCAAACATATATAACTTATGTGAAAACTCCATACATTTTTACAAGAAACAAACGGCAACATTTGACACAAAACTTCCAGTATTTGCAGACGAAACATCCGTCATGTGTTGAGAAATATTTTCGCAAGATGCGAGACGTACTTAGAAACTGGGCGTCGGCCTTAGAGGTGTGGCCGAAAATTGAATGGGTTCCAATTCCCAGTCTCGCCACCCCCGGAGTGAGAAGAGGAAACATTTCCCATTTTCTGTGTCCGAACCCTGCATGAGGAATGACCTCTGACCCTCCAACCTTCTCGTTTCACTCATTCCCTTCAGTGGTGCCTGTTATTGGATCTGTTACGCGACCACTTGAAAAACGAGATGGGTAGAGGAACACATAGAATTCAAGAATAAGAGAGAGAGGTTGGAGACAAGGAGGAGGTTAGGCAAAGAAAAGTGGCTAAAGAAGCAGCAGAGGGCGGCTCGCAACAAACGAGGGCAGTCGTTTACGGAATTCGGGGAATCCATTGCATGTCAGTAACCTGCTCTGTTGTACCAGTAATAGTAATGTAATGTGAGAGTTAATTATCAAGCAAAACCGTGAATTCATTCTCTCAATTCAGAGCTCTGTCTCGCACGCTGTAGGAGCAAACTAAACCCTCAACGCACGGTGACAGAGGTTCTTCAATACGATAAGGTTAAGAGCAGGAGAAAAACAGAATCGACTTCCCGGTGGATATAGCCTACTTATGAGATAACACTTCCACAACAACTTCCGTGCTCAGAGAAACACAATAAAATGAACGTATCTGTCCACAAACTCTGATGCACAGAATACACTTAAAAACCGACATGAATATACATCGGCATGGCAGGTAATGTGGCGCACCTAACGGGAAGTGACTGTTATTACTGCCCGAATTAATTTGTTAGTCACTAAATTCTGATTTACAAAAATAAGACATGTATCTCAAAACTGCGCCCACTTTACGCCACAATTTCTGCCTCAATTTCTCAATCAATTTCTGATATCTTGATAGAATATTTCAACACAGGGAACAAGGAGTATCCATCGTCAGTATTGCCTTCAACGCAATACTTTTTCAGCAAATCACACGGAAGCTGCACGCAGTTACCTTTCTCACGTATTTCACGAAGATCAACAGTGTCGCTAGATACCGTGTGAGTTACTGAAATCTTTTCTTTGCCTCTATCACGAGACACGGAGAATTTATACTTGTATTTTTCAGCGTCTTCTTTTGTGCCAACGTACTGAACAATGCAATAGAATCTGTTATCTATGAAAGAGGAACAATGTATGAACGTCTCGTCCCTATCGCTGATAATTCTGTCTGGGAAAAGTGTCTTCCTCCCGTATGTAGATATGACCAATTCAAGTTTCTGTACGTCCTCCGCATGGGCTGTTATATCATCATGCAGATCTGTAAGATGTGCTTTCAACGCAGCGGTACTCCCGGTCCAGCGGCACCTCCCGCAAGGCGGTGCCCATGGGCACTGCCTTCTATTGTGAAAACATTCCGCTTGATGGTTCTCTATTCCATCGACAGTTAATGCTTTGTCGCATCCCCATTTCTGGTTGACACAAGGATACGTCACGTTTCTTGCCACATTCTCCATGGCTATATTTCGAATGTTCAGAACGGGATCCCTACAAGTTGGACATGCGTCCTGCAGGTTGGGTGCGCATTTGCTACACACATTATGTCCGTTCATACAGATCACAATTATCGGTGGCACCATGTACTCTAGACATACTGGACACTCGAATTCTTGCACGATTTCTTTGAACATATCTTGCTTCACTGTCTCCATACTGTCGACACCTGTAACAAAGGCCTGATTACAATAACTATACTCTGTACGTACACTTACTTGCTGCACTCTATGTACACCAATGCCGATCCCGGTATCCATACGGTCTAAGGCGTAGGTCTGGCCGTGCCATGGCTCAGGCGGTTAGTAGCCGGCCTCTCACCGCGGAGGCCCGGGATCGATTCCGGGGTCAGTCCATGTGGGATTTGTGGTGGACAAAGTGGCACTGGGACAGGCTTTTCCCTCAAGTACTTCGGGTTTCCCCTGTCAATTTCATTCCACCGGTGCTCCATTACACGGAAAAAAAAAACTAATCATCTTCATCACAGGGTTGCACAATAAGCCTCATCTGCTGCCAACGTTGTAACAACATTAAAAGATTTTTAACACCAGTATAACCCCCCCCCCCAGTGGGGGTCTGCAAATTCAGTAGATTCTAATCAGTAAAAAATATTTTTTTTAACTTCAACTTCTAACCACTCTCAATTATAATGTCATTACTGTTACAAAACAACATTTTTATATTGAGTTAATAAAGTCTATATAGTTTAAATAACAATACTCTGTCCAACAAATGCACTGTATTGTTCCCAGATACTTTATATTACAATATCACGTTGAACACTGCTACATGTTTCGATCCCTTATGGGATCATCATCAGGGGATCACATTACAGTAAGAGTTCACAAAACCAAACTAGCAATCCACGTACATGATAAAAATATGTACAAAAGTTGACTTTATAGGGCAGTTTGTTTGGCTCAGTATTGTGAGTTGTTTATCGACAAAGCACGGAATGAAAAAAATAAAAAATTTCTATAGTTTATTTACAAATATTCCAGATGCCAATATTACGGTGATGTGTGCCTAAGGGATTCAGGAGTTGAGATGATTTTAGTGGGGGGGGGGGGGGGGGAAAGGTCCGCAGAATTATTTCTAAGGGTTCCGCGGTATTAGAAGGGTCGAGAAACACTGTGCTGGAGTATTCAGATACCGATAAAGTTAAACCTATGAAAATTAACAAACGATCTTAAAAGTACTTTTCTAGCCAATGGTCCCCAATACTACAAAAAGTATTCCTTTGTTTGAAGTTTCCCGGGCTTCGCCCGCTTACCCTTCTGATAAAAGTAGTATTAAGATGAAAACGAACATGGAGCATTTGTGGAATGATACTGACAGGGACAAACCGACGTAATAGGAGATAAACCGTTACCAGTATCATTTTATCCACTACAAATCTAACAAGGACAGGCCCGGAATCGACCCCGGATATCCAAGGTGTGAACCCGGAAAAACTTCAGTTCCTTCTGCACAGAAAATACTGTGTCTACATTATAGACACCAACCGGTGTTTATTGTGAGAATCGTACGGAACAGATAAAATACACTGTGTGAACAAAATTTAGAGTTACGTAACGTTACAGTAAATGGTACGTATAGTTACCACTGGGCTGTAATGGTTAAACCCTATTCAATTTTGTAATTGATTGAAACGTGCTGTGGAAATTGTCACTGGACAGTTTGGTCTAATATTGCTTATTTATGTAACAGATAATGCTTTGTATTTTGTATGTTAATGTCTCATTCCACATTTTGCCATCACTTTGACTAACTTTTGGAACCATGGAATGGGTTATGTGTGTGTGTGAACTTATGTATGTATTACGTAATTTGCCTCACCATCAGATCATATCCACTTCTGCATACGTGGCATGCTTCTCGATATATTCGCACACTCCCCAGACTTGTGCAATAGTTACGTTGCGGGAGATCCGACGCAAGTCGAATTTTGTGGAACCGAGTACAAGTATTTTCAACTATGTATGTAACATATTTGTTTGTACAAGTGAGTCCAGTTGAAATCCAAACTCCCAACACACTGGAACCAGATCGGCTGCAGCATGACCACCCCGCCGCCTGTGTTATGCCCCAGCAGTATTCTTCCGCTACCTTCGTCTCATTGCACATTCATTCCCGCAAGGAAGAATTAGCGCGCGTTTCAAAAACGTTATTTAAAAAATTTTTTTTACTTGTTTCAAAATTGCGTAAGTTGGGGAGTATTTGTTTCACCAAGGTATTCAATATGATATACAATTACCGGAATTTTTTGGTTATTAAATAGCAATTACAGGGTATTCCTTAAAGTATTAACACGTTATATGTTTAAACTCTTACCTTTTCTTTTTTGCACGGTGTTAAATATTGTGCTATACAGTCTACAAGTCGGTCTAGCTGAGGCGATGGAATAGAACTGAAGAGAATTTGGTGTCTGATAAAAGCGCCTTATCAGACACCGATAAATAATCATTCACATGACGCAAACATTGAATCGATCACGTTTAAATTCCACTCCCATATCATACAGGGAATCCAAAAGAGATATCTGGAACTACGATGTGTACTTTGCACACTCTGCACAAGAAGTTGCATCATAATTACGCCGCGTCTGTCAGTCTGTCAAGACGTCTAGACTTTGAACATCTTAAAATTTAAAATTAGAATTAAATTTTGTATTGAAGCTTTTATTAGTATATATCTGATAATTATTCGACGACATCTGAAACAAATTTATACCTTAAACAGCAAAATCATTTAATCATAAAATACGATCTACAAGGTACAGTTTCTACAAATACATAAATTATTTATGAAACACTCCACAGGGTTTCGGTATATCGGCAATCTTCAGGGATATCATTTAATACAAACAGACGACCCTCATGACCATTACACGCCCTGCAACAATAAGATAAATACGTCAAGGCAATATGAAACATGATGAAATATCCCCATACGATTGCAAATAATAAAGTATTCATATCTCCTTAAATAATAAATGAGTGGGTGTTTTTGTAATGTGTGGATGTTTTTGTTAAGGAGTGGATGTTGTTGTAAGGTGTGGATGTTTTTGTAATGTGTGGATGTTTTTGTTAAGGAGTGGATGTTTTTGTTAAGGTGTGGATGTTTTTGTAATGTGTGTACGGTGTTCTAATGTGTCTACTTGTATTTACTGTATGTATTTTGTTTTGTATGTGTATAGTTTGTTTTGTATTGTTACTTTTATGTATTTGTATTGTGTGTACTAGTGTAAGGACTACTGCCACCGGGTGAAAACATTTGTATTGTGTGTACTAGTGTAAGGACTACTGCCACCGGGTGAAAACATTTGTATTGTGTGTACTTAGTGTAAGGACTACTGCCACCGGGTGAAAACATTTGTATTGTGTGTACTAGTGTAAGGACTACTGCCACCGGGTGAAAACATTTGTATTGTGTGTACTAGTGTAAGGACTACTGCCACCGGGTGAAAACATTTGTATTGTGTGTACTAGTGTAAGGACTACTGCCACCGGGTGAAAACATTTGTATTGTGTGTACTAGTGTAAGGACTACTGCCACCGGGTGAAAACATTTGTATTGTGTGAACTAGTGTAAGGACTACTGCCACCGGGTGAAAACATTTGTATTGTGTGTACTAGTGTAAGGACTACTGCCACCGGGTGAAAACATTTGTATAGTGTGTACTAGTGTAAGGACTACTGCCACCGGGTGAAAACATTTGTATTGTGTGTACTAGTGTAAGGACTACTGCCACCGGGTGAAAACATTTGTATTGTGTGTACTAGTGTAAGGACTACTGCCACCGG
This sequence comes from Reticulitermes speratus, assembly GCA_021186555.1. Classification (NCBI taxonomy): domain Eukaryota; kingdom Metazoa; phylum Arthropoda; class Insecta; order Blattodea; family Rhinotermitidae; genus Reticulitermes; species Reticulitermes speratus. The sequence continues at coordinate 5,723,769 of JAJKFL010000012.1, read as the reverse complement.
GTGAAAACATTTGTATTGTGTGTACTAGTGTAAGGACTACTGCCACCGGGTGAAAACATTTGTATTGTGTGTACTAGTGTAAGGACTACTGCCACCGGGTGAAAACATTTGTATTGTGTGTACTAGTGTAAGGACTACTGCCACCGGGTGAAAACATTTGTATTGTGTGTACTAGTGTAAGGACTACTGCCACCGGGTAAAAACATTTGTATAGTGTGTACTAGTGTAAGGACTACTGCCACCGGGTGAAAACATTTGTATTGTGTGTACTAGTGTAAGGACTACTGCCACCGGGTGAAAACATTTGTATTGTGTGTACTAGTGTAAGGACTACTGCCACCGGGTGAAAACATTTGTATAGTGTGTACTAGTGTAAGGACTACTGCCACCGGGTGAAAACATTTGTATTGTGTGTACTAGTGTAAGGACTACTGCCACCGGGTGAAAACATTTGTATAGTGTGTACTAGTGTAAGGACTACTGCCACCGGGTGAAAACATTTGTATTGTGTGTACTAGTGTAAGGACTACTGCCACCGGGTGAAAACATTTGTATTGTGTGTACTAGTGTAAGGACTACTGCCACCGGGTGAAAACATTTGTATTGTGTGTACTAGTGTAAGGACTACTGCCACCGGGTGAAAACATTTGTATTGTGTGTACTAGTGTAAGGACTACTGCCACCGGGTGAAAACATTTGTATTGTGTGTACTAGTGTAAGGACTACTGCCACCGGGTGAAAACATTTGTATTGTGTGTACTAGTGTAAGGACTACTGCCACCGGGTGAAAACATTTGTATTGTGTGTACTAGTGTAAGGACTACTGCCACCGGGTGAAAACATTTGTATTGTGTGTACTAGTGTAAGGACTAATGCCACCGGGTGAAAACATTTGTATTGTGTGTACTAGTGTAAGGACTACTGCCACCGGGTGAAAACATTTGTATTGTGTGTACTAGTGTAAGGACTACTGCCACCGGGTGAAAACATTTGTATTGTGTGTACTAGTGTAAGGACTACTGCCACCGGGTGAAAACATTTGTATAGTGTGTACTAGTGTAAGGACTACTGCCACCGGGTGAAAACATTTGTATAGTGTGTACTAGTGTAAGGACTACTGCCACCGGGCGAAAACCCAATTGCAGTAAATAATAATAATAATAAAAAGAATATTAAAACATGTCGTAAAAAACGGCACAGTTCCTAGGCGCGGGTTCGCCGTAGTGACTAAATTTTATACGTTAGCGTCTAATATTTGTGGGCCCCCCCAATGGGGAACTTCCTGCATGTCACCCTTCTAGCGCCTAAAACTTTGAGGTGGTTCGTGGATTTTTAGAAAACTTGTGCACCCCTAATTTATTACCTTAAGTAAAAGAATAATTTCGTATTATTTCATTTCTTCACATTACTTGTCATTTTGGCCACAGCGTTCGTCTAAAGACAAAACTGACATCGTGAGAATGATCCATAGAAAGTAATGCCTTGTTTTTTTTGTAATACTTTGCCTGCTTATCAGTTGGAATTCCTTCCGCGCATCGATCATAAAGAACTGTTGACCAGACACTGTAATACTAACAAGCCACAGAAATATCAAAACGAATTGGCAACAATAACCTTGGCGTACTAGTCAAGCATCCACCAGATCCATAAACATTAAATGGAAGCTTCAAGCTCTATCCCCTGGGGATGAGCTCCAACTGTCCACCAAACAGAAAGATGGGTAAACTTCAGCACGGGTCTGGACGCTGCAAAAATCTACGTGATCCAAAAACATACCACAAAGACAGGGAGGTATAGCCTCACCCATTCTTAACTTCGGTATTAGATGGTCACTGGGCAGATTCACGCTCCGGTTACTTTACCCACTAGTAATGTGCTTAAGGTATCCACCGGACAGGAGGCTGCGAGAACCCTAGTGCCGTTCTGGGCGCTGATAAGTTAAAGTCACTGTGAACACCATGATAGAAGAGTGATAAGTGGAGATACAACTCCACCCATTCTTAACCTCAGCACTACATGGAGGTGAGTGGTCAGCTTCAAAATCAGAATTACTCCCGGTATCCGTTAAAAACGAGTACGAGGCTGAGTGGGCCCCAAAAATTGCCTCGACGCTTAGGAGAAGAGAAAAATCTCTTATCCCTGACGGGAATCGAACCATGATTCCTGCCCGTAGCCTAGACAGTAGAGTGACATAGCTCTCTCCGCTCACTATTCAAACGATAGCGTCGAATCGTGGTCAGAGTGCCAGTTATCGAACACACAATACTCAAACCAACAAAATGCACTGTCATTATTTTTAGATGTTCTATATTACAGTATCTGTACACTAAGATTAGTCTATATTACAATATATGTAGACTAAGATTAGTCTATATTACAATATATGTAGACTAAGATTAGTCTATATACAATATATGTAGACTAAGATTAGTCTATATTACAATATATGTAGACTAAGATTAGTCTATATTACAATATCTGTAGACTAATCCAACATGTTTCGATCCCTCATGGGATCATCATCAGGGATTCGTGTAAAAGTAAGAATTGCACAAAGAGAACTAACAATATATGTGTTAAAAAGATATAAAATGTATGAAAGATGATCAGCTACATTGCAGGCGGTTTCGTAGTGTATTCCTGGTTATCTTCACTAGATTTCCCGTAGCTTACGTAGCTAAAGATATATTCAGATAACTTGAAACCTGTGTTCCCTGACACTGCACGTAGCTGCAGTCGGCCCGGTCCGGCCGCTGCTTGGCTCACGTCGGCATGGCCAGGCGATTGTTACACCTGTTCCCAAAACATCTACTCTGTTGGGAGTACGAGTATATTGTCTCATCGCAACGCTAGATTACCCTGTTAATAAAGTCTCTCTCTTTGCTATGCATTACTTTAACAATTTTTGACATCCCAATTCGCTCCAGTGCTTAAACGAAACTGCAGAGTCCTGCTAGTTATCAGATAGTGTTTTTGAAACGGAGAGAAAAAGGTTTGAGCTGCTTGCGCTGTGCTTCCCTCCTGATCAGTTTGCCTCTTCCCCCCCCCCCCCCCCCCCCCCCCCCCCCGCAGTAACAGGGATCAAGTTATCTGACGAGGACAGTATCTAGACGGACGCCGGAGAAAGTAAGCTGAAATACGCCAGTATAGTGTAGTGCATGGTTTTTGGCCTGTGGAAATTTTCAAACGGTATGCTAGGAGCGAGTCACTAAAGCAGCAACAGCGTCGTGTTTGGTCTAGGGTATTCTCTACGCCTCCGTAAGTAGGGTTGACCTTGTTACAGTTACAGGCAAATAAACACCCACCCCCTTGCCACTTCACCACACCCAGTGGGCTCTTCCGCCAGCTCCTCCATAGGCTTAAAAACCATACACTACATTATACCACCCAATTTCCTTCTTCTTTCCACTTAATGTTCTTCGTTTGAAGCAACATCGTTAAATAACCTAAAAAGTTTTAGACATTCGTTAATTCGTGTGGATTTTTAAGGGTGATAAAAATCCGGAGCACCACTTCCTTCGGAGGGAAGTAAAGCCGTCGGTCCCATGTCGTAGATTTACGGCATGTAAAAGAACCTTACGGGCATGAATAGAAATGTTTCGTAAGCTAAATTCAAAGCCTCCATTTCTCACCCAAGTCTCCTGACTGCCTGCCAGATGGCTCTGGCGGACACATCAGGATCGATAGAACAGTTGGCCAGTTGGCCAGTCACCAACTGCCACGAATACGCACGACTTAGTAACCCCGAAAAGAGGAGGCAAGGGGAGGCCCGAGCCCATATAGGGCTGTTGAGCCATGGTTATTATTACTATTATTCCCGAATTATTGCCGAATCTAATAGAGTAAACAGTTACTCATTTAACATTAATAAACCAGTTGATGAAGTGTCGTTAAAACAAGGAAGAATCTCATGCGAAATATCCATGTCTTGTGTTGCTGTGATTCCTAAATGTAAGCTTCCAGACATAGTTATTCGCCCGAGTCTCCATTCACTGTGGTATACAATAGAGTACTAATTAGGATAATATGGCAATAATGGAATCTAATTCGAATGATACAGAGCATTGATAATCCTAATTAATTCCAGAGTGGCCTACAAACTTGGGATTATCGATGTAATCGGATTATTAAACAAGTGTCGATGTCTATATTCCTGTGGCCCGAGAGCATGGGCTCATATCTCGGTCACGCAATGTAGGCCTATGTTTGCCGTTATTTGTGGACGTTGGTCTTCGATGGCCTCACACCACAGCTTCACCTACTTGTCTTTAGTTTTTCTTGATTCTGTCGGCCTCGCTAGGGCGACGATAGGAATCCGCATTTTATCTTTCAGCAGCCAGTGTGGACGGTATTTCCATTTTTATCGCAACTACAGTAAATGATGATGATGCCGATGATGACAGTGGCGACTACCAGCATAGGGTACTGTGGTGGACTCAAAAGAGATTGGCTTTGACCTTGGCAGTGGCTTCGCAGACCGTTAACTCTTTGTGATATTGGACAGGAGTGCAGTTGTGCCTTGTGACTGTGATTTAATACTATTATTTTCTATTGTTTATCTCACTATAGCTGAACATAAGTATGGCCTCAGGTTTGTTATAAACTGATAACCCAAGAAATGGCGACTAGTTTGAACATTACAGTCTCAGTGATAAAGAGATGCTTTTGGCAAAACGTAATGCGTTTTCGCCGGAAGTCTAAGCGCGGAGATAAAGGAAACCTACCCACGCTGTAAAGGTCAAAGTCATTCTGTTGAGTCGCTCGCAATACCTTTACCTTAACGTGGGATCCCTCATTCTACACGTACAGAAAGGCGTTTCTTTGTTAGGGATTACAGAACAGATAAGCATATAAACTGATTCACATTGCAAACAGCTGCTCTTCTTGACTCCCGAGACTTTCTGCACGGAAGGCCACACCCCTACACCACTATATCAGCAAAGTTTAACGCTTACGGAGCCATTATTGCGTCATATGCCACTTTTCAATAAAAGAAAGAGCATTGCTTTGTTTGAAGGCTCCCAGATACACCCGCTTGTCCTTCTGATAAAGAGTATCGTTCAAGATAAAGGCGAGTATGGAGCAATAGTGAAATGATAATGACAGGGAAATACCGAAGTGCTCGGAGAAAAACCTGTGCCAGTCTCACTTTGTCCACCACAAATCTCACAAGGACTGGCCTGGTATCAAAAACGGGACTCCGAGGTGACAGGCCGGCGAATAACCGTCATAGGCACAACAAGGCCAATGGCATGGCTCAGTCTGCAGAAACTTGTTACGAAAATAAGGTGTAACGTACGACAAGTGGGCAGTTGTGGTAGGTAATGTTTCGTGAAACACTGCTGGCAGGTGATGTACAGGAAAAATAATGTACGAATCCTGTGTACTCATATTTTGGCGAGGTGTGTATTTAAAAATACTGTACCAGCACATTACGTACAGTAGCGTTAGCGCGCTGTTTCTTACAAAGTCTAAACGTATCCATTCATTTCATTCTGCAGTCTGTCTTACGACAGGTCCGTAGCCTCTTCCAGAGCGAGTTTCTCCACAGGGTGCGATCTAGTGCTTCCTCTTTCAATTTCCAGTATCTTCTCTTTTCCTTAAGGTCATCCAGCAGCTGCTTACGTCTTCTCCCTCGTCTTCCCGTAATTTCTATCCTTCCTTCTAACTTTCCTTCAATAACGTGTTTCAGAAGGCAGTTTCTACGCAAGATGTGACCAATCCAGTTAGCACGTATCTATATATGGCCTAAATACATAACAAGTGCTACACATAACCTCCTAAATTCATAAATAATATATAATAAAATAATTCAGTTCCTACCTCAAAATAAACATATTACGTTTCGAGATCTGTGCTCTTCAGGGATATTACGCAGCGTTAGTGACCGTTCTTTACGAACGTTTCGGGACAACCTATCTGTCCCATGACCCGTGAAGATGGAACCGATAGGTTGTCCTGAAACGTCGGTACAGAACTACCACTGAACGCCGCGTAATATCCCACAAGAGCGCAGATCTCATCTACGTCGCGGCGGAAGCCTGAATCACGCATATTACGTCTCCATTACAAACAAAAAAATCAGTAAATCCTGTACAGGAAATTGCGTACTGTTTAGAATCGTACATTTTGTAGACATAATGCACAGTTTTATCTTGAATTACGTGGTATATACAGTAACCACTGTGTTAACAGTGGTTAAGTACACAAATCAGACGGGAACAGAGGAAGAGCATACTTTGCAGATGAATCAGCGACGGTTTTACTAAGAACATGTAATTCTTCGTTCATTTAATTTATATTTCATTCATATTTCATTCGTAGCTCTTCTTTGTAAGCAGCAACACATCAGATTCTTAAACCAAATTACATTAACAGGTAAGACATTACATTACAACGCATTACTTACAATGGCTAATACAATGGCTACAACAAATTTATACAGGATGTTCCGATTTATATTGTTCTTCACTCTTGATATACGGCATAGCAAGCAGGTGGGTACGAGTTTCATGAGACAACTTCCTCCATCTTTAATGTGAACACAAGTTTGTCCTTGCACATCCATGAAGACACATGGAGGAGTGGAGGTATAACTCCATTCGTACTTAACCTCGGAGCTAGATGGACGTTAGTGGTTCGTTTCAGTTCCGGGCAGCTTTAACACCTGGTACCCATTGCATAGAAACACTGAGCGGGTACCACAGCCGGTCTGGAAATTTTTAGAGAATCCTCTCGTCTCTGCCAGGAATAGAACCACGATTTCTCGGTCGCCCATCCCGTAGCCTGGTGACTGCTCCGACTGAGTTATCCCAGCTCCCTTGGTACTCACCTACCAGATTTCGAATTTCACCACACAGTATTCAGTACGTTAAAGGTGAATGGGGTAAAGGTGAATTTGTCCAATTGCTTAATTAATTAGTACACTACAGAGGTATTTCACACATTCTTAACATCGTCATCAGACGGCAGTGTGCAGCTTCACTCGTCCGGTCATTTTATCCCTTGTATCATTTGAATGTGATACAGGGTGATGCAGACGGACACATTAATCATGCCTCTAAGTTAAACCAACAAATGCACAAGAATTATTAACAAAATATATTTGTAACCCCTACAAAGTTTCGGCAATTAAGTTGCCATCCTCAGGGGGCGCATCAAAGCATCACAAATATCTATGTCATCGAGATACACATATATTTGGCATTATAATGCAAGTACACATGCCGCTCACAATATTAAAATAAATAGATGCCTATAGTCACAAAACTAAACGTTAACAGTAAATAATACAATATGTCTAAGATCAGTGATGTAAGCCGATACTTCACATAACACAGTAACAATTATTATATACAAATACTGTTACATGATTAGACTTAGACGTTTAACATACACGTATAAAGTTTTTTTTAAAAACGTTTTACTGGCTGTTGGCCATGTATAACAATCATATAGTCGATCACGTCCATCTCGTCCGGTGAAGTGTGTACTGTGATTTGTGATGTTGTGTCCGGTGAAGTGTCGTGTACTGTGGCTTAGGATGTTGTGTGTCCGGTGAAGTGTCGTGTACTGTGACTTGTGATGTTGTGTGTCCGGTGAAGTGTCGTGTACTGTGGCTTGGATGTTGTGTGTCCGGTGAAGTGTCGTGTACTGTGGCTTGGGATGTTGTGTGTCCGGTGAAGTGTCGTGTACTGTGGCTTGGGATGATTGGTGTCCGGTGAAGTGTCGTGTACTGTGGCTTGGGATGTTGTGTGTCTGGTGAAGTGTCGTGTACTGTGCTTGGGATGTTGTGTGTCCGGTGAAGTGTCGTGTACTGTGGCTTGGGATGTTTGTGTGTCCGGTGAAGTGTCGTGTACTGTGGCTTGGGATGTTGTGTGTCCGGTGAAGTGTCGTGTACTGTGACTTGTGATGTGTGTCCGGTGAAGTGTCGTGTACTGTGGCTTGGGATGTTGTGTGTCCGGTGAAGTGTCGTGTACTGTGGCTGTGATGTTGTGTGTCCGGTGAAGTGTCGTGTACTGTGGCTTGGGATGTTGTGTGTCCGGTGAAGAGTCGGTGTACTGTGACTTGGGATGTTGTGTGTCCGGTGAAGTGTCGTGTACTGTGGCTTGGGATGTTGTGTGTCCGGTGAATTGTCGTGTACTGTGACTTGGGATGTTGTGTGTCCGGTGAAGTGTCGTGTAGTGTGGCTTGGGATGTTGTGTCCGGTGAAGTGTCGTGTACTGTGGCTTGGGATGTGTGTCCGGTGAAGTGTCATGTACTGTGGCTTGGGATGTTGTGTGTCCGGTGAAGTGTCGTGTACTGTGACTTGTGATGTGTGTCCGGTGAAGTGTCGTGTACTGTGACTTGTGATGTTGTGTGTCCGGTGAAGTGTCGTGAACTGTGACTTGTGATGTTGTGTGTCCGTTTAAGTGTCGTGTACTGTGGCTTGGGAGTTGTGTGTCCGGTGAAGTGTCGTGAACTGTGGCTTGGGATGTTGTGTGTCCGGTGAAGTGTCGTGTACTGTGGCTTGGGATTTGTGTGCCGGTGAAGTGTCGTGTACTGTGACTTGGGATGTTGTGTGTCCGGTGAAAATGTCGTGTACTGTGGCTTGGGATGTTTGTGTGTCCGTGAAGTGTCGTGTACTGTGACTTGGGATGTTGTGTGTCCGGTGAAGTGTCGTGTAGTGTGTCTTGGGATGTTGTGTGTCCGGTGAAGTGTCGGTGGGACTGTGGCTTGGGATGTGTGTCCGGTGAAGTGTCATGTACTGTGGCTTGGGATGTTGTGTGTCCGGTGAATTGTCGTGTACTGTGACTTGTGATGTGTGTCCGGTGAAGTGTCGTGTACTGTGGCTTGGGAGTTGTTTTGTCCGGTGAAGTGTCGTGTACTGTGACTTGTGATGTTGTGTGTCCGTGAAGTGTCCCTGTACTGTGGCTTGTGATGTGTGTCCGGTGAAGTGTCGGGTACTGTGGCTTGGGATGTTGTTTTGTCCGGTGAAGTGTCGTGTCTGCATCTATTCATTTTAATATTGTACCTTACTTTGTTAATACTTCTTGTGCGTTAGTTGGTTTAACTTAAAACTTATGACAAAATGCACGGTACACATAATACGAAAACATTAATCATGCACCTGCCGGGAAATGAATCGAAGTCATTCAGCCCCGAATTCTAATCACCATACTAAGTACGATATCACGGCTTGTGAATATAAACTTTAAAAATTGTACCCAGTATTATCTTCTTAATTGCAAAACACAGGCGCTTCCAGTAACACCACTGTCAATTACATCACACAAACACTTTAAACATATTACCGTAAAGAGGCCACGAAAGAAGTCCCACGGATCGACCGACCCAAGTCTCCCTCAATCTATCAGATCTATCAATCTATAGATTCATAGATCTGATCCCCCATCTCTAGCGTACTTCCCCCACATTCCTCTGCGTATATAATTAAACACACACAGTGACAATCACATGAATGACCTATTTAGCACACAGCGCTTCGGGCTTTTTAGGGGGGGGGGGGGGGCTCGACAGCCCCTTGGTGGCCTAGGCCGCCTCATTTTCGAAGCTTCACGATCACACTTTAGCCCACACCACCCTCGGTAGGACTCCTCTGGACGAGGGACCAGCCCGTCGCAGAAAACCTCTACCTGACAACACACAACACTCACAAGAGACAGACATCCTTTGCCCAAAGGCGGGATTCGAACCCCACAATCCCAGCAAGCGAGGGGCCGTAGACCCACGCCTTAAACCGCGCAGCCACTGGCAACGGCACTCGGGCTGTTTTATATAACACAAAGGGGTTGGGAGAGAAAACCAGTAAGAATAGAGTGGAAAAACTCAAGTGACAATCATCACTAACATCCCTGGGAATTCTTTCTGTGGCCTCGGTATAGCAACTACGTCTTCGACAGAAACCTACACACGTATTGTTTTAAACAACGTTAAATTATCTGATAAATTTTTTCATGATCTTTAATTTGTATGGTACATCGGCGGCATGCGTCACAAACCGGTTATCAGCAGATGAAATGGGAGGCTGAAACAGTTGCCAGATTCATAGATCTGATCCAAATCTTCAGAAGCGCTACGTACAACGTGACACACCGAAATACTTTCTATATCATCCAGTCTCTTGAAAGATATTCTATAACCATATTTTGAATCGTTCTCTGGTGTCCCAACGCACCTCACAGCAATGTAATAGATAATCATTTTTCTTCGAATATTTACGTAAAATTTTCGTTATGTGCAAATACAACCTTACAGCCTTTTAACTCGACACTCTCTGTGTTTATAACAAAACTTGTGTCTTCAGTTTCTACTCTCACATCTTCACTGTGGCATTCCAGCAGATGTCTTTCATATAAACTTATATGATCAGCCCAAGAGCATTTTTTTTCCTCAATAAAAGGACACACATTCGGAGCATAAGGACATATACCTTGGTGAGTTGTTATAACATCCACATAATGCGTTTTCTTTACAACCAAACTTTCTGTTAGTACAAGGATATTTCACTTTTTTGGTGAGATTTTCCAGAGCCAAGTTCCTTATATTAACAAATGGATTTCTGCAGGTTGGGCATTCCTGTAATTTCAGCCTGCAGTGCCGGCAGATGCTGTGTCCATTCTTGCATAACTCGATAGGTGGCAGCATGACTCAATACAGACAGGACACTCTAGTTCGCTCAGCACGCCTTCGCTGATGTCAAGACCGACATCGTCCATGGCAGTCTAGGATGCAAGCACCCTGGTGGAAAATTGACGCACAATAAAATCAGTTACAAGTAAACAAAATCCTGATCCTAAGTTTTAAATGCGTATATAGGGAGTGAAAAAAAATCTCCACATTAATTATTTTATTCCAACAAATACACTACACTATTTTTTGTGTTTTTCTTCCCTACATATGTTTCGGCACTCCTTGTGCCATCCTCAGGGGTGTCGTCGAGAGTTTACAATTTTCAATGCATTCCCATCAGTTTGTGAAAGTGAACTGGATGCATTTGAAAACCGTGAACTCTCGACGACACCCCTGAGGATGGCACAAGGAGTGCCGAAACATATGTAGAATAAGATAACACTAAAATGTGTAGTGCATTTGTTGGAATAAAATAATTAATTATTAAAATGCACGGTATATATAAATATTAAAATCTCCACATATTCAGAAAATTCCGTGTTTTGAGGGATTGTTCTGGACGGTAGCAGGAAAACATCGATCGACTCTCATGTTGTGTTTATTGTACAGAAAAATATTACACACCATTAAAAGCCGCATGGTTATCTAAGACACATTACAACACAATCTGCGGACCCTATGTCAGTAGCTATCCTGTCTTTTAAATTTCACATAATCGCTGTGAATTATTTTCCCGTTAAAAATACATTAACCTGAAGTTCAGACCCATTTTAAAGATATTTTTCTTACTTACAGAAAAGGCCGATACTAAACCGTGCCTGCTGATACAAAGGCAATTGTCCCGTAACAAGATATGACGGTATAGTGAAGGTATAGCTCCACGTAATTCTGAACTGGCAATACATATAAGTGTCCAGCTTTACACCCCGGCCCGCTTTATCTCCATGGAAAGGGCAAATGTACGTACTGGAAACTGGTTAGGCTCCAGATCCTGTCTGGAAGCTTTGTAGAAGAGAAAAAAATATTTTGCTCCTACCAGGAATCGAACGATAACTCATTCGTCCAGGCCGTAGCCTGGTCACTATACCGAATGGGCTATACCCCGCACATCTGTTTTGATATAGCATGTAAAATTCTTTCGTAAGTAACACGTTTACCTGTTACTATCAGTTCAGCAACAAATGCACAAACATAAACTACTTTTGTAGTTTTATTAATATCGTTGTATTCCCCTACTACACTTCTACACTACTACACTTCACATTGCATGTTAAAAGGGCCCGAAGAGCACACTTGTCTCAATAATAAGTTTTTAAAAGATTTGAATTTTTTTTAAATCATGTAAAACTTGTATTGTTGTTATTACGTGTTGTTTCGCGTGCTGTTCGTGGGGTGGTATAAGCTGATTCAGCGTACACCACCCCAATACCAGGATTCTGTGCACCGAGCGAACAAGGCCGCTAATTTAAATCTTTAAATTTAACTTATATGATAAATTTAAGATGTACACCAAAAAAAAATAACAAAATTATAAGGGCAAATTACCCTTAAAATCATGATTTTACCCAAACCCACGTTTTCAGCTCTTCATGAGCCATCATCAGGGGTTTTTTTCTTATAAAAGGTGCTTTACAAATGCTGCATCTGTTGATGACACTTTTTAAAATTATGCCTATTTTAGACCCTAAAAAACTTGTTCATAATTTTAAAAAACACGAGTCATAAAACACACTTAAAATGATGGTTTGTTAAAAATAATAGCTTTTTTAAAAAAAACACGTTCACTGCGTCAATTTAAAAAAAAAATTGTTCGAAATTATATAATAGATAATAAAAAATAATATATAAATATAAAAATAACGCATGAACATTTTTTTTTAACAAGCTATTTTTTTAAACAAACCAATCATTTTAACTGTGTTTTTATGACTCGTGTTTTTTTAACTTATGAACAAGTTTTTTATGCTCAAAAAATAGTGCATAATTTTAAAAAGGTCATCAACAATGCAGCATTGTAAAGCACCTTTTATAAGAAAAAAACCCCTGATGATGGCTCATGAAGAGCTGAAACGCGTAGGGTAAAATCGATATAAGGAGCTAATTTGCAACCTTATAATTTGTGCTTTTTGTTGGTGTTTTTATCTTAAATAATAAAAATGCACGGTGATTAAGCCCAAAGATTATATGAAAAAATTATAAAGTTTTACATTTTTTACATAATTTACAAAATCAAATGTTTTAAAACAAAATTATTAAAGACAAAGTGGTGCCTTGGGGCCCCTTTTAAACATGCAAGTGAATGTAGTAGCCTAAATTAGCCCCTGAAGATGGCTACAGACCGAAACACGGTTAAGGGGAAAAACATCGATATTAATAAAACTATAAACTTTATTTTTTGCAATTGTTGGGTAAAACGAAAAGTGAGTGAAAAATGCACGGTGAAAGTAATAAAAAAAAATACGTTTACCTGTTGTTTGGGAACTCCGCGCCCTTCCACTTGTGAGGTGTTTCAACAAAACCTGTCCGACCGACTGATTGTCCAACTATCAGTTTACCCACAAATTTCTGCGTAGCTTCTGATAAGATTGGGCCATCTTGTTAAATACCTTCCAACTCGTTCCTTTGTCTTTGTACAAAGAAACAACCACTGCCTTACACGGACCCTTTGAACGACCTTCATCTCCTTAACAGTAACATGTCCACTCTTCCATATTGTTTGCTTTTTGCCTCCACCTCCTACATTTTCAGCCTCTGTAAAATCATTCCTCCATCTTCCCCTTATTCCCTTACCTTTCAACCCAAATTCTTGATTGCTGCAGTAGCTATATTTTATTCCCCAATTTAAGTTTCAAAATAACCCTTTTAAAGATAAACAATAAATCTAAACTGTACTGAAATAATATTTCGAACCGCGCAGTAAACTCTCTCCATGTTCATTCATTCTGCAGTCGTCTTACTACAAGGTCCGTAGCCTCTCCAAAAAGCGAGTTCTCCACAGGGGGGCGATCTAAATGCTTTCGCTTTCCCAAATTTCCAGTATCTTCTCTTTTTCCTTAAGGTCATATAGTAGCTGCTTACGTCCCCCTTTTTCTCCCTCGTCTTCTCGTCATTTCTATCCTTCCTTCTAACTTTCCTTTCAATCACGTGTTTCAGAAGGCAGTTTCCCCAACGCAAGATGTGACCAATCCAGTTATCTTTCTTCTTTTTATTGTAGTACGATATTCCTCTCCTCCTTGACTCTGTGTAATACTTCTTCATTTCTCACACGATCGGGCTATCCATATAGGTTATAAAAACCAGTTAATGTTGTATGGGAAATAATCGCGTTTCTTGTTCTGAGAAACGTAAATATCACACAAAGCGTGAGATCATAAATTTGGATCTTTTAATGTTAAAATCCGGTAACACTTAACAAAACACTGAGCATGAAAGAGGTAGTTTCCGTCCTACATAAACCAGGACATTCCAAATAATGTAATTAATTACCTTTTCCCTTAATTCTACCCCCCAATTTACCACCCAATGGGGAGTTTTTCTTAACATGAACAGTGATACCTCGGCTAACGGGTGACCTGCAAACGAATATTCGGGTAACGAAGATTTTTTTTCGCTGTTTTTTCGGGCTCGGGTAACGAATGTTTAGTTGGATGCCGCGCTAACATAAAGCGACAAACATGAACGGTCGGGCCATTCCAGACTTAATCTTTTCCGTTGTATGTGTGTGACAAAGAGATGACTGCCACATCACATAGGGGAAGACCCACCAACCCGACGGGTTTTTTTACGTTCGAGATTTCTATAGAAACCTACGGAAACACGTTTCGGCTAACGAAGATTTCGGCTAACGAATGTATCCGGAACGAATTAAACTTTTGTTAGCCGAGGGATCACGTAATTATATTAGCCTCACGACCAACCCCCAGACTGGAACACCACACATACAGCTCGTCTGGTCCCAGTCCTTCAACATGTCTATTATGGATGATGATGCTACGATCTTAAAAAGACCCGGCAGCACAGCTCTGCACTGACCTTGCAATGTCTGTGTTGTCTGCCATGACATGTGCGCGGAACCACATTATCCCCACCCACCGCCCCCTTTATCACCCCTTTCCCATGCGCTATAACCAAAATACACGTAAACAAAAATGTACTGGAAGTGTCATTAAAAAAAACAACGCACACTTACAGTGTTCCCAACGCTGTTATGCGGAACTTTCGCCATTTCTTATTCTGTATCCAAACAAATTAGCCTTGGACCGCTTGAACCTAAAAGATGGGACAGATTAAAGGGGTGCCAAAAACGTCAGTAAATACCAACCTACGTTGCGTAACATAACCAAAAAAATGAAATTTGAAATTAACCCCAAGGTACCCACCCACCCCCCAACCTTAAAGTGCAATGTTTATATTCGAAAGTACATTTATTTGTCCCAAATGAATGTATAGCGAGTAATTTAGAAAATGAGCCCCCGAAGATTAACCATAAATTTTTGTTCGAAACATGTCGGGCATATTTTTAATAAAAATTGTGTTGAAATAACAAAAAAACAGTGTTACATTTGTCGAGTGAGTTTTCATTTTAATCAAAAAGAATGTACGGAACAACAACGTAAAAATTGAAGTGAAAGGTAGTTTCTTATAAATTAACACGTTTGACACCGTCCCCACTTCGCATATTAAATTAAGTTTATAAACCAAACATGCACACTAAAACCCACTTTTTAAGATTTTAAATTATAAAATTGTTAAAATTATACCCCACAACGTTTTTCGATCCTAGGATCATCGTCGGGGGGTTTTATTGCAAAAGCTACAGTCACTTCAAACACTGATTTAAAATATTCTAACGCACTTTGAAACATAAGTAAAATCTTGTAAAAAAAATTTTCTAAAAATTTGTAAAATTAAAAAGCACTGTAATGGTAATTGTTGGAACGCTGGCGTGTGGTATTAAAAGCTATGAAATTTTTTGCGTGGAGCGGAGTGTACTACGGTTTGCGTAAAGAGAACAACGGGAGTTTGACGATGATCCAAGGACGAAACACGTGTGGGGGACAATTTTAAACAATTTATAATAAAGCTACTTAAAAAGGGTTTTTTAGTGTGCTCGGTTGGGGTTTAAAAAACTTAATTTAGTAGCTTTCTTAGTTTACAAAGATATCTCTTGTTTACGTATCTTACGAAATATTTTTCAACACACTAAAATCAGTTTTAAAATCCCACAATTATTGGATGAGATACGGGAGCGAATAACTACGAAAGAAACACGTGATTAATATATCGTACCTCTGCAGCACTGGGGCTAAACAAAACGTACGGTAATTATTACCCCACGGTTTTTTTAAAATTTGCAGAACCGTCCTTACACGCTCGAATACTGGAAAAAAAAACTCAGTTATTTAATTTTGATATACATTTATTATATTTTAAAATTCTAATATACAACCTTCTTTGTATCTAGTTTTCAGATTAAAACCTCCCATTTTTGTACAGAAAGATCTCAACTACCTGAAAAAGTATCTTTGTACATGAGATTCAACTACCTGAAAAAGTATCTTTGTAAGTTAGAGACCAACTACCTGAAAAAGTATCCTTTTAAAAGTAGAGATCCAACTACCGAAAAAGTATCATTTTAAGGTTGTACTTAAACTAACTTCATTCGTACCCTTGATTTCAGACTTCCGCCGCGATGTTCATGAAAAGCCCGTGGTCTTTTGGGTTATTAAAAAACGGCGTCGTGTGGTTTTTTTTTTTTTTTGTGGTGAGGGGGCCCCCGCAGCGATGCTACGGAAAGCACCGCAGCCTCAAGGCTTTTTTGTTGCGCCCTGTGATGAAGATGAAAGAAACAGTTTTTTACCAATTTTACAAGTAAGGAGCACCCCGTGGAATAAAATCACAGGGGGAAAAACCCACAACTCGGAGAAAAAACCTGTCCCAAGGCCCCCTTTGTCCCCCCACAAATCCACTTGGACTTGACCTGGGATCGAACCCGGCCTCCGTGGTTTAGAGGCCGGCGACTAAAAACCCCCTGGCCATGGCACGGCCCCGTCGTGGAATTATTTACCGATGTTTCGGGACAACGTACGTCCCATCCTCACGGGGCAAGATTCCGAGTAGGAAAGAAACCTAAGACCATAGAAACTGGGAAAACACACGGGGTAAACGAAGTAACGAAACATGTGATGTGGTGACAGCCAATAGGATGAGAGAGGGGGGGGGTACAAACAAAGTAGTTGCTGGGGAGACAGAAAAGCAAACAGTCAAGAGAGTTGGAAAACTAAAGGGAAGAAAAAACTTGGGGGGAGGAAAAATAAGGAAAAAAGAAAATTTTAAAAAAAAGCACAAAAATCCCAGAAAAAGTTAAGGGGGGGCCTACGTTGTCCCGAAACTCGGTAAATAATTTTTCCACACACCCCCCTTTAAAAAACCCGAAGCCACAGATTTTTTTTCATTGTGAAAATTTCCTGATGATGGCTGTTCCAAGGGCCGAAAATGTGCACGCAAAAAAAATTTTGACTAAACGCCCTCCCTTTTGCAAACATATAGGGGTTCCTTCCAAACAAAACCTATCCAGGGGGGACCAGCCGAAGACTTCAGGGGGAAATTAAGGAAGAGTCATTTTCTTCGAAACAAAAAAAAAGTAAGGGGTAACACTGCTTACCGCCTGAGAAAAAACCCCGCTTTCGATAGCAATACAAAGAAAAACTGCTTAAAACGGGGAATCCCATCCCAACAGATCGCCCCCATGGTCTTTTTCCCCCGTGTTCTTTCAAGAACTTCGACAGGGTTTTTTTTAAGCAAATGTGTGGGTCTTTTTTGGGCCCCCCCCCCAAAAAATTTTACACCCTGAGCTTTCTGGGACTGTAATTACGGGAAATCAAACTTTAAAATAATTTTTCCAAAAGGGGAATTCAAATTTTAATCTAAAAATCCCCCCGCTAGTACAAAAAAAAAAACTTTAAAATTTCCCTTACAGAAAATACCAGAACTCATTTGAGTTCCACTCGTACTGATTACCCATTTCATAAAAAAAAGAAGCCTCGGACAATATTTACAAAAAATCCTTTAATATGCAAAAATAAAGCAGTTAAAATCGAACCTCGTAAAAAAAATTTCACAAAACAAACCCATTAATGATCAAAAATAAAGCGGGTATTTTTAAACCCCCGTACAAAAAATTTACAAACTAATTCATTAAGATGCTAAAAAAAAGCAGTGTATATTTTGAAGCTCGAAAAAAATTTAAAAACCTAATCCATTAATAAAGTTTTCAATAAAAAAGTGTAAATCTGAAGCCCCCCACAATATTTCACAAAACATAACCTTTTAAAAGGGGCTACAATAAACATGAAAACTGAAGCCCGTAAATTTTTTACAAACAAATTTTTTTTAAATTTTAAGCAAAAAAAAAAGCAGTGTAAAATAAAGGGGCCCGTAAAATTCACAAACAAATTTTTATTAAGAGTACAAAAAAGCAGTGTATTCTGAAGCCTAAAAAAAATTTTTTCCAATACAAAAATTTTATTAATGATGCTACAAAAAGCGGGTTTTTATATCGAACCTCGTACAATTTTCCAAACACTTTTATTAATATGCTACAATAAACATGTAAAAACTAACCCTTTTGTACAAAATTTCAAAATACATAATTTAAAAATGTTTCTAAAATAAAGCAGTGTATTTAAAATAAAAATTACTTTTAACGTTTAAAGTAAATGGCATTCAACAGACAATACACTTCCGCATGTGAAAAAGGGTTTTTTTTTAACTGAACGAACTGCCAACCCTACCCAGTCTAGGCAGCTTTTTTTTACAAGCACGTTGACAGCTCCAATTAAAAAAAGCCGTACCTGAAATCCGCTCTTTTTGTGAGGTCAAAACCCGGCGTAGATTGATTGCCAAATTTTTTAGACAACCAAAACCCCTCCCGAAAAATCGGTAACTACCAACACGCATTCTTTTTGGACGCTTTACCCTTTTAAAAGGGATCACAAGGTTTCCCGAAAGACGGAAACTACCTTTCCGCTGCGTAACATCTCATAAAACGAAGATATCTTTCCGGGGGGGGCAGAAACCTGAAAAAAACCCGGGAGTTTTTTATTTTATGGTAAAAGAAGATTCTGCTAACCATTTTAAAAAAAAACAAAAACAAAAAAACCAAAACCTCCACTAAATATAACCTTGTATCACATAAAATAAAAATTTTCCGCCATGCGTTTTGAGAAAAAAACTAAGAGGCCCCGGGGGATGACGATAAAATTTACCGGAAGAGAGAGAAGAAGAATTACACCCAAAGGCCCCCCTGCATAACCCCGAAAAAATTAGTAAGTGATTTGGGCCTCGGGGCCGCTTGAAAAGGGAAAGGGAAAAAACGGCCCCCTCTTAAAAATTCATTGCGTTTGAGTACCCAAAACTTAACAAATTCCTTGCGGTCCGGGGTCCGACAAGAAAAAAGGGGGGTTATTTCCGACAAAACATTTTTCCGACCCACACACAAACTTTTTACCGACTGCCCCCCAGAAACATTCCGGCGAAAGTTCGTAGCCGAAAAAAGTGGCTTTGGGTTAAAATTTAAGGCGTGGGGGGGGGAAATTTTTACCGCGTTTCGGGACAACGAAAAAGGTCCCATCCCCCCGGGTCAAGAGTCCTTTCCTACCAGTAAAATCTTGCCCCCCGGGGAAGGGACGTTTTCTTTTTTCCCGAAAGCGGAAATAAATCCATACGAGCCGTGTAAAAACCCAAAAACCACGATTTCTTTTAAAAAAAGCGGCGGAACCCGGAATCAAGGTTCGTAGCCTTCGGACCCATAGGGAAACCCCCAACCGCACATCTTGTGAGCCCCCACCAAAAAAAAAAAAATTTTTGTGAAAACCCAAACCTTTTTAAAAGAAACAAACGAACAATTTACACAAAACCCATATTTTCAGACGAAACTTTTGTAAAGGTTGAAAATATTTTCGCAAGATGCGAGACTCTTAGAAACGGGGCGCCCCGGTTTTTGGGGTGGGGGCCAAAAAAATTAAGGGGTTCCGACCCCCCGTCCCCGCCACCCCCGGAGAGAAAAAAAAAAAATTTTCCCCTTTTTTTTCCGAACCCGCATGGGGAAAAGCCCCCTTGACCCTCCAACCTCTCGTTTCATCATTCCCTTAGGGTGCCGTTTTGGGGTCGTTAAAGCGACCCCCTTGAAAAAGAGAGGGGTGGGGGAAACACAAAAAAATTTCAAGAATAAGAGAGGGGGTTTTGGGACAAGGGGGGTTTAGGCAAAGAAAATTTTGGTAAAGAAGCGCAAGGGCGGCTCGCAAAAAAACGAGGCGTCTTTTAAAAGGAATTTTCCCCGGGGTCCTTACAGTAACCTGCCTGTGTACCAGTAATAGAAGTAATGGAGAGTTAATTATCAAGCAAAAAGTGAATTTTATTTCTCAATTCGAGCCGTCTCGCACGGTAGGGGCAAACAAAACCCCCAAACGAAAAGGTGACAGGGTTTTCATACAAAGGGGTTAAAGCAGGGGAAAAACAGAATCGCTTCCCGTTGGTATAGCCCACTTTGAAAAACCCCTTCCACAACAATTTTCCCCTCAGAAAACACAAAAAAATTTTAAATTTTCTGCCACAAACCTGATGCACAGAATACACTTAAAAACCAAAAGATATAAAAAAGGGATGGGGGAAATTGGCGCCCCCCCAACGGGAATGACCCCCCGTTTTTTCTGCCCAATTAATTTTTTATCCAAAAAATTGGGTTTACAAAAAAAAACAGTACTCAAAAAGCGCCCCCTTTACGCCCCAATTTCTGCCTAATTTTCAACAATTTCTGATATTTTGTAGAAATTTCAACACGGGGAAAAGGAAAACCATCCAGTAGCCTTCAACGCAATATTTTTTCAGCAAATCAAAAACGGAACTAAAAGCAGTTCCCTTTAAAAGTTTTTTACAAAGATCAACCGGGTGCTAATCTGTGTGATTCTGAAACCCCTTTTCTTTTTCCCCTATCACGAGACACGGGGAAAATTTTTACTTTTTTTTCAGCGTCTTTTTGTGCCAACTACTGGAAAAAAGCAATTTTAAACTGTTTTCAGAAAAGGAACAATGTATTAACGCTCGTCCCATAAAAATGATAATTTTTGGGGTTTGGGGGGAAATGTCCTTTCCCCTATTAATAAACCAATTCAATTTCGTACCGTCCCCCCACGGCCCTTTTTTTCATTTTGCTGACCCGTAAAGATGATTTAACCTGGACTCCCCCCCCCGCGCACCCCCCGCAAGGCGGGGCCTTGGGCACTGCCTTTTTATTGGAAAAAATCCGCTTTAAAGGTTCCTTTTTTTTCCCCCCCACATTAAACTTTGTCGCATCCCCCCCTTTTTGGTTTACCCAAAAGGAAAATTCACTTTTTTTCCACTTCTTTTCCTGGCTAATTTCGAATTTTGAAGGCTGCCTAAAGTTGGGGGATTCGTCTTGCAGGTTTTTGGGGCGCATTTGCTACACAATTATGTTTTTTTTCCCACAGAAACCAATTTTCGGTGGGGGCCAGTACCTAGACAACGGGCACGGAGTTTCATGATTTCTTTGAAAATATCTTCTTCCTTTTCCATAAAATTTTACACCTGAACAAAGGGGCCGAAAGTAAAGAAAAATTCAATAACATACTCTGTACGTACACTTATTGCTGCTCTCTATGTACATCAATGCCGACCCGGAACCTGCGGTCGGCCGGGGGCCCTGGCTCAGGCCCTTTTAGCCGGGCCTTCCACCCCGGAGGGGGCCCCGGGTTTTGAAAATTGCAGGGCTGAAAGTTTGGCCCCTTGGGGGACACACAGCGCCACTGAGCGATAGCCCAAAAAAAGGGGTTGTCAGGTGTTACGGTGCCGAAACGGCGTACGAAAAACGTATTAGGGGGGGGAAAAATTTTTTTAAAGTCGAAAGTTCCCCGGTTTTTTCGAAAGTCGAACGTCCCCAATTCCGATTGTCGCATATTATAAACCTTTTTGATTTTTTAAACTCACAAGCAAAAACGTAATTTTTAAAAAAATTTCAGGGTAAAAAACCAACTAACACAAAAAAAAAAACCAAACTTGGCGAAACATGTCCCTGTAATTTGACCCTATAAAGTAATAAAAATGTTGTTTTACGGGAATTTAACACGCTTAACATATACAAAAAAAAAACCCCAAACCTCTTAAAAACACGTATCCTTATTGTTTTTTTACAGGGAATTTTGTTGTGATGTGGTCATCCTGCTGCGTTTTTCACCGCGTGCTTTTTTTATCCGACGTTTCGGTGGAACGCACGCCTCCAATTTAGGTGAATAAAAACCCCAATACGGTAACACAACAAATATCCCCAGTCCCCTTTTAACCCCCTCAAGGTGGTGAGCCACGTTGTGACAGGTTAAATAAAGGTGCTTTTCTTCCTTACACATGGTGCGAGGGGGTAATTTTTAAAGGGGAGCTTTATACCAAATTTTTAAAACCATCGTCAGTTAATGTAAATAAAACATACCGTTGGTGAAACATAAAAAAAAATTTTATTTTGTAAAAAAACATTGTGTATTTTTTTTAAACCTATTTTTTTCTCCTTTTATTCTCCCTCGCACTGCTTCGCTTCCCACCCCTTCGGATAATCCTTTTTAAAACTCCAAAGAAGAAAACTCCCCTTTTTTTAAAAACCCCACAAAATAATATAGAAAGGCCAATTTTGGTTTGCCAACGTCTTCGTTTTAAAAGGAAAACAGGGGAAAAGTGAGGGGAAAAACAAGAAGAAGACGAAGCACTACGGGGGGCCTTAAGGAACGAGAGGTTTTCGGAAATTGATTGAGGGGACGGGATTCACTGGTGGAAATCCCCTTTGGGGAAAACTCCCGGGCCTTGTTAAACAGACAATGGAAAAAAAAAAAAGTTTTCGTAACTACAAATGTAAATTTTTTTTTTGGGCGGGAAAGGGGAGTAGCGTGGGGAGATTGGAAAACCCCAAAAAGGAAATATTTTGAAAAGAGAACGTTTTTTTACCCAAAAAATTTGGAAAAAAAAACCGGATCCGGAAAACCCCTTCCCCGAGGAAGTAAAACGACTAAAGGAAAGGGAGGAGAGTTTACAATAAGCAAAAAATTTGGGGCTTACCAAAAAAACTGAAACTTTTTAACCAAAATTTTTCTGATACAAAAAAAAAGGGGTCAGGGGACACCCCAAAAATTGGGGCCCTTAAAAAAACGAAGGAAAAAGCTGGGCAAGTTTTTAATAGTTAAAAACGTAAAGGTAATAGAGAAAATTTTCCCTCACAAGGGAGTAAGGAAAAACCCCCCCATCACCAACCAATAGAAAAGGCCAACCCCTAAACTCAAAATTGCGTCTGTATTCAGTTAAAAGAAATACCCCCAAACCCCCTCAACAGATTCGGGGAAAACCTTCACCTATTTTCAAAATTTAAGGAAAAAAAAATATCCCAATCGGGGAAATAAACCGTCGGCCAAGGGCATTCCTGGGAAATTTTAAAAATTAGGGGGGGAACCCTGATTCCATACCCCGCGAGTTTTCGGGATATAACGTTTAAAACAATTTTTTTTCCCAAAGGGGCGGGGAAAAAACTATAGTGGTTCCAAATTTTAAAGGAGGAAATAAAACGGTAGGGGGAAAACTTTTAGACCGGCTTTTTTAACCCTTTTGTTTGCAAAAAAAAGGACCTTATCAGGGTACAAAAAGGAAGTCCCCGGGGAAAAAAAATGATGGTTAAATGAGGGCGCATGGATTTTTTCCAGGGTACTCATCGAAAGTCAAGTAAACACAGTTTGTCAAATAAACTGATTACTGGACAGGGGGCAGGGCTGACGGAATTTTTAAAAATTTTTTAAGGTTTTGATTTAGGCCCCCCAGAAAGGCTCTTACAAAAATTGGGAAACCAAAATTTTGGCTTGAGGGAGGGTTTTTGGAAAAAAGGGGGAATTTTTGTTAGGCTTTGCAAAAAGTTTTTAGTAAAAAGGGCAACAACTTGAAAACAGAAACCCCGGGGTGCCGCAAAAGGGGCGTATTTGGGGCCCTTCTGCCCCTTTTTTTTAAAAATATTTGGAAAAACTTTTGTCCCCAAAAAGGCTTTTTTCGCTGATGATTTAAATACACAGGAGGAAAACGTATGTACATTTAAAATTTGCAGACCGACAAATAATTAGGGGGAAAGGGGGGTTAAAATCAAATAGGAAAAAATCCAGGTAAAGAGAAAACATAACTTCAAAAACTAGGGGGAAAGGTAGACTGAGGTATTGTATTGGGGATCAACTAAATTTTCCGAGGGAAAAAAACTTTAAGATTTGGAATAATTATACCCGCGACCTAAGCTGGGGAATCAATAAATTATACACTAAAAAATAGGGAAAGGTCTTCATTTCGTAATGCGAAAAATCAAAAGGGCCCAAAAAATAATACGAAATTTTTTTCTTATAAAAGGGAAATTTAACCGATACTTAGTATGGACGGTGGTTTTGGGCCCTTAAGGAAAAACAGTAAAACGCTTTTTAAACCGGCAAAAAGAGCGGCAAAATTTGCAAATAATACAAAAATCGGGTTGGGAAAAAAACACAGCGTAAGCGATAAACCCCCAAACCCCCTTTTAAAGCATACACCGGGGGACGGGGGTTTGGGAAAACAACAGGGGTAGACTGCTAAAACAAGCTACCTGGGTGGGCGATTTTTTTGTCGGAAAATTGGATTGGAAACAAAGAACAATGTAGGTAAAATTCCTTTGTAAAAAGGGGCCCAAAAAAGCTGGGAAAAACCCAAAAAACCTCCAAGCGGGGCTAGCTTTCCCCTGTAAATTAAGCCCCCTTTTTGAAAAAAAGGCCAAAAAGTCTTCAACTAAGGTTTTTAAGTGGGGAAAATAAAAATAAGGGATTAGTGAAGGGGTGTGAAGATGTGAAAAAAAATGCTTTGTTTGAAAAAGGAAGGAATTAATTTTGGGGGAAAAAATATGATTTGGTCTGAATTTTACGGGAATCTAACCACGAAAATTAATTTTGTGGGTGTTTTTTGTAAGGGCGGGTTTTTTTTTTGTATTTGGGGGGGTTTTTTTTAAAGGGTTTGGGAAATTTTTTTAAAAAAAGGGGGTTTGGGAGAACCCCCAATTTGGGGAAAGGGGGTCAAGGAAATTAACAGATGAACAACAGAAAAGTTTTTTTAAGGAAAAATGGCCCAAAAAAAAAATTTTTTTAAAATTTCAAGGGCTTAAAAAGGGGGCCAAACTACAAAATGAGCGACCATCCACAATAAGCATTAACGTTATAAAACAAAGATGTGCGAGGTCTTGAAGAAGGTTTAGAGGAAAATTTGAAGAGCATTTGGGAGAAAAACATTTTTGGTTTAGAAGGGGAAAAGGAATAGGGGCTATGGGATGTGAAATAATATCAGAAAAACCCTTTGGGTTAGAGAGGAATTGTGTGCTTGCTTCAAAGGGGGAGAAGGAAATTTAACCTTTCAACTGGCCAAAAATTTAAAAGCAAACCTAAAAAAAATGGGATAAAGGTGAAAGAAAAATTGAAAAAAAATTTGACATGGAACAGAGTGTCAAAAACACGGGGCCCCGGGGGGCCCCAGAAGTGTGAAGATGGAAAGGATTAAAAAGGGGTTCTGTTGTCACCGATTCTTTCAACTTAACAGCGATACCTTACCAAGGAACTCTTGAAGGGTTTGGAGCCCTTAAAAAATGAAGGAAAAGGGGAATTCGCACTGTGAAAAAAGCAGATGACCTTTTGACGACAAGGAAAAAGGGGGTTTCTACAGGGCATTTTTTATAGACTAATTAAAATTTGGGAAACGCTATGGAAGGAAAAAAAAGGGGGAAAAACAAAGAAGAAAATCCCAAGGCAACCATCCCCAATAAAATTTAAAAATAGATCAAAAACAATTGGAGAATTGGAAATTTCAATTTTTTGGGGGAGATGATAAAAGTGATGAAAGGTTAAACGTGAAAAAAAAACCCCGAATTTCATGGCAAAATCAGAAATTAACAAGAAAAAAAACTTTTGCCACCCCAAAGGGAAAATTAAAAAATTTTTGGAAAAACTAGTAAAGTCTCATTTGGAGCTCCCCTTTTTATGGTGCGAAACGGGCCCTTTTGGGAAAAAATCAGAAAAACTGGGAAGTTTTGGAATTGGGCTGGAGAAAAAAGGGATCTTTGGCCGTCGTGTGAGAAAAAAAAGTATTACCCCCGAGTCAAGGGGAGAGGAATATCCCAAAAAACAAAAAAAGATGAAAGGTAACTGGGGTTTGGGCACATCTTGCGTAAAATCCCTTTTGAAACACGTGATTAAGGAAAAATTAAAAAAGGGAAAGGGTAGAAATCGGCGACGAGGGAGAAAAAAGTAAGCGCTACGGTGACCTTAAAAAAAAGAAAAGATACTGGAAATTAAAGAGGAAGCCAAAAAGATCGCACTCTTTGGGGGAACTGCTTTTGGGAAAAAGGGAACAGACCGTCGTAAGAAACAAAAGAAAAAAAATGGTTTTTTGTAAGGTGTGAAGCTTTTTTTAAAGGGTGGATGTTTTGTAATGTGGTACGGGTTCTAAAAAGTTACTGTATGTAATTTTTTTTTTTTTGAAGGGGGATGGGGGTTTTTGTAAGGTTTGGATGAAATTTTTTTGGTTTTTGGGTGTTTTTTTTAAAGGGTGTTTTTAATTGTAAGGAAAGGGTTTTTTTTAAGGAGTGGAAGCTTTTGTAATTTTTGGGGGTGTTTTTGGTAAATTTTGGGGCGGTTTTCTAATGGGAAAAATTGTAAAACTGTAAAAATTTTTGTTTTTGAATTTTGTAAAGTTTTTTTAATTTTAAGGTTTTAAAATTTTTTTATTAAAAAATTTCCAAATTTTTTAAAAGGGGGGTACTAGTGTAAGGCCCCAACGGGCCCCCGGTAAAAAAAATTTTTAATTTTGTGGAAAAAGTGAAAGGGGAAAAATGCCCCCCAGGGTAAAAAAATTTTTTTTTGTTTGAAAATATGAAAAGGGGTTACTGCCCCCCCGGGGGAAAAACCCTTTTTATTGTGAGTACAAATTAAAAAGGGAAAAATCCCAAAACCCGGGGGAAAACATTTTAAAAAATGTGAAAAAGTGAAAAGGAAAAAAATGCCAAAACCCCCGGGGGAAAAATTGTTTTTGGGGTACTAGGGGGAAGGATTTTTCTGCCCACCGGGTAAAACAATTTTTTTTGTGTTACTAAAAAAAAGGGCAAAAGCCCCCGGGGGAAAAAAAAAATTTTTTTAGTGTGCCCAATTTTTCGGACTACGCCCCCCCGGGGGAAAAACCCTTTTTATTGTGTGTAAAAATGAAAGGACAACCCAAACCCGGGGGAAAACATTTGTTTGTGTGAAAAAGTGAAAAGGGGCTACGCCACCGGGTGAAAACATTTGTTTTGGGGTGTCCCGTGAAAGGAATACAGCCACCGGGGAAAAACTTTTTTTAAAATTGTGTGTACTAGTGTAAGGACTACGCCCCCGGGGGGAAAAAAAAATTTTTAAAGTGTGTCCCGTGAAAAGGGCTACTGCCCCCCGGGTGAAAAAATTTGTTTTGTTTTAAAATAGTGTAAGGACTACTCCCAAAACCGGGTAAAAAATTTGAAATTTTTGGTTAAAAATTTAAAGGAAAATACGCCCCCGGGGGGAAAAACCCCCCAAATTTCAGTAAATAATAATAAAAAAAAAAAAAAAAAAATTTTTGAAAAATTTTAAAACCAAACCCGTTTCCAAAAAACCCCTTATGCCCTTTTCCCCCCCGAAAAAGGAACAAATCGAGAAAAAATAACCAAATTTTTTAAAAAAAAATGGAAAAAAACCCCCAAATTTTCTTTTAAAAAACAAAAAATTTTTAAATTTAACCCAAAAAACATAGGCGAAAATTTTCAGCGAATCTGATCTAAAAACCCTCAGCGAGGAGAACGTCGTTTTGAAAAAAAAAATTTTTGGTTTTTAAAAACCCCCTCCTCCCCAAAAACCCCCTTTCCCGGGCCAGCTGTCGGGCCCAACCAGCCCCCAAAAAAAAAGGGTTTTGCAACGCATTTCAAAAAGACTTTTAAAAAGGGGGGGGGGGAAAATTGGGGGCCCCCCATCGACATCCACGAATTTGGGTGCGTACACACGTAATTTTTCTGCGTAACGTAGGGAAAACCCGGGCTCGTGACCCCGGGGCGTAAAAAAAATTTTTAATACCCCGGGAAAAAAAAAGGGGCCCTGCCCCGGGGGCGTTTTAAAATTTTGGGCCGTCGCATCAAAGCCCCTGATAAAATACAAAATGAGCAATTTTGGACGTGTATCGTATCACGTAAAAACCACCGTCCCCCCAACACATCGAAAAGGGGCTCGGGCTCCCGTAGCAAACTGGGAACCCCATGGGTACCTCCGGAAAAGGGACGGGGAAGCAACGCAAAAGGTCGAAAAAGAAAAACCCCGGGAAAAAATTGGTACGCACCAAAAGCATGAAATTTCCTTTAAAAATCTTAACACCTTTTTGTAATAAAAACAAAAAAAACCCCCGCCTGCCTTTTAAAAATACAGTAAAAACTTGCCCCCCTTTTAAAAGCATACGGTAATCTTTTTGGGGATTACAAGAAAAGCTCCAGTCTTTCAAAACCTCGGGGGATAAAGGGAAAGGGGGAGGGTTAACTTCATGCCCCCCCCCGCCTTACAACCGGTACCCACGGAGGCGGGGGGGTTCCCCCCAAAAACGTCTAGAAAATTTTGGGGAAAACAAACTTGCCCAAAACCGGGGGGTCTGAAACCCCGGAAGGGGCCAGCACGTACCTAGACACTATAAAAACGTCCCTTGTAAAACCTAAAGTAACGAAAAAGGGGCCCAAATATTTACGAACAAGACGCACAAAAGTTTTAAAACAAATCCCTTTGAAAATAATCTAAAAAAACTACCCCCTTTTAAAAACCCCAAACGCAGAAGAAAAAAAAGGCGGGCTAAGAAAAAAACAACTTTTTAAAGACTCCGCGCCCGCCCCAAAAAAAGCCCAATCGTTAAAAGGGGCCCCCGGGCACAATGGGGGGCCCACATCGGCATACGGGGCCCCCCCACCGACGTCCCCGGGCCCCCAAAAAACCGAATTTTTAAAAACCCCCCCGGAAGGCAATGCTTGGGGGGTCAAATTTTTAAACCCACCTTGTCGGGGCCCCCTTTCAAAAACCCCCGGGGGGGAAAAAAAATCGGCCCCAAAAAATTTTTTTCATTTTTTTTTTTTTTTTTCGGCCGAAATTTTTAAAATAAATCAAGAAGGAAATTTTTAAAAATTAAAAATTTTTTTTGGGGGTTTGGAAAGGAGAAGTTTATGGGATATACAAAATAAAAAAGTATCACAACAAAGAAAATTTCCCCGGAAAAAAGGGGGTGAAATAAACAACATTATTGGAAACTCCCCAAAAAAAATAAATACAATACCAAAACCCCCTTTACAAAATTTTTAAAAAAATAAAACAATAAAAAAAAATTTTATTTTTCAAAACATCAGCAGAAGGTACATTAAAATTTTAAAAACCAAAAAAAAATTGTTTTAAATGCATCGCGTATTTCAAAAGCCTCCGGATACCGATTTTAAAAAAACTTGTTTTAAAAAAGGTCCGGTTTAATAACGCTGTTGGGGGAAACATTGTTTGAATGGGTTTTTCCCCCATATCCCCCAAAAAAAAAGACTCACTTTTTTCCCTTTTTTTATCGATTACGATAATTTTTTCAATAAGCAAACGCACTTTACAACATATCAATGTGACTTGGATCTAATTGTAAAAAACCCTCTTGAGGCCCCCCCCCATTTTGCAACTAAGAATTTTCCCCCCACATTCGATTTTTTCGTTCCCCCCGCTCCCGAGGGGGAAAAAATTTTTAAAACCTTTTTCGTGATCATTTAAATTTTGGGGTTTTTAGTAGGGGGGGGTCCATCAAATATTTTTTTATTTTGGGGGAAAAATTTATCACCAAGCCCCAAAAAAGAAAAGGGGGACCCAACATTTGTTCCGGCAGTGGGGGTTTTATAGGGTGGAATTTTTTTGAATTTTTTTTCCAAATGGAAAAAAGACACCGCTTTCCATGAACACACCACTGTCCCCTCCCCTTCCATTTTTCCCCCCAAAAATCCACCGTTAAAATTTTAAAAAATTAAAACGTCGCGATGGCTTAAAAGGGGGATGAGAAAAACTTTTTTTTGTTGTTAAAAAAACATGGGGCCTAAATTTTTGAGGGGAAAAATTTTTTTAAAGGGGGTGTTTTTCCCCCTTTAAAAAATTCCCCAAAAAAAATTTTGGGGAAATTTTTCCCCAAACGCCCCTAGTCACTTGCAATTTTGAAAAAAAATTTTTAACAGAAGGAAAAAAGGAAAAGTTTTTTTGTATGGAATCCCCCTCAAATTTTGGGTTCGCATGTTTCATAAATGATGTTGGCGTTTTGTATTAAAAAACAATCTGAATGAGAATCCCCCAAAGCCCCCAAAAGGGTTTTCCCTTTGGGGAAAAAAAAACCCGAAAAAAAAAATTTTCCTTTATAAATTTTGTTGTATTGTTATCTTTGGGGATAAAATGTTAAAGAGATAGAAAATTGTTTTCAGGGGGAATAAATTACTTTTAAAAAACCCTTTTAAAACCCAAAACTCCAATTCGCTTTTTGGGTTTTTTTTTTTTCCCCGGTGCCAGTTTTTAAAACAAAAAAGGAAAAAACCCGAGCCCCCTTAAAACGTCGAGAATTCGGAAGGGGCAACCCCCCCAAAAGGTTCTGAGCCCAAAAAAACGAGTCAAAATTGAAGTATTTCCCCCAAAAAAATTTTTTTTTAAAAACCCCCCAAAGGGGGCCCAAAAAGGGTTCTAGTAGGAAATGTTCCCTTCCGAAAAAAAATTTCCGAAAAAAAAAACCCGATCTCGAGCCCCCAGAATCAAAAAAAAATCACGGGAAAAAGGGGTTCGCAAAAATTTAAAGAAAACAGGCTATTTATGGAAGTGCTCATTTTTTGATTTTAAGTAAACGTGTAACACCCGGGGAAAAAACGTTCAAACGCCAAAGAAGAGGCCAAAGAAAAAAGCCCCCCTTTTAAAACCCCCAAAATTTGTAAAAAGAAAAAAACCCCCCCTTAAAAGGGGGCAGTGGCCAGAAAAAAAGGGGAAAATTTTTTTAAGACGAAGAAAAAATTTTTTCCCTTTATTTTTCCCCCCACTTTTTTGGGCGAAACCCAAAACCCCCCCCCAAAAAAAATTTAAAAAACCCCTTTTTTAAAATTTTCACGGGGCGGATTTTAAGCCCCAAAAAATGGGTTCATCACTTCCCAAAACCCCTAAAATGTTTCATGGGGCACGTTAAACCTCCTTTCCGTTTCCCCTAAAACCGGGGGGAAATGGAGCGACATAAAAAAAGGGGGAAAAGTCCGAAAAAAAAAACCCCCCCCTTAACCGTTTTTACAACCCAAAAAAAAATCCCCCCCCCTTCGAGGGGCTCACGAATTTTTACTTTTTCACTGAATAAATGTACAGCCCCCAATGTTTAAACACTTAAAAAATTTTATTAATCGGGGGTTTTGGGGTTCCCCTGTGAAAGTGCTCTCCTTTTAAATTACTTGAAATTTTTGGGAAAAAAACTCTTTTTCCCCTTTTTTTTTTAAATTTTTTTTAAATTTTTTTACCTAAAAAATTTAAAATTTTAACAACAAATGAAAAAAAAGGGGAAAAAGGGCGAAAATAGAAGATTAAAAAAAAAACTTCCCTTTTTAAAGGTTCCAAATTTTGCCTCTCTTTTTTGGGGGAAAAAGCTTTTCCCCGGGAAATTCAAAAGGGTTTTAAAAAAACGCCCCCAAAAACGAATCTAGTTTTAAAAAAAAAATTTTTTTCCCTTTTTCTTCTAAAAAAACCGAAAAATTTTTTTCCCCGCTTGTTCAAGCATGAGTGATACTCGCCGAATTTTTTCCCCCAGAACAAAAAATTTCTTTTACAAGGAATCTTTTTTTTTTACAACAAAAAAACCCTTTTTAAAACAAAAAATCCCCCCTTTTCAAACACAAAATTTTGGAACGTCCTTTCCCCGGCCCCACAACTGACAAAGAAACCCTGGGCCCCCTGCCCCCCAAACCTTTTCGGCCGTTTTAAAAAACGGCCGAGGGGCGGCCCCAAAATTTTCCCCGACGCCCGGGTGTCGGAGCCCTCTGACCACAGCCAAAAAATTCATCCGGGGCCCCCCGTTTTGCCTGGTGCACAAGGACTCGGGGAAAGGGGGGAAAAACCCCCCCCTTTGGCGGGTAAATCAAAGGCCCAGTGATCTCTTTGTCATCTGCCGAAAGTAACAAGTGAACCGATACGCCATGCGTTAGGGGAATGGAGGTATACCGCCAGACTTTCTTAGCTTCATCTTCACTCAGTAGCCGTTTTCAGGCCCGTTCGCAAAATTGCGTCTCTAAGGAACAACTCGGCCCCCACTGGACGGATTTTCATGAAATTTGATATTTTTCGAAAATCTGTCGAGAAAATTCAAGTTTCATTAAAATCTGACTAGAATAACGGGCACTTTACATGAAGACCTATGTACATTTATGATCATATCTCGCTCAGTTCTTCTTAGAACGAGAAGTGTTTCACACAAAAGTTGTAGAGAAAATCAAAACACACATTTTATGTTCAATAACGTTTTTTCCGAAAATAGTGCCGTTTATGAGATAATGTGGAAAAATATGGTAGAGCCGGACAGGCAATAGACGACAATACAATACGGCGCATGCGCTTTGCATGCCGGATAACTAAGGCTAAAGACACACACACTCAGAACATGTAATACTTACAGCTTATCCACGACAAGAATGGTAATGCGAACGTGCCTCAATGTTACGTTGTATCTACATTGCCTGTCTTGTTCCCTCACGAATTGCGCCCCCCGGTACGCATTCTGTAGGAGGTTCGGTGGGCCCCACAGCCGACCTAGACCGTCCCGGGCAATAGGGTTTATTTCCCATGCAAGACTCCTCCCCATTCACACCCGTTGCTTCCTCATCTTCTCAGTCTTCAGAACTATATATCTGGTACATAAATCAAATAATAAAACCAACAAATGCAATATTTTGACCACTTTTATTGTAGCCTATGTCCCTTCAACCCTACACGTGTTTCGGAACTTTATAGTTCCATCTTCGGGGGTTACAACTCCTCGGTTATAACAACACTCGTTTATAACGACATCGGTTTATACGACACCTCGTCTATAGCGTCAGATATTCTGTGGTACCAATTAATTCCTCACTGCTAACCATAACATTATACGCCTCAGTTATAACAACACACGTTTATAACGACATCGGTTTATACGACACCTCGTCTATAACGTCAGATATTCTGTGGTACCAATTAATTCCTCACTGCTAACCATAACATTATACGCCTCAGTTATAACAACACACGTTTATAACGACATCGGTTTATACGACACCTCGTATATAACGTCAGATATTCTGTGGTACCAATTAATTCCTCACTGCTAACCATAACATTATACGCCTCAGTTATAACAACACACGTTTATAACGACATCGGTTTATACGACACCTCGTCTATAACGTCAGATATTCTGTGGTACCAATTAATTCCTCACTGCTAACCATAACATTATACGCCTCAGTTATAACAACACACGTTTATAACGACATCGGTTTATACGACACCTCGCCTATAACGTCAGATATTCTGTGGTACCAATTAATTCCTCACTGCTAACCATAACATTATACGCCTCAGTTATAACAACACACGTTTATAACGACATCGGTTTATACGACACCTCGCCTATAACGTCAGATATTCTGTGGTACCAATTAATTCCTCACTGCTAACCATAACATTATACGCCTCAGTTATAACAACACACGTTTATAACGACATCGGTTTATACGACACCTCGTCTATAACGTCAGATATTCTGTGGTACCAATTAATTCCTCACTGTTAACCATAAACATTATACGCCTCAGTTATAACAACACACGTTTATAACGACATCGGTTTATACGACACCTCGTCTATAACGTCAGATATTCTGTGGTACCAATTAATTCCTCACTGTTAACCATAACATTATACGCCTCAGTTATAACAACACACGTTTATAACGACATCGGTTTATACGACACCTCGTCTATAACGTCAGATATTCTGTGGTACCAATTAATTCCTCACTGTTAACCATAACATTATACGCCTCAGTTATAACAACACACGTTTATAACGACATCGGTTTATACGACACCTCGTCTATAACGTCAGATATTCTGTGGTACCAATTAATTCCTCACTGTTAACCATAACATTATACGCCTCAGTTATAACAACACACGTTTATAACGACATCGGTTTATACGACACCTCGTCTATAACGTCAGATATTCTGTGGTACCAATTAATTCCTCACTGTTAACCATAACATTATACGCCTCAGTTATAACAACACACGTTTATAACGACATCGGTTTATACGACACCTCGTCTATAACGTCAGATATTCTGTGGTACCAATTAATTCCTCACTGTTAACCATAACATTATACCCCTAGGTTATAACAACACCCGTTTATAACGACACAAAATATACAGTCACTTTCATGACGTTATAACCCAGTTCGACTGTAGTTCTTAAGGTGACGTACTGTATTTGGGAAATACGAAGGACATGACGCACTTTAGACTATATGTTCAATTAGTTCATCTGTGTTGCACTGTTTGATTCAAGCTCTAATCCAGTTAAATGTGTTGCCCCCCGTTAAATCTATTAAGGCATATTGGGGAGTGGAGGTATATTCCACAAATTCTTAATGTCTGCACTAGATGATAAAGCGGTCAGCTTCACGCACCGACCCTTTATTGCCGAGAAAGTCCACCGTAGGAATTGAATAGGTGGCTGAATGGGTCCCAGAACTAGGGTGGACGTTTCGGAGAAGAGACGAATCTTGCCCATGCCTGGCATTCAATAACGAACCCTAGGTACAGCAGCCCGTAGATTAGACACTACACAAAGCCTGTAGACTAGACACTACACATAATGGTCTTATCTAGACACTACACAAAATGGTCTTATCTAGACACTACACATAATGGTCTTATCTAGACACTACACAAAATGGTCTTATCTAGACACTACACATAATGGTCTTATCTAGACACTACACATAATGGTCTTATCTAGACACTACACAAAATGGTCTTATCTAGACACTACACAAAATGGTCTTATCTAGACACTACACAAAATGGTCTTATCTAGACACTACACATAATGGTCTTATCTAGACACTACACAAAATGGTCTTATCTAGACACTACACAAAATGGTCTTATCCCAGATCTTTTCTTATTCAATTGATCTCTTTAATTCATTCCATAATTGAAATATATTCAATAACTAATGTTTCATTTAAGGCAGTAAGACCCTCTTCCCATCGTTTTAGGCAAGGACGGCTTACGGAAGTGTCTGGCAGAAAATTAGTGTTAAACGCAAGCGTGGAGATTACCTCCACTCCCCCCACTCATCTTTACAACACGGTTCTTTAATTACGCACAGGAACAACTTTACCATCACTTATATATGAGCCATTCATTCTTTGTTTATTGAACGACGCTGTTTCTTGCGTAATTTATCATCGACTGCAGAATGGCATATTTGCAGCTACGGTTAGGTCGAATTAACAAACACACAGGGCGCTATAGCAAGTCGGTTAGCTGACTGCGGACACATGCACACATGCACACATGCACAGGAGACTGCCTAGCGCTCGTATTGCACTCGCTGAATTCTTCGATTCAGAACAAAGAAAATACGGTCGTAACTATTTGGCATCTTGGCTTTGGCTCCCCACCGGAAGGCACGGCGCTTTGGGGGGGGGGGGTAAGAGGACAAAGGAAGTCTTCTGCCATTGTTCGATGGAGGAGGAAATGGCGTGACACTGTTTGAACACCGGGGGACGGGGATGCGGTGATCTTGACCAGTCATACGGTGATCTTGACCACTCACACTCTATCTCAGCGTTTCCCAAAATTGTTTGGTCCTGGAACACTTTTTAACTCAGTAAGTATCTACGGAACACACATGTTTTGTGGGCCCTCATTTATCAGATAAACGTCAGCACAACGAGAGCTGTTAGTAACCAAATGAAAGGTTCTTATAAAAATTCTTATATGAACAGTATCTTAAACTATGACCAAATATGCTAAATTTAAATTTAATGAAAAAATCTATGAATTTTGGAGGTTTTTTACGGAACACCTATTCACATCTCGCGGACCATCGTTTGGGAAACGCTGCTCTAGACGCAGCGATCACCAAACTTTACAAACGCTGCGTTTCTGAAGTTTCACAAGTTCACCACAACGTATATTTAACGAAAAATATGTAACACAACTCCAACATACATTAAACGTTCTATTTAATGAACAGATGACAATTTTTTTTCCCCAATGGCTCGACAGCCCCTGGGGGCCTAGGCCGCCTCATTGTCGAGGCTTCACGATCACACTCAGACACACCACAGTCGGTAGGACTCCTCTGGACGAGTGATCAGCCCGTCGCAGAGACCTCTACCTCACAACACACAACACTCACAAGAGACAGACATCCATGCCGCCGGTGGGATTCAAACCCACAATCCTAGTAAGCGAGCGGCCGCAGACCCACGCCTTAGACAGCGCGGCCACTGGGATCGGTCGATGACACACAGTGTTGGATACTAAGCAACGAACGGTCAAGCAGAATACTAATAGCCATGACATTATTTTAAAATGTTGTGAATAAAATAACTTTTTTTATTTGAAGAGATGAAGTAACGAGTCGTACCTTGGAGTACCGTGAAGATAAAAGGCAGCAACTTCTACCGAAACGTCCGTTATTACCAATTTTCACGGCGTCATACACCAGAATACTTAAATCTTCAACAACACCTCTGTGAGAACCACTAACCTAGCAGCTTTTATGTTGTAAAGTAACTCCTCCACTCCCCCATATTCATTCATGGCGTCTAAAGGGACTCCACTTGTATAAATATCCTGTCACACAACTATACTGATCCTAGACTAAACAGTCCTACATAATTACTGTTTACAACCTCATCAGCAACAGAATTATTTTTTATTATTTTTTATCTTGGACATCTATGTTGTTGATAACCGTTCTAGAATGACTTTGCTTAAAATGACTGGCCAGCCTTCTCAATAACAATACCAGCAAGACTAACAGAGCATCAGCTAATAGCCTTGAATTACTTAGTCAACTTACAAGAACGCACAGATTCACATTGCATCCACTTTGTGACAGAAAGTCGTACGAAAGCTATTTCCGTCTAACCTGTATCCTACTGTTTCACGTAGGACATCGTCTCTTTCGCGAGTAGTTATTACGTGCGACAGCCGCTAGATAGCAGCACCAACAAGAGAGTTATGTTGCTGGCGAAGCCACAGCGGTGTAGCTGTGACGAACGGGAGCATTAATACTTCCTGGCTTCCGTCACTTTTTCTCAAAATTCCATTTTAAAGTTTCTTTTAGTAACCCTGTGTTAATAAGTCAATAAGAAATCCCCCACCCAGTGGTGCAGATATGGCCCCCGGCAGACTCCAATGCGTGGGGGCCCCAAGCGTACAGAATACTAAAATATCTTGTGGATTCTTTCGGACTGGATTCTGGTCTTCTAAAAGAAGGAAGCACTCCGGATCCCGGTTATGAGATCGGAGGGTAACTTCGCTAATAATTGCAGGAGGGCCCCCGATTATCAAGTCGCGGGGGGCACGGTTACCTACGGCACCGCCCCCACCTGTTATGGAATCCTAAGTTTCATTATCGTGTTCTCAAGGAGACACGCCAGTGGTCACTACCTGTGCCAGATGAATCCAGTTGTCACCCTTACGCCCTATTTGAGATTAATTTCAATATTGTCTTCCCACCTACTCCAAATTCTTCGAAGTGGTCAAGTGATCTGTCAGATTTTTCCCGCCAAATTCCTATTTTAATCTCTTTTCTATGCGTGCCACATACCCGGTCCATCTCACACTTCTTCATATGATCATCCTATTAATATATGAAGAGGAAAATATGATAAAGTTCCTCGTTATACAGTTTTTTCAGCTTTCTGTTGCTACCTCCATCTTAGTTCCAGACATTCTCCTCAGCACCTTATATTCCCTCAGTCTGTGTTCTTTACAAAATGGAATATACAAAATTTTACACCCATACAAAACAACAGGCAAAATTATAGTTGCATTTCCTCTTCTCCAAAACGATCAGACCTCTTCTAGAACCCACCCAGTACTGAGCGACTCTTTCCCCAGAAGTGCAGCGGCCGGGGCGTAAAGCTGATCAATCACCTCCACCAAGTGTCGAGGTTACGAATTCCTGGAGCTGTACCGCCACTCCGATACGTGCCTTCTTGGCGTGTACAGAGATAATTTTACCGTTGCCTTTTATGGTAATTTTTACGGGTTTAGATAAACAGGAGGACAATAGATTCCGAACAGAATGGTCGTCATTATTCTCGGAATTTAAACTGCTTGACGTTTCTTGACGCGAACATACTGTGGCCAGACATATGCAGTATTCGTTGTGCAAGAAGTTCACCCAGCCGCCAACAGATGGCTCGTACAGCCACAATCGGAAATGATTGAATGTGAGAATTGACGGGTGGCCTATGGTATGAAGGTTCACGTCGTGTCGTTGGGCGAGCAGTTACCGGCGTTTCGAACGATCGTAGTGCCTCCATTTTCAGGGTTAAGCAGGGTTTATTCAAAGCATCAACATGTAACATCTGCGACTTTTAGGTTCTCTCACCATTCTTACTAAAGATTCTGATATTTTGGGTTGTGGCGCCGTTTCGAGTGGTAAACACCGACGTTTCGAAATATCGTACTGCCTTCATTTTCAGGGTCAAACAGCCCAAGAATGATATTAATATAGGACATCCCCGTTGGTGTATCAAATCACAAAGAAAAGTATGTTTAATTGACTGTCAATCACACACAACAAGCTATTTGTTACAAGTTATCCTGGCGACTAGTTTCGGCTCCGAAAATGAGCCATCATCAGGTCACTAACAAAAGGGAAACTCTGTATATCATAGGATGGAGGTCTCCCCTTTACATAGAAAGACATATTATAAATGCATATAAAACAACAAAAGATTTTTTTAAGGCCTAAGCGAAGTATTAAAACTGTATTACTATATTTTTACTTTGTATTCACCGTGCATCTTAGTATTAATATTCACTCATTCAACCAAAGAATGCACTATTATAAATAAGTTTTCACTATACCCTACATATGTTTCGGCCTTAATTTGGCCATCATCAGGGGTAACTTGCTATGTACACTTCACTTATCACCGTCCATTTGGCACTGTTATTCAACTATTATTTTGTCAGTGTTACTACATTACACTGGGAGTCACAAGTATATATATATAAGGTTTTACAGGTAATTTTCTTGAATTCGTTCGGTGTATATGACGTCCATTAATTTTCAAACTATATCAGCACTGCACTTTTTTAGGGTGTTTGTCGTTATTACCTATTGAGGTCGTCGAGGTTATTAAAACTTGTTATTAAATTATTTAAACTATTAAAACTGTTAAAACCGTTGGTTATGTTTACATTGCAGTCCGTATTCTGTTGTAGTGTTGTCTCGTTGCGTAGGTGCGAATGACGGTCCTTGAGTTTTTACGGTGTATATGACTTGCTTTCTTGTCCGAAGTATATTGTAGTACAGCTGTTGTGGTTGTATGGCGCTGCGTTGTTGATGTCTATTGTAATCGTCGATGTTGTTGAAACTTGTTGTTGGACAGTTTAAGAGGTTAAAATTATAAAATTGTTAAAAACTGCTGGCAACTGGTCACTTATAAAGGAGTGTATTACTATATATATCAAACATTAAAAACACAAAAGTTGTTATAAAAACCGTTTTTTACTGTTTTTATAAGGCATAAACGTGACAACGAATAATAACAATAATAACATTTTATCAGCGGTGAAATTGTAATCTGCATAACAATTATTACAATGCTGCTATCATCGTCATCGTCATCATCATGCCTTTAACCGCCCAAATATTTATTCCGTGCTCACTTGAGACATGTCTGAAGTTACTCGTCACGTAAATATTTATTCCGTGCTCACTTGAGACATGTCTGAAGTTACTCGTCACGTAAATATTTATTCCGTGCTCACTTGAGACATGTCTGAAGTTACTCGTCACGTAAATATTTATTCCGTGCTCACTTGAGACATGTCTGAAGTTACTCGTCACATAAATATTTATTCCGTGCTCACTTGAGACATGTCTGAAGTTACTCGTCACGTAAATATTTATTCCGTGTTCATTTGAGACATGTCTGAAGTTACTCGTCACGTAAATATTTATTCCGTGCTCACTTGAGACATGTCTGATGTTACTCGTCACGTAAATATTTATTCCGTACTCACTTGAGACATGTCTGAAGTTACTCGTCACGTAAAACCGGAAAACTGTAAATGTCCTGGAATCGCTCAGTTGCACAACACCGTAACAGAATTCTAAAGCTTCGCAGACGGTTTCTGTCTCCATCGTCAGGGAAATATCGCTCCAGAAAACATCGCATTTAATCGCCGTTAAAAATTTTAAGTTTGAAGAGTAACAGTATGTTTCATCCCTCTGAGACCTAAATTTGGTCTCAGTTTTATACAGAAATTAAATACCTACCGCACAGTAAACACACGGAATTTCTATTACAAAGTCCTATCCCAGTGGCCGTGCGGTCTAAGGCGTGGGTCTACGGCCGCTCGCTTACTAGGATTGTGGGTTCGAATCCCGCCTAGGGCATGGATGTCTGTCTGTTATGAGTGTTGTGTGTTGTCAGGTAGAGGTCTCTGCGACGAGCTGGTCACTCGTCCAGAGGAGTCCTACCGAGTGTTGTGTGTCTCAGTGTGATCATGAAGCCTCGAAAAATGAGGAGGCTTAGGCCCCCAAGGGGCTGTCGAGCTATTTGAAAAAAAAAATCGGACCCGTTAATGTTGCTGAGAGCATTGCTTATTGTGAAAATTATAAAGAAGACAAACAAACTGCTGCATGGAAAAAATTCAGCGAATTTGATTGTAATAGCAGGTGGGGCACAAAATAACCACTGGGCTTTAAGAATTTAAAGAATGCCTGCGTATAATCACTAATAACTGCCAGCCAGAAGACCAGAAAGTAATTCCTAAACACCGACGATAATGAGTCACTTTTGTCAGCTGGTGCCCGATCCTCAGTGTGTGCTGATGCTGATACCTGTGCCTTGTGGATACCCTCAGTAGCCCCAGGTGATGCTGTGACATCAAGTCTACTGTACCGAATCAGTCCACGTTCCGTCTCCTTACAAATCCTCTTCAAAATAATTCATGATTAACTTCACAGCAGAAACGGCGGTTTATCATTATATATTTGAATAGCGTCGTTAAATAACCTAAGAATAGATCAGAGCATGCGACCTGCGACTCCTACGTCATAGCAGTCAATACGACACGTGACTTGCTGCGACACTTGTCGTCCGCGACATAAGTGCCCCCGGTTGACAGATATGCGAGGCAGATTGAATAAAAGCACTTCAGATGGCTGTTTGTCTGAATCTGGCTTTGTAAACGGAACGTCACATGAACGTAGTGGGTACGGGCAAAAGTGGGATAGGCTGCGCGTCACGAAATGTGACAAAAGGAAAGAGTGACATGTTGAGAAGGAAATTGATTAAAGAAATAACATAAAGAGGGGGCGGAAGAAAAGAGGAAGAGAGAAACTGAAGACAGAGAGAACGGGAAAGAAACAAGTGAAATAAAGAACAGGAATTTTAACGAACGTCATACCGTTTGTGTTGTTAACAGTATAAAAATTAAATCAATATATGTCCAAACACAACTAAACTCTATTTGTTATATGGAACTACATATTTCGACGTATCTCAGGTCATCCTCAGGTTCACAATTGGTCTTTAAAACGTGTTGAGGAAGAAATTACATTATGTAAGTCCATAAAACACAATTAAAATTATTACAATTATTAAAATTGTTATGGCCATAAACAAGAACAATATGTGTGGATAGAACTAAAATCTGCAAACAATATTTGTAACAGTTGTGGTAGAACCTCTGTCCACATATATTGTTCCTGTTTATGACCATAAAAATTTTAACAACTTTAATTGTTTTTATGGACTTTTTTTGGTGAAGGGCCCCGCAGCAGATGCTACGGACGCACCGCAGCCTTATGAGGCTTATTGTGCAACCCTGTGAAGAAGATTAATATTTTTTTTTTTCGTTTTCCCTTGTAATGGAGCCCCGATGGAATGAAATTGACAGGGGAAAACCGAAGTACTCGGGGAAAAACCTGTCCCAGTGCCAATTTGTCCACCACAAATCCCACATGTACTGACCTGGGATCGAGTTTTATGGACTTACATAACGTACGTTTCTTCCTCAATATGTTTCAAAGACCAATTGTAAACCCGAGGATGACCTGAAATAGGTCGAAACACGTAGTTCTGTGTAATAAATCAAATTTAGTTGTGTTTGGACAGACATTGATTTAATTTTTGTACAAAGACTAAGGATTTTGATGGAGAGAAAGAAGATATGCAGACGCAGAAATGGGTAAAGAGAAAATAATTACATACAGAAAAGAAAAAAAAATAAAGATATATATGAAAGAGGCGTAGATAGGGACTGGAGACAAGAAGGTAAGTTTGGGTGATTTCAGAAGCAGCAGAACTCAGCACTGACTGATCTACAAGCAGACTCGCAGTTCACGTCGCGTTCCTTGAGACATGCTACTTATGCCCCTTTTTCACAGGACAGTTCCTAGCAGCTTGCTCTTGTAAGGTCTTCAGTGTATGAGCTCCGTATTGACCTTACAATTCTGACTGTTTGTTACTAGTGTAATTAATTCTTTCTGAAATAATAACAAAGACGTGAATAGAA
Organism: Reticulitermes speratus; assembly: GCA_021186555.1. Classification (NCBI taxonomy): domain Eukaryota; kingdom Metazoa; phylum Arthropoda; class Insecta; order Blattodea; family Rhinotermitidae; genus Reticulitermes; species Reticulitermes speratus. The sequence continues at coordinate 5,681,206 of JAJKFL010000012.1, read as the reverse complement.
AAATTCCACCCCAACAGGAAGGGTGCTCTATTCTTTGCTTGCTCTTCAGTCCTAAGTGGGCTGTTCCAGTAATCACTTGTTTGATGTCTACTTAACTTTTTCGTATATTTCTTTATGGATGATACTTCGAAATAATCAGTTAAAACGCTTGTGTATTTAGTGCGTCCTTGTCCAGAAGTGAAGGGTGAAGTGGATCAAACACAGGACTTCTAGATAGGCCTACGTAACATCTAAATCTCTGAACCCTAAATTCAACTAAACAAAAGTTAAAATTGTCCCTGTGCTTCATCAAGCACCACGGCATAAAAAGTAATGAGGAGTGGAGGTATAACTCCACATATCTTTAACCTCGACGCTAGCTTGAAGTACACGGTCAGTTCCACGCCTTGCTGATAAACTCCCGTTGTATAAACCATATGATAACTGTTGGATAGGAGTATGGTGGACACCAGAACCGGTCTGGACCCTCTGGAGAAAAGCAAAATCTCTGCCTCTGTCGGATATCGAACCCTGAGTTTCAGGGTTTTCAGTACATAGCCTAGGTATTGCACTGAATTATCGCCTTTAAAGACACGCGTGCGTGGACGATATGTGTGATACTTTCGTACAGGCAGATTATTTAATAAAGACGCTACCGTCAACCAAGACTAAACAGTCTTTATTTTAAATGGCAAATATCGTTTGCCAGATAAAATAATGGCCCTGTAGTGTAAGGTTCAATGACAATATTAGAGATTAATGAATTGGAAAGGATGAGGAATGGAGGTATCGCGATATAATTTGAAATATTATCCTGACAACTGTCCCGGGGCTGGGGGGGGGGGGGGAGGAGCTGAAGTGTATGAAGATATTCCTCGAGATAATCAGTACACAGAGCGATCTTCGAAACCGGGACCACGAGAAAACGATAAAACAGAGGACCAACACATTCGGTAACTAAATACTGGTTATTATGTACGAGATTTCCAAAATCGTGTCGAAGTCCATGGAATCGAGTCATTATTGAGAAGCTGACGGCCGCTTGGCTTGTCAAAAAGTTGCCTGTCCTTGTGGTACCAGAAAGCTGACATTCGGAACGTTGTGTACCATTGTTCAGCGTCGATTTGTAACGCTTTTTCACAGGGAGTTGTCCCACATTTGGGCAGTTTCTGAAGTTCCCTTTGAAAATAGTGCCCTCTGCAATTTGCTACGGCAATACACAGATGACAGACGACACTGTTACAGTGTCCTGACTGCAGCAAAGCGCACTATCTTGTTTCCCTATTTTTTTCCATTGCACTGTGTGGCCTTATACAGCAAGACCAACTCTTGACGTCTTTAAGTCTATGCTTCTTCCTCATTTAATAACTCTTGAAAAAAAAAATGGACCAATTACGCAATTTCAAGCTTCCGCCGCGGTGTAAATGAGGTATTTGCTCTTCAGGGATATTACGGAGCGTTGATTGGTATACCGACGTTTCGGAAAAGCATATCCGTCCCTTTTTTTAAGGGTGAAGCAGTCACTTTCAAGGGTCAAGCAGTACAACAAGACTGCTTGACCTTTGAATATGGGACGGATAGTCTGTTCCAAAACGTCAGTAACTAACTACCAATCGACGCTGCGTAACATCCCAGAAGAGCGAAGAGCTTACATGGAACAATTATTATGGAACTCTGTATGTGCAAAATGACTAATTTCCAGCGTATCCCATTACTAGACTGGACGAACCTGCCGGTAATATGAAAGGTGAATGTTAGGAGAAACGTCTGACATTTTCTAAATTTCCGCAGCCTCCTGTTCACAGGATACCGAGAGGAGGGGGTCTTTCCGGGGGGTAAAGCGGCCGGGAAGTAAAGGTGGCCATTCATGTCCAAATAGTGCGGTGGTTAAAGTTAGCATGGTAGTACCTTTCCACAGCCTATACCCTTCATAGCTTGCATTGGTACAATTTAAATAATGTTTACTTCTGTCGGCGGGATGCTTTGAAAATTTTTCTGTGTCCGTAGCCAATTATTTGAAAAGTTCTCAAACGCAGACGCGTGATGCCTTTCGTGCATCCAATTAAGATGTTGATATATATATGGCTGCACTTCGTATTGTATGCTGTTTGTTAGGACAGACGTATTGTTCGATGTGAATTTGATGTTTTGCCGACACGAGACAATGCATATTGGAAAAGTCGCCGAGAGTAACTGAAAGCCAAGTGACCAGTTTATTACAGTGTCGAAAAGATAGTAAGTCGGCAATGTGAACGTTTTCAAAAAAATCTCCACTTGTGTGGCCCTACAATAGAGCTAACATTTCGGGGACCACCCGCTAGAAAACTTTCTGCAGGAATTTTGACACAATTTATTCCGTGCATCTGGACTCAATTATTCATTCGTGACACCAAACAAATTCACATTTGACACACAGAAATATAGTCTCCTATTGCTGCTACATGTTTCGCCTTCATTTACGCCAACTTCAGGCAGCTTTACACCAAAATTTGAAACTAACTAAAATATAATATGTTACAAAAGTAATGCGTATTACGTTACAGCGTTCATGCAGCTAGTGTCAACATATAGGTGTCTTAATGTGAGATTAAGATGGTATAGTTTTAGTTTTAGTTTTAGCAATCCCATTACAGGCCTGGACAGACCCTTAGGGTTCCAGAAGTTTGAGGCTCCCAGATTTCTAGACAATCGGCACATGAAGGTGGTAAGGTCAGCCGTACGCACCGGTCGCCTTTACCCCCCAGGAAAGATTCCTGGTACTCATTTCTGTTAGAGGCTGAGTCGACCCCAGGGCCATAGTGCGACCGGAAGGATTATGTAAATGAAAAATTCCGATGGTGTCATTGGAATTTTTCATTGACATTTCAATGACACCATCGGGAATCGAAACCGCGACGTTCCGGCTTGTAGCGCAGTGCCTCAACCAACTGCACCACCGCGTGCCCCCAAGATGGTATATACATTTAATTATTGCCTTTAAAAACTTACTGTTTTATTGTTTTAATGTATTACACCTCTTTTAAGAGAGGCTATACCGTCTTAAACAAAAATTAATAAACCTATATGTTGAAACTAGCTGCATGAATGCTGTAACATAATATCAGTTACCTTTTTTTAATCTATTACACTTTAGTTAAGTTTTAAATTTTGGTGTAAAACTCCCTGCAGATGGCGTACATGACGCCGAAACATGTAGCAACAACATAAGACTATACTTTTATGTGTCAAATGTGATTTTGTTGCTGTAATGAATGACTAACTTCTGCAGGAATTTGTGGCGTGTTATCTTTATGTAGTCGTGAAACAAAGTAACACGGCCATATAATTACGCTACAGTTCATAATAAAGGTATAAATTCTGGAGTTGATACAACGGTGTCAAATGACATACGAATCATAATGACAGTCTTCTGGGAGGTCTGATAGGTGTGCAGTATGTCCACTAAAGTACACGGCGTCACGTCCCAAAGCCCTCGTCTTCGATTTTAAAGTTATTTAGATTTTTCTCTTCTGTACTGGCTCCGGGGCCCAAACAGCCCCTAATTCAGTGGGTACCGGAGATAAAGCTGCAGGGGCGTGAAGGTGACCATTCACCTGCATCTAGTCCCTAGTTTAAGAATGAGTGAAGCTACACCTCACCTCCAACATACACCTTCATGGCGTCCACACGGACAGCTTTACCTTTGTCGTATAAAATCCATATAAATCTCAGTTATATCATCCATACTCGTGCATACTCCATACAACTACAATAACAAAGTATTTTGACCATCGAGGAGACTGTGCAGGTCATCCCAATCCGAAACAGCTGCTAAACGAAGACAAAAAACACTGTCAATCAGCCGCTGCTTTCTTGATTACATTGACACAAAGTTACTTCATTTGTTTCGTCCGAAATTCCTCCGTTTTCTATCCTCTCATTTCCTTCCCTCTCTCTTTTATGATATTTTGTGTTCGCTCTTTACCAAGTATGTGCAAAAATGTTCAGGCAAAGTCCCAAAGCTTTTATTCTGCTAAACCCAGATGTTGCCAGTGGGTGGTCTTTCGAACCGCTCTGCTCCTTATGTGTTTAGATGTGACGGTGCTCAGCGCTACAGCGGGTTATATCTTGTCACAATAGCGATATTATTAGCTGACTGATAAACTGGTGGTAAGGTAAAGGTAAAGGTAAAGCTCACCCTAGAACAGGCCATGAAGGCCCAGAGGGGAGTAGAGGTATAGCTCTACTCTTCCTTTAACCTCGGCGCTAGATGGGGGTGGGTGGTCAACGCCACGCCCCGGCCGCTTTACCCCCGGGAATGACACGGTACACATTGTACAGGAAGCTGGGTAGGCCCCAAGAGTCGGTCTGGGCGGGTGCTGAAAATCTCGCCCCCACCGGGATTCGATCCCCGGACCGTCCAGCTCGTAAACCGGTGAACTTCCTTCTTTATCTGTGAAGCTAAAGTAAAATTGAAATCTGTGGTCTTCGGGGTTTTATTAACAAGGCGTCGTGTGGTGATACGTTGTCCCGAAACGTCGGTAAATAATACCACACGACGCCGTTCTAATAACCCAGAAGACCACACAGATCTCATCAACATCGCGGCGGAAGCCTGAAATGAAAGTAAAGAATATTGTCCACTTCCACAACATAAAATCATACGGAAGAATGGAGGTATAGCTCCACCCATTATTAATCTCACCCAACGACACAGCATAACATCCCAGAAGCCACCGAATCCTCAAGTCTTCATGAGCCATAAACCACATCACAATCCAAATTCGAAATTAAAAATCTTACAACATATATTCTACTTGACATTTTGGAAGGGATCTCGCTTGACACTTTCACTAGCAGGCAGAATTTCTGTAAGAACCATTGTTCCCACTTACCCCCCCATTACCCTCCGGAACAGGCACAGGGGAAATGTATGGAGATCAGCGGTCAAAGAGGCTGCTGCAGTATTGACAGCAGCTCATAAATTACAGGTTTCCCTTCTAAGATTTAAAAACAACTTTCAAGACATCCCTGCTTGTGTTTAGAGACTCCTAGTGTACGAAATTCGAGGCTGTAAACCAAAACACAACCCACCTTTTTTTTTTTCTGTCGCCATGTCATAAATTACTGATGGGTTCAGAAACTTGTATGTGTTTTTGAATTGGTTGGGTTTTTAGCGTCTTGTTTGGGCTGCACAATGGGGTTAGAGAAATCTAAGGAGGCAGCAGAGCGAAAAATAAAAACACAAGACGTCTCAGAAGACCAGGGCAATAGGATTTTCAATGTGATAAAGAGAAGTATAGATTTGTGAGTTTGATTATTAGCAAATGGTCACTTCTTATGTTATTGTTTCTTGTTTCATTTAAGCATAAACTGTCTATCCCTCATAGGTTTCATTTAAGCATAAAACTGTCTATCCCTGAAACAACAGACAAAACAAAAATTCTTGTCGTGTTTACGGAGTTTCGAAAAGCGACTGTCAGCTGCTTCGTCACGTCTGTCTGTCTGTCCGAATTAACGGAACAATTTACAAAAATCTGAGCTTCAAATAATTTAAATCTTTCCTTTTTTTTTTTTTCCACTTCCTACGCGCTTATGGAGATATATGACAGTATATTTTAGATAAAATAGCAATTCTTAAGCTAATAAATGTGTTTACTCTTTCTAAAAACAACGATATAATTTACAGCGTGTAAACAAATACAGCAGTCGAACATTTGTAGTACTTAATCTTCTTTAGACATAATTCTTATAATTAGTTAAGATAACTTTTTTTAAGAGGCGAAAAAAAAAAACATTAGACTTTACATAATTTGTTTTCGATGAGACATCCAGTCAAACGCCATTTCTAAATTCTTTTTATGTCGCCCATTGCTGGACTATAAATTGAAGAAGTACGTTTTGTAACACCTATAAATTAGTAGACAAGTGATGGGGATGCTTGAGTGGCTTTGTTGGCGGGTTGGCAATGCAACACATGAGTGTAATAACGATAAAACTATCACAAAGGCGACTGCTCGTAGTTAATTCACGTAAAAGCAATAAACTGTGAATCCTGATCGAATTTCCTGCGAAGAAGTTACCGTCACAAATAAATGGACGACTTTACACGTTGCTGGTGGTTCACTGTAGGTTTGGGGCCGTTCGCAAGCGGTTGAACACGTTCTGTTCATACTGTGAGAACATGATTACTATTTGTGCCTTCTTAAATTTATTTTCTCTCCATTCTCATTACAGCTCAATAGCTTTCAGCTACATAGTTCTGTTCACCGTGTAGACTACAGTTGTGTCTGATTCTCGCTGGGTATCATTTCCCTAATCGTCCAGAGGAGTCCTACCGACTGTGGTGTGTCTAAAAAGTGTGTGATCGTGAAGCCTCGAAAAATGAGGCGGCCTAGGCCCCCAAGGGGCTGTCGAGGCATTGAAGAAGAAGAAAGCTAAAGAGCATTATGTAATTGCGGCGTATTTGCTGTGTGGTGAAAACCTATTTCTTAAACATTGTTAAATGGACAGGATTCCAGATAGCTCAGTAAATATAGGGACTAGGTTTTTGGCTCGACGGCAGAAGAATCGGGGTTCGATAAATTGCAAGATACAAATTTTATATTCTATTACGTACAATTCTGTAAGATTCTGACGATAGTACATCACATGTGGAGTTATTTATGTAATACTCGTAAGTTTTAACCCTTAGTCTCATACTAGAAAACAGTAAACAAATCTTAAAACACGATATTTTGCGTGCAGGATCGGTACTCGTCTTCGGGGTACAAATAAGGTCAAAACCAGTTCATTTAACCTCAACCTCAATTACAGTATCCAAATCGACTCAGGGGGCCCATCCAGCTTTAGTGGGTAGAGGGACTCTTCCCCTGGGAGTAAGACAACCGGGACTTCAAGCTTGCCACTTTCTTCCAACTCAGGGGTGGTCAAAGTTTCTAAAATTCTCGTCCCCACATCAAAATTCTACGCGCCATAAGTGTGACATGATGCAAGTTCTATACTGAGGGCCCACAAATATTAGGGGCCACAGTACAAAATGCAGTCGCCACGGCGACATGGCGCGCGGGAATTGTTGACTCCTGCTCTAAATAATACTAAAGTTAAAGTATGCTGAGAAGAAATTGAGACATAAGGGAGAGAAGGACAGAACGTTGGGGGGGATTGCATATGAAGAAGTTTTATGACTTGTATTCTTTGCGAAGCACTATCATATCAACCATATCAAAGACTACGATGTACTGGACAGTAGCACACATATGAGAAATGCATAAAATTATGGCACAAAAACCTGCAGGGGAGTAACGAATTCGAAGATCGAGGCGTGGAGGTAAGGATAATATTAAAACAGATCTCCAAGAAATGTGGTGAATAATTGTTGATTGGATTCATATGACTTAGGATAAAAAGAAGTGACTAGAACTTCACTTTATATTCACCGTGCATCTTTGTATAAAGAAACACGACTCCCATAATATCTGTCTACATTAGACAGCTTGACAAGAAACACGACTCCCATAATATCTGTCTACATATAGACAGCTTGACAAGAAACACGACTCCCATAATATCTGTCTACATATAGACAGCTTGTCAAGAAACATGACTCCCATAATATCTGTCTACATATAGACAGCTTGACAAGAAACACGACTCCCATAATATCTGTCTACATATAGACAGCTTGACAAGAAACACGACTCCCATAATATCTGTCTACATATAGACAGCTTGACAAGAAACACGACTCCCATAATATCTGTCTACATATAGACAGCTTGACAAGAAACACGACTCCCATAATATCTGTCTACATATAGACAGCTTGTCAAGAAACAGACTCCCATAATATCTGTCTACATATAGACAGCTTGACAAGAAACACGACTCCCATAATATCTGTCTACATATAGACAGCTTGACAAGAAACACGACTCCCATAATATCTGTCTACATATAGACAGCTTGACAAGAAACACGACTCCCATAATATCTGTCTACATATAGACAGCTTGACAAGAAACACGACTCCCATAATATCTGTCTACATATAGACAGCTTGACAAGAAACACGACTCCCATAATATCTGTCTACATATAGACAGCTTGTCAAGAAACATGACTCCCATAATATCTGTCTACATATAGACAGCTTGACAAGAAACACGACTCCCATAATATCTGTCTACATATAGACAGCTTGACAAGAAACACGACTCCCATAATATCTGTCTACATATAGACAGCTTGACAAGAAACACGACTCCCATAATATCTGTCTACATATAGACAGCTTGACAAGAAACACGACTCCCATAATATCTGTCTACATATAGACAGCTTGACAAGAAACACGACTCCCATAATATCTGTCTACATATAGACAGCTTGACAAGAAACACGACTCCCATAATATCTGTCTACATATAGACATCTTGACAAGAAACACAACTCCCATAATATCTGTCTACATATAGGCAGCTTGACAATAAACACGACTCCCATAATATCTGTCTACATATAGACATCTTGACAAGAAACACGACTCCCATAATATATGTCTACATATAGGCAGCTTGACAATAAACACGACTCCCATAATATCTGTCTACATATAGACAGCTTGTCAAGAAACACGACTCCCATAATATCTGTCTACATATAGACAGCTTGACAAGAAACACGACTCCATAATATCTGTCTACATATAGACAGCTTGACAAGAAACACGACTCCCATAATATCTGTCTACATATAGACAGCTTGACAAGAAACACGACTCCCATAATATCTGTCTACATATAGACAGCTTGACAAGAAACACGACTCCCATAATATCTGTCTACATATAGACAGCTTGACAAGAAACACGACTCCCATAATATCTGTCTACATATAGACACTTGACAAGAAACACACTCCCATAATATCTGTCTACATATAGACAGCTTGACAAAAACACGACTCCCATAATATCTGTCTACATATAGACATCTTGACAAGAAACACAACTCCCATAATATTGTCTACATATAGGCAGCTTGACAATAAACACGACTCCCATAATATCTGTCTACATATAGACAGCTTGCAAGAAACACGACTCCCATAATATCTGTCTACATATAGACAGCTTGACAAGAAACACGACTCCCATAATATCTGTCTACATATAGACAGCTTGACAAGAAACACGACTCCCATAATATCTGTCTACATATAGACAGCTTGACAAGAAACACGACTCCCATAATATTGTCTACATATAGACAGCTTGACAAGAAACACGACTCCCATAATATCTGTCTACATATAGACAGCTTGACAAGAAACACGATCCCATATATTTATGTAAAAATGTGTTGCGTCTGATTTCTTTGTGTCTTGTTGGTTATTAGCGTGTTGTGTGAAGTAAATTACTTCTAGGCTGTATCTTTCTTCCACATATATTGCATGTGGTTATTTCAAAGAAATACAAAATTTTATGAAGTGGTAATAACAAACATTGACTCACTGTTATGACGTAACTTAAGAATTGGTCTATGTAACAGCTCACTTAAAAAAAAACCCTGAAGATGACAACATAATTGCCGAAATACGTATTGGGGCACTCTTTCAATAAAGAAAACAGTGACAAAATCGTCTTGGTGCATTTGTTGGTAGAAATAATCAAGAAGTGACTAGATTTTGTGCAAACGTAATGAACATTGAGTTTGAAGAAAGATGGCGATTTTGTTGACTAGGTGAGGGACTATTTGGTACTCAGGAAGAAATCTGCTCTGTGGTTGTAGTTTCATGATGTTGGATAGGGGTTGAATCAGTCAGCAACTGTCAGCATTTCAAGAAGGCTCTGTTTCACTCAGATAGTTACCATTTTCTTTTGTATTCCAGAAAGTTAAGCAGGAAGAAAGGAAGCAAAAAATAAAAAGCTATCAAACATTTCATTCTTATCCCATATCCTAGGACACGCCGCAAAACCACGTTCTGTTTACAAACTAACCGGATTTTTCAATCTGCTATTGTGAACCTCGTGCTTGCCACAAATAACTTCCAGCAAGCTCCTCGCTTCCCCACATCTGTTTCCATTTTACATGCTGATTATGTATGTATTTAACAGAAAATAGAAGTACTTAATAGAGATTTAAAGTAGCTGTCTGCGTGAAATATGTTGGTGCTGTTTGCCATCATCTCAAGCCGTGTAACTCAAGAGCGGATTATGGCAAAGACTCATTCCTCTTTCCTCAAACTTAATTTCCCCACAGTTAAACATTTCACGATTATCTTGTTACCCCATAAAAGATATCGCACATTCGAAACTGATTAAATTATTAATGAGTTGGATCGATTACCGTCATTAGGTCACGTAGAGCTTCTTCAAATATCCCCAGATTAATTTTTCCTCAAACTGGCAACAACAGTGTTAGGCGAAACGTAAAAAAAATATTCGTTCTTTTAAAGCATCCTAAATCATAACTGCACAAATCCCTGGCGCCAGGTCGCCCGGGGGGGGGCTAAATTCTTTACGGTGGCGCCTAATATTTGTCTGTCCATTGTATGTAACTTGATTTATGTCACCCTTCAGGCGCCCAAAATTCAGACACTCATGTCGAATTCTCAAAGCCGATTGGACGCACTAACGCCAATCCACAGAACCCTAACGAACTAGAATATGAATTGTCTTGGAAACGGCAGTGTGTAACAAATTTATGTAAGAAATCGTGTGAGATGCGTACAAAGGGATAAGTGTCGCAATCAAGACAACGGTCCTGTTAAATATGACGCCGTGTATGTTAGTAATTACGTTCCTACGTTTCGGAGGAAATTGCTACTTGCATCTTCAGGGTAAAACTGTGACATGGCTATCCCCGTATAAAAGTCAGTACATAAGAACATATCTTAACGGTGTCAAAACACCAACACCACAATTTAAATAAACACTGCGGTAAGAATCTTACATTTCAATTACAGAATTAATCCTGGCTGCAAGATGGCTTACTTATAGACTTATCTTATACACAGGGTAGTTAAAATTAAAACAGATCGAAGTTCAGGGGGAATCCCGTATGGGAAGATATTTTAATGTCCACATATTTCCCAACACAGCTGCGGATTATAGCTCACGTGACGTCACAAGAAGAAAGTGCCAAGAGCCAAGGCTAAACGAGCCTTTTGCTTGTAGTTCTAGTATGGCCAGTAGATGGTGGTGGCAGTCTAATACGTGATGGGGCCTCTATAGTAGTGAGTGGACATTATTTTTTTGAGCCCTTTGGACCAGGAGTACACAAATTTTCCAAAATTCTACGAGGTACCTCAAAATTCTAGCGCCAAAAGGGTGTCGTAAAGCAAGTTCCACACTGAGGACTCCCAAATATTAGGCACCATCGTATAAAATTAAGACTTCCGGGAGACCTGGAGCCTGGGATTTGTGCACTCCTGCTTTAAACACCAGTGGTAACTATGTATACCGCCAAGTTTAACATTAAGAAGCCCTGAATGTTATCTACAAAGAATATTTACGTGTTTTTTGTAGTTCTTACAGTACATTGTGATTATTTCCTTATATACCATTAACCGATTGGCGACTACATTGGGTTCTGTGTTCACTATGAGGTACGAACTGAGTCTTGGTTAAACGGTACATCAATTTGTCCTCAAACGTTTAATCATACTTTACTTTTTTTAAAAGTTCTTCGATATTTGTATGAATTCGTACTTCAGCTTCGTTTTGTCTGTATTCTTCGTGTACTTATATTTTGTTTGTGCCCTATTCTTACGCGATAGCTCAGTCGATATAGCGACTCGCTACGGGCTGGACGGTCCGGGGATCGAATCCTGGTGGGGGCGAGATTTTCACCACCCGTCCAGACCGGCCCTGGGCCTACCCAGCTTCCTGTACAATGGTTACCGGGTCATTCCGTGGATAAAGCGGCCGGGGCGTGGCGTTGTACCCACCCACCCCCTATACAGCGCCGAGGTTAAAGAAAGAGCAGAGCTATACCTCTACTCCCACTCTGGGACTTCTTGGCCTGTTCTAGGGTGAACTTTACCTTTACCTTTACCATTTCTTTTTTCGTTTCTTTTATATCCCGACAAAATCGAATGATTTATCCGTCGATACATGTAACTGTTCGTATAACTGCACGTTAGACACAGAGACCAGCGCCCACATTTGCTGAATGTCCACTGACCTTGGGTGTTTCCTCGGTAATAATTTCTTACGCTTGCAAGCGACACTCTACGGCCATTTTGACAGAGATCCGTCGTGGTTTTCCTTCCCTTTTTAAATAATAGTTTCACAACTTAGGCAAATGGAATAATGACATTCGCTAAGTTAACCATTACTTGCGTTCATTTATGCATTTATTCACTCGAGATTTCACGTCCTAACGGCGACATCAAAATTATAATCTTACGGAACGTGACGCCGTGTAGTTTGTTACATTCTTTTAACTTTTCAGATGGACCTGTTGCCTCCATCTTCAGTGTTGACAATAAGAAGATGGTAACAACAGGTTCCTCCATTACATGTCTACCCCCTTACCAGACTACACATCACAGTCCAGGTCACCCGGAAAACCTGAGATCTTATATGTACATTAAAATTTATTGGGGGCACGCGGTGGCGCAGTTTGGTTGAGGCACTGCGCTACAAGCCGGAAGGTCGAGGGTTAGATTCCCGATGGTGTCATTGGAATTTTTCATTTACATAATCCTTCCGGTTGCACTATGGCCCTGGGGTCGACTCAGCCTCTAACAGAAATGAGTACCGGGAGTATTTCCTGGGGAGTAAAGGCGACCGGTGCGTAGGGCTGACAACCTTACCAATTTCATGTGCCGATTGTCTATAAATCTGGAAGCCTCAATCTCCTGGAACCCTAAGGGCCTGTTCAGGCCTGTAATGGGATTGCTGTACCTTTTTATTAAAATTTGTGTAAGAAGTAATTGTAAGTAACTCCATGGTGGGAATCTTTCTTGAGAAGCTAATGGTCTCTCTCTGCTTTTCACAAAATTGCCTGCATTTTATGGACACAGTTGGTTCATTACTGTATTCACAAGAGCCCACCATTTTCCACAATCCTCAGCCAGTTAAATCCAATTCACGGCTGCACACAGTAACCTATCTTATGATTCCTACAGAAAGTTTCGAATATACTTACTTATACAGTACATGCTTAGCACTGGAGGTCGGTTCCCTACACGTAGAATTAATGCTATAGATTCTAAAAAAAATGTAATATTTTTGTTCAGTAATGATGGTGATATTGATGACGATATTGATGATGAATGTCTTTACACACGCGCATAGTTGTATATGTCCTTACGGTGGTTTAGACTTTTATATATTTAAATTTATTTCCTGAACTGTAACGTATGGTGACAGAAATGTACTTACTAGACTCGGATTTTATATGTAAATGTAGATGTCTGTTGCCAATATATTTGTATTCGTACTGGTCCCTTTGCAGCACTAATGACTAAGTGTTCAGGCTGTAATGAGACTCAAGGTTGCCATATTTCTTCACACGCGCGCGAATTAATTGCAGCCAATAAGATATTTCTTCAGACACCTGACCGTAATGGCAAGTATAATGGCTGGTAGTTTGCAGATGAATTAGCCCCTTAAGGCAGAGTCTTTATCTGATGTAACACTTAAAGAGACTCTGTATTTTTCCTCGACAGTGTACTTACGTACTTTTGTATTATTACAACTTTCCTCAATGTTAAGAACTGACCAACACGGAAACCGGGGTTTGATTCTCAGCAGGGGCAAGAGATTTCTCTTCACAAAAGTGTCAGGAGTGGCTCTGGGGCCTACCCAGCCTCCTATTCCATCAAGCTCCTACTCCGGGGATAAAGCGGCCGAGATGTGAAGCTCAAAATTCAGCTGTATATAGTACCCCACATGTCTTCATTGTGTGCACAAGACAACTTTATATTTACAATCACAAAAATGGTATTAGAGAGGTTTTTTTAAAAACAGACGGGGGTGTTTTCTGTAAAGCATGAACTAAATTTTTAGGCGCGATCGCAAAACAGCGAAAAGCGACTATTAGCTTCGTCATGTCTGTCCGTCCGTCTGTCTGCCTGTGCACTCTCATGGAACAACTCGGCTCCCACTAGACGAATTTTCATGAAATTTGATATTTGAAGATTTTTAGAAAATCTGTCGAAAAAATTAAAGTTTTATTAAAATCTGACAAGAATAACGAGTGCTTTACATGAAGACCTATGGACATTTATGATATCTCGCCGAATTCTTGTTAGAATGAAACATGTTTGAAACAAATTTGTAGAGAAAATCAAAACACAAATTTTTTATTCCGTAACTTTTTCCGAAGATCGTGCCGTTTACGAGATAATGTGGAAAAATATGGTACAGCCAGACAGGCCACAGATGACAATATAATATGGCGCATGCGCTTTGCATGCTGGATAAATAAGGCTACAAACAGACACGCAAAATATATATAACACTTTGCTTTTCCACGTCAACAATGGTTACGCGAACGCGACTCAATGTTACGTTATACGTACATTGCCTGTCTTGTTAAATATTATTTCGTGTTCGGCGTAAATAGGGGGCCGGATAGCTCAGTCAGTATAGTGACTAGGCTACAGGCTGGATAATCTAAAGGGTTTGTATCCCGGCAGGGGAAATGAATTTCTCTGTTTTCAGAACCGTCCAGACCGGCTCTGGGGCCCACCAAATATCACATTCGATAGGTTCGGGGCTCCTGCACAGGGTTAAAATATCCGGGGCGCGAGGCTGACTACTCACTTCCATCTAGTGCCGAGGTTAAGAATGTGTGGAAGACGTGCCTCCACATATGCCTTTATGGTGTGCACAGGGGCAACTTTATCTTTACATGGAGGAATTACAAGCAAACAGAAATATTCGGTTGGAATAGCAGCCGAATTGTGTTTTAATCCCTACCCTGAAGATGGGGACAAAAGCTTCCTCCAAAACGTAGTTACCCATCTTCTTAGCCGTTGACTCGTCGGCATGTAGCGACCCCAGACCGCCAGTATTTCCAACAAGACTTCTCCCAATTACCTGCCTTACACACTCACGTAGCCTTTCAATTTCACTTCATTGCTATCGGCCTTCTAGCTTTCCTCTTCATTTCTTCTGGCAAAGTTCCCACTCGACCCAATAAAACGTACACAAGACAGAGCGAATGTTTACGATTGCCACGCCTTTTCTCAGTCAACTGTCTCAATTTGTTCAACTCCTCTCCAAATTAACTCACCACCTTTTCTTCCTCATATTAAGGGAAGCAATGAATACCTTTTTTGACTCGTTGAACTGAAACAAAGGAAACTCGTAACTAATTCCTACTGATTACTTCTTGTCTCTTTCTTTTAAGAAATGACGTAAGCTAGTCACGTGATTATACTATGACCGGCTACCATAACATTCACGCGGTAATCCACTGCCTCTTTCATCTACATTTTCTTTATCTTTGTACTAAAACATTAATTTCATATATTCGAATGCTGCCATCTGACTGTGATATGTTGCATTACGAGTAAATGTTCGATGTTCAACTCTTTCTTCTGCCTCAGCCCATACTTCACAGAGAATATGGCAACCAGATTACCATGGTAAATGGGGGGAAATGGAGGCGTGACTCACATGATGGGTGTAACACACACAAAACAAAGGTGTAACTGTGTTACGCCAAGGGTATTACATATAGGGAAGACGTATTAGTCTACCATGTGTTAAGAATATTCAGGTGATCAAATCAGGGAGGATAAGTGGGCTTGTAGCACGTATGGGGAAAAGAGACATGCATATAGTGTTTTGGTGGGAAAAACTGAAGGAAGAACACAGTGAAGTCTTAGGAGTAGGTGGAGGATACTATTAAAAAGGGTCTTAAAGAAACAGGGGGGGGGGGTGTGGACTGAATTCATTTGGCTAAGCGTAAGGACAAGTGGTTGGATGTTGTCATCGCGGTAATGAACCTTCGAGCTCTATACAATGTGACGAATTTATTTTCTAAATAGGAACTATTACCTTTTCCAAGAAGGACTCTGCTCCTTGGAGTCAGTTTGTTGGTTAAATGCTCCTCTTTCTGTACAATTGCACTGATGTGTACGAATCGGTTTCGTCGTTTCCAGGGAACTCTAATTTCTGTGAAGGTAAACACAGGACACGTGCCGCTTGTGAACAAGTCTTTTCGATACGACGCAGTTTCGTAGTGAAAGTACAGCTGGCAGTGTGAACTGGTGACGTCATGGACAAGATCACAGGCGAAGATTGCTGTCGTATGAGATATAACGCATATGATCCGAAAGATAAGTACCGACGTTTCGAAGAAATAAACTACATCCAACTTCGGTTACCTTGAAAATTTACAATTCTAAATGTGTCACTGAATAAACTAAATGCCAGCTCATACCAAACAATGCACCAACGATGATAATAATATAACACTATCTCTTTACGCTACAGGATTCCATTAATCCATCATTTGTTTGTTTACAGCGTTATTTCCGACATGTTTCGGCCTGTATTCGGTCATCATCAGGGAAGCAATTCATATACAAAGTGGCGAAGTGGATTTAGACTTGTATGTAAATAGGGAATGAGTTTATGTCAAAATAGACAGTTCTCAGAATGTATCGAAATTCACGTATTTTGAATATTTTAAATTTATCAAAGCGTCTTCTTCACATCAAGTTCTTCCATGTACTGATCCTACTGCAATTCTTAATCACAAGCCTTTGTAGAATGTCACATTTTTTAAAGCGTGTGTGACACAAATACAGGGTATACACAAAAAATGGTGCGGTTTCCCTTCATTCACCATTGAAACCGCACCATTCTCTTGTGTATACCCTGTACAAAGGCAGCTAAATTTTGAATATTGTATATGAATTATTGCGCTGATTATGGCAGACAGCAGGCCGAAACATATCCGAAATAACACAGTAAACAAATAAAAGAGGGTTCATTACAATCCTCTATTTTATTGCAATAGTGTTTCACTGATTATCATTCTAAGTTAATGACCGGTAAATATAAACAATTTCAGAAATGCACAGATAAATTTGGTTTCATGCACAAATATCGAAACTCCGTGGTTAATATCGATATGTTTGATTATTGATTATCACAATGCACTTAAAGCACAATCCGTATTCATTACCAAGCCCAACCGATGGTGACATAATCGCTGTTTTTGCTTGGAATCATATAGAACCCACAGACACTTGGTGAGAGTAAAGTGCGGAGTTTTTTAATGTTAGCGTAAGGGATGCGTACAGCTACCTTCATAGCACAGTGGTTACTATACATACCATCTGTTTTATAATTCCAAAGTTTTACATTTTTGTCCACATCGTTTCTTTTTAATGATTTCCTTATCAGAATAAACAGCTATTGTTTCCACATACAGCAGTAAATGATTGGTCTTTGTATTGAAAAAAGGAGTGTTTTCTTTGAGGTGAAACTGAACTAAATTTCAGGTCTTCTGGTACATCACGCCATGTAGATTCGTAAATATTTTTCGACGTTTAGGAATAGCTGATTACCTCCATGTTAAGTCTATTCCAAAATAAGTGAGAAACTGAAATTTTACATATATTCAAATGGTTAAAACCCAAAAACAAAATTACCGTAAACAAGCAATTTTTTATAAATTCTAAAAGGCTCTGACGACGGTATGTAAAATTGAGAACTAATTGGTTTCTGGGCTTTCTCCATCGCCCGGAAATCTAAAATCACGACGTTTCGGAAGCAGATCCAACTTCCGAAACGTCGTGATTTTTAGATTTCCGGTCGATGGGCAAAATCCAGAAACTCATTAGTTTTCAGCAATTTTTTATTAATACAGGAGGCAACAAAATAGGGTTTCTCCACCCCTGGCAGGTAGATAAATCTGCTAGCAATACTCGTACAAATGAAATATAAAGAAAAAAAAGGCCAGTAATTGCATATTGTTATTAACAGTAATAACTGTGTCCTTGCAATTGAGCACGTTGAGTGATTAATATCCCTGCTGCACCTGCATAAACCGTTCGCAAACAGCTTCATGCAAAATGTCATTCAGAAACCTATTTTAAAACTTATGCATAGATTGTAAACAAGTCTGAATTTGAGTGTACAAGGAAGTAGTCTTCGTTCAAGGAGAGAGAACGTCTATATGAGGGCATATATACAGAGTATACACAAAAGAATGGTGCGGTTTTAATAGTGTTCACTATTAAAACCGCACCATTCTTTTGTGTATGCCCTGTATATATATATATATTATATATATGTACATGTGTTTTTTTTTAAATCTTAAACACAATTTAATATTTATTACACGACTTCCACTCATACCCTGCAGTTATACGCTATTGTTAAACAACCTATTTTCGGGATCTGTGCTCTTCTGTGATATTACCCAACGTCGAGTGTTAATCCTTTACCGACGTTTCGGGGAAACGTATCGATCCCATCTTCAAGGTTCAAGAAGTCCTATTTTCGTTATCAGATAACAAGTTATGCTGACACAACAGTTGACTAATGCTTGTATTTTCCATTGTTGTAAATTGGTAATGTCAATTAAGTTTAAAAAAAAAAAGTTATCGTAAAACTTATTATCACAATACTAATAATAATTCTGAAGGAGCGTTTACCATCTGCCTAGCAATGCACCTGTTTTCAAGGCTCGCTTTACGTCAACCCTCTCGCTAAGCTCACCCAGTTTTTAAATTTAAACATGTTCCCAGCCAGGAGATGTATTTTATATCACAGTAAAAATAACCTACTTGAAAACCAAACAACATATTTATTTTTTCAAAAATGTTTTTGGTTTTATTTTCTGCTGTACGTTTTTCAACATATTTCTCTTCTAACCTCCCCTCCATCCCTACAGCTAAGCGTGCCGTAAAGGCAGATCATGCAGCCTGCAAAATCAGCAGTGTTTCTAGTATACTAGATTATAGATATTCACGAAAATTCATAAAACATTTTTCTTGATCACCCAATACACTTCCTTGGTAACACCCTGTGTAAACCCCCTTGAAACCTTACGTGGGTTGGGGTATAATAGAGTCAGAGAAGGCGGCAAACTTTTGAAGTCCGCCGAAAGCCGCGACCCTACTTGCATTATAAACAACAACCTGATAGATCTGCCCTTTTGCAAAATGCCGACAGCCGCCCCTGTTGCTAGCAAGTCGATACTTGCGCAGACATGATTTCGATTGTCAAGTGTAATTCAACATTTTAGACTACGAGATAATGTAGTTCCTGGAACTTTATAGCCATGCGTGTTACACATATAAAATAACACACAGGCCGTAGTTGGTGAAGGAATTTTGATATTCAAACAAAGAGTTCTGTAATCCACGTTATCTATGTCCACGCCGTGGAGGCGTATATGGGAGTAGAAGTATATCTCCACTCATTCTCAATCTTGGCACTAGAAGAAGGTGGATGGTCAACACGACACCTCGGCCGCTTTATCCCCGGGAAAGAACCCCGGTACCCATCGTACAGAGGCTGGATGGGCCCCAGAGAATGTTTTGAAAAAGAGAAAAACCTATTGCTCCTGCCGGGATTCGAACCCCGATGGGCCAGCACGTGGTCTATTCGTTATACCGACTACGCTATCTCACAATTCCCCTGCCCCTGTATAATAATTTGTGGGGAGGAAGCTGACGACCAATGTACCACATAATCTCCTCCTGCAGTAATCCAAATCACATACACAAGTTCAGTTCGTGTCTCACAGAGAACATCTCTATATATATGTTATGCAGACAAATGTACACTGTTCTATGTTATTTAACACAATTTTATTAAATGTTGCCCAACATGTTTCTAGCCTATATAAGGCTCATCTTCAGGGGCTCTTTTGTTGAAATTACAACAGCTATATTATTGGTATATAAAATTCTTATACCAATAATATAGCTGTTGTAATTTCAACAAAAGAGCCCCTGAAGATGAGCCTTATATAGGCTAGAAACATATTGGGCAACATTTAATAAAATTGTGTTAAATAACATAATACTGTGTACATTTGTCTGCATAACATATATATAATTGAAAATGTACGGTACAAGTAGCGTAAAACATCTTCTCTATTACAAAGATCACACAAATCAATTTTGCATAGGGAAATAATCGCTGTTCAATTTCATAGACTTCACACATTCACTGTGCGCGCAAAAGTTACGGTTCTGAATGTTAAACGAGGCGGTACATATAGATACCACCGTGTTTATATGCGTTAACGTGCTTTAAGTATTTTTTTGTTGTGAATGACATTAATGAACGTAAACTGGATTGAAGTGGCTAACAATAGGGATTATTGATGTACCCTCAGGTTCCACGACAAGTGGGGCATTTTTGAGCAACTGGCTGACACTCAACTGTGCGACGGAAGTCTGTGAGCTGATTCCTTATTTAATTGACTGATAACTTATTTCATCAGTATTTACAAAGCTACTGCATCGGTTAGTTTGTCAGTAAGCTGATTATTTATTTTCTCAGCTATTTGTTCATTTGTTGTCAGCCAGTTTGTTATGTTTTTGTGAATTACTTCGAGAGGCGCTTAAGAAGTGCCTTAGGTTAACTAACGAAGAAGTTTGGTATTTCCTTAGTCACTTGTTAGTCGGTTAGCTGATCAGTTCGTTAGTGCACGAGTCGGTTTGTTGGTTTCTTTGTTGGTTAGTAAGTTATTTGGTTAGATAGTTCATTGGTTATTTGGTAAGTTATTTAGTTAGTAATTAGTTGGCTATTTGGTTGGTTGGTTAGTTTATTAGTTAGTTGAATATTTGATTAGCTGATTAGTTAATATCGATCCCAGTGGCCGTGCGGTCTAAGGCGTGGGTCTGCGGCCGATCGCTTGCTGGGATTGTGGGTTTGAATCCCGCCTAGGGCATGGATGTCTGTCTGTTGTGAGTGTTGTGTGTTGTCAGGTAGAGGTCTCTGCGACGGGCTGTCCCTCGTCCAGAGGAGTCCTACCGACTGTGGTGTGTCTGAGTGTGATCGTGAAGCCTCGAAAAATGAGGCGGCCTAGGCCCCCAAGGGGCTGTCGAGCCATTGGCAAAAAACAATATTAGTTGGTAATTTGGTTAGTTAGCTAGTAATTTGGTTAATTAGTTGGTAATTTGGTTAGTTATTTATTTGGTTGGTTAGTTAGTTGGTTAGTCACTCATCCAGTTAGTCAGTTAGTTAGTTATGCAGGTGTCTTCGGCCCAAATTACACGGCGCATGAGTTGATATTCGCACTTTCTTTTCAAGGTGTTCCCCTTTCGTCCCTCAGACCCAACACAACGTCTCTGACAGCTATCCTCATCTTTCCAGTAAAATTCCCACACAGTACCTCGAAACAGACAACACTTGCTGCCTTGCAATCCAATCCACACTCACAGACATTCCACAATTACACTCGCTATATAAATTGTGCAGTTGTACAGGCGTCGTTAAAGACCGAATCTGAAAACCAACCCGTCCCCTATACAGCGTGGTACCGGGGGCTACAGCGACTGCGGCGTGAAGCTGACCACTCGCCTCCATCTATTGCCGAGGTAAAGAATGGGTGGAGCTATGCCTCCGCTACTCCTATACGCTTTAATGGCAAGCAGAAGGACGACTTTACTTTTTTTTACTATGGTTATGTATATAGCAGTTTTGCTCGTCAAGTTACGTAAGTATGACAGTGGGTTAGTTCAGATATTACATACAGCATATGCACTTCTGTTGGCCGAGAGCGACATGACACTTTCTTCCTGCAATAACAGGTTTCCCTGCTGCATTTATAAACTCGTGATGACCCTGATAATCTTGGCTCTGACTCCGTGATTGTTGTGGCCTTGGAAAATAAGATTTTTTTCGTCCTTTTATTTACCATTTATGCATTATGCACGTTGCAGCGAGAGCTTTTGTTTTGCTCCATTTTCAGTTTCAGAATGCAGCGCGGAATACGATTTCTTTCATTCAGTGAAATTCCGAAGGCTATCACTGAGAGAGAAAAAAGTTTATTAATATTTCATTGAGTTTCTGAATCATATAATCTTCATCTAAATACAAATTATAAATTCATTTTCTACACACTGCATATCCAAACGCATTAGGCTAATTTTGTTCGCGGAAATAATCCATATTTATTTTGAAAAGCACATTCAACATATGCGGGCAAAATGCAGAGTTTCATAATACTAAAGCAGTTGGTAAATATACTGACTACTTTGCTTTAGAGGGCTAATACTGTAATAATATTTGTAAGAAAGTAACATATTAAATGCTGAAGGAACACGCCGTGTATATCCATCCACATGCTGAATTTTTGAACTTATTGAAAGTATTTCGATAAAATTTGGTATCGTTAGTCTATAATTAAGGTTATCGGAAAAACGTATCTTAGATTTCTATTTTCCCAGTATATCCTGTAATTTATTCAAGGCTCAAATTCAAAATTTATCATTTACCTCAAAAAGAGTAGACGGTAATGCACGTTGATTCGTACTCATTGTTACGACACTGATTTCATTTATTTCTTCAAACGTACAGAATTCATTTCAAAAGTTTTTCGACTTGGCGGATATTCGACAAATTAGAGTCGGCAAGCGAGAAAACAATTTATACGTTATAAATTGTAATACAATACTAGTATAAGACGTGTGCTGCATTTGCAGTACATTTCTGTCTAAACTACCCACCCCATCTAGCGCCGAGGTTAAAGAAAGAGTAGAGCTATATCTCCACTCCCCCTCTGGGCCTTCATGGCCTGTTCTAGGGTGACCTTTACCTTTACCTTCTGTCTAAACTAAACTAAACTATCAAGACTATCTGGTGCGCAGAACATTCAAGACAAATCATCATTATATATTATATATATATATATATATGCGAAACAATTGCACTATAATTAGATACAAAGATATACAAACATTTAGTAAACCTCCTACATGTTTCGGCCTTTATCGGCCATCTTCAGGGAGATATTCAACAAAGAAAAATACATTTATGGCTAGCTATATCATAGATGTGCAATAATACAGTTAAATACAACCATTATAATGGTTAAAAAATATTTAAAAAGCATAGTAAAAAAATGTATATCGTAATAATTATTATTTTAATTGCAAAAAAGCATCGATTGCAGGAATCCGTCTTCGTTTTCAGGGATATGTCGTGAATTTGCAAATTATGAAAATGTGTTAATACGTACAACGATATACATATTGTGGAAGTTAAAACGTGGTAAGTATAATTGTACAAAACTAAATCGACGCTATATAATCTTAGCAATTGACTGCGCCATTAAATAATACACTTACAGAACTAAAGCCAATTAAATATCCTCTGTTGTTAAATATGCCGTAGTAAAATGAACAAACACGGAAGTTCCATCAACACACATCTTGAAGACGTGATAAAGGTCAAGGCTAAAGTGTTCCTTTCCATAGCATGAAGGCATATGAGAGAGAAGAGGTATAGTTCCTCCCATTCTTAACCTCTGTCCTAGATGCAGGTAGGTGGTCAGCTTCACTAGCCGGCCGTTTGACCCCCGGGAAAAAGAGTAGAGATAAGCATCGAATATAAGTTGGCTGAACTCTGCAGTCACTATATGGAATGAAATAACTTCCGTATCTGATACACTGATTTGAAAATGAGCAATATTTGAACTTCTCCCCAACTACGGACATAGTCGAAGTTATATATGATGCATTAGAAGTTTCACGTGTTATTGTTTCATAATATCGCCATGCTCTTAAGCAAAGGCAAAACGTTTATATACTTTATACCCATTTCAGCTGTCACACGAGATGTGACTTATCATCTTGGCAGATACAGCGCTAACAAAAAGAATTGAAAGCTTGTTAAACGCTGACCTTGGGGATTAATCAGTGAGCGTAATTATTTATAACATCACCAGTAGCAGCACGTGTCAGCTATAGACGGAAGGACAGACAGCGTAGTAATCGTATCCAGTAGTAATAGTTGTAGTAGGACTCGGATGATTGCGTCACGAACACACAGCCTGCTACATCACGCCACAAGAAGTGGTTTGCAACACTGCGTGGCAACACTGTGTGCACAGACTTGCAGCCAACTGAGGTTATATATACACAGTTTGTTAGCTACGTTAATGCATCACAGACCTATAACCTCAGTGTCTCATATCTGCAGGTTACAGCAATGTTTTTGTTATTCGAGGGATCCTAATACAAAATCTCAAAATCTTCTAGAGACTTCTGCATATATATTCCTCAATGTCCAATGAAACTCTTATATTCTCGTATCTGCAATATGAAGTCTGATATCGAAATGTTTTCGTTGTTTCAAAGATAGAGTGGAAGAATTTACATTATCTTCACCGTGCATTTTTAACAAATCACAAATTGAAGAGTTATACGAATCTATATAGCACTTAAAGCATTCAACACACATCTGTAAACTATCCGACAATATCCAATGAATTCTCGTATCTGCAATATTCAGTCACAAACCTTTTGAAGACTCAGATTAACGCGAATTATACGCATTTAAATACTCAGCTCGTACCGCGCAGTAAACACACTCCGTCTCAGTTGTACAAACCAATCAGTTAATGTTGTACAGTGAAATAATCGCTGTTTGTTCTGAGATCCACACAAAACACATAAATACAGTCCGTACCGCGCAGTAAACACACTCCGTCTCAGTTGTACAAACCAGTCAGTTAATGCTGTACAGTGAAATAATCGCTGTTTGTTCTGAGATCCACACAAAACACATAAATACACTGTGTGGGCAGAACGTAGAATTGTTGAATGTTAAACATGGTGGTACATATAGTAACCACTGGGGTTTAAGCGGCTAAGTGACTTGTTCAAAAGATTCAAGTACACGAGTCAAATTATAGCATAAATATTAACTCACAATACCCAAGAAACTTCCGTAATATATCCGACAATGTCGTATGCAAACTTTATTTGTTCGTATATGCAATACGAAGCAAGATATATGGAAGCTTCGGTTGTTAGACGGACGCACGTGCAAGAGTTAGACGAATCGATTGATGTTAACTCCAAATCTTCAAACAGCTATGCAATATTGGATATCGTCCTTTAAGACACTTATATTTTCGTAAGTTCAATATGAAGTCAGTGACAGGAATGTATTGAAATCTGTGGTCTTCTGGGTAATTACACGGCGTCGTGTGGTAATTATTTACCGACGTTTCGGGACAACGTGTTGGTCCCATCTTCACAGGTCAAGATTCCTAGTAGGCAATTTTCCTACTATGAATCTTGACCCGTGAAGATGGGACCAACACGTTGTCCCGAAACGTCGGTAAATAATTACCACACGACGCCGTGTAATTACCCACAAGACCACAGATTACATCAACATCGCGGCGGAAGCCTGAAATCAAGGAATGTATTGGTTGCTCAAAGGATGCAAATGCAAGAGTTAAAAGAATTCATGGCTCTTAACTCAAAATACTCAAAAAAAAAAAAACTTGTACACAATATTGTATATTACCGTATAAAATTTTATATTCTCGTATCTGCAATATGAAACTAGTTATATGAACGTATTTGTTGTTCCAGGGATGTAAGTGCAAGAGTTACACGAAAGGATAGATTTAAACTCAAAATATGTATGAAACTACTACAAAAATACTCGTATCCGAGAGTACGAGTATACTACGAAAATTTTACACTATCCTATCTGCAATATGTAGCCAGTTTTAGGAATATTTACGTTGTCCCACGGACGCAAGTTCACGAGTTGAAAGAATCCAATAGCACTTATCTGAAAACCTTCCGGAAACTGCGGTACCGAATTCACAAAGCCTGCCACTGGACCTTAACGTTAGTCCAGTTCACTCCACACAAAATCCTCTACAAAAATTTCTCTAAGATTAAATTTAATATCTTCTTCTACCTCCACAGCTTTATAGTGCTTTTAATCTTTACCATTTAAAAAGACCACAACATATATGCTAACTACAACTGGCTTGGTTACGCAAATGTAAGACTGTGAAATAAAGACGTACATACATATATTGGACATTATAGACGAACTGAATTAAGTGTTTGAGCTAAGAGTTAGAAATTCGTTTAACTCTTCAATTCCATAATGTTTACGTGTGAAATCTATCGAATGATGTTCATTCATTCTGTAGTCTGTCTTACGACAGGTCCGTAGCCTCTTCCAAAGCAAGTTCTCCACAGGGTGCGATCTAGTGCTTCCTCTTTCAATTTCCAGTATCTTTTCTTTTCCTTAAGGTCGAATGATGTACTCCGTTAAATTTTTAGGATCAAAATCTTTTTAAGGTTTCTTGATTCCCTCATGTGTATCATATGCTTAAACTCATATATAAATACAGTCGGTGAAATAAGAAATTATTAGCAAAATTTGGAGACGTATCAGTATCGAGTTCAGAGATAAAATATAAAAGAAAAAAACGTATGAAGGACTAAAAGTAGAGCTCCATGTATTCCTAAATCGGCTCCAGACGTGAATGATCAATTTCGGCCTCAGACTTGACCCCAGGAAAAGATAATATTCAAACAGGATTCTAAGAAGATGCAATAATTAAAATTACATATTTATTTGTAGCTTATTCAATGACCCTGTCAGAAATTGAGAACGACTGTGACTAACGAAGTGGAATGATGTGGAAGAAAAGAGTTTTGGTGTCGTTGAAGGCATTATCCGGAAATTATTTTGCAGGAACTGAGGAAGAGCACGAAATCTTCAGCCAGGTTAGTCTGTGTCCCGAGTACTTCCTCTGTGCAGGTCAAATACGGCAGTGCTTCAGCCTCTAATGACACAAACCTCTCCGGCAAGACGAAAAGGAATACAGGAAAACCTAAGAGTAAATTACAACTAAACCTCTGATCCTTGGAACGGGATACCTCAGTCGGTATAGTGACTTGGCTACGGGCCTAACAACCGAGCAATCGTGGTTCGATTCCCTGCAGGGGGCAAGAGATTTCTGTCTGATCGAAAAAGGGGCCCATCCATGCTTTCTTCCCAGAGTTAAGACGGCTGGGGCGTGAAGCTGACTACTCACTCCCCCATATGCCTGCGTAGTCGGTATAGCGAATCGCTACGAGCTGGAGGGTCCGGGGATCGAATCCCGGTGTGGGCGAGATTTTTCGCACCCGTCCAGGCCAGCCCTGGGATACACCCATCCTTCTGTACAATGGGTACCGGGTCTCTTTCCCGGGGGTAAAGTGGACGGGGCGTGGTGTTGACCACACACCACCATCTAGCGCTGAGGTTAAAGAAAGAGTAGAGCTATACCTCAACTCACCCTCAGTGCCTTCATGGCAGGTTACGGGGTGAACTTTACCTTTTACCCCCATATGCCTTAATGGCGTACACACGGATTTAACTTCGTAAAGGGCTTCAGAACATCCAATCGCCTATCCCCCAACTTTTTCCAGCGTTTTCCAGGCAGTACTTGCGCCGCTGTTGTACTAAGGCAACCATATGTACACACACACTTTGCAGTGGGTTGGGTTCTTGCTGTAGCCTTGAAACGTTGTGTCTTGATGCAGCAGGGTAAATGGCTCCATCCCTCGTCCCCCCCCCTCCCCCCGTACCCGAATGGGGCCACAGCATCTCCTGTTGCAGGTGGCATCTTGCGTCCATCAGCTGAGGAAACAGCTTGCACTGATGCCACGTCAGCCTTTGTTTACATTCTAATTCCATACCACCTTTCACCTTGATGGTATTCTTGTACTTCTTATCAGGTGTTATCTTGGATAAATGTTGCTGGAGTGTGTTTATGTTGTTGCATGGAGTGTTTTCAATACTTGGATTTCGAGCTGACTGTTTGTTTTGATGCACTGTGTGGCAACATCGATGTTGGAGTAGCTCTGTAGTAGTAGTAGTAAAGTTAGCAGCTGAGAGGTGGATGACCAGAGACTCTTAAGGCAGAAGAAAAGACGATGATGGTTCGGCTCCCCACCGATCGTGTCGCTGTCGTCGTCCTACCCTTCGCACCGAAACCAAAAAGGACCAATGTGCCATAACTACACCACCTACGTGAAAAAGTGGTATATCACGACTTTAAATTCAAGCTTATTTTTGTGTTTTTTCTTCCTGCGTTTGCAGTTTGAAGAAGAATGCTTTTTGTGCAGCTAAATTTGGCTATCTGTAGTCGTATGCCACAAAATAAATAGCTTTGTAAGCATGGTTATGAATTTTCAGGTTTATGGAAAGAGAGAATTTATTCTGGGATGTGACTGCTTAGAATGGTACTTACTGCTTCCATTTACACCTTGAGGATGGGAGCAGAAGATCAGTTCGAAACGTTTACTTTCTACTAAACTACACTACAACTAATATATCGAATGGCACGGTGTCCTTCTGACAAGCTAATGCTTGATAAGTCAGACAAGAAATTCCCTGTGTTTTATACAAGTCGGAGGCTCACTATCGCCTTCCCTACAGCCTGCCACCGGTCCCTGTTCTGAGCCAAATCAATACACTCAGCACCCTCCCTGTCCATTTTAATATTATTCTCCATATCTCTACAGAAATCTTACAAGTGGTCTCTCTTCTTCAGGCTTCGGGCTACAGCCATGTACTTAAAACCAGTTTAGAGAACATATGACGTCATGGAATAACACAGGACGATACAGGCATGGTCTTAGGGTAGAAGGACGTGGGGGGTCGGTATTGGCCGCTTCCAGAGCGGATTTTTCCACTTGTCTTTCTGTTCGCTTTTCTCTCAAAATAACAGACTAACTAAACTGGAAATCAGAGAGAATATATCAGATTTCTCGACGATTCACCAAAACTTATTTCTAGATAATCCTTTTTAAGTGTGTTATTTAACGACGCTCTCAATTTCTAAGATTATATAGCGTCGATGATGGATAAATGAATGGAATGTGGGTTTGGAGCATTTGCGCAAGTGGGGAAAACTTAAATTCTGAGAACAGCCAGTCCCTTGACCATTTAGTCAAGATTTAATACTGCAGACCATGGCGGTAACTGTATATACCACACGATTTTTTTTTTTGTGGTGAAGGGCCCTGCAGCAGATGCTACGGACGCACCGCAGCCTTAAGGCTTATTGTGCAACCCTGTGATGAAGATGATTAGTTTCTTCCGTTTTTCCGTGTAATGGAGCACCGGTGGTATGAAATTGATAGGGTAAAACCGAAGCACTCGGGAAAAAACCTGTCCTACTGCCACTTTGTCCACCACAAATCCTACATGGATTGACCCGGGAATGAACCCGGGCCTCTGTGGTGGGAGTGCCGGCGACTAACCGCCTGAGCCATGGCACGGCCTACCACATGATATAAGATTCAAATCCCTGCATTTTGTGTCCAGAGTATATTCATGTTTTGTACAGTTCTGTAATTCCCTCAATAGAGGGCATTAACCAGTTGGACTTTGTAACATAGACGCAGTTGTGTTTACTGTGAGGCAGGAATTTAATTGTTATATTATTTACGTAAACTTTAGACTTCAAATCCGTGTCATGGTTCAGGCGGCCACTCTCTGGCCCACCACAGCGTAAACCCCGGTGCGACCCCAAGTCAGTCCTTGTGATATTTGTGGTGGACAAAGTGTCACTGGGACAAGTTTCCCTCAGAGGACTTCGACTTTCCCCTATCAGTCTATCTATCAGTCTGTTTATCAGTGCTCCACGCTAATTTTCATCTGCGTGTTACTCTTATCAGCAGGAAGCCTGTAAATCTTAAAAGGACAAAGCTCTTAGGGAAATAGGGCACGATTACATAGAATAGTACAGTCGAACTCGGTTATAACGTCACGAAAGAGACTGAATATATTGTGTCGTTATAACCGAGGAGTATAATGTAGTACAAGAGGTGGGTTGGACGGACGTTCCGACCGTTCTTACCCCTGTATAAAGTACTTTGGCCTGCTTGGCCTTACGGTGATTACATGCTTGTTTCTGTGTAGAACCTCAACTTTGTTTTTATGTCAGTCAGATAACTCTGGTCCTTCGGAACCTTTCGCATCCTCCTGTGTTTCGCCCACATATCCACTTCCACGACCAGTACGTGCTGCAGACGGAATGTACAGAGAGATACGTGATTAGAGCAAGTGCTGTCCTGACATCTGCCGACTTCAAAATAACCTTCTGTTATTGTATAAATTGAATTCGAAATTTAGTATTGAAACACAAAGCAGTGTAGTAACGTCTGCTGAAAATCTGAGAACGGAACAGATTAGACGTCTCATTCACTTGCTGAGGTTATGAATGCCTGGAACTGTACCTCCACGATCCTCATAGGCTCACACCTTGTGTGTAATCATGTATTTAAGTCCCTTTGTCAATTTTCATTTGTGGTTAGCGCCTTCATGTCTAAAACATCTCTGGATTCTTAAGTTTTATAGATACTTCGGGTTCGAATCACATTTGTAGAATGAATGCGAGACATTTCCTGAATTTTCATGTAATGACAGATGCTTTTACAACGCCCCCCCCCCCCCATTCCCCTAAGGACCCTACAGACGACAGGTCTACGGTAAAGCAGCAGCAATCCCATTACAGGCCAGGACAGGCCCTTAGGGTTCCAGGAGGTTGAGGCTCCCAGATTTCTAGACAATCGGCACATGAAGGTGGTAACGTTGTCAGCCCTACGCACCGGCCGCCTTTACCCCCCAGGAAAGATTCCTGGTACTCATTTCTGTTAGAGGCTGAGTAGACCCCAGGGCCATAGTGCGACCGAAACGATTATGTGAACCATCGGGAATCGAACCCGCGACGTTCCGGCGTGCCCCGCAGGTCTACGGAACTTGCCATTAAATAGTAGTAGTTCCTTCAGGTCGCAAGTGACCCCTGGTGATCCCATTGGATTTTCTGAGCAAGAGGTACAGGGTCTTGCTACCCCTTAGTCGTTTTTGTTTTGTCGTTTGCTATTTTCCACGGCTTTGTAGATCAGGACCATCCATTGCGTTCTGTTTTGCGTCGCATTTATGGTGTCATGCCAGTTCATCGTCATGGTTCTTCGTGTTTCTTCCGTCCATTTTGTCCGCTGTCTTCCTCTTCTTATACTGCCGACTGTCAATCCTAACCTCAAATATTTTTCCAGTCAATCTCACGTGCGCATTATGTGTCCGAAATATTTCAATTTGCCTATTACAGCTAAGGTTTCTAGGGAGTGCCTGGGCTTAATTTGTTTAATCGCCGATGCATTCGTCCTTCTTGCTGTCCACAGTATTCTGAGCAGTCTTCTGCACGTCCATAGCTCGAAGGCACCTTGCCATTACCTCAGACTAATTCTGAGCAGGAATACGCTAGAATATCTAGTCCTAGAGAGCTGAAGAATAACACGACATAGACGAAAAGAGAAACAAAGCGAATAAGGGTTAGAAAATGAGCAGGATAAAAAAGGAAAGAAAAACGACGTGAAAGAACTTCGACAGAAAACAGAAAGAATAGGAAATGCAGACGAAGAGGAGGAAAACAGCGATGTGGATAAAGACAGTATACAAAAAGTAAGAAAAATCGAAAATGGCAAGAAGGAGAATGGAGCGATGTAGAATAAAGAACAAAAGCACAGCAAGGTAAAGCAACCACAAAAGGGGGAAAAAAAGAAAAGTATAAGGAGGAGAAAAAACAATAACAGGGAGAACAAAAAGAATATTAAAACCTATACCTGGCGAATAACACTGCATGAAGGAATACGAATGATATAGAAGCAGAATGGTTAGAAGTGTTTGTGTCACTGTTGCATGCAGACCGTTTGGCTCCTCACCAACAAGACCTGGAGTTAACGTCAGGCCAAGGACGGGAACCTCTAGTCGCGAGGTGACCCCCCCCTCCCCACACTCGGCCCCTGCTTAGAATCCCATCTTCACCTTTATGCTCCAGTTCTTACCTCTCGTTTATGTACTGCACTTGACAATTGCCGTCTCTGACTATGACATGCATAGATAGCCAGTCTCTCCATTATCAGTTTATATATTATAGCCCGTGAGAACACAACGTAATCACTAGTTCACTGAATGCGCGTGATACGTAACTTGTCGGTCAAGTTGTACACTGTAATATCCACTGAACCATGGGTACCGCTCACTGCCGCCATAATTTCGTCTGTTTGTTACTGCTAACAAAAATGACCGCTACATAACGACAGAATAATGACAAAATTATAACTCTAAGCCATGGATTCTTTTGTTACAGATAGTAACGGTACTGGATCCCGAATTAGAAACTTGCTAAGTCAGAACTCGTTTTTCTGTCGTGCATTTTTTTTTTTTTACTTCAACTCCATTTTTATGACCCATACAATTCTAAGGAAGGTAGCACTGGAAGAATGTCACTTACAAACATACTAATGGTGCCACTGACGTCACATAATAATGGCGTTGCTAAGTAGCCAGGCAGCATTATATGCTCTCTCTTTAACTCTACCTTATCTCTGACCAAAAGCATCCTTCATAAATGCCTCGTACGTACTCTCTTTGTTCATATGCGTCTTTAAGCTTTCCTCTTCCCCCTTTTTCCCCCCTTCCTTTACTTATTTCTCAGCCAGCAAGTCGACTAAAACGCTGAAGTTCCTATCTCGTATACAGGAGCGTCTGATTCGCATCTCAGCCAAGACACTGACCTTCGTGATGGAGGTTTGTCGTACCGTTCCTCACTTCATCCAGGCGAATACTGCAATAGCACTTGGAAATATACCACGACCGACTCCTTCCTTATCCTTGAAACGTCACCATAATACACCACAGTGTCATATCATTTCGACACCAATAGCCATTGCATGTTACATAACAGGTAAATAATCTAGCATCCATTTGTGTTTGCTTCCTTATACAGGGTGCGCCAAAAACACCTGACGCTTTTTGAAATGAAGTAACATTTTAAGGCAAAGTGGAAAAATTTTATTAAGACTATCAGGTACATTCCATGTCCATGAAAATTCATCTGAATCATTGCTGTTTGAATATGACACTTTGTAGGTGACCACCATGTCGTTCAATACACTCCTGCAGTCGCGACGGAAAGGCTGTCATAACACGTTGTAGCATTTCCTTAGGGATCCCTTGCGTACACTCACGAATTCGCTGCTTTAAGTCATCAATATTGGCAGGACGTGTTTCGTATACCTTGCTTTTGACGTAACCCCAAAGGAAGTAGTCTGGTACTGCAAGATCAGGCGAGCGGGCGGGCCAGGTGATGTCCCCGAAACGAGAAATGAGTCTGCCTGGAAACATTGTCCTGAGGACTGTCATGGAAGTCCGTGCCGTGTGTGCAGTTGCTCCATCCTGTTGGAACCATAGGAAATCGAGCTGACGAGAACGTAACTCATTTTGCAGAAATGTTTCCAGCATTATTTTGTACCGCTCTGCATTGACAGTCACTGTACTCCCGTCCGAATTCTCAAAGAAATAGGGACCAATTACGCCATGAGACGAAATTGCACACCACACTGTCACTTTTGCACTATGCAGAGGACGTTGGTGAAGTTCGTGTGGGTTGTTTGGAGCCCAGTAGCGACAGTTCTGTTTATTCACATAACCAGACATATGGAAGTGAGCTTCATCAGACATCAGTAATGTGTTCACTATGTCGCGATTATTATTCACCAAATCCATGAATTCATTACAAAACTGAAGTCGGCTTACCTTGTCCCGTCCACTAAGTTCCTGAGCAACTTGGATTTTGTATGGGTGATAATGCAAGTCCTTGTGGAGAAATCGGCGAACGCTGCTGTCTTTTAAGCGAAGCGCGAGAGCGTGCCGCCGAGCCGACCTGCGCGGACTGCGCAATATGGCGTCTCTAACCCGCTCCACATTGTCAGGTGTACGAGCCGAACGTGGACGTCCCTGTGGTTTACTGTCCTTCACTGATCCTTCTAGACGACATTTCGATACCCACAATAGCAGAGTATTGCGGCTAGGAGCATCACGTCTCTGAAACTGCTGTCGGAAACCACGCTGTGTAGCTGTAACAGACTCTGTTTTGATAAACAGTTCCACTGCCGCAATACGGTTTTGTACCGACCAGCGCTCCATCTCAACAAAACTCCAAACATCGCTGTACATGGTGACGGTCAGTATGGAAGCGCCGCGTAGCGGGCACGCTGGTTTTCACATTTCAAAAACCGTCAGGTGTTTTTGGCGCACCCTGTATATACTGTCGACCCTGGTTATAACGACATCGGTTTATACGACACCTCGCCTATAGCGTCAGATAGTCTTTGTTACCAATTAATTCCTCGCTGTTAACCGTAACATTATATCCTCGGTTATAACAGCACTCGTTTATAACGACACAAAATATTCAGTCCCCTTCATGACGTTATAACCGAGTTCGACTGTAATTCTTTGTCTATCTGTCTCCTGCCTATCCTGAATAAAAACAGTCATTATATATAATTTGTGATGTTCGTCAACTGAAGTATTCATAAAATATTATTGGGATTATTAAATAAAAAAGAATGAGATGGGCTGAACATGTAGTAAAAATGGGAAACGAGAAAGATGTAAAAAAATTGAGACGAAGAAAACTGATGGGAAGAGACGCCCAGAAGAAATGATTCTGAAAGAATAAGATGTCTGGGTGCGAAGCGCATACATCTGTTTCGACGTTTCGTCTATGTATGTTAGGACTTTTGTACGAAGAAGTTAACGTGGTGCTGAAGATTCGTCTTCTATGATGTTACGCTGTGTAGACTGGTACCGACGTTTCTGAGGAGACTGCCTTATTTTTAGTATCAAGGAATCACAGATGGGTTGTCTTTAGCAATACCGCTCTGAGAACCTAAAAAATTCTGGCAGTTCGGCGTGTCGTTACGTACGGAAAAATGTTACGACTGCGAAAGCCTCAGAGCTCATCTGGATTGAACTGGCTCGGGATAGAAACCAGTAGTGGACTGTTTAAAGGAACAGAGGTGCACAAA
Source organism: Reticulitermes speratus (assembly GCA_021186555.1). NCBI lineage: Eukaryota > Metazoa > Arthropoda > Insecta > Blattodea > Rhinotermitidae > Reticulitermes > Reticulitermes speratus. The sequence continues at coordinate 5,646,400 of JAJKFL010000012.1, read as the reverse complement.
TCCCTGGCGCGTGGTCACTCGGGCAACTAAATTTTGTACAGTTCCTTTGCACTACAGCCCTTATGTGGGCTTGGGCATCCCGAAGGTTTCCTGGTCGGTAAGTGTGCATTCTGTAGTGAGTGACCAGCCCACTGACCGCACAAGTTCGACTCAATCCTGATGTGACTGCCAGAGCCATCTGGCAGGCAGTCAGGAGACTTGGGTGAGAAATGGCCGCTGAATTTTGCTTACGGACATTACTGGTTCTATTCAGGTTCTTTTACGTGCCGGCTTTACTTCCCCTCCGAAGGAAGTGGTGCTCCGGATTTTTATCACCCTCGGCCGTGATTGGACCCGCGAACCTTCGGTCCAGTGGCGAGCACGCTAACCACTAGTCCACCGAGGGCGACAAATTTTGTACAGTAGCGCCTAATATTTCAGCATAATTATCGCAATTCTTTTCCATACCTACAGCAATGTGTTTCAGTTCACATAAACCGAACAGAACCGTCAGCTAACAGCGAGGTTAACAGGTCACTCCAAAATTGTGGTTCCTCAGTATGGAACTATTATAAAAACTTTATATATTTGTAGTCTGACATTTGTCAGACTATAAATGTACGGAATGAATAATATTAAATTTATTATATAAACCTTCTGGCTCCTACATTTTTTTAAATATTTTGGACCCCTTGTAATGCACCTTCGGATTCCACCAAAAAAAAAAAAAAAAATCTTGAAACGCTGAGCAACTGTTAGCATCTTAAGGACTGTTCCATGCAGTCGGTAAGCTTTAGATATTCCTACCATTAATTAAATACCACGCTATGACGGCATATGGGGAAGTGGAGGTATAGCTCCATAAATGTTAATCTCAGCACTAGATAGAGGGTGTAACCGACCTGCCTCTTATTGTCTTGTCCTCTTCTTCTTTCTTCTTCAAGTAATTCCATTACATCCCCTTCATCTGCCCTAGCTCATAGGATGAAGGAATGGTTATGAGAGAGCATGTGATTAGGACACTTTACTAGCCGTAGACGGTAGACACTTGAGCTCCATTCGAGGGAATCTGAGTGTGGTGTATTCAGAGGATTTTGTACGCAGTCCGGGAATCTGAGTGTGGTGTATTCAGAGGATTTTGTACGCAGTCCGGGAATCTGAGTGTGGTGTATTCAGAGGATTTTGTACCCAGTCCGGGAATCTGAGTGTGGTGTATTCAGAGGATTTTGTACCCAGTCCGGGAATCTGAGTGTGGTGTATTCAGAGGATTTTGTACCCAGTCCGGGAATCTTGAGTGTGGTGTATTCAGAGGATTTTGTACCCAGTCCGGGAATCTGAGTGTGGTGTATTCAGAGGATTTTGTACCCAGTCCGGGAATCTGAGTGTGGTGTATTCAGAGGATTTTGTACCCAGTCCGGGAATCTGAGTGTGGTGTATTCAGAGGATTTTGTACCCAGTCCGGGAATCTGAGTGTGGTGTAATTCAGAGGATTTTGTACCCAGTCCGGGAATCTTGAGTGTGGTGTATTCAGAGGATTTTGTACGCAGTCCGGGAATCTGAGTGTGGTGTATTCAGAGGATTTTGTACCCATCCTGTCATTTTTTAATAAATACTCAGAAATATACGTTTACTGTTATTTAAATTATTAAAGGAATGCCATTCACCACACTTGGTGAGGGATTGTAGTTTCTTGACGTTCATTGTCTCTCGGCACTGATACACACCTTATCATTTAACCAACCGCCCTCTTGTATAACGACGTTCAACCGAAACATAAAATTATCTTTTATGAAAGATAAAGCACTCCCTGTACAGGCCTGCACAGGCTCTGAGAGTTCCAGGAGGTTGATACTCCCAGATTTCAACACAATCGGCCCATGAAGGTGATAGGGTTGTCAGACCTACGCACTAGCCGCCTTTACCCCTCAGGAAATATTCCTGGTACTCATTTCTGTTAGAGGCTGAGTCGACCCCAGGGCCACAGTACGGCTGGAAGGATTATGTCAATGAAAAATTCCAATGACACCATTGGGAATCGAACCCGCGACCTTCCGGCTTGTAGCGCAGTGCCACCGCATACTCCAAAATATATTTTTTTAATGGCTTTAAATTCCGAGAGTAAAATAACAATTCACTTATAAGTAAGTCTTTCTACATTCCACTGTAGTCCAATTACGGCACTTGGAACGTATAAGTTGTAATTTTGAATATTGTTAATTAATATTTAGGCTGGGCGCGTCGTATCTAACTGCCGCCAATGGTTACAGTACACGTCCTAATTTCAAACAAAACCCGAATTTTCTTATGGGCTAAAATTTTAATTTGAAGTATTCTCATAGACAGTTTCACATCTAGACTCAGGTCACATCGTTCCCGCAGTTACCAAAAGTTCTGGTTTTCTGTAAGCTAACAAATGTCCTTCCACCCCCCACCATTTTCTGTCCGGTCACTGGCTGCTACTCATTTACTCTCTCTCTCTAAAACATTTCGCACAGCATCTCGCTCGGTTTCTGCTAATCATCCCTAAAAAATATAAATACACTAAATTAATTGAGCTAATCTACCCTTTTATTTATTTAGGGTAATTCCGGGAGAGAAGCCACACTTTTTGCAACTTTCGCTGTAACTCAAAATTAACTCGGACCCTGTCCGTAAAGTTATAAGGGGAGTGGTCAGGTTCACACCTCCGGCGGCTTTAATCTCGTGGAGTAAGCCTTCGGTGTTCACTGGATAGGGGGCTAGGTGGGTCCCCGCTCGGGGAAGACGCTGTGAAACTGAATCGTGGTTCTCGGTGGAACAAGCTGCAGCCTGGTCACTTTACCGACTGAGCAGTAATGCCAACAGTTGTTTCAACAAAAGAAGAACAAAATGCCAATCACGCAGTGTTGCCTCTGACACTTGGAACACATCGCTAACAGTAAATCAGGCATCAGCAATGACTGTGGGCCTTCTGAATTGTGACACATTAGTCTTTTTGGAGGGTACCGACGTCGAAAGTAAATTGCTGCTTCCTTTTTCAGAGACGACTTCAATCCTGAAGATGGAGACATTATGTTTCTCCGAAACGTTGGCATCCAAGCTTAAGACTACACGGCGTCACAACCCAGAAGACTACATATACGACCGCGAAAACGTCAAATCTTCACGAACTTTGACCTCTATTTTTTTCTTTTTCCAAAGGATAGACAATATATGTTTGCTTTCTTGCTATTATGCTAAATCTAAAGCTAAAAACATTAGTTAAAGACTTGTTGGTCCGGTAGCAACAGATGCAGTTACAACTCCTCTTTCTTGTAGCCTTCCACTAGTCATGTTCGCCTCTCCACCGCTCCCCCCCCCCCACCTCCCAATATGTCGTGAGCTGCAGATAGACGGCATGACAGTCGCGTGCACTTCACTTCCCTCCCCCCAGCACCGCCCACTTCAAGAAGGTCTCTGCTGATGCTAAGATGAGGGTATCAGATCCACTTAATATGTCACGAGCATGTGTTTGTGCATTCGTTTTCTGTCAGTTTAAAAACTTTGTGTTTCTTCTCGTTTAAGTTCAAGTTTCGTTGCCTTTGAAAAAGGGTAAGGAACTGGAGATGAAAAGATACGACAAAATATCAAAGCTATAATCCTGGAGCCAAGATGAGGAGCCAGTCGTTAATTATTGTTTTTGGGAAATGTTTCTAGTGTCTTTTTCTCTGTCTTCCCCCCTCCACCGGGCACCCCCCAACCATTTACTCAAGGAGGACTACAGCCAAGGCTTCTCCCTAAAGGCCTGCTTTAAAGAGAAGAGGTAAACAATATAAAAGCCCAAAAGCTGGGAAACGTGTAAACGAATTTTTCAGAAATACAATAGTGCATTGACACAGGTCAGTTTTCAGGTTTTGTTTGTACTCAGCAGACCCTGACTGGTTTCATCTATGGTTATACAAACAATGGTTCGCGTGTCGGGGAAGGCGCATTAGTAACAAACGTTTGGTGTAATTTCCAATTATGTTTTTGAACAAATACAACCACGGGCATCGACAAAAAAAAAAGAGAGGTAAAAGTATCCACGTCATTACGTTTTTTTTTTTTTGAAAATTTAAAACTGTAAAATAAAAAAAAATATATCAAGCATTAGCGACAAAAATAAAATTCTTGTCGCACGATCTGTGTTCCAGCACAGAGATCCTCAGCTCGCGGGTGATCCGTAAAGGTATTCATAATACATTCCCCTCTATATGAACCGTTTAAAGCAATATAAAAATTTAAATTCCTATTGCATATTAAGTACGCTTTCGTAACATCAATTAACACATCCGCTGAAACTGTAATACCAAAATTAGTCGAAATCAATCAGTGTTTCGCAAATGCACAATGAGGACACAGGGACGGCGAGATACGAAATCCTTATTATGCTTTCATTTTACTTGTCCTGTACGTCCCCGTGAGCTGTGCGACAAGTTCCACTTGTCATAACTGTCCGGCGTGTTTTGGTTTGCTTATTTAACGACACCGTCAGTAGCTCAGACTACATAGCATCAAATTCTGCAACGATTAATGGAAATGAAATGGAATGAATGTGGAAGGATGCGGTCTTAGCTTCATTTGAGGTAGGCCAGCACTGTCAAATTGTATGCCTGGAGGGAGACATACTGAATGTAAATCGCGAGTGACAAGTGAGTGTTTGGTGTAAGTTCTGGCAAAGCGAGAACTTGGTAGACCGAGAAGGAGATGGATAAACAATTTTAAGGAGGATATTAACGACTCTGATTATGAGGTTGGGAGGTGGATGGAACTGGCTCAGGATCGTGTCTAATGGTGGGCTTTGGTAATAGCGGTGTTGAATCTTTATGTTCTGCTACCAAAGAGTTAGTTAATTAGTAAGATGGATCTTAGGGAAATAGGTTGTGAGGATGGGAGGTGGATGGAACTGGCTCAGGATCGTGTCCAGCGGTGGGCTTTGGTATTAGCGGTGTTGAACTTTTGTGTTCTGCTACCAGAGAGTTAGTTAATTAGTAAGATGGATCTTATGAAAATAGATTGTGAGGATGGGAGGTGGATGGAACTGGCTCAGGATCGTGTGCAGTGGTGGGCTTTGGTATTAGCGGCGTTGAACCTTTGTGTTCTGCTACCAGAGAGTTAGTTAATTAGTAAGATGGATCTTATGGAAATAGGTTGTGAGGATGGGAGGTGGATGGAACTGGCTCAGGATCGTGTGCAGTGGTGGGCTTTGGTATTAGCGGCGTTGAACCTTTGTGTTCTGCTACCAGAGAGTTAGTTAATTAGTAAGATGGATCTTATGGAAATAGGTTGTGAGGATGGGAGGTGGATGGAACTGGCTCAGGATCGTGTGCAGTGGTGGGCTTTGGTATTAGCGGCGTTGAACCTTTGTGTTCTGCTACCAGAGAGTTAGTTAATTAGTAAGATGGATCTTATGGAAATAGGTTGTGAGGATGGGAGGTGGATGGAACTGGCTCAGGATCGTGTGCAGTGGTGGGCTTTGATATTAGCGGCGTTGAACCTTTGTGTTCTGCTACCAGAGAGTTAGTTAATTAGTAAGATGGATCTTATGGAAATAGGTTGTGAGGATGGGAGGTGGATGGAACTGGCTCAGGATCGTGTCCAGCGGTGGGCTTTGGTATTAGTGGTGTTGAACTTTTGTGTTCTGCTACCAGAGAGTTAGTTAATTAGTAAGATGGATCTTATGGAAATAGATTGTGAGGATGGGAGGTGGATGGAACTGGCTCAGGATCGTGTGCAGTGGTGGGCTTTGGTATTAGCGGCGTTGAACCTTTGTGTTCTGCTACCAGAGAGTTAGTTAATTAGTAAGATGGATGTTATGGAAATAGGTTGTGAGGATGGGAGGTGGATGGAACTGGCTCAGGATCGTGTGCAGTAACGGGCTTGGCTATTGGCTGTATTCTGCTACCTGAGAGTTTATCGGAGCCTAATGAATTACTTTTGGATAACCACAGATATAAACAGTCTCGAAGATGATATAATCAATTCACATTCGGTGTAGCCTATTCATTGAACCATCAAGCATACCTCCGTCATGTAATCCGATTACTTGCTTCTGTATAGAGTGTGAGTGACATTTGTAATATCTAGTGTTAAAATTCTACGTTCCGGTCTGTTTCCGCTCGTTCACACGTGGCGCTGATTTCGTTCTTTCTTGCACATCTTTCGCCACTACCATCATTAATCCATGTTTTTCACATCGCGATTCTAAAAGAAACAAACAACGTTTGTCTCCTAGGAGTTTATAAAGCTGCTCTGGTATTTCAGTGCTTTTTCTGACATGACATGTGTAATATGATCCAGAATGCTGTTACTGAACGTTTGTTGGCAGGCCTGTGATTGTTCCTTGGCGTGACTGAAGGCCTGTCAGTTGAAGAAGACTTAACTATTCATAAACGAAGACGTGCCACTTATGAGATATTGCAGAGTGCTGTTATATGCAGTGCGTTTCAAATGTTTTTTTTCTCGCGTACACTGTCACAATAAAAACATTACACGTACCACTACCCAATACAACATGTACACGTACCACTGTCACATACAAACATGTACACGTACCACTATCCCAATACAAAACATGTACACGTACCACTGTCACAATACAAAACATGTACACGTACACTATCCCATACAAACATGTACACGTACCACTACCATACAAAACATGTACACGTACACTATCCCAATACAAAACATGTACACGTACCACTGTCACAATACAAAACATGTACACGTACACTGTCACAATAAGAAACATGTACCTACCACTATCCAATACAAAACATGTACACGTACCACTGTCACAATACAAAACATGTACACGTACACTGTCACATAAAACATGTACACGTACCACTGTCACAATACAAAACATGTACACGTACCACTGTCACAATACAAAACATGTACACGTACACTGTCACAATAAGAAACATGTACACGTACCACTATCCCAATACAAAACATGTACACGTACCACTGTCACAATACAAAACATGTACACGTACCAGTGTCACAATACAAACAGTACACGTACCACTGTCACAACATAAAACTTGTACACGTACCACTGTCACAATACAAAACATGTACACGTACCACTGTCACAACACAAAACTTGTACACGTACCAATGTCACAATAAAAAACGTACACGTACCACTATCACAACAAAAAACATGTAGGCGTACCACAGGGTACTTCAAATATTAATGCCTACTTGCAGTATACAGCTCTTCCGGGATGTTTCGCTGAAACATCCCGCAAGACCAGAGAGGGATGGGAATATATCAGTAGCCTCGCGCACCGTCGTCCGAAAGATTGATGGAACTTCTTTCCTTAGCTGCGGTACAGTTATTTGGGTAACTATAGTAGACAAAAGTTTATTTCTCGCATTCCTTTTATCTTGTTATTCGGATAATTAGAGGTAAAGCTGTACCCGTGTTTAATTAAACACCATGCAAAAGTCTTATGGGGGAGTGGCTGGATGACTCAACGAATTCATAATCTCAGCACTAAATAATCTAAAATGATCACCTTCACGCCTTGGCCGCTTTACTCCCAGGAAAGAGTCCCCGATACTCACTGAAGAGGAGGAGAGGTGGACCCCACAGCCGGCCTAGACTTTTCAAAAAAGAAATCTGTTGACCTCTGCTGAAAATCGTACCTTAGTTCACTCGGTTCTCTAGCCCGTAGCCTAGTCACTATACCTACTGAGCTATCCCGGTTGCATTTAGTTATATATGTATAATAAATAAGAAATATATGGGCAGAAATTTATCATGGATAGAAGAGAAATGCGTACAGAATTATTGTCGAATAACCAGAAAGAAAGGGGCAATTTTGAAGATCTAGGGGAAAACTGGGGATTAAAATGGATCTTAAATAAGTAAAGTGGTTTAGGGTGAGGACCAGTGGTAGGCTCTTGTGTACACGGTAATTAACCTTCAGGTTCCGTAAAAGGCAGGGAATTTCTTGACTAGTTGAGGAACATATTAAGGAGAAACTGGTGAATCGTGAAGAGCAGCGAGGGGCCGAGCCACAAGACATCACTCGTTGTTTGAGAGAGCACAGAGATAGTGGTTAAACTCTGTAGCAGCTTTGTGATTGATTCCAATGCAGCAATCCCGTCACCATATCAGCTCAACACATGAACACTGCTACTGCCGCTGCTGCTGCTCCAATGCAAAGAGCTTTTCGTTGCAGTTGCCATAATGCAAATCCAGAACGCAGTCTGAAGGCTGACATCTCAAGGACACAGATACTCACTGCTGTTTGTTTATCTGTTCTTTGTTTTCCGCCTTTCTCTCTGTCTGCTTTGAGAGCTAGTTCTTCTGCATTTCTCCTTTGTTTGTTCCTTTTTATGTGCCTTTTTTCTTCATTACCTTTGTGCCTTTATTTCTTACAACTTTTTAATCGTTCTTTCTCTCTGTTTATTTCTTCCATCTTTCCTTCATTTATTTCATCCTACCTTGCTTTCTCTGTCTTTTCTTCGCTCGAATGTTGGTCATCTTCTTTTCCTTGTTACTTCCGTTCTTGGCTTCTTTCTTCGTTTATTTCATTTCTTTCTTTCTTTCTTTAGTTTTGTTTGCGTTCTTCACAGTTATTATTTATCATTTATCAAAGCTATCAGTGACTCAGGAAATGCAGTGCCGAGTGATACGATGAATATTGAATCACGAATTCGAAAGGATGTGGCACGAAATGCTAGTGGCTTTTTTGACGTCGTGTACCGAAATTTGGTCTGAAAAGATTCACGAGTAAGGTGAAGGCGTGTTGACGTCTCTCCGAGCCGAGACTTAAATAATACGGCTGTTGTTATTTTGTTGTTGTATCTGTAATTATTTTTATTATTACCAGGGGTGCACAAATCCCGGGCGCCAGGTCGCCGTGGGGACTAAACTTTGTACAGTGGCGCCTAACATTGTTGGTCCTCGGAATGGAACTTGCCTTATGTCAACCTTCTGGCGCCTAGAATTTTGAGGTGACTACCAGACGTTTAGAAAATCTGTGCACCCCTTATTATTATTATTATTATTATACAATGGGTACCGGGTCATTCCCGGGGTAAAGCGGCCGGGGCGTGGCATTGACCACCCACCACCATCTAGCGCCGAGGTTAAGGAAAGAGTAGAGCTATACCTTTACTCCCCCTCTGGGCTTTCATGGCCTGTTCTAGGGAGAAATTTACCTTTCATTATTATTATTATTATTATTATTATTATTATTATTGCACACGGGTGTGCTATAACGCGTAAGAGATTCGCCCGTTAATTCAACACAAAGACATTCAGTACAGTGTGTAAAACAAATTAAAAACACAACGCCGAAGAAGTGCGTATGCTTTTTAGGCACCCGGCGATGTAGTCAGCGATGCAGAAAGACCACAAGAAAACATCAAGTTTGTGCCTGTGGAGACGTGCCTGAGATATCTGTGCGGGCTTGCTGGCTAGAGTCAGCATCATGTGACAGAAATACCGGTTTGGTTTATTATTCTGTGTTATTATTATCCGATCTTTAAGTATTTATAAATTACTTTGTTTTGTACAGAGATTATGATACTTTATTTCAATGCTATGCCTTTATTTAAGAAGTTTTAATTACTAAATACTTTAATTTATTCTTTTAACCTTGATAATGTTTAGGAGAAAGAAGAACACAAATTGAAATAAACCATCACAGCGATGACGATGATTACGAAGAACAAGAGAAAAAGAAGACAGAAGAAGAGGACAAAGGGAAGAGGAAGGAAATGTGTTGACAAAGAGATTGGAAGCAAAAAAAATTATAAGGAGCATTATGATAAAGTGAAGAAGAATAAAGAGGAAAGAAATGTGTTGATGAAGAGACTGGAAACAAAGAAAATATAAGGAACATTATGATAAAGTGAAGAAGAATAAAGAGAAAGAAATGTGTTGATGAAGAGACTGGAAACAAAGAAAATAATAAGGAGCATTATGATAAAGTGAAGAAGAATGAAGAGGAAAGAAATGTGTTGATGAAGAGACTGGAAACAAAGAAAATGATAAGGAACATTATGATAAAGTGAAGAAGAATAAAGAGGAAATAAATGTGTTGATGAAGAGACTGGAAACAAAGAAAATGATAAGGACATTATGATAAAGTGAAGAAGAATGAAGAGGAAATAAATGTGTTGATGAAGAGAAATGGAAACAAAGAAAATGATAAGCAGCATTATGATAAAGTGAAGAAGAATGAAGAGGAAAGAAATGTGTTGATGAAGAGACTGGAAACAAAGAAAATGATAAGGAGCATTATGATAAAGTGAAGAAGAATGAAGAGGAAAGAAATGTGTTGATGAAGAGACTGGAAACAAAGAAAACGATAAGGAGCATTATGATAAAGTGAAGAAGAATGAAGAGGAAAGAAATGTGTTGACGAAGAGACTGGAAACAAAAAAATGATAAGGAGCATTATGATAAAGTGAAGAAGAATGAAGAGGAAAGAAATGTGTTGATGAAGAGACTGGAAACAAAGAAAATGATAAGACATTATGATAAAGTGAAGAAGAATGAAGAGGAAAGAAATGTGTTGATGAAGAGACTGGAAACAAAGAAAATGATAAGGAACATTATGATAAAGTGAAGAAGAATGAAGAGGAAAGAAATGTGTTGATGAAGAGACTGGAAACAAAGAAAATGATAAGGAGCATTATGATAAAGTGAAGAAGAATGAAGAGGAAAGAAATGTGTTGATGAAGAGACTGGAAACAAAGAAAATGATAAGGAGCATTATGATAAAGTGAAGAAGAATGAAGAGGAAAGAAATGTGTTGATGAAGAGACTGGAAACAAAGAAAATGATAAGGAGCATTATGATAAAGTGAAGAAGAATGAAGAGGAAAGAAATGTGTTGACGAAGAGACTGGAAACAAAGAAAATGATAAGGAGCATTATGATAAAGTGAAGAAGAATGAAGAGGAAATAAATGTGTTGATGAAGAGACTGGAAACAAAGATAATGATAAGCAGCATTATGATAAAGTGAAGAAGAATGAAGAGGAAAGAAATGTGTTGATGAAGAGACTGGAAACAAAGATAATGATAAGCAGCATTATGATAAAGTGAAGAAGAATGAAGAGGAAAGAAATGTGTTGATGAAGAGACTGGAAACAAAGATAATGATAAGGAGCATTATGATAAAGTGAAGAAGAATGAAGAGGAAAGAAATGTGTTGATGAAGAGACTGGAAACAAAGAAAATGATAAGCAGCATTATGATAAAGTGAAGAAGAATGAAGAGGAAAGAAATGTGTTGACGAAGAGACTGGAAACAAAGAAAATGATAAGGAGCATTATGATAAAGTGAAGAAGAATGAAGAGGAAAGAAATGTGTTGATGAAGAGACTGGAAACAAAGATAATGATAAGGAGCATTATGATAAAATGCAGAAAAGTGAAAAAAAAAAACAAGAATAAAATGAGGAGAAATAACATATTTATAAGGATGAAAAAGATATAGGAGTATAGCATAGGAAATTGTGCATTGTCTGAGTTACATTTGATAACCACGACATTTAGAAATTTGGTACTACTTCCGTCATTAAGTAACAATAACATTGTAAAACCTATTATATTTGTTCTATTAGATAAAGATCATCTTTATTCCTAGTATAATGGATCCAACAGAATAGGTTTTGTGTCACTTTTATCTGATGAAGAAAACAGCAAGCTTCCGAAACGTCGTGTATATCAAATACACAGCAGACAGTGGAATAGTACTGCAATGAATCCACCGCTGTCACAGATCTCATGATAATCATAAAAAAATGATTCTGAGGATAAAGATGCGAGTGGGGCCCCATAAGGTGCACAATTAGTAGAATAAGACGAGGAAGAGGCGGAGAATGAAAGCAGAAAATGGTCTGTCGATAAAGAATAAGAAGCATCGCAACATTTTTCACGTTTACAGCAAAAAAAGTATAATAAGATTTAAAAAAAAAATGTCCGGACCTGTTTGCTTGCTCGCAACAACCTTGCAAGGCGCAAGTGTTTCATGGCGTAATTAATCCCATAAACATTTCCTACAACGACAGAAAATAACATAATAATATCAGCATAAGAAATGCCACAGAAACAAGAAACAGTTTATAATAAATTTTAGCGTCACCAATCCGTTTTTCTTCGAAAGACATGTCCTTTCTGGTCACCTCTCACTAATTACTGATTGTGTGTTTTAATCACTTTCATTATACCAATTCCTCAGGCACGCAGTAACACAATTTATGAGAAATCCCTCTCTTAAAAGCAGCAACATTTAATTCCTAAAATTCTCTTCCCCCTCACAACAAGATGGAACCCCCTAAATCATACCTGATATAAAACATATATCAGGTTCACTGCACCTGCCACTGTTTTGATTGTCACGTGATCAGGAATTATAAGCTAACTTTTGAAGAAGAAAGAAGTAAAAACAATTATAGAATCCTGTTCCAAGACAACAAAAACGTAACAACGTAAAATACATATTAGGGCCGAACTAGACCCATCAACGTAATGTTACTAAGAAAATGACGCACAGAGAAATAGTTGCAAGTTTCTTGTAAACCTTGAAATAAAGAATACAAAGACTCATGTCACACTAGTAAAATACGCGATCGATGGATGTATAAAAAAAAAAAGGAACTTTTAAAGGTGGGGGAAGGGATAGCTATAAGGGGTACTGTATAATAATAATAATAATACTAATAATCAATGCGCTACAAGTCGGAAGGTCGCGGGTTCGATTTCCGATGGTGTCATTGGAAATTTTTATTGACATAATCCTTTCGGCGTACTGTGGCCTTGGGGTGGACTCAGCCTCTAACAGAAATGAGTACCAGAAATATTTCCTGTGGGGTAAAGGCGGTCGGTGCGTAAGGCTGACAACTTTACTATCCTTCATGTGCTGATTGTCTAGAAATTCTGGGAGCCTCAACCTCCTAGCATCCTCAGGGCCTGTCCAGGCCTGTACAGGGATTGATTTTTTAATAATAATAATAATAATAATAATAATATAATAATAATAAACCCTAGAAAGATCGTTTTTAGATATGTAATTGTAAATACCCCGCATCAAGGTCATAAGAATAACAATAATAATATAAAAATAACATTACATGTACCACAAATTGTAATTACAGAATAGCCATATACTGGTTTAACTAACTAACTAACTCCATGTAGCAGAGTCCTTCTTGAGAAGCTGACAGGTCGTCAGCTAGTCAAGAAATTCCCCGCGTTTTATGCAACCCGAAGGTTCATTACCGCACTCACAACAGCCCGCCACCTGTCCCTATCCTGAGCCATATCAATCCAGTCCATGCCCCCTCCATCCCACTTCTTGAAGATCCATTTTAATATTATCCTCCCATCTACGCCTGGGTCTTCCAAGTGGTCTCCTTCCCTCAGGTCTCCCCACCAAAACCCTGTATGCACCTATCCCCTCCCCCATACGTGCTACATGCCCCGCCCACCCTCATTCTTCTTGATTTGATCACCCGAATAATATTTGGTGATGAGTACAGATCATTAAGTTCCTCGTTATGTAGTCTTCTCCACTCCCCTGTTACCCCGTCCCTCTTGGCCCAAATATCCTCCTCAGCACCCTATTCTCGAACACCCTCAGCCTATGTTCCTCCCTCAATGTGAGAGACCAAGTTTCACACCCATACAAAACAACAGACAAAATTATATTCTGTATATCTTAATCTTTGTATTTTTGGATAGCAAACTGTAAGACACAAGATCCTGCACCGAATGATAACAAGCATTCCCAGACTTCAATCTGCTCTTAATTCCTTCCTGAATGGAATTTCGATTTGTTAGGGTTGTTCCCAAATATTTCAACTGTTCCACCCTTTCAAAGGGTATACTGGTATAAGATTATAATATCCAGGACTCTGTAGCCAGATATCAGCATAGTAACTTAAAATGTTAGCCAGATTTTGAACTGTAAACACGGGTGCTTGTGATAGTGGCTCAGGCTATGTTTACAGTAAAGCGTTGATGCTGTTACAGTCAGGATCATGGCTATCGCTACGAAGATTACAAATTCTCCTCACGTTCCATTTCTTCTTTTTCTCTTCCACTTGCTGTATACGTGAAGCAGCTTCTGGTCTTGGCTGCAGCCAGTGAAGGCAAGCGAGTATACACGCCATGCAAACAAAACACTGCAACTCTTCTTTGAATTGGCATCTCGATTCCTTGGTACTTCTGATTATACGTCTATGTAACAGATGACGCGGACAAGGAACAAAACTTTTCTTATGTAAAGACTGCTTATCTCATTACACGGCAGAACAAATGCCTTAAACTTGGCAAGGAGATTATGTTTAAAGACAATACAAATATTGGTATATGCCAAGGTAAAGGTAAAGCAATACCATTAGAGGCCTGGACAGACCCTTAGGGTTCTAGGAGGTTGAGGCTCCCAGATTTATGGACAATCGGCACATGAAGGTGGTAAGTTTGTCAGCCCTACGCACCGGCCGCCTTTACCCCCCAGGAAATATTCCTGGTATCATTTCTGTTAGAGGCTGAGTCGACCCCAGGGCCATAGTGCGACCGAAACGATTATGTCAAGGAAAAATTCCAATGACACCATCGGGAATCGAACCCGCGACCTTCCGGTTTGTAGCGTAGGGTATATGCCAAGACTGCTCTAAAATATCATAACTTCCCCCTTAATTTACAACATAACCAGCAATGAAGGGAGGATGTAAAGTTTACATTTATTAAGTGGTGTTACACAATGTAATCACGCAATGTAATAATCTATTTAGGCGTATAATTCCCACTGTATGGTAATTATTTTATCTGACAAACAATCCTTGTCATTTCCTGTCGGCTCATTTATCATATTAACGTAGCCCACTTAGGCGATCGCCCATACGCGCGTTGGAATAGCGGTGAGAAGTGACAATAGGTATTTGCCAAATAAAATAAGGACTAGTAGGTATTAAAACTATTTCAACCGTTTCGGTTTTAACCTCAAAATATGACACCGTTGCAATGCACGTTTGTAACTCTTACAACAAAGATAACATTTTGAAAATTCCAAGGTTGCCACACAGTTTCACGTAGTCACTAATATTTGCCTATACCGTATCAAACGTTGGTCTTTGTAACCGAGACTTTGATGCTTCCTGTAAGGTAGGAACTGAACGTTTATACTTTATGTAGCAAATTTTCAGACTACTAAGTTTCTAAAAATTGTAATAAAATTTGCTGAAATCTACAAATTATTTACGCTCCACATCATGTAATTTTCGCCATTCTTCTGTTATTGCCTCTCTCCCAAGTCCAAATAGGCCTATTATCATTTCATAAGTCTCCTCATTGTCATTAACCAAATTTCATTTCGATATGAATAAGAGATAGAAATTACACCTTCGTGTATTTTGAATTTCCGGCTTGTAAATGTGACATGGTACTGTACAAGTTACTATACCAATTTCTCTTTTTTTTTTTTTTCTGTGGCTCAACAGCCCCTTTTAGGATGCCTAGGCCTCGTCATTTCGACGCTTCACGATTCACACACTCAGACACACCACACTCGGTAGGACTCCTCTGGACGAGTGATCAGCTCGTCGCAGAGACCTCTACCTGACAACACACAACACTCACAAGATACAGACATCCATGCCCCCCGGTGGGATTCGAACCCACAATCCCAGCAAGCGAGCGGCCGCAGACCCACGCCTTAGACCGCACGGCCACTGGGATCGGCTATCAATTTCCCTTACTATATTGAATTCACAATCACCTTGCCATATCCCTTTTAATAATATACAGATATCCTTAATGCCTTTATTTTGTTGAAAATGAAGCAATATAGGATAAACAACGACGGACACAAACTGAATGTATTACTCATATAATTTAGGTAGTTTATTCAACATGAGTACTGCCAACGTCTCTGCCCCATCACTAACTTCTCAGTCCCATTGCTGAAGGCATTTTCCGACGTACGTGTAACATTTATTTAACACTCTACTATATAAAGAAATGACATACGGATTTTAGGGATAATGTGCACAATATTTAGAGAAGATACAGCAAGTTATAATGCGTAAATGTGATGAATAGAGAATTTTTGAAGAGGCGCGCTTCAATAATCCGCCACTAAAACAAGCTTACGTAAGGAACTGTTTTGATAATCTCATGTACATATGTTTATAAGTAGCCGACTGTACTCGTAATAGCAACGTTAGAAAGTGGTAAGTTTCTGTTCTTTTTTATTTTAAATTTGTTGTTCGTAAAGTAAAAAAAAAAAACATAAGAAAATAAGCAAACTTTTATATAAGAAAATGAAAGAGTCTTAAGGCAAGTAGTACAGTGTACATATAAAATACAGAAATCATGAACAAGTGGACAGGAACACCGACTCGTCCACATTTTGGCGCCATTTGCTGTCTAGACATGTAGTCTACGTCTTTATGCATTTTTGTTGTTCTCATATATATATATATATATATTCCTTCTTACAGTTTTGCTCCAAGGCTAATAAATTCATTTCAGTTCAACAGTCCTACCTAGTTACGAGACTCATATGTGGCGCGAACTGCTAAAGGAGAAGTTACATAGACAACTATTGCGTGTTTCAGTTGTTTACGGTTCTGGCGATGGCCTGAAAGCGGATTTGTTTTAAAGTATTGGCTATATTATATCTATCACTTAAACCCAAGAAAAGAAGTAACAGAGGACTGAACAAATTTGCATAATAAAAAGTTTCATAATTTGTATTCTTTATCAAATGTTATTGGGGTTATCCAATCAAGGTGAATATAAACATTATATATGTATATACAGCAACAGTTTAAGGGTGCTCGAGAATAGGGTGCTGAGGAAGATATTCGGGCCTAAGAGGAACTAGGTAACAGGGGAGTGGAGAAGACTACATAACGAGGAACTTAATGATCTGTACTCATCACCAAATATTATTGGGTGATCAAATCAAGAAGAATGAGGTGGGCGGGGCATGTAGCACGTATGGGGGAGTGAAGAGGTGCATACAGGATTTTGGTGAGGAGACCTGAGGGAATGAGAACACTTGGAAGACCCAGGCGTAGATGGGAGGATAATATTAAAATGAATCTTCAAGAAGTTTAATGGGGGCATGGACTGGATTGATATGACTCAGGATAGGGACAGGTGGCGGGCTGTTGTGAATGCGGTAATGAACCTTCGGGTCCCATAAAATGCGGGGAATTTCTTGACTAGATGAGGACCCGTAACCCGTGTGTGGTATATATATATATATATATATATATATATATAAGGATCAAATTATAATATATATAAAATACTGTGTATGTTGTTAAGTTAAACCACTGACGAAGCGACAAAAGGAGGATCACTGAATAATGAATTACGTTATGGAAGTGGTCGATGTGTAACTTGAGGTCTTGCCTCAAATTTTACCTGGACAAACAGAGCAACATGACAAAACGCCTCAGTTAGGATAATTTTTCGGGTCTATATTCGAACCCGGGACCTCCAAAATAAGAACCACAATTAAAAGGTAAAAAAAGGTAAAGTTCGACCTAGAACAGGCCACGAAGACCTAGAGGGGGAGTAGAGGCATAGCTCTACTTTTCTTTAACTTCGGCTCAAGATGGACGTGGATGGTTAACGCCACGCCCCGGCCGCTTTAATCCAGGGAGAGGTAGCCGGTACCCATTGTACAGGAGGCTGGGTGGGCCCCACCGCCGGTCTGGACGTGTAGGGAAATTCCTCGCCCCCACCGGGATTCGATACCTGGACCGTAGAACCAGTAGCGAGTCGCTACACAGACTACGCCATCCCAGCCCAAGAAACTAAACATTATTTCAATTTATGTTGCTGATCCTTTGCTGTATTTGCCAAGGACGTTTTAACAGTTCCCATATAACTTACCATTTCTACCCCTACCAAAGCATTATTTTCCTACCTCACCAGCTCCTGGGCACAGTTCTGTAATATACCTGATCGTGAAACCACAATTACATACGCAGCATCACGAGCTGTGTGACGTCATTATTATAAGGTCACCTGTTTCCCTGCGATTATACCTTCTTACCTCACAGTATAATAAAACGTCTGCCTGCTTCCTGGAAACTGAAACATCCTGCTTATGTCGCCTTCAATACGACCGTGTCTGTGGCGGCTGATAACATGACATTATACAGATGTCATATAATGACGCATTTTCATGTTTTCAAAGCAAGTTTCTGTCTAAACATATCGGTTATCGCAGAAATAGCCTGCATCCTTCAGCGACAAGCCTATGAGAACTTCACAGCTCGCAAAAATAAACCTAGAGGTAGGGAAAGTGTGAAAATTAGGTGTTGAAGGAATCATAAGGAACTTGCAGTCATCATAACTAACTCCATGGAGCAGAGTCCTTAAGAAGCTAACAGGTCGTCAGCTAGTCAAGAAATTCCCCGCGTTTTATGGAACCCGAAGATTCATTACCGCATTCACAACAGCCCGCCACCTGTCCCTAACCTGAGCCATATCAATCCAGTCCATGCCCCCCCATCCCACTTCTTGAAGATCCATTTTAATATTATCCTCCCATCTATGCCTGGGTCTTCCAAGTGGTCTCCTTCCCTCAGGTCTCCCAAACCAAAATCCTGTATGCCCCTCTCCCCTCACCCATACGTGCTACATGCCCCACCCATCTCATTCTTCTTGATTTGAGCCCCTGAATAATATTTGGTGATGAGTACAGATCATTAAGTTCCTCGTTATGTAGTCTTCTCCACTCCCCTGTTACCTCGTCGCTCTTAGGCCCAAATATCCTCCTCAGCACCCTATTCTCGAACACCCTCAGCCTATGTTCCTCCCTCAATGTGAGAGACCAAGTTTTACACCCATACAAAACAACACACAAAATTATAGTTCTGTATATCTTAATCTTTGTATTTTTGGATAGCAAACTGTAAGACACAAGATCCTGCACCGAATGGTAACAAGCATTCCCAGACTTCAATCTGCTCTTAATTTCTTCCTGAATGGAATTTTGATTTGTTAGGGTTGTTGCCAAATATTTGAACTGTTCCACCCTTTCAAATGATTTATTACCTATCTTTATGTTGCCATTTTGTCCTGCATTCTGATCTCGAGACATGACCATGTACTTAGTTCTCTCAGCATTTACTTCTAGACCAATCTCCTTACTAGCGACTACTAAAGCTTCTGCATTCGTCATATAATGGAAATAACAGAGCAGTACAATACACGTAGGTACATTACATATACAGATTAGGCATTCAAGCACGAAGCAATTAAGTCTTTATTAATTAATTATTTATTCCAACAAATGCACTACACTATTTTAGTATTTTCTTGTACGTACATATGTTTCGGCACTTATAGTGCCATCTTCAGGGGTGTCGTCGTGAGTTCATAACGACAACACTGAAGATGGCACTATAAGTGCCGAAACATATGTAGGGACAAGAAAACACTAAAACAGTGTAGTGCATCTGTTGTAATAAATAATTAACTAATTACTGCAATGCACGGTACAGATAATGTACAGCAAGTAAGATGTGTACAGGAGTCTGAACAAAATGTGACCTATCACATTATATCAAGATGTAGGCAACAGAAAACGAGCTTAAGCAATCTTATGAACGTTCTACAAACAAGTAACAGAAACAGAACATCGTAAATACAAGATCAAAATACTGAAGCTTGTCCTACTTGATATGCACTTTCTTTTTACACTTCGACGATCCGCCTGCAATATACAGGGTATACACAAAAGAATGGTGCGGTTTATATGTATATGTACATATAAACCGCACCATTCTATTGTGTATACCTGTATATACACGCTGCTTCCGAGAATTTTGTATCTAATTGCCTACATCATATCATTCTATTTAATATTTTTAACGTTTTATAAACTTCAAATTCTACATTTCAGACATTCTGTATATTTTAAAATATATGTAAATTTTATCTTGTAAATGCTGATATCTGAACCTGAAATACACTTGTAAAATATACCCCCTTTTTATTCTTTTAATTAGGTCTGGTGAAGGCTAATCATTTTTAGCCGAAACATTTAGCCTTATTCTTGCTGATATAGTGTTGACTGACTTAAAAAACTCGTTTGTATTTAATAACATACCGCGGATGTGCCACCTTACAGTACAGTCGAATTCTGTTATAACATCATGAAAGATACTGAATAGTTTGTGTCGTTATAAACGAGTGTTGTTATAACCGAGTTAACAGTGAGGAATTAAGTGGTACCACAGAATATCTGACACTATAGACGAGGTTTCGTATAAACCGATGTCGTTATAAACGGGTTCCACTCCATTTATAGATTCACTCTACAAACTGCTGTGTAAGAGTAGTAAGCCACGCTATGTTTTTATGTTTGTCATATGATTCTTAGACTAAACACCGATTACTTCCGCACACAGCATTAATGGGTTGATGTTTGTGATATAGACGAACTTTATTCTCAGAATTTGGATGGTTGCTGCTCTTATCAGAAGGAAAAGTGGGCGAAGACGGGGAACTATCTAACAAACTGACACTCTTCTCCTCTCTTTTCCATCCCCAGCACGTAAATAAAGTATCAGTCACTTCCCCCACGACATTTCCTTTCGTCTACTCTTCTACCATTTGTCACGACATCCTCGCTCCATAACTCTATACAGTTTCCAAAGTAGTTTCAAAGGATTAAGAGAAACCATGTCTCAGGAACAACATATTGCACGTGCATTTTGAAGTAAGCCACGACGGTTTTCCCTCGGCTTTTAAAGAACCCGCAGGCTCATTGCCGTGTTAGTAAGAACTACCACTGAATCTCATCCTGAGGCAGATGAATCCAGTTATACCTTTTAATATTATCTCACCAGAACTCAGGTCCTACAAATGGTCTCATCGTTCTGCGAATGAGTTTTGCATCTTTGTGAAGAGCAATGCGTGTCCCGGCCTTGTTTGTATCATGCTACGTTATAATGTGCTGTTTGTATCATGCTACGTTCATAATGTGCTGTTTGTATCATGCTACGTTCATAATGTGCTGTTTGTATCATGCTGCGTTCATAATGTGCTGTTTGTATCATGCTACGTTCATAATGTGCTGTTTGTATCATGCTACGTTCATAATGTGCTGTTTGTATCATGCTACGTTCATAATGTGCTGTTTGTATCATGCTACGTTCATAATGTGCTGTTTGTATCATGCTACGTTCATAATGTGCTGTTTGTATCATGCTACGTTCATAATGTGCTGTTTGTATCATGCTACGTTCATAATGTGCTGTTTGTATCATGCTACGTTCATAATGTGCTGTTTGTATCATGCTACGTTCATAATGTGCTGTTTGTATCATGCTACGTTCATAATGTGCTGTTTGTATCATGCTACGTTCATAATGTGCTGTTTGTATCATGCTACGTTCATAATGTGCTGTTTGTATAATGCTACGTTCATAATGTGCTGTTTGTATCATGCTACGTTCATAATGTGCTGTTTGTATCATGCTACGTTCATAATGTGCTGTTTGTATCATTCTACGTTCATAATGTGCTGTTTGTATCATGCTACGTTCATAATGTGCTGTTTGTATCATGCTACGTTCATAATGTGCTGTTTGTATCATGCTACGTTCATAATGTGCTGTTTGTATCATGCTACGTTCATAATGTGCTGTTACAATTGGGCGCACACACGCATGTAATGTCTGTTATTGGTGTTCGATTTAACCACATTTCGATTACGCTGATAAATTTTGCTAAAATTTAAAACTATAAAATTTGATTCAAATTCGTTCAGCACTACGGACGGGTGGAAAGTCAGAGTAAAGTAAAGTAAGGCAAAGTAAGGTAAAATAAATGTATCCCTGTGCATGCCATGAAGGCATCTGGGGTAATGGAGATATAATTCCGCACAGTCCTAAAATGGGCACTGCGTGGAGAAGGCTGGTGAGTTTCACGACCTAGCCGCTTTACTCCCTGATGTCCTGATATCAATTGAGGCTTGCTAGGCCCCACAGCAGGTCTGAACTAGGTGGAGGAGAGCAAAATCTGTACCAGTAATGCTGCTCTAGGTAAAGCAATCCCATTACAGGCCTGGACAGGCACTTAGGGTTCCAGGAGGTTGAGGCTCCCAGATTTCTAGACAATCGGCACATGAAGGTGGTAAGGTTGTCAGCCCTACGCACCGGCCGCCTGTACCCCCCCAGGAAGTATTCCTAGTACTCATTTCTGTTAGAGGCTGAGTCGACCCCAGGGCCGTAATGCGACAGGAAGGTTTATAACAATGAAAAATTCCGACACCATCGGGAATCAAACCCGCGACCTGCCGGCTTGTAGCGCAGTGCCTCAACCAACTGGGCCACCGCCTGCTGCTCTAACTTTGATATATCTGTCGTCACTATATCGACTGAGCTATCCACGATCTCAGACAGTGCAACGCTAACAGTTACAATCCCCGAAAGTAAATTTTACCTGTCTCTAATACTGTGTCCTATCCAACCTCTTAAAAAGCAGGGAACCCTAGCGGAAAACACACATTTTTATTTAGTGCTGAGTTTACAGTGTGTGTGTGTGTGTGGAGCTATAACACCACGACACCACTACTACACCATATGGTCGTAAAAGATGATATAATATTGTAATTATTGATCTTTGATCTGCATTTCTCTAGATGACATGACATCATCGTTACGCGTTCGTTCCACTGAGTTTCAGTCGGTTGGTGCAGAAACCCTGCGACACTGAACTGTCGTTATTTGTGAACACTGCACCGGGGTCAAGGCCCGCGGAGGGCCGCCAACAAGTAGAATGACCTCGCAATTCAGGCAACTCCAGCACCACGGCCGGTCAGTGGTCACGATGCTGAGCCAGTTCCATTAACCTACACGCTCAGTATTCATCCTGATATTTCTCTCCTATCTTCATCTCTGTGCTCTAATTGGATACAATCGACAATCTTTTCTCACAAGATTTTTGTATGCATTTCTTCCCTTTGTCAACCTAGCTACATGCTCAGCCCATCACTACTTGACGTCTATATAATTCGTGGCTTTCCTTGTCGCGTAAATTCAAAATCTCATAATTTCCTAATTTGCTTTATGTACAAATAATTTTCCTGAGCATTTTTGTTTCCAAATACTCGTAATATGTTCCATTTCCAAACTAAAACTCAATCATCATCATCATATCATCTTCTTCTTCGTCGTCATAAGGTCCTTACAGTATAACCAGTACCTCCTTCACAATGATAGCTCATACGGATCTGTCTTCTGCTTTCTTCCTCCATCTCTTGACATACGGTCCTTACAGTTTAACCAGTGCCTCCTTCACAACGATAGCACATACAGATCTGTCTTCTGCTTTCTTCCTCCATCTCTTGACATACGGTCCTTACAGTTTAACCAGTGCCTCCTTCACAATGATAGCACATACAGATCTGTCTTCTGCTTTCTTCCTCCATCTCTTGACATACGGTCCTTACAGTATAACCAGTACCTCCTTCAAAACGATAGCACATACAGATCTGTCTTCTGCTTTCTTCCTCCATCTCTTGACATACGGTCCTTACAGTATAACCAGTGCCTCCTTCACAACGATAGCACATACAGATCTGTCTTCTGCTTTCTTCCTCCATCTCTTGACATACGGTCCTTACAGTATAACCAGTACCTCCTTCACAATGATAGCACATACAGATCTGTCTTCTGCTTTCTTCCTCCATCTCTTGACATACGGTCCTTACAGTATAACCAGTGCCTCCTTCACAATGATAGCACATACAGATCTGTCTTCTGCTTTCTTCCTCCATCTCTTGACATACGGTCCTTACAGTATAACCAGTGCCTCCTTCACAATGATAGCACATACAGATCTGTCTTCTGCTTTCTTCCTCCATCTCTTGACATACGGTCCTTACAGTATAACCAGTGCTTCCTTCACAATGATAGCACATACAGATCTGTCTTCTGCTTTCTTCCTCCATCTCTTGACATACGGTCCTTACAGTATAACCAGTACCTCCTTCACAATGATAGCACATACAGATCTGTCTTCTGCTTTCTTCCTCCATCTCTTGACATACGGTCCTTACAGTATAACCAGTACCTCCTTCACAATGATAGCACATACAGATCTGTCTTCTGCTTTCTCCCTCCATCTCTTGACATACGGTCCTTACAGTATAACCAGTACCTCCGTCACAACGATAGCACATACAGATCTGTCTTCTGCTTTCTCCCTCCATCTCTTGACATACGGTCCTTACAGTATAACCAGTACCTCCGTCACAACGATAGCCCATACAGATCTGTCTTCTGCTTTCTTCCTCCATCTCTTGACATACGGTCCTTACAGTATAACCAGTGCCTCCTTCACAACGATAGCACATACAGATCTGTCTTCTGCTTTCTCCTCCATCTCTTGACATACGGTCCTTACAGTATAACCAGTACCTCCGTCACAACGATAGCCCATACAGATCTGTCTTCTGCTTTCTTCCTCCATCTCTTGACATACGGTCCTTACAGTATAACCAGTGCCTCCTTCACAATGATAGCACATACAGATCTGTCTTCTGCTTTCTTCCTCCATCTCTTGACATACGGTCCTTACAGTATAACCAGTGCCTCCTTCACAACGATAGCACATACAGATCTGTCTTCTGCTTTCTCCCTCCATCTCTTGACATACGGTCCTTACAGTATAACCAGTACCTCCGTCACAACGATAGCCATACAGATCTGTCTTCTGCTTTCTTCCTCCATCTCTTGACATACGGTCCTTACAGTATAACCAGTGCCTCCTTCACAATGATAGCACATACAGATCTGTCTTCTGCTTTCTTCCTCCATCTCTTGACATACGGTCCTTACAGTATAACCAGTACCTCCTTCACAATGATAGCACATACAGATCTGTCTTCTGCTTTCTTCCTCCATCTCTTGACATACGGTCCTTACAGTATAACCAGTGCCTCCTTCACAACGATAGCACATACAGATCTGTCTTCTGCTTTCTTCCTCCATCTCTTGACATACGGTCCTTACAGTATAACCAGTACCTCCTTCACAACGATAGCACATACAGATCTGTCTTCTGCTTTCTTCCTCCATCTCTTGACATACGGTCCTTACAGTATAACCAGTGCCTCCTTCACAACGATAGCACATACAATTCTGTCTTCTGCTTTCTTCCTCCATCTCTTGACACCCATCGATTTCAGCTCATTCACAATACAGTCCAACCACCTTAATTTTGGTCTTCCTGCTTTTCTTCTTCCATCTGGTTTCCCCACAAATACTGTCTTTACGGTCCTATCATCAGACATTCTTACCACATGACCAGCCCATTATAGTCTTCTTACTTTTATTGTTGTTACGATATTTGGTTTTCTATAAGTTTTAAAACTTTCGCGGCGACATGATTCAATATAGTCTTCTCGGGCGCACAGCCGCGTCAATTCGTTTGAATACAACGTTTCGGGGACTAGCTCCGTCCCCATCCTCAGGCATAACTGATTTAACACACTGAGCGCCCGAGAAGACTATATTGATTTGGTTTTCTGTACATAACTTCCCACTTTTCGCACCCGCACAATACTAACTGCACGGAGCCCATCTTGAGAAGCTAATGCTTTCTCAGCCGGTAAACAAATTTCCCGTAGTTATAAACCCCGAGTATTCAATACTGTGTTCCAAAGAGCCTGCCCCCCCCCCCCCCCCCCCCCGTTAACCTCTGTTCTGTACCAGAAAAATTCAGACCAAACCTGTTTATTCTATGTCTTGAAGATCTCTCTTAATATTATACTCCTGTCAACGGCAGTCTTCACATTTGTCCCGTCGCTTCATGTTTTCCAAGCAATACAAGACAGCTAACAAAGTCACTGCTTTACGTAAATAACTCCCTGCAGCATTGTCCTTCTTGAGAATCGAAGAGTTCCTCAGCAACACGTGATTTCAGGGTAGATCTTCTGGGATATTACGCAGCGTAGAGTGGTAATTCTGTACCGACGTTTCGGGACAATCTATCGGTCCCATTTTCAAGGAACTTTGAAGATGGACCGATAGGTTGTTGCGAAACGTCGGTAGAGAAACACCACTCTACACTGCCCTTGAAGATAGAACCGATAGGTTGTCCCCAAACGTCGGTATAGAATTACCACTCTACGGTGCGTAATATCCCAAAAGAGGGTAGATCTCAGCTCCTCAGCTAGTCACGAAATTTTCCCATATTTTATGGGACATGACGTCTCAATTTTTTCTCCGTCTCCTGAGACAGATCGACTCACTACACGCAGCTCTGCTATTTCTTGAAGAACGGCTTTAATATTATCCTCCCATCTACGGTTAGGTATTCCAAGCACTCTCTTTCCCTCAGGTTTGCCCCACCAAAACACCGTACGTACCTTTACCATTCCTACAAGTCTTTGGTTTTTACTTCCTTTGGTACTCAGCAATAAGTCACCAACAAATGCACAAAACCGTCAATAAAGGTATTAAATTAACCTTTTATCATTATTAAATTACCCTACATACGTTTCGGCTTGCGAGAAGCCATCATCAGGGGTTTACAGTTGTACTTATCAAATGTTATCATATCCAAAACATGTCCGACGTAAGTTTTAATAGAGAGTAGCATTTGATAAGTACAACTTTAAACCCCTGATGATGGCTTCTCGCAAGCCGAAACGTATGTAGGGTAATTTAATAATGACAAAAGGTTAATTTATACCTTTATTGACGGTTTTGTGCATTTGTTGGTGACTTATTGCTGATTACAGAAATGCACGGTGAATTTAGATTCAAGATCCTTCGGTATTGTTCCTGTCTCTCTCCCCCGTTTCAGATTTCTATACATTAATGTAATCTGTGGTCTTTTGAGTAATTACACGGCGTCGTGTGGTAATTATTTACCGACGTTTCGGGACAACGTGTTGGTACCATCTTCTCTGGTCAGGAATCTCGACCCGTGAAGATGGGACCGACACGTCCCGAAACGTCGGTAAATAATTACCACACGACGCCGTGTAATTACCCAAAAAGACCATAGATTACATCAACATCGCGGCGGAAGCCTAAAATCAAGGTTCTATACATTAATTTCCTTTCCTCTTCATCCTTTTCGCCTTTCCTTTTCTTACAACCCAAGCCGCTTACTGCATCAAGGTACCTGTATTACGGGACATGCTCTGGCTCTAAGCTGCTATTATGGACAAGTCAGGTAACTTCCATAACCGGTCAGCACTGAAGCATAAAAAGAAGTCCCCTCGACCAGCTGGAACAAGTTTTAATCTTATTTTCTCTCTTTACTCCATCTTACTACAACTACTACAACTACAGCTACTACGTCGTATTTCCCCAAACCACTTTCTGGGGCGACGGCAGGGGGGGACCGAGGGGGGCTTATCGGTTCTGTAGTGGTACAAAAAAAGAAAGATAAAGATGGAGTAAGGAATAAAATAAAAATTATATATTGGAGACAACGCCCCCATACGGAGAGGGCAAGGCAGTGTTGCCGTGATTATGTCCTGGTGGGGTGTCGGGTAGATACAGTTCGATTCCAGGTAGGGGCCAGATTTTTCTTCTCGAAACCGTGGCCAGACCGGTTTTGGGACCAAACCGGCCGAGGAATATTGGCTACTGCGACCATTCGAGAGGAGTGGGGAAAAGGGTGGCTGATATTTTTCCTTCATCAAGTGCTAAGATCAAAAATGCGTGGAGCTATGCTTCCACTCAACCATATGTTTTCATGGCCTGATGCACGGGGATCATTTCACATTTTTGAAGGTCTTTCAAATGCACACTCGGGGACACGTGTTCGAATTGCTCACTACTACTTACGTTTCTCTGTTATGATAATAACCTTCCGATGATGACAACGTGTAGCTTCGTCATGAACTACTTTTAAGAATCACACAATGACAAACGTTGGGGGGGGGGGGGGAAACTTCCGAGTTTTTAGTGACGCGAAAGAGTGAAATTTCATTTACATTTTTAGGCGCCTTCGCAAAACATTCGCCGAAAACGACTGTTAATTTCATCATGTCTGCCCGTTAATCCGTCCGCACGGAAAAACTCCACCCACTGGACGGGTTTGCTTGAATTTACTTACGGTGGACGTATACTAAAAATTTGAAGGCAAAATTCAGTTTTCCTGAAATCGGACAAAAATTTTTATGTCATTGATATTTGTACCGGAGACAGGTTTTCTCACCGTGAAATATGAGTTGGTCGAGACAGTAAGAAACAGTTGTATGAACTAAACAAATGACCAAACTGACCGACAAGAACATATTATCTCTGTGACGGTACCAGCTGAAAGTCGAAGAAACAGTTAACGATCTATACTTAGCTATCAAGTATGATCGCTTTAATCTGTACCGGAGACAGGCTTTTCTTCATGAAATATGTGATTGGCGCCGAAGAAATAGTTGACGAACTAAAAATGACAACTGAGACAGACTATTACCTCTGTGCGGTACCAGCTGAAGTCGAAGAAACAGTTACCGATCTAGACTTAGCTATCAAGTAGATCGACTTTAATCTGTACCGGAGACAGGCTTTTCTTCATGAAATATGTGATGGCGCCGAAGAAATAGTTGACGAACTAAAATACAACTGAGACAGACTATTACCTCTGTGAGGTACCAGCTGAAGTCGAAGAAACAGTTACGATCTAGACTTAACTATCAAGTAGATCGACTTTTAATCTGGAGAAGAGCAGGTCAGATTGCTGCCTGGAGAAGGAGAAGGCTTATAGGGGCAGTAAGAGAGAGAGGACTCCACAAGTGTTCGCCAAGCTTATATTTCCTAACTTGTCTATGTCTGGTAAGGGTCCTGTATGACTCTGGATCCGGCAAGAAAATGCAGTGCTTGGTTAACGGGCTGATTGCTTACAGGGTTTATTGTTTCGTCAGGTAGTTAGTTACTTTGTATTTTGGTAGTGTCGTTAATTGGCTGCTAGTGTACATACTTAATGAGAAGAGTGGCTAAGGAGTGATGAATCGTGCTGCTGCTGAGACAGATTGGCATCTTACAGCTAACTAAGCAGACAAGTGCATTGGTCTTTAGAATAATAATACAGGGTGATCATTTTTGATAGTGGGAAATAAAGCCGAATGTGCTGTAGTTCCGCACGTCAAGTCACGCCGATACGTAATTTTGATTCAAGGCTGGGGTGACTAAACAAATCATTGAAAAACCATAGATTTCGTTAAAATTAGATAAGACTGATATAATTAGCGAGATTTCAGTCTTCCGCTGCCGTGTGGTTCTGATCTTCACTCTAATGGGATGTTACGCAGCGTAGGTTGGTAGCTGGGTACCGACGTTTCGGTACAACATATCGGTCTCCTCTTCAGACCCTTAAAGATGGGACCGATATATTATTCTGAAACGTCGATAATTAACTACCAACCTACGCCATGCAAAATCCCAAAACAGTGAAGAACTCTGCCCCTATGTGATTTTCACCTTTACTTGTTAATTCACTCCTACGTCTATAAATTCTTGCGTTTTCAAGTTACGACAAACAGATTAGAAATGGGGGGAAATGAGAAATTAAAACAACTATGAAGTACGAGGTTTGAGGTTCTCACAGCTGTGTTGTTAAGGATTCAGGTATTCTGGGATGTGACGGTGCGTCTTTGGGCGAGTGCCTTCTGACGTTTCGACTGATCATGCTGCTTTCATTCCAGAACACCTAAATCCTCAACACCGCGAAGGCAAGACTTGTGGCACACATGAAATAAACCTCAAAAGGACTGCTTCGGAGACCAGATGAACGCAAATCTCAACAATAAAACTGCTATTTTGAAAATACGAAAATGTTGAAAATACGAAAATTTTGAAAATACGAAATTTGAAAAAATGAATTTGAAAATACGAATTTTTAATACGATCAATATTTGTTCAACAAGGCAACATTGACAACCCCCAAAAATTAACAACCGCCAAATTAAATATTACTAGAGAAGTCGTTCATCTCTTACGCAGTTAGTGTACAATTTTGTTATAAGATTTTTTCCCCTTTTGTGTCGCCTTTCTGCATTATTAGTACGGTTATGAATGACAAGTGTTTGGGAACACAGTGATGTGGTAAATATATGGACTGAAGGATGCTGTGACAATTTGGAATATTACATAACGAGGATCTTAGTGACATACCTGTGCATGTGCATGTGTGATTTGTTTACCTGGTGTTGTCTGAGTAATGAAGGCTAGAAAGGGGGAGCCAAGGAAATGCATACAGAATTTTGACTAGTAAACCCCTTGCGCAACATCCACTTAGTAAAACCGAGAACATCGTAGGATGACATTTAAATGAGTTTTATAGAGACTATGCAACAAGCTCGATGACCGAAATACTGGGTTCTATTCCCGTCTGGGTCATAACATTCTATCTTCTGTTGCGTTCAAACTGGCCCTGCAGCCCAAACAGCCTTCTATCCAGGAGGTAAATGGCAAAGGTAAAAGGAGGTAAATCTCAATTTTCCTGTACGTTTTCATGATGTGGTGGTTAAAATATATGGACAAATTTACCTTTCCTTTACATTAAGAATATACGTTTGTGAGGATGGGGGTGGATGGAACTGGCTCAGGATCGTGTGCAGTGGTGGGCTTTGGTATAAGTGGTGTTGAACTTTTGTGTTCTGCTACCAGAGAGTTAGTTAATTAGTAAGTTGGATCTTATGGAAATAGATTGTGAGGATGGGAGGTGGATGGAACTGGCTCAGGATCGTGTGCAGTGGTGGGCTTTGGTATTAGTGGTGTTGAACTTTTGTGTTCTGCTACCAGAGTTAGTTAATTAGTAAGATGGATCTTATGGAAATAGGTTGTGAGGATGGGAGGTGGATGGAACTGGCTCAGGATCGTGTGCAGTGGTGGGCTTTGGTATTAGTGGTGTTGAACTTTTGTGTTCTGCTACCAGAGAGTTAGTTAATTAGTTAAGTTGGATCTTATGGAAATAGATTGTGAGGATGGGAGGTGGATGGAACTGGCTCAGGATCGTGTGCATGGTGGGCTTTGGAATAGTGGTGTTGAACTTTTGTGTTCTGCTACCAGAGTAGTTAATTAGTAAGATGGATCTTATGGAAATAGGTTGTGAGGATGGGAGGTGGATGGAACTGGCTCAGGATCGTGTGCAGTGGTGGGCTTTGGTATTAGTGGTGTTGAACTTTTGTGTTCTGCTACCAGAGTTAGTTAATTAGTAAGATGGATCTTATGGAAATAGGTTGTGAGGATGGAGGTGGATGGAACTGGCTCAGGATCGTGTGCAGTGGTGGGCTTTGGTATTAGTGGTGTTGAACTTTTGTGTTCTGCTACCAGAGTTAGTTAATTAGTAAGATGGATCTTATGGAAATAGGTTGTGAGGATGGGAGGTGGATGGAACTGGCTCAGGATCGTGTCAAATGGTGGGCTTTACCTTTAGCAGTGATGAATCTTTGGGTTCTGCTACCATAGCCTTTATTGTTAAAGTACAAATGTTGAAACGTGTGACTCATAAAAGGGGCAACATCACGATTTTGTAGCCCAAAGTGCGCCTCAAGGATACTATCGTCTACAGCATGGCAACATCTCGGGCTGTCTGTGCTGGTTGGTGCTTTGTTACGAACGGAAGGGATAGAACTACCAACCTCTTGTATCAATACAGGCAGTTAGGATGTTCACCCATAAAACTTGAGCTGGCAAGAGACATGGGATTCACGGTCTGAAGAATGGGCGTATTTAAATGAGCGTCTGGAAAAATGAGCCATATCACGAACCAATTCCACGAAGAACACCCCTTCTTGAGAAGTTTATAGTGACTCATCTTAAAATAATTTCCCCAAACTTTTATGGCGCCCAAAGTATTATAACTAATGTGCTTCAATGGTCCCTATTTTGAGCCAGCGGGCTCTACTCCACGCCTTCTGTAAGACACATTTTAATATTATTATTTATATATATATATGCTTTTAAAAGATGTGTTACCTACAGAACTGCATATTACCGACTTTACCTCTTGTTCTTATTGGTGTAGAACTCGACGCCGTGTAATTACCCAGAAGACCACAGATTTCAAAAGCTGAGGTTGATGTACAACAGGCCGCTAAGTGGAATATTTTGACCAAGGGGGAGAAAGTGTAAGAGGAGTAAAGTTCTCCCTAGAACAGTCCATGAAGGCCCAGAGGGGCAGTAGAGGTATAGCTCTACTCTTTCTTTAACCCTGGCACTAGATGAGGGTGGGTGGTCAACTCCACGCCCCGGCCGCTTTACCCCCGGGAAAGTAACCTGGTACCCATTGTACAAGAGGCTGGGTGGCCCTAGGGCCGGTCTGGACGGCTGCAAAAAATCTCACCCCACCGGGATTCGATCCCCGGACCGTCCAACCCGTAGCGAGTCGCTATACCGACTGAGCTATCCAGGCCCACGTGTAAGATGAGTACTGAGTAAAAATGTATAATAAGGACCTTCATAGTTATACTGCTCACCAAATATTATTAGGATGAAATCAAGAATGACGGGATAGGAGGGACATATTGCATGCATGGCGAAACCATAAATAGGCATACAATTTTTTCCCGCATATGTGCGGGAAAATAATTTCTCGCGTTACCTAAACGGAGAGAGGAGGGTAAAATCACGGTGATAAAAAAAACCTTTGTTTTCAATTGAGCACGAAATATGAAGATACAAATCAAATTGTCTAAACATGTAACAGAATGAACAACAACAGGATGCCAAAAATAATGCTGAATTGTAGACCAAATGGACGAAGACGACTTGGAAGACCTTTGAAGAGACTATTTGACGAGGTCGAAAGAGGTCTATGAAGGTCTAACTCGTGATGGATGATGATGATGATGATGATGATGATGATGATGATGACGACGACGATGATGATGATATGACGATGATGACGACGACGATGATGATGATGATGATGATGATGATGATGACGGACGAAGACGTTTAAAACTCCATGAATTCTTGGCGATAGCACTAGACAGAAGTAACTGGTCAGCTTCACGCGTCGGCTGTCTTACTCCCGGATAAAAAAGGCTTCATTATTCGTTGGATAGTGGTCTGATTGGAAACCAACGTCCATCGCGACGCTGAAAAGAGGAACAAGTCTCTTTCTCCTGGCAGGAAACATTTCGTCCAGTCCAGAACCTGGTAAATATCTTCTTCTTCTATGGCATTACGGTCCTTTGAGTTTGACCTTAGCCTCCCTTGTGATTCTAGGCCAAAAAATCATTCTGGCTTGAATACTTGGGCGTCTGAACGATTAAATGTTTTACAGGAAGGGGTTGTTATCCCCTTGCCTAACCACCACTCCGGTGGACCGGGTTTTATGTGAGTTTTCCTTCTCCGGTGTCTCCGTATTTTTATGTCCCCCAGAGGCAGGGTGGCCCAGTTATACCCCCAGCACTGGGTCCCCATTTTAGTCGCCTCTTACGACACGCATGGGGTACGTTGGTGCTATTCTAATTCCCGGCCACCACACGGGAACTGGTAAATATACCTTCTTAAATAAACAGTCTGTGATGGTGTGGTACGGATTGAAGTAGCTTTTATTATGATAGGTTTCAGTAAAAGCCGATAACAATTTAGGTATCTTAAGTATCAATCCGTTCACATATAGCTCCAGTGTATGGTAGCTCACATTTGGATCAGCTCATAATGTTTCGCCCGCCTGCAAGCAGCCACCTGTTATGGGTCAGGAGGGTGAAGAAAGGTCGCTGTTGGGCAGAGTAATTACCATGCAGCTTCGGTTCATCTTTTTTTTTTTCGTTGTACACCTGCAGAAGACGTTATGGTTTGTCTTGGCGAATCCTCCCTAGTCCCCACCCCGTACGTCTATTCTGCCCCCTGTACCCAATAATCCCCACTGCGCCTGTCCGGGAACAATTTTTAAAACTGGCTGAGGGTTGTAAATGTCATTAGAATAGGGGATGCCAGACACTTGTGAGGGGATGTTGCTTTCTTCTGAGACGCACAAAAGGACAAAATGGCCTTTACGTGCGCAAGTGAGTTGGCTCTGCGTTGTTCGGGATAAAAGGACCCCCCCCCCCTTTTTTCAACCAACTCTTGTGGACTAAGCATATGCTTATGGAACACTAGCCATAATTAACAGGTAAAGTGGTTTCTGCGCAAGGCACGAAGGATATAGGGGAATGGTGGTATAACTCCACTTATTCTTAACCTCGGCACTAATTGGATCAGATCATAAGAGACAGAGAAATATTATTGTATGCATGCTCCATAAAGAATTAAAACTGGGAACTTCAACTTGCAAATATCGCATTTTAAACAGACTTTAAAATTTACAACATTGTACTTTATTCTAAATTCACCGTGCATTTTTCACTAATTATTGTTATATCACCAACTAAATGCACTTTTATTTAAAAAAAACACTATAAGGTTTCTTTAAAACGTTTAATAAAAACCCCTACACATGTTTCGGCTTTTCTAGGAAGTCATCTTCAGGGGATGTCACACAACTGCATTATTTAAAAACACGTCACATAGTCACTGTGACTATGTGCTTATACAGCGAACCAACGTGTTTTTAAATAATGCAGTTGTGTGACATCCCCTGAAGATGACTTCCTAGAAAAGCCGAAACATGTGTAGGGGTTTTTATTAAACGTTTTAAAGAAACCTTATAGTGTTTTTTTTTAATAAAGGTGCATTTAGTTGGTGATATAACAATAATTACAACATTGTACTTTTAATTTTATTAACTTTGTACATTTTAGAATTTAAAAAAAATAATCATCTAATAAGGGCGACATAACACCTTCTTACGCGTGCTGGTCTTATAGTCCTTTGTCAGATTAACTCCCTGATGATGGCACTTCGGTGTCGAAACATGTAGGAGTTTTATGGGAGTGTTATACTTCTGAATGTATTTTATTATGTACATAAGTTGGTTGATAAATTAATTATAATAACATGCACGGTATGAATAACATAAAATTGGAGGTGGGTGTTTAGCTTCACGCCCAGGCTGCTTTACTGCCTGCACCATTAAATAGGATACATAGCCCCCAGAACCGGTCTGCGCCCTTTGAATAATTCACATAGTTTCAGACACGGGTTAAATAATTTTTACCTTTCAAGGTGATTATAATCCAGTCTATGTGGGATTTGTGGTGGACAAACTGGCAATGGGACAGGTTCTTTTCTCCCAGTACTTCGGTTTTCCCCTGGGCCAGTATCTAATCTATTACGGACGGTATATAAACTTAGCAACTGACAGCGTCGCCGAAGTCCAAAACGCGACCCTCGATTTCAATCTGCCTGGAAAACAGGAAGGAAATATATGAAAATTATTATCAGAATAGCTGTTCTCCTGGCCAAAATTTGACCCGGCCACCTCCTAACTACAGAGCACGAGCCCAAAGTTGACACTTCAAATTATTAATTTTGTTTCGCTTCCTTTCCACAACTTCAAAATGAATAAATCGTTCTTTGTGTTTCAGAATAAAGCAGTGGACTGTTTTAAACAACGTTTCAAGGCAGACATCTCAGCAATAAATCACATAATTCCATGTAATGCCACAAATGCTTACAAGCAACATACTTTCCATAATGCATGTGTATATTCTTTTTTTTCCCGTTAACCGCACGAAAAACTACACCATTATAGGAACAAAGCTTCAATTAAGATCTGTGTATCAGATAAATGGCACTATGGTACATAAAAAGAGGTAGAAGCTTATATTATAACTAGAAACATATGTAATGCGTAACTTGATAGACAACTTAATTGTGTTTGGGGAATCAGAGCTAGATTGATTCCGCTGATAGCCGTCTAACACTGTGACCCGTGGCGCTGCCGGTCCTCACATTATGCGTGCTCACACGTTTACAGACATTCATCACAGAGGTCAGTGCAAGCGGCTTACGTGAATTTGAATTATTAGTTTGATACTGGGATTGCGTGGCGCCGGGGGAGGGTTTTGGGGGGGGGGGGAGATTACAGTTCGGAAGTGCAATCAAGCAGAACTGTTGTCGACGTATTGTATTCATTTACGTCTTTATTTGACTTACATAAATTAAGGAAGGAGGAACCCAGTGGCCGCGCGGTCTAAGGCGTGGGTTTGCGGCCGCTCGCTTGCTGGGATTGCGGGTTCGAATTCCGCCGGGGGCATGGATGTCTGTCAGTTATGAGTGTTGTGTGTTGTCAGGTAGAGGTCTCTGCGACGGGCCGATCCCTCGTCTAGAGGAGTTCTACCGAGTGTGTGTTTGTCATGGAGTGTGACCACGTTTAACAATAACCGCCTGCAGCTACAGCGAGTTGGGAGAAGAGGTGAGACTAAAAAAGAAAGAAAGAAATTAAGAAAGCGAAGTTGTTCCTCTGCTTAATTAAACATCCCGTCATGAAGACGTCTAGGGGAATTGCAGGCATAGCTCCTCATATCAATATTAAACAGTATTAGATATTTGGTCCTTGTAACTGAGATAGTGTTTACTATGAGGTACGTAATGAATTTAAATAATATTTAGATACATTTCATGCCTCATTGTGGCGGGCCGAGTTCGAAACCAAAGTCCACGCGAGATTTGTGGTTGACAAAGTCGCATTTGGAAAGGGTTTTTTTTCCGAGTACTTCAGTTTTGCCTTGTCAGTATCATTGCACAAATACTCCATTCTAATTTTTATCTTCAGATATATACTTGACCCTCTGAACACAAATTGGAAGTACTTTTCTATCCACTACTTCCGAAAGAGCATTGCTTTTGGAAGATCCCCAGGCTTCGTCCATTTGTCCTTCTGGTAACAGGAACGTATATATGAAGATGAGTATAGAGCACTGGTGGAATGACACGGACATGGTAAAACCGAAGTAGTCGGAGAAAAACCTGTCCAGTGCCACTTTGCCCACAAATCTCATATGAACCGGCCTGGGATCGAATCTGAACTTCCGCGGTGAAAGGCCGGCGACTAACCACTTTAGCCATGCCCCAGAATTCTGAACACTAATACTAATCTGCACTAAGCATATATATATATATAAAGATTCAGCTCATAGCTCACAGAAAACACAGTGTTCTTGCATTGGAAACACCAAATGCTGTGTAGGGAAACAATCGCTGTTTTTCTAACGAAAAGTATAAGTACAATTTTCAGACAAAAATTCTGTATTAAAAACCCAGTAGCACATACACGAAACAAGAGGTTTTAAAACTTAACAGAGGCTAAAGGGCGATGCGTGGGAATCTTCCAGCGATGGCAATTCTCTTGCGAAAATCTGGGAACCTCAAGAACGAAGACTACTTTCATTGTTCCAGGCTTCGCTCAGACAAACAAGGGATAAATATCGGCTGGCCGGTTGCACCGTTCGGGTAATTTCCGACAGACATTCCGGGCTTCATGAAACATTTACGCCACTTGCATGACCAGATCGTACCACATGATAAGATTTGCATATGACGCCACGTTTTATCACGCTTGTCTTTTTTTATCGACGGCACAAATCATTTCCTTCCTGTTTCCTTCCTCCAGGATCCTTACCGCGTGTCTGTTATCATCCCTCGGAGATCTGACGCACTTCACTACCCCCTGTGGCACGCAATCTGTAACACACTGATCCCCCAACACACCGCACCCCCAACAGGTGTCTTCATTCCACGGTCATGGAAACACACAAGATGCACTAATTACAGCAATACTGCTAATTACCGTTTTCAATTATTGATTAACAAGGAACATTAAAATTTGCTTAGAATATTCTACATTTGTGAAAGTGCTTGTAGACACTTGCAAATTTTCCCTCTCATTTTTGTTTATTGGTAATTATTTTTTGTAACAACTGTTTTCGGTTAACGCCCCACTCCCCCCCAATTAAAATTACGCCCGCAGGTTCTAATGGTACTCTTAACGTACAAACAAATATCATGAGACATTAACCTGCTTTATAAATGTTTTTTTCTGTCTTTTTTGCGAATGTCTAGGTTACTGCCTTACCCAGAAACTCATTAATCATATCTCAATGAAGCTTCATAAGTAATCATCCACTTATTCTGTAATATACACAAAATTATTTATTTTATAAAATTACATTAAATGAAGAGAGTGTTGTGGAGAATACGTGGGTCTAACGGCAGGGCCGCCGACAGCGGGTTCGGGCCCCGGTGAGAAAAAAATTTTTTTTTCGGGCTCCCAGCAAGGGCGGACCGGCAAGAGAAAAAGTAACGATACAAATCAGAGAGAGACGTAAGCAATATGGCCGCTAACCGCAAGTGTCAACATAACAAATCACTACCCAATTACTTCTGATACTACCGAGAAAGACAAAAACATAAGCGACATAGTGAGGCCCCGGGCCCCCTTCCGGACCGCCTGGCCCCGTAATTTGTACCCCTCTCTCGTCGGCACTGCATAAGGGTGACGAAGTGACAGGACCTTGCAGGAAGCGCGTAACTAATCATTAAAAAATGTAACTGAGAAGGAACGTGTAAATATGAGCTAGGAAATGTATAGAGGATTTAGGTACAGAAACTTAAAAGAAAATACTCCAGCCCGGATATACAGATACCTTGAATCTTCGGCAACATCGCAGTAAGAACCCCATATCTCGCATTTCACAAGAACTTACCAACTGCCCCTCTCCTGAGCCAGACGCATTTTGTTCTGATACGTTTTTACAACGAAGCTGTAAACATTAAACTCTTCTGTGATGTTACTTCATGCCCACTGGTAAAAGGTTACTGACGTGGGAAGAAAGGATCGTGGCGTCCTTATCTTCAGGGTCAAGCAGTGCAAGAAAAGCGTCTGACCGCTTGAACCTGAAGATGAAGGTACCACAACCTTCCGAAACGTCGATAACTCTTTACCAATGGGCATGAAGTAACGTCCCAGAAGTACTGAATCTTCAGCAACACCGCCGTGATAACCTCAGATGTCCTATGAAAGACGGATTGCCTTAATGGCCGATAGAAGTTATTTAGTTTATTAGAAGCTGGCTTTGTGGGGACTGTAACACTGCGTTGATTCCCCATGCAAACAGCAATACTCGTGTCGCCACAACGTCCAGGCTGGCTCTACGATTCTGCGAGCTTTGTTCTGGAAGCTTCCTTCTGTGGAAGTAAATCTGCCGAAACGTGAAGCTCACAAACTCGAATGCTATGGTCTACTTTCTACGGTTATTTATCTGCACGCCTTGCAACGTCTACAGGGCGGATTGTTATGCGTCAGAGAACCTTTACCTTCACCACTATGGCGTATCCACGATGCAAAATTTTGTATGTTACTTTCTCAATGTCAGTTCGCGTGTAACAACTTGACACTGCGTAGTTGTACTGAGATTTGTGAATAAATTTTAGTTCTGATTAAAACCGTAAAACCATCTAGTGCTGAGGTTAATAACGAGTGTAGCTGTACTTCTAATCCTTCTGCGTGTTAGCCTGGTGTGGACGGGCAATTTACCTTTCTATTTGCCTTCGTAAAATTTCGAAAGACGACTATTAGCTTTGTTATATGTGTCTATCCGTCTGTCCATCCGCATGGAAACAACTCGGCTCCCACTAGACGGATTTTCATGAAACTTCATATTTCAGCATTTTTCGAAATCGGTCGAGAAAACCCGAGTTTCATCAAAATATGACTAGAATAAAGGGAACTTTACATGAAGACCTATGTACATTTATGATAATATCTCGCTGAATTCTCCTTAGAATGAGAAATATTTCAGATAATGGGTGTAGAGAAAATCAAAACAGACATTTAATGTTCAAAAACTTTTTTTCCGAAAATCGCGCCGTTTATGAGATAGTGTGGGAAAATATGGTACAGCTAGAGAGACTAGAGCAGACAATAAGATACGGCGCATGCGCTTTGCATGCTGGATAACTAAGGCTACAGACACACTCCATAACTCCACAACACACTTAGAATATATAATATTTATTGCTTTCCCATGGGAAAAAAATGGTTACGCGAACGCGCCTGAATGTTACTTTATACGTGCATTGTCTGTCTTGTTTAAAACAATAACAATGCATTTCACATGCAGTACGACATGCATTTCTGTGCGCATGTATAGCGTAACTCGACAAACACCGGGTATAATAAAAGTAGCTTTAACGAAACTACACCCACATTTTAGGAAACACATTTAGGAATCAGTGCTTACGAGGTATGAGATGTGCATCGAACATGACAGATAAAAGTCTGGCAGCTTGTCTTTGTCACTAGTCAATGGTTCGTTGCAAATAAACTAGTGTTTCCCTGGAATGTGATTTTATCCCAGTAAAGAGACTTTTACAGCAAATTTATTTATCGCAACAAAACATTTTTCGAGGGCCGCGATAGCTCAGTCGGTATAGCGACTCGCTACGGGCTGGACGGTCCGGGATCGAATCCCGGTGGGGCGAGATTTTCTGCAGCCGTCCACACCAGCACTGGGGCCTGCCCAGCCTCCTGTACAATGGGTACCGGGTCTCTTTTCCGGGGGTAAAGCGGCCAGGTCGTGGAGTTGACCACCCACCCCATCTGGTGCCGAGGTTAAAGAAAGAGTAGAGCTGTACCTCTACTCCCCTCTGGGCTTTCATGGCCTGTTATAGGGTGAACTTTACCTTTACCTTTAACAAAAAAAATTTCCAATAAAATTTCTGGATTGCAATGGAAAGACACGTTTTACGTTTTTCCCTCCTAATCAGGCAAAGAGAGGGGACGCACCAGAACTTTTACGCCACGCATACATTTCCTAACTTATTCATGTTCAGTCATCTTCAGTTAATAAACTGATTAATGGACGAATTAATAATTAGGACGTATCACAGATGACTAGATCAATAGAGTGTCGGTGCCCTCAATTAAGCTAATAAGATATGTGCAGAGTAAAATAGCAGAATTCATTCATATTTCATTGATTTGTTTTAATTACAGACAGCCGTTGTCTTGGAAACTGGCCGTTCGATGTTTTGTTGTCCACTGAACCTCCCCCTCCCCCCCCCCCCCCCCAACTACACTATATTCCTGTACCGAACCCTCA
Organism: Reticulitermes speratus; assembly: GCA_021186555.1. Lineage (NCBI taxonomy): Eukaryota > Metazoa > Arthropoda > Insecta > Blattodea > Rhinotermitidae > Reticulitermes > Reticulitermes speratus. Next base: position 5,605,455 of record JAJKFL010000012.1, on the reverse strand, counting down.
CGTTCCTCCCACAGTACTTCGCTGTATCCGCTAATTACTTCCTTTCATACTCGTAAATGACAGCGATATGATGATTCTGTAATATGGCGAGCGAAGTGGTTGGAAATATCACAGTGATTAAATAAAAAAAAATAAGATAGGCGGTGCGTTTAACACGCATGATAAAAATTAGAAATACATACTAAATTTTAATGTGGAACCATACAGAGGCATATGTCGACCTCGGTGGACTAGTGGTTAGCGTGCTCGCCACTGGACCCAAGGTTCGCGGGTTCGATCCCGACCGAGGTCGATGGATTTTTAAGGATGATAAAAATCCGGAGCACCACTTCCTTCGGAGGGGAAGTAAAGCCGTCGGTCCCATGTCGTAGATTTACGGCATGTAAAAGAACCTTACGGGCATGAATAAAAATGTTGCGTAAGCCAAATTGCCTCCATTTCTCATCCAAGTCTCCTGACTGCCTGCCAGATGGCTCTGGCGTGCACATCAGGATCGATAGAACACTAAGCGCGGCTAGCTGGCCGGTCACCAGCTGCCATGAATGCGCATGACTTAGTAACCTCGACAAGAGGAGGCAAGAGGAGGCCCAGGCCCATACAGGCTGTTGAGCCAAGAATTATATATTATTACAGAGGCAGATATAATTTGGGTCTGCTTGGATTAAGTAACATTAAAGCGAAGGTGTCAGGTATATTAGAATAGAGGTATAGATCTACTAAGGCGTCCACATATGTTCCGAAAATCTAGGAGCCATATCAAAATTCTAGGTGCCGAAAAGGTGACATGAAGCAAGTGCAATACTGAGGACCCACTAATATATTTTTTTTTCTATGGCTCACAGCCCTATATGGGCCTGGGCCTCCTCGTTTCGTCTAGGTTTCATGGTCACACACATTAGACACACAACAGTCGGTAGGACTCCTCTGGATGAGGGACCAGCTCGTCGCAGAGACCTCTACCTGACAACACACAATACTCACAACAGACAGACATCCATGCCTCCGGTGGGATTCGAACCCACGATCCTAGTAAGCGAGCGGCCGAAGACCCACACCTTAGACCGCACGGCCACTGGGATCGGCCCACTCGTTAGGGAAATTTTGAGGTTTTAAAAGTGGTGTTAACGAAGGCTCCTGTCTTCTGAGATGTGACACTGCATCACTGAGTACGTGGTTCATTACGTTTCGAAAAAAAAAGTGTTACCTTTATCTTGAAGCTTTCAAAGTCCATGAAAATATTCTTTATAGACGTTGATCTCCTCAATGTCAAGGAAGACAGACCAACTAAGTAGCGTCATATCCCAGGAGACCGCAATCCATATGATACCGCATTACGTGTCTGCACGCCACTGAGCGACGCCTGGCGTCAGTTTATCGGACTGGAAGTTGTGGCCACCACAGTCGGCTAACGACAAGAGGACTTGGCTATTTAAATGGCACCGTAACGCATCAGTCAATTTTATACTGTTGGTTATGATGTAGTCAAAGCACTGGTTACCCACAGTGGGGAAGCAGTTCTGTTAAAAGACAGGTGAAATAGTGGCATAACTGCCACTTATGTCGGGCCTAACAAATTTTCGGTATGCTTTTATAATTTGGTTGCATGTCCCAGACCATTTCAATGGGCGACAAATGTGAAGGGATTTGTTATCATGAATGTTCTGAGTTGTTGCAAGTGAGTTCCAGATTAGTACCGTATACAAGTTAGGAAAAGTCAGCATAGTGTAACAATTGTGGCACGTCCGCCCCAGTATTTTTAATTGTATCGAAAAAGCAAGGTTTAAAATTTAACAAACTGGCGATTGTAGACTACAGGACCTTTAAATTCAATTTCGTTTACGTATATGTCTACACATATTCATACCTGAACAAGGTGTGTTTAATAATTATCACCAAAAAACGACACGTCCATAATCTTCGCCTTGGTTCTGAAGACCATTGTTGATCTTTCAGTATACAAAAAATCATTCTGAAACAGAATTCAACTTCTTTTAATTATGTCAAATCCCTTAATATTTATGGAAAATTAGTATTGGACATGAAATTTTATTTTCCTCCACAATTTTCATTCGAAAACTTTCCTGTCTGAAAAAAAAATTTGTAGTTTCGTGTCAGGTGTAGGTATTAACTCCAAGTGTCCGTTGCTACTGTCCGTTACTACTGTCCGATTTTAACCAAAAACAGATTCCATATTATCGGGGTTTATAGTAAACCTCTACGATGTCTGATTAAATGAGAGTCCGTGTCATGTTTTTACGTCACAGCAAGACACAAAGTACACACATACGACGAAGCTTATAGGCGTATTTTCTGAAATTCTTTTTTATGAAGGCACCAAAACTGTCATCACCTGATTCTTCCACATCTGCAGCAGTTGGTATGAGTGAGTGGAAATATATCTCAACTCATTATCGGTTATCAGATGGAGGTGATTGTTCAACTTCAAGCTCTGGCCGTTCTAAAACGGTAAGTATTGAGTGGGCCCCCAAGGCGGTATGGACGATTTGGAGGAAAGAATAATCTGTTATCCGTACCGGGAATCGAACCACGATTGCATGGTTGTCCAGCCTACAGCCTATTCACAGATCTGTCTGAAACATCTAGGCTTAATCGTGAATCATAATAGTACTAGTACTATTAATACTATTAATACTATTAATAGTACTAGTAATAGTACTCCAGTTTGATATTCTGTAACCAGCACAGTTGGAAGAGCGTTCTGCAACATACACACATCTGTGACATCTTACTGTTCCTTTTATGTATAACAGCAGACAAAACTGTCCGCACTTCTGAATGCGATTTCGTGCTGATTCAATATCACGCGCTGTACGCCTGCAGCATGCGGCAACTCCTCTGACTGTAATGCAATGCGGGATGCATATTTGAAGGCGTTCACACAAAATACTGAGAAGTGTCTCCTACGTAGCGATGCTGAGTTTACAGTACAAATCTGCAGACGTTTCGGAAAAACCTAATCTCCCATATGGAGGCAGGACATCCTCCGAAACATCTGTTAAGTTTCTACCGGACTGCACGGCGTCACATCTCAGAACAGAATAATCGTTATTGTGACCGCCGTGTTAACCTCAGATCTCACATTGTTCATACAGGCTATACGTATAGGTGTCCCTGCGCCCACCATAAAGGCGTACGGGGGAGTGGAGATATAGCTCCACTCATTTTAATGTAGGCACTAGATGCAGGTAAGTTACTTATCAGCTTGACGCCTACGTGCCTACTAGACGGGAGCGTGGGTGGGCCCCAGAGCAGGTCTAGAAGCTTTGAAGAACTAAAAATATTTCTAGCATTTGCCGGGAATGAAACCCTAATTACGCAGTAATCCCTCTCTAGCTTAATCACTATACTGACTGAGCTAACCAAGCTGCTAAAACGGGATCTATATTGTGATCTTAACACAAGCTTTGGCCGATCCCAGTGGCCGTGCGGTCTAAGGCGTGGGTCTTCGGCCGCTCGCTTACTAGGATCGTGGGTTCGAATCCCGCCGGGGGCATGGATGTCTGTCTCTTGTGAGTGTTGTGTGTTGTCAGGTAGAGGTCTCTGCGACGGGCTGATCACTTGTCCAGAGGAGTCCTACCGACTGTGGTGTGTCTAAAGTGTGTGATCATGAAACCTCGACGAAACGAGGAGGCCCAGGCCCATATAGGCTGTCGAGCCATAAAAAAAAAAACACAAGCTTTGTTTCTTAGGTCACTCTAGTCCTGAGCACACATAATCCACTTACCATGATCTGCTGATTTTCAACGAATCATTGAACAATAATTTCTTGTCCCGTTATATTTCATTATAAAGCGTTCAAGGTTCATATCCCTCTAATGCTCTCGCTTTGCACACGAAATGGCGACATTAAGCTGCTTTTTGCTCTATGTCTGTTGGCCTGTCTTGCCGTGACGCGCGCACAATTTGTGTTCCACACAAACACAAACACGCAATTCTCCTCCCGTCCTCTTTGGACCTCGCCTGTCATTACAATTCAATGACAGAAAACGTAAAGTAATAAGACTTATGTAAATTGTTACTGTGACATTATTTCATGGCGAAGGAATCGTTTTTGGTTAACACTTTCACAACTGAAAATGAGTTATACCTTTTTATATCAGTCTCACCGTACATTTTACGATTCAATATTAAAAAAAACCAACAAATACACTTCACTTTCACCGTATTAATTAACCCCTACATATGTTTCGGTTTTTACGTAAAACCATCCTCAGGGGGTTCAAAACTACGTTGTGTCACATCCAATGTTAATACAGGTTTAAATACTGTGCAATGTTTTTGCATGCTATTTACAATTACTATAAAATTAGAATTTAAAACATATAAAATATTGTATAAAATCCTTAAAATTCGTCGAATTTTGTGTCGAAATAATAAAATATGGCCGACTGGGTTAATTAACACATATTAAATTGAAAGTAAGTGCATTTCTGTTGGTTTTTTAAACATTGATAAGTTATACCTGTTAAAGGAACTACGAAATAACCTGACCTGAATATATTAATAATTTAAAATCTTAAATCCCCTCATTTAGCAATTGTACAATAATTTTAAACATAAAATTATAAGCAGTGACAGTGACGATTCAGGTAGCGCAGCCCTGATATGTCACCGTGTAATGTGGCTGGTGGGTACCAACATTTCGGAGGGAAACACTGCCCACACCTTCATCTATACACAGAGAAAGCACCAGTATTTTCCTTCGAAAAATTAGTATTATACTACACAGTGTCATAACCTAGAAGGAAACAATCCAAACATTCGGTAACTTCGCTTGAAGATCCCTGTTACCGTTCGTATCGATGTCACGAACGAAAACTTACATTTTTCTCGGATCAATATTGCCAAGTATTCTAGGAAGCCCGTGGTCATCTCTTCTTCTAGGGACACGGAGAGGAAAAGTAACACTATCTCTAAGAATGGGAGAAATGCAAGGATTACTGTCATCGACTAAGGAGAACAGCTTTGACGTTGACAGTTTTTGTATGATCTATCTCCTGTCAAAATCATGTTTCTGTCACTGCATTTATCACTCTCCGTTGGTCGAGAGTTGTTAGGTGTTTAGTTTGTAAAAGGCCTTACCTCATATTTATGTGCAGTTCGCAGACGCAAGGCACTACTGGAGTTCAGAATACGTAATTTTAAGTGGGTTGTAAATATACTTTGTTAATAATTCTAGCGCATTGGTTGGTTTGACTTAAACTTATGACAGAATGAACGGTATATATAAAAAACATCGGTTACTGTTCACAAAACACTACAGGTCCTACATCCCCGCGTCACCACTGCCAAGATCAAAGCTGTTCTCGTGAGTTAATAACAGCAGATAACCTGCCTTTCGCTCTCGTAACGTAAAACATAAATCTGGTTTGACTGATCTCACACAGAACAACAGCTCTAAGCCAAGTAATTTTCTGTGCATTTGAGCAGAACTCTTCGTTGTAGCATTTTGGTAATGACTTTCTACTAAATTTTGATACTCACGTACCAAAGAACACGCGCTTAAACCCCCAGAATCTACTCCGTAAATGGAAGAGACCGCTTCGCAAAACCAGGCCTAGATGGGAGGATGATATTAAAAGGGATGATAAGGAAGTATGGTGTAAGATATAGCCTGGATTCCTCTCTAGCTCATGATAAGGATATCCAACTATCTTTTACTCAGGAAGGATCATCCTCCATTCAATTTGTGGTAAAAAAAAATTGTGGAGAAGGGCCCCTCAGCAGAAGCTGCGGACGCACCGCAGCCTCGAAGGCTTATTGTGCAACCATGTGATGAAGAGAAAGATGATCAGTTTTCTTTCATTTTTTTCCAAGTAATGAAGCACCGGTGGAATGAAATTGACAGGGAAAAACCGAAGTACTCGGGGGAAAACCTGTCCCAGTGTCACTTTGTCCACCACAAATCCCACATGGACTGATCCGGAATCGAACCCGGGCCTCCGCGGTCGGAGGCCGGCGACTAACCGCCTGAGCCACGACACGGCCTAATTTGGTGTTAAGGAAGAAACAAATTGAAGTAATTGTGCTTAATTAAACACGACATTATGATGACATAAAGGGGAGGGTGAGTTTTTATGCTCAAAGAATTCTTTAACCTCGGCACTAGGTGGAGGTGAGTGTTCAGCTTCAGGCTCCACGTATTATAAACCTACAGAAATAGCCTCCAGTATCTATTAGACAGGAGGCTGGGTGGGTTTCAGACTCGGTTTGGATAGGTGGAGGTGAGTGTTCAGCTTCAGGCTCCACGTGTTATAAACCTACAGAAATAGCCTCCGATATTCATTAGACAGAAGGCTGGGTAGGTTTCAGATTCGGTTTTGATACTTTAAAAATAAGAATAATCTTTGCTCCCCCTTCAGATCGAATACCAATTCTTCCTTCGTACTGCTTGCAGACTAGTCACTATACTGACTGAGCTATCACGCCTAATAATTAGTTAATTATGTAATTAATATGGCGTTATGATGCATGAGCTTCGTTCTGTAGCTGCCAACTTCGCATACGGTGTACATCCAGTACTGCGCACAGTAGAGACACCTGTCTGAGGGAAATCCAGTTCCTAAAAGCGGAAACAGAATACATTGTTGCAAGGTTCACAGGAACGCGATCCACTAGACGACGACCTTCAACTGTCGTCCAGATGCACGCCCGTACAGCTGTTCCGTCGTCACTTCCGCCGTGTCTTACGTGGACAGATAAGACTGTCACGCAAAGTTCTGTTAACAGGTGCGCCGAAATGGTTCTATTTAGGAAAGGGTTGCTGACCTCACTTCCCCTATAAGCCACTTTTGTACCCATCAGATGTGGTATGTTTTGCCTGCTTCTTTCTTACGACGATATCAGGACCTCAGTCTATATACCGTTAAGGGTATATAGACACACTGAAGGGAAGCGGTCATAATTCCTGGACGGTCTGAGGAAAACCATGTCAAAACTCAGAATTTACAGATTCAAGCCAGATACCTCTCCGAATACAATTATAAAGCCTTACACATACAGCCTGCTCGTCAGTACGTATGCACATTACAAAGACATGTGGGTTAGCGGAGGTATATTTCCACTCATTCTTAATCTCTGCGTTACAGTATGATGAGTGGCAACTTATCGTCCCGGCGGCTTTACCCCCATTACCCATCGAATAGGAGATTGTAGGCTCGAGAACCAGTCTGGACGTTTCGGAGAAGAGAGAAATCAGCTTTCTGTTTAGGGAATCGATCCACGATAACTCGCTCGTCCATCCCGTGCAGTCTGAGCTATCCTGGTTGATATAAACTTGCTCGTTGGATGCGACTTATGATAAATTTCACGACGCGGGGTCCGTCTCGTTAAACCGACATTTATTTAACTGGCCAGGGAAGGTCCCGCACGTAAGAAACATAGACCCTCATCGACACGTTCGCAATACCCTCCACAAGATCCTACCCAGAACACTTCATTCCGGTCCATTTCTTCACGCCTTATTTCTCTTATATTCATTTTAATATTATCCACGCATATGTATCGCAAGTAACATCTAGCCTGGAGTATTAACATAAGTCTCAGTCACATACACAAGAATGTCACACAGTTAAACCTGCCTACAGCGGAACCACAAGGGACCGAAATTTTTTCCGTTGCAGGAATGTTCCCTTAATACAGGTACCTGGCATTTGGATCAGTGGAGCTATGTTTTCCACTAATGACAGGTTTCTTTTATGCCCGAGTTTCGTTTTAAGACAGGTTTCACTGTATACAAGAATATTTTTCCGTATTATAATCTCGCTACATGTTTCATTATCAGTAGGGCGAGTTCAGAGTTTTGTCTTACAAATTGAAGTGGGCGTAGTAATACATTTCAGAAGTTCTTACAACTGATAACACAATAAACACGTCTGTGAAAGAAACGCATTTTCTTTGAATTACGTGTCACTTTGATGAATAACCGTTACTGTGCTTAGGCCTATAAGATTATCAATTTCCAATCATTGATACTTCGGCCTTTCAATATTCTTAAACTTATCAGCACATACACAGACATCACGAGCCACTAGAAGGAATTATATTTTTATACACGTATTGATAATACAAGTCTTGACAGGTACACTAATCACGTGACAGGACAGAATTTCTCGAGATTATTGACAGATAAGACGCCAGTTCATTATTGGAATTTACTTGCAAGTGTAACTTGTTTTCCAAAATGATTTCCATACTTATTTTTTGTCAGTGTTGACCTTCTTACACCGCCGCTGATAACAATACAAACAACAATGGATAGTTTTAAGGACCTGTCAATCCTATAGATTAAACAACCAATAACGGAAATCTTGTTAGAATGATATACTCGTATCTTTAATGTGTATCTTCGATAATCTTCCTCACCTTGTCACAAATACCGCTTTGGCAACACTAAAGTGCGCTTATATATGGATATGTTGATGTTACGTATTGCATGTTAATAAGTTGGAAATTTTGAAGATTAAAGAAATACAAGGCAAGACTGACACCTAGATTAGGAGAAATCGCTGATAACAGATGTAATCCGCATCATACGTCTACGATAAAAACAGAATCTCTTTGTTGTTCGTTTTGTTTCACTTTGTTCCTACTTTTGTAATCTTTACTTTCCCTTACATATATATATATATATATTCCAATTATAATTCATTTATTTTACTTTTTCTTTTGTTCTATCCCTCTTTCCATTCCTATTTTCTGTCTGGTTGTGTCTTCTTCTTTCTACCTCAATTTCTTTATTTGTTCCATTGCTTTTTCTTTTTTCATTCCTTCTTACTTTCTTTTACTGCTCACTTTTCGTTTCTTTCCTTTTTTATTCCAACACTTTCTTTCTCTTTGTCTCGTTCTTTATTTTCTCCCTGTCTTTTTCCACCTACTTCGTTCCGTATTTTGTTCCTACACTTCCTTCGTCCGTTCCTTCCATACAATATTTATTCCTTCCTGGCTCTCTTCGCCCCTTCCCTTACTGCACGCGGCAGTCACATGTCGCTTCAAGGTCGCCTCGCTCCGTATATCTGCCCACGTAAAAGTGCACAGTGCCGGTGCAGTATGGGCCGCACCCCAAGACCTTGTGGCACTGTGCCAAGTCTCGTAACAGTGGCCTGAGTGACGCCATGGATGCACCGCCTCAAGCCCTTCACGTTCACTGCCACTGACACACTGTTATTCTTACCGCAGTGAAGTAATGTCCCTGGTCGAATTAGGCACCACGTCATGAAGGCGTACAAGAGGTGCTATAGCTCCATGCATTCTTAACCTCGGCATTATATGGTCAGTGGTCAGTTTCGCTTCCTGGTCAAACTGCTCCCTCCCCCAGCAAAAGCGTCCCCTGCACCCATTAAACCTTATCGGTCCAATGTCGAGTTAAACTCGACAGCGCTTCCCGTCGTACCAATTCCAATATCGAGCACAAATCGACACGTTATTTTAAAGTGTTTTATGTTGGTTTTCCCTATCCTATTATCTTGTCGCTGATTTGGAATTTTGAAGATTAGGGATTTTCCGGAACATTAATTTGGAAGAGACTGTTCGAATTCACAAGAATAATTTGGACCGCAAAGGGCTGAGGCACTGCTCTACAAGCCGGAAGGTCGCGGGTTCGTTTCCCGATGGTGTCACTGAAATATTTCATTGACATAATCCTTTCGGCCACACTATGGCTCTGGGGTCGACTCAGCCTCTAACAGAAATGAGTACCAGGAGTATTTTCTGGGGGGAGGGGGGGTAAAGGCGGCCGGGGCGTAGGGCTGACAACCTTACCACCTTCATGTGCAGATTGTCTAGAAATCTGGGAGCCTCAATTGCCTAGAACCCTAAGGGCCTGTCCAGGTCTGTAATGGGATTTCTTTAAGGGTTAAATGAGGTCAAGTCGACCCCGCAGCTGCTCTAAATGCTCGGGAAAACAAAAGAATCTCTTGCCCTAGCAGAAATCGAAAACAAATTCCCGGTTTTCTATCCTGTAGCCTACTGATTGTACCGACCGAACTGAAGGAATACCTAAGGTTACCGGCGTAGGTAAGGCCTTCGCACACCCCGTAAAACTGGGGGGGGGGGGGGGTGTCGTGGTTAAGGAAGGCCTCAAAACCTACAGGCTATTAAAATTTGCTGTGGGTTCTTTCGTGGTGTATTCCTCTATTCTGAAAGAACGCAGCATTCTGGATCACTGTTATGAGATCTGGCATTAACTTCGCTAATAACCATAGGGGGCCTGGATTATCGAATCGCGTGGAGCCCCCGACTTTTTACCTACACTGCTGCATAAGACAGAAGTGTGTGTGACTCCCAAAGGCAGTCTGAACACAGTGGCGGTAGAGAGGAAAATCCCTTACTACACCGAGAATCGAGCCTCGATTGTCAGGCGCTGCCATTTTACTCAGTCGGTTATCCGTTCTCGAAATTTGTACATAAATGATTAATAAATTATGCCATTAACAATACTGCTCAAAAATTACACCGTGTCTGAAGCACTCATGGCCAATAATTTTCCGACACGCCGGCTTTTTTTTAACTGACACACAATCTCCGTTCTTTGACAAGTATTTTGAAAATGTGCAGGTATCCTCTTCATTTTTTCCATGTCACAACAGCCCCTAGTAGGCCAGGGCCTCCTCGTTATCGAGGCTTCAAGATCACACTCAGACACACTACACTCGGTAGGACTCCTCCGGACGAGTGATCAGCCCGACGCAGATACCTCTACCTGACAACACACAACACTCACAAGAGACAGACATCCATGCCCTCGGCGGGATTCGAACCCGCAATCCCAGCAAGCTAGCGGCCGCAGACCCAAGTCTTTAGACCGCACGGCCTCTGGGATCTTTTCCTCTTCATATTGCAGAAAATTATACACTTATTTCCTTAAGAACAAAGCAAACACAGATTTATTTCGCTTCTAAGAACTACTTATCCGGAAGAGATGGAACGAGGTTGACCTTGGACAGGAAGTCGCTTATTGCATACAACGCAGGGGTTATAAATGCACTACGATAGAGCTTATACCACGGGTTTAAGTACCCCATTTACTTACGCGTTGCCCTCAAGCATGTGTTGAGAGATGTAATTTGGTGAGTACATGTGTTTCGGATTTGTTGTTTATTTTGTTTAAAGTGTATACAGAAAAAACACACACACACACACACACACACACATACGAGTATTGGCCTGAAGCCACTCGAACGTAATTCTTATGAAAACCTGTAGCGAGGTTCAGACGTTTAATGCTAGAACGAAACATGTCCTGACCACTGCATTTCGTAGTCTTGTGGGCATTGGACCGTAAAGGGGTAATAATTTTACCGATGTTTTGGAGCAACTTGCTTCCTCTTTGGGGTCCGAATCATGTAAAAATATGACAGGTATTACAATTTGAAACAAATACTCTTCTGTAGTGAGAGTCATCCTAATGGTGTAAACACAGAGTGGCGATATACAGGTATTATATATTTTATATTTCAAGATGTCTGGATGCAGAAAATTCCAATAACTGTCCTGTATTATAACAATTTTAACATAATTTTGACGTGAATACGTCTTTAAATTTGCTTCCGTAGTGGGAGGCAATTCAGAAAACTGATGATAACAAAATTGGGGGATACAGTTTGGCATTGCAGCTACATATCTATCGTCTACATCCAAAATGTAATTACACCATTCGATAGTTAAAGGATCAAAGAATTCATAACGTTGAGTGGGGACTGTGACGCCTCGCGCGGCGGAGGGGGAAGCGCCGGCATTTTGAGGTCGTTTCGCCGCGTCACATACTTTCCGTTTAGTATACATTTTGACTCGGAGAAGCTACGACGCTCGTATCAGTTTCAATTTACAGCTCTCGTCAATATTTATCGATTGCGTACACAAAACATTTGTGTGGAATAGTTATGGTGAATATATATGGTGTTAAAGTTCAAAATTAAGAAAACTTAATATATTGTCGGCCTATACTCGTCAAAAAGCCAAATCGAAATGTAGAAATCGTATACGGTTGGAAAGGGCTTCTCAAGAGCAATCCAGTGATACCCATAAAACACCATATGATACAGTGAAGCGGTGCCGGGAACGTAAAACCTTGAAGGCGTCCGAGCGGATCAACGACGGCGCAAGTACATCTGCCGCTGGGGCGGCCGAGCCTATGCAAGTGCATGATGTAATCGCTTCTGTATCAACGCCGGGCTGTATAGACATCGCTGTATCCTACATGCAATTTTTATCGTACTTTTCGTATCACAGACCTATCATTAATAACATTATAACACACAAATTATTTCTTTACTTCATTTCTTTCCTGAACCCGACGAAAGGAAAATGTTGCCATCATAAATAAAACATGGAGATCCGAAGGACGTCTTACTGTTAAGGAATGATTATGACATACATATAATACGCTGAAAGAAAATATTACCCGTTAACGTACACGTATTCACGTAAAACACACGGCCGTGTCCCCGACACAGCCACACCTGATTTTTTTATATAACACTGCACATAGATGTTTTAAAGGTCTGCTGCCATTATATACTTTAACATATACTTGTGACAAAGCTGTATAACAAAGCTGTATACTTAATTAATTATTAAAATGCACTGTAAATACAGGGCATACACAAAAGAATGGTGCGGTTTCAAAAGTAAATAAAAAATTTATGTCTCATATTACACGGGCACAACATACACCGTCAGCGGCGGCAACTGTCCAAGTTTCTCATGCGCTACCAGCAGTTCGCTTCTCATTCTTACTGCGTGGCCGCGGGGCCAGTTTCAAAGATGGCGTTGCAGCAGGAGAAGGCTTTCTGTGTGCTCCGTTTTGAGGTGTCCAGATCTGTGATTACAGTGCAGCGTGAGTTTCGTGCACGGTTTAAAAAAGACGCACCACACAAGAATAACATAAGCAGGTGGTACCGACAGTTTGTAGAAACTGGATGCTTGTGTAAAGGCAAGATCGGATAACGCATGCACTGCAGGCCATTACAGCGGACATGCTACACCGGGTCTGGGATGAGTTTGATTACCGTGTGGATGTGTGTCGTGTGACCCAGGGTGCACACATTGAAGGATTGTAATTACCAAATGAGAAACTTGGACAGTTGCCGCCGCTGATGGTGTATGTTGTGCCCGTGTAAGTTGAGAAATAAATTTTTTATTCACTTTTGAAACCGCACCATTCTCTTGTGTACGCCCTGTATAATGTAAAGCTGTATACTTTTTAAGTATTGAAACTCCCTGAAGATGGCTACAGATTACAGCCGGAACATACAGCAGTGCTTTCTATTCTTAACAATTGCAACTTGTTGGTTGTAAACTTGTGTATACTGACAGCTTCTTAAATAAACGAAGAAAATATTTAGAAACAATTTACGTTCCTCACCTTATTTATATAGCCTACTGTTTTGTTTAGATCAAATGAAGGAGGATTGTATAGGAAGGGCATGTAGAACGAATGAAGAGAAATTAATCAGAAATTTCGATTGGCCAACGTGAAAGAAAGAGCCCATATTGAAGACCTTGGCCTAGATAAGAGGATACCACTACAATTGAACTAAGGACTTACACTGTGTGTACGTATAGACTTCCAATGTCGACACAAGTGATATATCTTATCGTAATTTATTGCCTTTTTTTATCACAGATTTCATTTATTTCGCCTTCTCTCAAAATCTTTTAATAGCCGTGTATTTTACGGTACGTAATGCCACAAAACGTAATACGCACTGTAAAAACAAGAACTATTTAACATGTCCGCTGCCCGCAACAACGCACTGTTTTAACAAAGAAAGACCTGACCTCGGTGTGACCTTTTGATAACAATGGCCGGTACCATCTGCATCTCTCTCTTATAACGTTAATTGCCGCTAGAACACCTGAGATGTTGTACCTGGCCCACTACGAGTATGACCTCTGAGGTCACGCCGGATGTGAGGTCACATTGTTGCAGAGTGAGCCTCGTAATCATTTGTTTCCTAGACCGGAAGACAGAAGAAGTGGAGGGTGTGACGAGGTGGTTGGGGGTTGCGGGGAGGATGTAATGAGGCTTTACAGCTCTGTAATGACGATTTATTTGCGGGAGGCAACTTGAACGTTACACAGTGCAGTGTAACCAACCTGGCGCCGTTCCTTATTAATATTTCCCTTTGACAATAAGTTTCACTTCTGAATAAATTTAGATATACTTAATGTCAGGGTTATGATTCTTTGTACAATGATAATTATTACATCCTTCGGATGTGTGAAAAAAAAAAATAACAATCGAAAAACGACAAACACCCAGCATGAAAAGCCACAGCGAAATTAAGAACAGATTAATTTCAGTTTGGTATACTTTACGAATATTTTAGTATGTCCTAACAGCGATTTAACTTTGATTTCGCTATTTATCCATAGCTTTTCCCGATGGTGTCACTGGAATTTTCCATTGACATAATCCTTTCAGTCTCACTATGGCCCTGGGGTCGACTCAGCCTCTAACAGAAATGAGTACCAGGAATCTTTCCTGGGGGGTAAAGACGGTCGGTGCGTAGGGCTGACAAGCTTACCGTCTTCATGTGCCGATTATCTAGAAATCTGGGAGCCTCAACCTCCTGGAACCCTAAGGGCCCTAAGCGATTTAACTTTGATTTCGCCATTTATCCATAGCTTTTCCCGATGGTGTCACTGGAATTTTCCATTGACATAATCCTTTCAGTCTCACTATGGCCCTGGGGTCGACTCAGCCTCTAACAGAAATGAGTACCAGGAATCTTTCCTGGGGGGTAAAGGCGGCCGGTGCGTAGGGCTGACAACCTTACCACTTTCATGTTCCGATTGTCTAGAAATCTGGGAGCCTCAACCTCCTGGCACCCTAAGGGCCTGTCCAGGCCTGTAATGGGATTCATTTACGTTTAACAGCAGGTGGTACATAATGTAACTACCGGGCTCTAAGCAGTTAAGTATAGCGACAGTCTTTTCCCATAGGAAGTCACTGATGTAAGTCACAGTAGTAGTAGTAGTAGTAGTAGTAGATGTAGTAGTAATTTGACGTGATTCATCCCTTTGCTTTATGTACACAAAGTTACAAATAAATATTGGTCAAACACTTGTTTATTACAAACCTAATTGCAGCTACACGGACCGAAAAATGTAACTGAAACAAAGTTTGTAATAAACGAGTGTTGTGTTTGACAGGTATTTATTGGCAACTTTATACAGGTAGCCCTCGATTTGCGCCGGTCCAATTTGCGCCGATTCAGAATAACGCCGATTTTGAAACCAGGTCAAAAAGTGAAAAAAATATATTTTACTGTTATTTATAACATTTTACAATTTTTCTCGTACTGCTTCTTATACTAAATCGTAATTCTTACATTGCTGATGTAAGAGGAAGAGGAGGAAAGAGAGGAAGAAGAACTTCCTCTACGTGAAATGAAGACAAGCGATCTCCAGCACATCAGCTCCCTTCTGCAGAACAATTCTGTTAGTAGCATGACGTATAGAGGATGTCTGGCCTAGCAATTTTAATTATTGAAGAGCAGCCCATGTGGCTTGGTGCTGTGGTGACTATTGTGGTGTGGACACACGTGATGTCACCTGTCACCCTCTTCAGGAGGGGTGACACGTCACGCCACTTTATACAACAAATTAGTGGGGTTGGAAACTGTTGAAAGCCGGCAGATAATTCAATTTAATTTGATACAAACACAACAGATCGACAGGCACAAGTGATTCCGAGTGAAAGCGACGACGTATGGTTTATTTCTTCACAGGACTTCAGACCTACCAATCATATTTGTACTGCTACAATACAATGGCTGACCTCACGAAATACTTCATATTTTGGAGATGCTAGTTTTAAATTTTGGTCCTAAGACCGGCTGTCCTAAACGTTTTGTAAATTTTAGACGCGTTCGCAAAATTGTGAAAAGCGACTGTTAGCTTCGTCATGTCCGTCGTGTCTGTCTGTCCGTCCGCATGGAACGACGTGGCTCCCACTGGACGGATTTTCATGAAATTTTATGTTTTAGTATTTTTCGAAAATCCGCCGATAAAATATCAATTTCATTAAAATCTGACAAAAATAAGGGGTACTTTACATGAAGACCTGTGTACATTTATAATAATAGCTCGTTGAATTATTCTTAGAATGAGAAATATTTCATACAAAAGTTGTAGAGAAAATCAAAACACACATTTTATGTTCAATAACTTTTTTCCCCCCCGAAATTCGTGCCATTTATGAGATAATGTGGAAAAATATGGTAGAGCCAGACAGACCACAGATGACAATATAACACGGCGCATGCGCTTTGCATGCTGGATAACTAAGGCTACAGACAGACACTCACAATATGTAATATTTATTGCTTTTCCACGGCAAAAATGGTTACGGGAACGCGCCTCATTGTTACGTTATACGTACATTGCCTGTCTTTTTGTCAGTCCCTCGATGTAAACACCTGGATAGCACCTTAAATTAGGTCATGATGCTTCCTTCTACATCCTTCTGAAGTCATCATTCACTGATTATCCTGTCACTGGCTACCATAGAGTCTTAAGTACTAATAGACTTGTTATAAAGGTAAAGCAATCCCATTACAGGCCTGGACAGGCCCTTACGGTTCCAGGAGGTTGAAGCTCTCAGATTTCTAGACAATCGGCACATGAAGGTGGCAAGGTTGTCAGCCCTACGCACCGCCCGCCTTTACCCTCCAGGAAATATTCCTGGTACTCATTTCTGTTAGAGGCTGAGTCGACCCCAGGGCCATAGTGCGGCCAGAAGAATTATGTCAATAAAAAATTCCAGTGACACCATCGTGAATCGAACCCGCGACCTTCCGGCTTGTAGCGCAGTGCCTCAACCAACTGCGCCACTGCGTGCCGCATAGAATTGTTATATAAACCATAAATATATATGAAAATGTATTTACTGTGAAGCAGGAAATTAATATCTATATACTAATCTATATATTATTTATATGTATTTCATGGCTCTGGATAAAGAGTGCTGGCGGGCTGTTGTGAATGCGGTTAAGAACTTTCGTGTTCCATAAAATGCGGGGAGTTTCTTGACCAGCTGAGTAACTGTTAGCTTCTGCTCCATGAAGTTATTTATTTAACACGGATTTGAGGCTTCTAAAAGGCAGTGCCATGGCTCAGGCGGTTAGTCTTCCGCCTCTCAAAGCGTTGGCTCAGATCTGAGACCAGGACAGTACACGTGGGATTTGTGGTGGACAAAATGGCACTGACACAGGTTTCTCTCCGAGCCCTTCGGTTTTCCCTTACCATTATCATTCACCATAGCCCCATAACAATCGTCTTCAACACTACATTTAACAGCATAAACGGGCGAAGCATGTGGATTTTCCAACAAATGTAATACTGTTTCGGTAATCGACGTTTCGAAGTATCGTATGCCTTTATATTTAGTGTCAAAAAGTCAACATGAGTAACATCCCAGAAGAATTGCATGTTCTGCAACACGGCTCTTAGAAACTCAGATCTCAGAAGTAAATTTTGTACCCGTTTCTCCGTAATAATTATAGCGTCTCTCACTACTACTATTCATTCTTCAGTGCTCTGCATCAGACGCTGCAACGTATATGTTGACATACTACACCTACATTTTGTACACTTTATCGGACCCGCTTTGGCCTACAGTATCGGCCGCCCAGACAATGACATCTGATGAATAAATGAGGTACTTCGGTTATTACCGCTGCTGGGATAAGTAGGGTACAATAGTTCGGAAGCCTGCCGCAATTTTAATAAAGCAGCAGCTAGACAGAGGCGTCAGACTACAGCTAAAGCGGTCTATGTGACAGTTTATGTACGGATATTCGAGTGGTAAGGATTTACATTTAATTAGTAACACGGTGGTAATAAAAATACCGTAAAATTCCCAAACGATATTTTATAGAAAGCAGGAGCTCAGAACTGGGTTCAAAAATTTTTATCTTCGTTTCTTCCACCAAATAACACAAAGACTGAATTAGACTATACTCGCTCTTTTGCATGGGTATAAAATTTGGTCCCTGCAAATTAAGGGAAGATGTCGTAGATTTACGGCATGTACAAGAACCTTACGGGCATGAATAGAACTAGTAATGCTCGTAAGCAAATTCAGCGACCATTTCTCACCCAAGTCTCCTGACTGACTGCCAGATGGCTCAGGCAGTCACATCAGGATTGAGTCGAACAGCGTGGCTAGTGGGCTGGTCACTCACTGCCACAAATGCACAAGACCAAGTAACCTCGGAAAGAGGAGGCCCAAGCCCATATAGGGCTGTCGAGCCATGGTTATTATTATTATTATTATTATTTTAAATTAAGGGAAGGTGTCTGAGAAAGGGGTGCTGAAGAAAATATTCAGGTTGATGAAGAGAATTGCATCTAGAGGTAAAAAACTTAAATTTCTCCCTATAACCCGCCATAAAGGCACAGGGGGGAGTAGAGGTATAGCTCTGCTCTTTCTTTAATTTCGGCTCTACAGGGGGTGAGTGGTTAACGCCACACGCCGGCCGATTTACCCCCGTGAATGACCCGGTACCCATTGTATAGCATGCTGGGTGGGCCCCAGGGCCGATCTGAACGGGTGCGAAAAATCTCGCCCCCACCGGGATTCGATCCCCGGACCGTCCGGCTATACCGACTGAGCTATCCTGGGCCACAATCACACGGCAAGGAGCTTTGTAATTTGCATTACTACGGTAATCAGACGAAGACTGCGATGGACGTTGCTTACAGCAGCAAGGGACAGATAAAATATGCCTATAGCGTTCTATTCGAATAGCCTGATAGAAAGGAAAAAGAGACCTGTTGATTTCAGGCATGTATGGGAGGATAATATTAAAGTGAATTTTAAAGAAACAGGGTGTGAGAATGTGGACTGCATTCGTCTGGATTAGGACAGGGTCAGTTGGCGGGCTCCTGTTCACAGGAATGGAAATTCGAATTCCATACAACGTGATAAGTTCAAATTTTAATTTAGACATCCCGTTGTGACATTATTGAGGAAGGTACTGCATATCCGTCAATCAAAACACACTTGTTTATTTCTATATTAGCTACATATATAAACTATTCATGTATATATAAATTGTTATATATATTATATATACAAATAATATAGAACTAAACAAGTGTGGTGTGTTCGACGTATGATACCTTCTGTGAGGTGTTTACTGACCAGCTGACTGACTGTCAGATTCTTAAGGACTTTGCTCCATAAAGTTGCTTGGCTAGTAACCAAGGGCGTAGCTTTGGTGGGGAGGGGGGTGTAGTGATGCGGCTTCCCCGGGCAGCAGAGTCCAAGGGGCGGCAAAATATATACTATAAACAAAAATTTGATTTTCTTCGTTCAAGAATTTTTAAAATATTGAGCTAAATATCACGATACTCAAGAAATAATTGTTACATTTTTAAAGTTTATAATTTATGTTAGGGGCGGCCATTGTGATTACTCGCTCCGGGGGGCCACAAAAACCTAGCTACGCCACTGGTACTAAGTGGTAGTACAGTAATATGGACTGGACTTCTAGCATGCATGGGACATGAACCTTTGGTTTTTCATTCCAGAGAGTCAGCAAGTCGGTCCGTCGGAAAACATTTATGCGTTAGCTAATTGGTTCCAGTGTCTTCTTTGTCCTTACGCATTTTTTTTTCCAATGGTTCGACAGCCCCTTGGGGTCTAGGCCGCCTCATTTTTCGAGGCTTCACGATCACACTCAGACACACCACACTGGGTAGGACTCCTCTGGACGAGGGAACAGCTCGTCGCAGAGACCTCTACCTGACAACACACAACACTCACAACAGACATCCATGCCCTAGGCGGGATTCGAACCCACAATCCCAGTAAGCGAGCGGCCGTAGACCCACGCCTTAGACCGCGCAGCCACTAGGATCCTTAGGCCCGGTGCACACATCCGTTTTTCTAACGTGCGGTGACGCTGCGTTGCCGCTGCGGGGCCGTAGCAACTCATTCAAACCAACGCAATAGATGGACGTACGGTGACACAACGTCGACGGAGGTATGTGTGCGCTACCCAACTGACTTCAATGTATCCCACACCGTAATTACGGCAACGCAGCGTCACCGCACGTTAGAAAAACGGATGTGTGCACCGGGCCTTACACGTTACAGTCACGTAGCTTATGCAGACAGAAAATTCACTTAAGTTTTCATAAGATGTAACTAATGCCACTTATCAGTTAACAACCATAAACAAACAAAATTGACTACTAGAAAATTACGCAAGTGAAACTGCTTCAGCATTCAGCCAACTAAATTTCGCTTTTAAACTATTCAAACTACTGTCTGTAGTGCCATCTGCTGTGTGTTGATGAGTGAGAGAACACTCAGTGATGAGGTTTAAATAACCTGCCGAGTGGCGAACTGTTCTCACGTCCGCCGGAGTGTTTATACAAGTGTTTACATCTGGTAATGCGTCTCTGTTTGGATAAGATCCATTGCACTTTAGGCTATCAGAAATTAATTGCTGTATATACACTTGCTTGAACAAACAGCAGATGATACGGATGGCGACACTACGAAAATAATGCAGCCATATAACTGTGTTCACGTTACTTCCTAGGACCTTACTTTCTTCCTTCTATCCCTTTATTTACTTCCATTTTTCATTTTTATTTCTTAAAATAGTTCCATTTTCTTTCGTAGTTCCTCTGTTTATTTGTTTCTTCCTTTCTGTTATTTTAATTTTCCTTTCTCCCGCGTTTCCCTTTCCTTCTTTTGCATTTCTTCCGTTCTTTTAATTATTTCCTTCATTTATCTCTTTGTTTCTCTATTTTTCTTCATTTATTACTTAATTCTGTAACTTTCTCTTTACTTTCCCTTTCTTCTCATCAATATTCCGTATTCCTTTCTTCATATTCTTCCTTCTTTTTTATTCAATTCTTTCATTCCACGTCCTTCTTTTGTCTTTTTCTTCTTGTTTCTCCATTTTCCACTTATTCCCCTTATTCTGTTCTCTCTCCACCCACAGCACCAAGAGCGTGTATCTCATCATTACGCACGTACCGTGGCTAAGGATGATTTATCGGCTGCCCATCATGACGGGTGAATCTGCATGTGACTGATGCACCGAATTACAGCAATCTGCAGAGTGCATCCTTATCGTGAGTTGAACGTCACGACGTAGTGGCGCCATATTCATCAGCAGCGGGAGAAACCTGAACTAGTAATGCATACTCCTGTGTTCCGTAATTGGTGCTTGGTGCAGTTCAATGTGCATTCAAACTGATAACAATAATAGAAGTCATACGAAATATTCCTCACCTAGAGCTAAGAGAGGTCATCCACATTCAACCTAAAAGTCGATTATAAATACTCCTGCTCCATAGCCTTCAAATTCTTAAACGGTAGAAGTTCAAGTGAACGTACATACAGTACTTCTATTGTACAATACAGAGAAGCAGTTCAGCGCGTTTCATTTACAGTTGTTGTAAGCCTATATATATATATATATCTTCTTCGGTGGTACTACAGTCCAATGCGGACCTTCGGTGGCACTACAGTCCAATGCGGACCTTCGGTGGCACTACAGTCCAATGCGGACCTTCGGTGGCACTACAGTCCAATGCGGACCTTCGGTGGCACTACAGTCCAATGCGGACCTTCGGTGGCACTACAGTCCAATGCGGACCTTCGGTGGCACTACAGTCCAATGCGGACCTTCGGTGGCACTACAGTCCAATGCGGACCTTCGGTGGCACTACAGTCCAATGCGGACCTTCGGTGGCACTACAGTCCAATGCGGACCTTCGGTGGCACTACAGTCCAATGCGGACCTTCGGTGGCACTACAGTCCAATGCGGACCTTCGGTGGCACTACAGTCCAATGCGGACCTTCGGTGGCACTACAGTCCAATGCGGACCTTCGCCTCCTTAATGGCCCTTTCCCAGTCAGCTCTGTTTTTTGACCTTTCTTTCCAGTTGTTAATTTTACACTTCTTAATATCTGTTTCTACATAATTCCACCATCTGTTTCTTGGTCGTCCTCTTGGTCGACTTCCTTGGTGATTATTATTAAATACTTGACTTACTGTTCTTTTACTCTCCATTCTGTTAACATGACCAATCCATTTGAGCCGACTTATTCTGACAAATGACAGTATATCTAAATCTCCAAACACCTGCTTTAGTTCCTTGTTATGTCGATATATATATATATATATATATATACACTCCAATGGCGCAACAGCCCCTAGTGGGTCAGGGCTTACTCATTATCGAGGCTTCACGATCACACTCAGACACACCACACTCGGTAGGACTCCTCTGGACGAGTGATCAGCCCGTCGCAGAGATCTCTACCTGACAACACAAACACTCACAACAGACAGACATCCAAGCCTCCGGCGGGATTCGAACCCACAATCCCAGAAGCGAGCGGCCGCAGACCCAAGGCTTAGACCGCGCGGCCACTGGGATCGGCTGTAAGCATATATATAGGCTTATGTAAAATGTAAACATATATTGTAAGGAACTTGGTAGCTATGTGTTATCACTGTGGGTTAAAAAAAACACATCCGTAACGGGATGATGACGATGACGATGATAAGAGGACGAAATGTAAAGTTCTCCCGGTACTTAATTAAGCACTAAGCACAGAAGCATACGTGAGAGTTACAGATAGGCCTATACTCTTTTATCCCACATACGTAAAGGTCCTGATACAGTAGCAACTAAAACTAACTAACTAACTAACTACAACTTAAATAATTTAATAACTAGCTAACTCCGTGGAGCACAGTCTTCTAGAGAAGCTAACAGTTCCTCAGCTAGTCAAGAAATCCCGATTTTTTTATGGTCACAAATATTTACACTTGACAAAAATATTCAATGAGTCTAAACACAATTTGCAATTAGAGACAAAAATATTCAATGAGTCTAAACACAATTTGCAATTAGATACAAAAATATTCAATGAGTCTAAACACAATTTGCAATTAGAGACAAAAATATTCAATGAGTCTAAACACAATTTGCAATTAGAGACAAAATATATTCAATGAGTCTAAACACAATTTGCAATTAGAGACAAAAATATTCAATGAGTCTAAACCAATTTGCAATTAGATACAAAAATATTCAATGAGTCTAAACACAATTTGCAATTAGAGACAAAAATATTCAATGAGTCTAAACACAATTTGCAATTAGAGACAAAAATATTAAATGAGTCTAAACACAATTTGCAATTAGAGACAAAAATATTCAATGAGTCTAAACACAATTTGCAATTAGACTACGTAAGTTTGTTCTTTGGTACAAATGACTGAGCATTTGGCCATTAAGCCAGAACAGGCTTCAATATAAACCAGACAGGACAGAAGAAAAAGAAGAAGAAAAAGTATTATCCCTCTCTGAGTATAATATTCAAATTAATTCTATAATTTGACACAGGTTGAGAGAACGTAATTTAGAAACCAACAAGCAGAAAGCATAATCCAGCAGTTATCCTTGTGGTTTCGTGACCCACTGGTATAGAAATGCCTCCCAATTAATATCCTAGCATAGACAGCTATCTAATTAGTGCAATACCTCACTATAATATTCCTTGTAATCGGCTAATGGAACGCAAGGGGCGGGGTGCAGTGAACGGCCTATTGCCTCAAGCATAATGCAATACAGACGGCAGACCAAAGTGCCACGTGACATTGCTGCACCGAGAATATCAGCGTGAGAACGGGCTATCTCGAGAAAACTCAGCACCACTTTCAGAGGATTCAGCTGGCTCAGCATAGGATATATTTTCATTCTTTTGCGAATACAGAATATGTCAGTATCATGTGAGTACAAGCTTATGCGTACACGAACCGACAAGTAGTTGCATTGAATGAGAGCAGGCGGCGAAGATGAGTGGAAGTACCACTTGCACTGATATCAGGATAATTGTGAGTGATGAACTGGAAGGGATTTGAAAGGAAGGGGTCATGGCTTCATCCAAGTACTATCCCGGAATTTGTCTACAGAGACTGAAGAGATGGACAGAAAACCTGAGTGAAACGGACGGTGTTCCGGCCAAGGTTTCAACCGGCACTTTTAGAATACAAGTAGCAGAAACAGTAATATTGTGGGGGTACCTCTCGTGATTCGATAGTACTAGAAACAATAATATTGTGGGGGTACCTCTCGTGATACAGGTAGTACAAACAATAATATTGTGGGGGTACCTCTCGTGATTCGATAGTACTAGAAACAATAATATTGTGGGGGTACCTCTCGTGATAAAGGTAGTACAAGCAGTAATATTATGGGGGTACCTCTCGTGATACAGGTAGTACTAGAAACAATAATATTGTGGGGGTACCTCTCGTGATACAGGTAGTATAAACAATAATATTGTGGGGGTACCTCTCGTGATACAGGTAGTACAAACAATAATATTGTGGGGGTACCTCTCGTGATTCGATAGTACTAGAAACAATAATATTGTGGGGGTACCTCTCGTGATAAAGGTAGTACAAACAGTAATATTATGGGGGTACCTCTCGTGATACAGGTAGTACTAGAAACAATAATATTGTGGGGGTACCTCTCGTGATACAGGTAGTATAAACAGTAATATTGTGGGGGTATATCTGATAACACAGGCAGCAGAAACAAACAGCTTTCTGCTGTATTACTGACGCTAACAAATACATATTATTTCGCTGCGTCATATGAGCTTCGTTCATTCAATCAACGCGTCCGCCTCGGGTTTTCCTTGTACAGTTACTACGTTCCATATTAAGAATTCGACATTTCTCACGATGGCATTCGAAAGCGCAGTATAAAAGGTCGTAGAAATTCGCTCAACAGAAGGCCAAACGTCTGGCTGACCTGCATGACTTTTGTGTGCTCCCATAAGAACAAGTGGACTCTGCCCAGTAAAAAAAAAATGTTCTTTCTGTAGGCCACGACACATGGGACATGATTCAACTATTTTTCCTGTTCAAGGAATCAGCGCCACTTAATGATACGAGGTCAATGAGACTGATAATGCAACCTGGAATTCAACTTTCTCCCAGCCACTGGTTATGAAATCCATCCTATATAATCGAGAGCGTTATTTAAGGACACAATGATTAGATAGTGGCGGTGATAGATAAATGAATGACTGTTGAGCAATGGTGCAATGATACTGACAGGGAAATCAGAAGTACTCGGACAGGAACCAGTTCCCGTGCTACTTCCTCACCAAAAATTCTTCACGAACTGGCCTGCCATTGAAACCGCCGGGCCTCCGCGGTTTGTCGCCTGAGTCATGACACTTTTTAAACGCGGGCTTTCAGTGATGTTACGTTGCCTCGGCATCCTTAACATCTCAGAAGACTTGTTTCATCAAGATCATCATCATCAGCAGCAGCATCATCATCATCATCAGAAACGCAGCTCTAGGACCCAAAAATCTCGCAGTTTTTCTCATTTTCTTTCTTGCTGTATACCTATTTCCTCGTTTGTTCCTCTTTCCTCTCTTTCCTTCTTCACTTCCAAATTTCTTATTTTCCTCTTTTCTCTATTTCTTCAATCCTTTCTATCTTCTCACCTTCTTCATCCCCTGCAACTCCCATACTTCTGTCCACAAAAGCCTAATCCCCTCCTCGCTTCAGTCAGCCAATTCACTTCCATTTACTGGCTGTTACTATGACGTCACAAGCATATAATTTGTGGTTGTCCTTTGTTAATTGCAATGACCGTGGCTCCTCTGTGTGCTTCAGCCGATCGGGCATGTTGATTGATCGCAGAATATTAATGCAACTGTACACGTTATTAGATATTCAGACAGCAATAAGGAGTTGGGGTCGAGGGTTCGAATATGGTTATGTGCATGGATGCTCGTTGTTCTCTTTGTTCCAATAGCAGACATATCCTCTACAGGCTGATCCAACGCTCAGGGAATTCTATTTCTTGTTCAGGGGGTTCAGTATCTCAGGAAATTCGTTGACACAAAACAGGATAAAGATCCCAATAAATGCAAGAGAGTAGATGAAACTGAAGGAAGAACAAAGTAGTTAATACACTTCTTTACAGGTTTTGCTGATATTTAAAGATGTGAAAATACAGGAAAACAACCTATTTTAGTCGTTTATTTCTCATGATTTTTGTCATCACAGAATCAGGAAAAATAGACACTGTAAATTATCACATTCGAAAACAAAACGCAAAGTTAAATAAAGGTGGACAGACTAATTAACGAATGCGCGGCATTATACTCGTAAAAGTAGGATCTTCTTTTCACTTATGCAGCTATTGGTACATCAGTTACAGTAATACCAACTTAGGAAATGGAGCACGCACAGCTTAAGGGAAATTCTAACTTTTATTCGTTACAGTTTTCCTCTGACAAACACTCTGCGAGTTACCGTCGAGACGCACGCAGCCACGCGTGTAGGTTTTCATGTAAACTGTCCGTTACTGCTGTCCGATTTCCAGCAGAACTGTAACGTATGGCGAATTTTTGTGAAATTTTTTTTCTCTTAAAATAAATGGCAAAACTCTACAGTTTGCAACATTTCTTTGCGAACGAATGAAAAACAAAGTTATGGACGGGTGTGGCAAACGGTTGTGATTGAGGAAACAAAGAAATACGTAGGCTATATAATTTTCATACTTTCCAATTTTACAACCTCCCCCCCCCCCCCCTTCGTCCTACCGACTTGTTAAACTTTGTCTCCAGTTATCTTTTATCTCGGATGATATTCCATTTTTTGATAACTGGTGTACCTGCCTATATAAGCTTCAATTGACTTAACTAACTACGTAGTATAAATATTCACGAAAGAAATCTTCAGAAACAAAGCTAAGATCCAGGTAAGTGCAATGTTAAACAGTAACTTAAGTTTGTGTGTTTAGACTTTTTAAAAATCACATAACATAAGCTGCTCCATATAACAGGTGACATTACATAACTGTAGTCTCAAATTCTTCTCCGTGTAAAAGTGAAATAACGTAACTGCTTGTTCTGAGTTCATTTTGCTGTTTGTCCTCACCTGTCGGTTAATGGAATTGTTGATACACTAAACGAAAAGATGTGAATAACTTGTAAATTGTTGATGTGTTAAGCTGCACAGTCACATGTTTATAAGCAGAAGCATTTTAACAGTCTAATGACTGCACATAGAACTTCTTTATTTCGTTATTTCGCAACGATACTTAATTAGGCACGTTGACAATTAGTGAAAAGTATGAATCTTTAATGTTAGCTGTAAAACAACAAATGTTGGACATACTTTCATTACTATGTATGAAAAAATGTCTTGTTGGTTAGCAGATGTATCGTTTTACCAAATATTCTTCTTCCCTGACTGTTTGTCTCTGTTCAGCTATTTCTGGTAGATATTAACTCTTCCGCGAAACAGGGTTGCACTCATTAACGGGTAATGGTTTACTTAAATAGAGAGATAAATACATGACAGATTGGCTTTAAAATTTCACTACTGACAAGACAAATTTAATCGAGTTACAAAAGTTACTTTATGTGTTTTATTGTTTTGTGCATTATTCGTCCTCAAATATTTATCACGTCACACAAAATGCACAAATAAATAGACGACCGATTAGAAAAACACTTCCCCCTGTAAAGCAGCATTTGTGTTGTTGTTATAATCTGTATTTATACCCTTCATTATGAAGACACTTCTTACATCCTGGTTATAAGTTCGGGTGCGTCATGGTGGTGTGATAATGACAGCCATGATCTGCCTAAACATGGCAATAAACTACATCAGCAGTTATTTTCTTTATACCTATCACCGATGTCATTTCTATGTGTAATTGTCACTATATGCTGTATCCCATACTTCTACTGCGTGTTGCAAGCTTCTGAAAGTCCATAGCAGTGCGACATTTAAAACAGGTACAGTACTTGTATTGCTTCTGTAAATCGTCCTTTTGAAAATATATTTTTGGTCTTGCTAAACAAAGGGAAATATCAAATCCCATCAAGAATACAGACTACCCTAACTGAGAGTTGTCGTAGTTTTCCATGGTCGCTCCTAACATTTGCTGGTATAGTACCTTGAATTATGTCAGGACCACTACAGTCAATCTACTTCCCATGTCACCATTCACTGTCATCCACTTATTCATTGCTATATAGTCTTGAGTTTCTGCAATCATTAAATAAGCTACAAATACAAACACAACAGCAATGTCCTTGGAGATTACTGAAGTACCTACCTGCTATACTACTTGGCATCACATCATAACTTTCATATTCTTTACTGTGATAATCTTATATCTGACATAGGAATGTTCTTGCTTGTTGACAGAAATGGCATCTGACGATGCAGCTAGATGGCTGGTCGACATCAGTACTACGGTAATTCCTGGAGATCTTGCTCAAGGAGTTGAAATGGCCAGCAAGGTACTTGATACACTTGAAAACGCTGGAGTTCTCACAGGAGTTGCAGCTGATGCATACAATCTCGGTAAAGCCATTTATACTGACAGTTCAGAGACAGAGAAGAAAGGTCCAGGAAATCTCACAATAGAAGAAACAGCATCAGCGGCTGTTGGCTGGGCAGGGGCTACAGCAGGAAGCAGCACTGGTGCCACTGTTGGTGCAGCGATTGGAGCAGCGTTTGGCGGAGTTGGCCAACCAACCAAACCAACCAACCAAAGTGCTAACTAAGGGCGGAGACTTGCGCGGAGCGCAAGTCGACGTCCCTTGATCTGTTTAGCCATACCTGCGTTTTACCGCATTGCTGGACTCAATAACAGACTCTTAATTCTGAACTGGGGATTTTGCTTACGCTAACAAATTTAGGGTCTCGATTAAGTCGGGACCAGGCATACCAAAAGCTAAAGCTCTAAGAGCGTATACTTTTTCCAAGTGGGGGGAATACTTTGGTTGGGTGGCTCTCTGGGATTTGAACCCAGAGTGGCATTTTCACGTATAATTTCATAAAAACTCAAAACCTACAAACGAATAATTTAGTCCTACCGGGGGGTGGGGGGTGCGGGCCGTGCCCCGGCTTTGTGTTATACCCTGGCATTCACCTTACAACTGAGGAAAATCACGGAAAACCTCAGTCAGGGTATTCGGAATGCGCCTAATTTTAGGTGCAGTGTCTGTTGGCCACTAAGGGCCTCGACACATTCACTGACCCATCGCCGTAGCTTGCGCTAGACGGACTGGGTCAGCCCTCGGTCAGCGCAGATATCTGCCGAGTTGCTGAGTTAAGGGGTTCCCCACACCAGCCAACCTAGAGTCGAAGCTCTCGGTTAGAACTCTGATGTGATCAGCAAAGAGAGGAACTCCCAAATCCTCGTGAATTTGCACGCTACTCATGTACCAAGGTGCACCAGTAGCAATGCGAAGACACTTGGATTGAAGAACCTGCAGCTTTCTGAGGTGGGTGCAGGCAGCAGACCTCCAAATGGGGCACGCATAGTCCATCATGGGCCGTATGAGCTGCTTATACAGCAGAACCCCGTTCCTGGTGGACAGGCCGCTTCTCCTGTGAAGGAGAGAGCTAAGCAGACCCAGTCGTTGGGCCGCTTTCTTCTTGACCTGGACGATGTGAGGCGACCAGGTCATCCGTGTATCAAGGATCACTCCTAGATAACGGGCTGTGTCTACCCACTGGATTGGCTCTCCTAGGAACTGCACCGGTCGTGGCTTGGGGGACCTCCACCCTGCCTTCGCAAAGAGCATAGCATTGCTTTTTGAGACATTGATGGCGATCCTCCACGCCTTCAACCATCTCTCTAGATCACTGAGGTATGCTTCTAGGTAGCTAACAAGCACAGCCGGGCTGCGGGACGTGGCAATGATTGCCGTGTCATCCGCGTACAATGCCAACTCGACGTGGCGGGAAGGGACGGGCATGTCATTGACATACAGACTGAACAAGACAGGAGAGATTAGTCCCCCCTGTGCTACGCCAGCCCGCATGCCACGACGGGAGGATGTGGCCGTTTGGAAGGACGCTTCGAACGTCCTGTTGTAAAGGTAGGAGGATATGGTTTTGACCAGGTAGGAGGGGAAGTTAAGGGCCGTAAGCTTGAAAAGGAGACCGTCGACCCAAACAGTGTCGAAAGCCTTAGCCACGTCGAGAAAGACTGCGCCTGTTAGCCGCTTCTCACCAAAGTTTCTGGTCACCCTTTCGACAAGGCGGGCTAGCTGGAGAGAGGTGCTATGTTTGGGTCTGAATCCAAACTGCTCGTCTCGCAGAAGCCCGCGCCCGCTTACTTCACTTAAGATCCTACTAAGTAGGATCTTCTCGAACAACTTGCCGATGGTGTCCAGAAGACTTATGGGACGATAGGAGGAGGGAAGCGCTGGGTCCTTCCCGGGTTTCAGTATGGAGACAATGCGGGCATGTTTCCACACCGATGGGAAGTACTGCGCTAGGAGAGCAGCGTTGAATATGGCAACAAGGAGAGAGACAGCTCGCTGCGGAAGGTGCTTCAGTGCCCTGTTCGGTATACCGTTTGGGCCCGGAGCCTTGCTGGCCTTGAGACCCCGGATAGCATCCTGAACCTCCACGGGGTTGGTTAACTTGGGCTCGCTTGCAGGTGCATAAGAGTATGCTTGCAGCGCCTCGCCAACCATCTCAATAACTGCCGGATCCGACGGGTCGTTTACCGGCTGAAACTGAGCCTCAAGACTGTCCGCCAGGGCTTCGGCTTTCTCAGAGTCTGAGAGAGCAAGCCCGCCATGCGTGACCAGGGGTGGAGAGGGAGTGGGCACTCTCATCACCCGCTTTGTCATCTTCCACAGCGATTGGTCCTCGGGATCTAGGCTTTCCAGTGTGGCACCCCACTGCTCATTCCGCCACTCGTTTAGCTGGTGGGTCACCGACCGCTGAAGGCGGTTGACCTCAGCTTTTAGAGCAGGGTCCCTGGTGGTTTGCCACTGCCTCCTCAACCGGTTTTTCAGGCGTATTTCATCCTGTATACGTGCCGGTATTGGGGCCGCGGGTCGTCACGAGGGCGTCTCCGGGGGGCCGACGCTGCTAGTGCCTCAGTGATGGCGCTGGACACTTCCTCCACACACGTGTCGATTTCAACCCCGCTACGGAGTTTCGGGATGGACGGAAGGCTGTCCTCCAGGCAGGCCTGGAATTTGACCCAGTCGGTCCGTCTGAAGTCCGGGCGGTCCGGTAGGTTAAGAAAGGATGATCGACATTTAGTGTCGATCAGTACAGGCAAGTGATCTGAGCTAAGTGCAGAGCACGTTGTCAGATGCACTGGGATGACTAGGTTTTTAGTGATTACTATGTCTAGGACATCAGGAGTACAAGAGGGATTGTATGGGATAGTGGTGGGTGTTTCCGGCCCATAAGTCAAACACGAATGATCGTTGGCGTAATCACGAAGGTGCCTGCCCCTTGTCGTGATTAGCCTCGAGTTCCAGTCCACGTGCTTGGCGTTCAGGTCCCCCGCCATGAGGACGGGAAGCCCTCCGCTCAAGCACGCAGACAAATCCGCTTCGATTAGGGGCCGGCAAGGCGAAAGGTAAGCCGCCAGGATTTTCAGTGGTCCACTTGCCAACATAACATGTATGGCAGTTGCCTCCAGCTGGGTCAGGCCAGGGATGGGTAAAGCGTAGTGATCTATACCCCGGCGGACCAGTATAGCTGTTCCGCCGCCCTCGGTAGGCCGGTCTGTACGGTGGCAAACATAGTTTGCGAGCCGAAAGACTTGCCCTGATCTGAGATGGGTTTCAGTCAGGAGGCATATGTCAACCCCGTGTTTACCAAGGAAGTGGTCCAGCTCCATCTTTCTGCCGCGCACGCCATCGGCGTTCCAGCAGGCCAGCCGTAGTGCCCTCACACTGTGAGCCTTAGGGTGTGCTACCATATTCAGCTACAAAAAGGATAACAATTTTCAGGACAGCCCGCGAGCGTGCTGCGCCTGAAGGGAGGGAGGGTACCGCTGTGAGGAGCCGCCGTGTCAGCTCTACACACGCGTGTACAGGAAGGTTGTCGAGCAGATCAGAGATCTCCTCGATTGGAGACGGGTTAGGTGGTGGGATGGGGGTAGGATTAGGCTTGTTAGGTTGAGGCGATGGTTTACCAGTCATCGCCTGCTTCTTCGTTGGGGCCTGTTGAGGGGCCGCAACGGCAGGTTGGGTAGCCTGAACCCTTTTCCTGCTTGAGGTCGCTTTGCCCGTTTGAGGGGCCGCGGCCGGTTTGGGGATAGGTACAGGTTGCGGAGGGATGGTGGGTTTTACTACCCGCCCCCCTCGCACCACATGAGACCACTCAGGGCCTAAACTCTTCTGCTCAGCAGAAGGCTCGGCGCGGGTCACTTGCGCTGAAGCCGAGCGACCGGTTGCACCGTTCATGTGGACGCGAGGTGCTGGCGTCCGCTTTGCTAGCGCGGCCTTGGCCTCCTTCCACTTTACGCAGCCCCGGTAGTTCGCCGTGTGGTTGCCCCCGCAGCTGCAGCATTTAAGCTGCTGCTTAGGGGTAGAGCACTCCCCGGAGGGGTGCGGCTCACCACATGCAACACACCGGGGTGCGTATCCGCAGTTACGCTGCGTGTGGCCGAAGCGTTGGCAGCGCTTACATTGAAGCGGGGCCTTAGGGGCTACGTATGTCTCTACAGAGACTCTCAAGCCGCAGAGTTCGGTGAGGGATCGCACCTTCTGCACCTCTGGGCCTCGAGCCACCGACACTACGAAATGTGGAGTGGGGGGCCGATCGCCTGTGGCATCCTGATTGCGGCGCCCAGATAGGAGCTGCATGACGCCCTGGACACGGATTCCCAGGGCCTCAAGCTCCTCCCGGACTACGTTCTCAGGCATCTGTCTGCCGAGGTTCTTCAACAACAGACGCACACAACGATCCTCTGGGAGAGAGAAGGTGTGAAATGTCACACCCTTGCTCCCGTCAAGGGATCGGAGGGCACTGACTGTTGCTCTGAATCCGTCAGCAGTACCCGGCACGATCATGAGTTTCTCCCCCTTCATCTGGGCGGACAGACTGAGCTGTGCCTGGTGCTTTTATTGGTGGAGCTATTGGTAGTATGGTAGGAGGCACTGTAGCTAAGGCGGCTGTGAACGAGGTTGTCTCCTCCAACTCTGAGCATACTAACTAGAAGGATGCTATCTGCCCCGCTCCACCTTATAATTTTTGACCGTAACTTCGCTTTTCCCTGCTTAGTACTCTGACTTGTGTACTTCCTGTTGACTGCTGTCTGTTGTAACAAAATAATACCATGCCTATATTGCAGTCTGCATTTTACACAATTTGAAATATTTATACATGGAAAATAGTTTACATGCACGATTAACTAACTAAATGCAGCACAGCCCATCTTGAGAAGCCGAAAGTTCCTCAGCTAGTTGAGAAGCACCATACCTTTTATGGAATCCACAGTTTCATTACCATGTTCACAAAAGCTAACCACTGCTCTCTGTTCTGAGCCACATAAATCCTGTACTCACCCTCCAATTCCTTTTCTTTAATATCTCTTTTAATATTATCTGTTTATAAGTGAATAAAAATAAAAAAAATTGAAGTTGAAACATATTCACTTATCTCGAATTGAAGGATCATAATATAGAATAATTGCATACATTTTTTCCTGCTCTATGCTGTGCCTTATGCTATCTGCAATCTGTAGGCACTCTGACACACCAGTAATCCATTAAAACATCAAACCAGTTTCCTTATCATATGTAATTAGTGTACCTAGTGTATGATTGCTGGTACAATGTAGGTGGTGTCTGAGGAGAAGGGGGTATTGTGTCTTGTTTGTGCCTTACATATCAATACGATGAGCTAACAGGTTGCATTCATCAACCATTGACTAATTTTGGAGCTAGTGCATCTACTGAATGCATCTTGGCTTCCTTGTGTTATTATGTTGTGTTTGTGTTAAGTGTTGTTATCAGTCAATACTAGTCGATAGGACAGTACATACGGAGATCAGAACAGTAACAAGAAATCTAGCATTTTTAATTATGTAATTCCTGTCTAGAACAAAATATGTATTTGGGACTGTAAGATAAGCTGCTTCTAAAATTGGTGGACTGCACGAAACAAATTATTGCAATATAAATAACAAGAATTATAAAAGGTAAAGTTCACCCTACAGCAGGCCATGAAGACCCAGAGGGGGAGTAGAGGTATAGCTCTACTCTTTCTTTAACCTCGGCGCTAGATGGGGTGGGTGGTCAACGCCACGCCCCGGTCGCTTTAACCTCGGGAAAAAGACCCGTTACCCATTGTACAGGAGGCTGGGTAGGCCCCAGGGCTGGTCTGGAGGGGTACGGAAAACCTCGCCCCCACCGGCATTCGATCCCCGGACCCTTCAGCCCGTAGCGAGTCGCTATACCGACTGAGCTATCCCGACCCACATACCAAAGGTTATGTATATACATAACACAGTTCTTTCTCAAAGAGTCTGTTGAATCTCTTCAGTCAATTCAGAAGTAACATCACTGTGTGCAGTGAAAGATAATTATTTATTTTAGTTATCACTGCTCTGTACACTGACTTATCATCACATACCGGTAAGTCAGCAAGCCTGCTGTGATTTCTACCTGGTTGGTCAGGCAAGCAACAAATATGCATCTCCTCTCGACACCAGGCGCCGACTACTGCCGCAAATGATTCCAGCCTAATTCTTCATTGCCCCCACCACCAGCTGCCCCCTGCATGGGTGCCATGCAAGTGTGCAGCCAGCCTTGCTGTAGGTCCTCCACATACAATAAATAAATCCCCAACATAATCGCCCAACTGAGTTTCACTTGAAAGGCACATTTACATCTGCGTTAGAAGCACTATCTTGTGAATTGATTGCTTAGCAGACTCTGAGGCTCTCTTGTTCATTGAAGCTCACACCAGACCATTACATCCGTGATGTACCTCCTCAGTTACTGCTAGTCATGAGTCCTGAGTCGGTGGTTGCTCTCTTTGACCAAGAAAACTACATCTGCATGCAGATTGACATGAGTAGAGACACATTTGTCTCTCTGCTGCTGATTGTTGAGATAGTCAGTAGACCACACTATCCACAGATGTTGCTGCCATCTTGACAGATGATAAAAAGACATTTCAAACAATGTAGAATTGTGGACAATTGTAAGATGTGAACCTATCACGAAATGCTCGGCAGCAGGATAGGTAAGGTGATTTGTATCACTAAGTAGACCGTTAGAGGCGAGATTTAAGACACGTGTGTCTTTACTTGAGCTAGAGGAGTGTTCAGTTACTCAAATGTGAGTTCTGTGGCCTCTAGTAATCTTCGCAGATCAAAGTCCTGCCTCCCTAAATACACCCAAATTGTGGAGAATGAGATGGAATAAATACAGATTTCAAAAGCTTAGCCATGCGTGCTACCAATAAGGAAAGTTTTCTGAGATCATGATATTCTTGATGGGGTCTAAGGAAGGCTGTTCCGTTGTTATAATACAGATCTAACATGTTCCGCCCCTACGTGTTTGATCAGCATCGGCAAATGTTCACAGCAAGTGTGACATACGAGTACTGCCCATTTCTCCTTGTAAGAGAGACGTAGGAAATGGATACGAGACTTGCAGAAAAGTGCAGAACAGGAAGAGAGGAATGCAGTAAAGTCAGAACTGAGTTGATGAATGAATGGAACTGAATTGGCTGAAAGACATTTGTCACGATGGCATTCGAAAGCGCAGTACAACAGTTCGTAAAAATTTGCTCAACAGAAGGCCAAACGTCAGGCTGATCTGCATGACTTTTGTGTACTCCGATAAGAGCAAGTGGACTCTGCCCAGTAAGAAAGGGGATGTGCTGTCTGTAGGCCACGCCACGTGGTACAAGGTCCAAGAAGTTTCCTGTTCACGGAATCAGCGTCACTTAATGATAAGAACTGAATGCGACTGATAATGCAGCCTGGAATTCAACACTTGTCCCAGCCACTGGTTATGAAATATGGATACTTAAACTACTGCATGTCTGTCATTCTTTCCTGCCAGACCTAGCAAGTCTGTCCCGCCGTATTGCATCAGAATTACACTCATACGATGTACCGTTCGTTTCTCGACAGAGACACCAACTATCCTTAGGGTTTTCGTGACTATTTTCAATTAATCGAGGGACGTCCTGCCATAATACCTCACATTATAACGCCATCACTTCCTGGAACGTTCGTTTAAATACGTATACATCACTTACCAATCATAATTTCATTAGGTTCTATACAATCCGAGAACAGAAGGCGTCTTTAAAAGCCATAAATACATAACTTCTGCCATAAAGTTTCTAAGCAAACTGTGTCGACTGTGTTATTTAAGGACACTAAGATTAGATAGTGGCGGTGATAGACAAATGAATGAGTATAGAGAAATGATGGACATATCCCAACAGGCTGATCCGACACCCAGGGTGTTCTACTTCTTGTTCAGGGGGTTCAGTATCCCAGGAAATTCGTGGACACAAAACAGGATAAAGGTCCCAATAAATGCAAGAGAGTAGATGAAACTGAAGGAAGAACAAATGTAGTTAATACACTTCTTTACAGGGTTTTGCTGATATTTAAAGATGTGAAAATACAGGAAAACAGCCTAATTTAGTCGTTCATTTCTCATGATTTATGTCATCACAAAATGATAAAACACATACATAAAATATTATATTCGAAAACTAAACACTAAAATAAATGTTTCCAAATACCAATTAAAGAATGAGGGGTTATATACAGCTAGGATCTTCTTTTCTTTTATGCAGCTATTGGTACAGCAGTTACAGTAATACCAACTTAGGAAACGGAGCACGCACAGCTTAAGAATTCTAAATTTTACTCGTTACAGTTTTCCTTCTGACAAACACTCTGCGAGTTACCGTCGAGACGCACGCAGCCACGCGTGTGGGTTTTCATGTAAACTGTCCGTTACTGCTGTCCGGTTTTAACCGAAATTGTAACGCATGGCAAATTTTAGTGAAACTTTTTCTCTTAAATAAATGGCAAAACTCTACAGTTTGCAACATTCCTTTGTTTAGGAATGTAAAAAACTATGGACGGGTGTGCCAAACGGTTGTAATTGAGGAAACAAAGAAACACGTAGGCTATATAATTTCCACAAAATATTCGATAAGGCAAAATGTAAAATATATTTCACGTTATAGGCTGTGAAGTTGTGAATTATGATTGAAATATCTCCATAGACTGACCCATGATTAGCTATCCTACTCTGAAACAAAGAGTTACTTTGATGCTCAGTTGGTCAGTCTGTCACTTAAACAGCTTCTACCTTCGACAGCCAGTCTACACAGTAAGTCCAGTACACAGCTACAAATATTTTGTGACGCAGCTCGTGTGCTAGTAATTCGGTAGCACATTTGCACGGCTAACAGGCAGTCAGTCAGTCAGGCAGTCAGTCATGCAGACACTGACAAACAGTAAACCATTAAGTACAAATTTATTACAATATTTTATACAACTCAACATATTGTGTATATCCTTCAGACATCTTTAGAGGTTTCTGCACTGTAGTATTTTCGAACTCAAGATTCCGTTAACAACATATCATAGAGTATATATTCACTGATTGTTCAAATTTATGAATTCCAGTAAATTAAATTCATTTTTCATTATGTCTTCACAAACAAATAATTAAATTTATGGAACTAATGGTTTACGCAATTTTAATAGGCCGTCAATAACGTATTTTATATAAACATTCTTGACAGAAAACAGCTCTCGAAGTATTGTGAGTCAGAATGTCTTGAAGGTGCCTAACGTACAGCGGTGGATGTGATTGGTTGAAGACAGTGTTATAATGAAACTGTACTTAAAGGTAATGACAAATAGACACAAAAGTACATATAAACACATAGCAACAGATACTGTCAGTTTTTTGATGGAGTTTCCTTCAACTGAACTTGTGTGTTGTGTGTCAGCTCGACCTGAGAAAATCGGTGGAAGGCTGGGGTCAAACGGTGAGACTGTGACATCTGTAGGGGAGGTGTGTAAGACAAGCTGACAATTCCTAAAACGGGCGTCTCTGGAAACAGCACAAAATGCTCAAATTGCAGCTGCCGTGATGGCCTTCTAACATTCAAGGTCATCAGATGTTACAGGAAGAGGACAGCCATGGGTCATTACTTTTCTGTCGCCATTTTACTGAAAAAGTTGGCAACAAAACCGTCTGTCTTCATCACAGACGTTACAGTTTTCCTAACGCGGTTTCGAGGATCTCAGTGCCTTTAGGTTAGTAATCACGTTCTTCTGGGATATGATGCCGAGACATGATTTGGTTACTTCAGGAAGCTGAGGGCGTCTCAAGGTTTCATAGCGCCGAATTTTAGAATCGCTCATGAATAAAGAATTCGAATGGATTTGAAAGGAAATGTTCGTGACCTAATCTAGTTGCTATCTCGAAATTTGTCTACAGGGGTCTCCACCAGGACAGCCGCAGATGCGGCCAAAACTATAATTTGGCACCTCCCAAACAGAAGTCCAGAGCGTTACTGTTGCAATAACCTGCCCTGTGACGTCATGCAGTTTTGGCATTACAGCCGGACATCTCGAAATACGCGTCGTTGTACATGCTTCTCACTCGAACCATCTGCGACACACTTGTTCATGCTGCTCTGCTTCAAACATTTTCTCAGACTGGAGTCGAACCAGGACTGGTAACCGATGTTCTGCCAAAGTACATACATCCAAGCACTCAGGTGCAACATACTGCCTCTGTCTTCGAGACAAAGTGACGTAAAGCGTTCAGTCCACACGTTCCGTCGGAAGGGCAAATACGCCGTATCCAGGTGCCCCTGTGTATCGCCAGTTGTAACGTTCAGAGGTAAGGGGAGAGGAAATATGGGAAGGAAGTTCTGACAAGGGTAGTAATGAAGAGATGCTGATACGGGACGCTTCAGAGGAGGCTATTCTATGTTATATACTAATCGGATGCGTCCTACGTTCTGAAGCACACTGAAAATAGAGGCAGTAGTTGCCCACAAAGCGTTCGTACCTATCCTGTAAACTAGAAGTTGTCATATCCCTGGACTCTGTGATC
Organism: Reticulitermes speratus; assembly: GCA_021186555.1. Classification (NCBI taxonomy): domain Eukaryota; kingdom Metazoa; phylum Arthropoda; class Insecta; order Blattodea; family Rhinotermitidae; genus Reticulitermes; species Reticulitermes speratus. The sequence goes on along the minus strand of JAJKFL010000012.1, from coordinate 5,566,510 downwards.
CTAGTTTTAGCTGCCGTGAGAACTTCAAATACATTTTAAACTGTTTAAATTTACTGGTTTTAGTTTTCAGGTCTCAGTTCATAATCTCGTAGGCCCATTGTGAACATTTTGTACTTACGTCCCATGATCACAATAAAGGAACGTGTGTAGATAAAACGTTAGCTAGATTTATCTGAACGCATTCCTATGATATATTTATCAAAATCAAATGTAGCAAACAATAGCAACACACAATCAATATAAAGCTCACCATCTACAAACAGAACATGACTTCTTGAAAGAACACTATTGTGTCGTCCTGTCACTGTATATGACGTCACCTATCATCGCTGACAATGAAAAATACATCTGATACCAGGAGAAGTTCACATGTTTCGGCCTGCAGAAATTACTCGTCCTACGCATCCTTTGTTCGTGCATTCTTATTCTGTTGTCCATCATGCACCATTTTCCAATTTCACAACAATCTTACAGCATTCTCCCACCGTCCTACCGAATTGTTAAACGTTATCTCCAGTCATCTTTGATCTCGATGATATCCCCATTTTCAGATAACTGGCTGTACCTGCCTATATAAGCTTAAATTAACTTAACTAACTACGTAGTATTTGTCTGGAAATCTAGGAGCCTTAACCTCCTGGAACCCTGTGGGTCTGTCCAGGCCTGTAATGGGATTGCTTTACCTTTTTTTTTAACTACGCAGTATAAATATTCACAAAGACATTTTCAGAAACAAAACTAAGATCCAGGTAAGTGCAATGTTAATACAGTAACTTAAGTTTGTGTGTTTAGACTTTTTAAAAATCGCATAACATTAAGCTACTCCATATAACAGGTGACATTACATAACTGTAGTCTGAAATTCTTCTCCGTGTAAAAGTGAAATAACGTAAGTTCTTGTTCTGAGTTGACTTGCTGTTTGTCCTCACCTGGCGTTAACGGAATTGTTGATACACTAAACGAAACGATGTGAATAACTTGTATAATTGTTGATGCGTTACGCTCCACAGTCACAATCATACAAACAGAAGTATTTCATATCTCATGAGTGCTACATAGAATTTTATTTCAGTTATTTCGCACCGATACTTAATTAGGCACGTTTACTATTAGTGACAAATATGAAGCATTTAGTGTCAGCTGTAAAACAACAAATCTTTGACATACTTTAATTACTATGTATGAAAAGAATGTCTTGTTGGTTAGAAGATATCTCGTTTTACCAAATATAAACTTCTTCCCTGACTGTTTGTCTCTGTTCAGCTATTCTCGGTAGATATTAACTCTTCCGCGAAACAGGGTTGCACTCATTAAACGGGTAATGGTTTACTTAAATAGAGAGATAATATACATGACACACTGGCTTTAGAATACTTCATACAAATTCATGTCCATGTCTGCAAGAAAGTTTTTTTAAGTCACAATTATATCAAAATTTTTACTAAGTATTTTAAGGCGGGTCAGCCCACTGTGTTTTACGTAGGTCTTTACAACCGAGTCAGCCGTCCAACCTAACAAGACAGAAAAACAAACATGTACCTCATGATATTTTACAATCGAATCAAATAGAGCACCGCCTCGTATACCATTTTAGCTATACCAAGCCGAATAAAAATCACAGGCCTAGTCCCACTTGGCATATAAAACATATTTATTTCCAATGGAAAACAGAATCTTACCACGTAACATTATTCTATAAGCACCACAATTCCATCTACTCATTCGGCCCGCATGGAAGATGACAAAACTTTTCGTGTTTGGAAAACTTTCAGCAGTTTTGTAATTAAATAATCTTGAAGAAACAACGACTTTACTGTCTCAAATTATAACAATTTTAATAATTTTAATGACTTTACCTAATCAACCTGATAACGACCAAGAACCAAGCCGAAACGTGTAGCTGTCATACTTATGTCAACAAAGTAGTTTGTGCAATAAATACTTCTGTTTGACGATCTTTTAACAGTTAATTAGAATCTGTACTCTTTCTTAAAAGTGCTTTGTCCAGTCTGGTTGAAAGTGTATGTGTATTTTAAGCGATTTGTTCTGTTTGTATTACTGATCGTGAATGTAGGACACGACGTTAGCAGCACTACGAAGAACATGTCCTCCATGGCAGCGCGTGTATGAAGATATCCTGAAAGAGCTGCGGTGTCCGCAATGCAATCAATACTTGAGACTACAACGTATCATCATGTGTAAATCGGACACAGCATCTGTAACAATTATAACTGTAACAGATGCGGTTACCCGACGCAGTTTGCACAAGACAGGCTTCACGCTTAAGAAATGTTGCTCTGGAGCAAATAGTAGCAGCTGCAATATACCCTTGTCCATTTACTCGTATACTATTAGGAGGTAACTGCAATTGGTTAGGTAACTGCAATTGGTCTGGTGTGCCGTTTAAAATAGAGGAACATGTTAGAACTGAACATACAGGTCAGTACCTTGAAGAGACTAGGGAGGATGTGTTGATAAAATTATCTATAGACCAACAAAATTACCAAAAAACGATAATTATTAGATAATTTATTTTTGTTTTTATGCTTCAAATGTGATGGTTTATTATACACTTCAGTACTTCTTGTCGGGCGTAAAGACGATGCAGAGACTTCAAATATAACTTAAACTGTCTGCTTATAACTCTTCTGTCATACTTTTCCGTAGAAGGTAAATGCCAAAATTATCTAAAGCTACAGAAAATGTTTTTAAAAGTGTACTGTGATTCATTGCTGTATGTCACATGTGGCATTAGAGAGGTAACCGAGAGTAACGAACCGATGGAAACAACAAAATTCCTTGATTAACATTTTATACCAACATACAATGTCAATTGCTTTTCTTTTATTATAGCCCCAATACGTATTTCGGCGTGTTTACATCACCATCTTCAGGGGTCGTTGAAGTTTTTTTTAACATAGACCAATATTTATAACATACATCGTAACAGCCATAATTATGTAAAAATGTTACAATGTTAAACAATGATTGCTATGTATAAAAATTGTACAATAGTAAAATATTAATAAAATTAATAAAACAGTATAAAATTACTGGGTAGGTTACATGTTTAATGTAACTGATAAATTATTGGCAGAGAGGTCTTGAGTTTTGGCTTGTGTGTTGCTGTACGTTGGTTATTGCGTGTGCTGCTGTGCGGTGAAATGTCCTTGTCGCACGGTACCTGTGCAGATAATTATAAGCATACCAAATGCGTTCTTGCTACGTTGTACCGCACCATCTTACCATCCAACGTCTTGCTATTTGACTGCACTCACCAGTCATCTGAGATTATTTTTTTTATGTTGGCTCCAAAATGGAAGAAGGTAAAAAGGAGAGAAATACTGAGTCTTGTTTGCAGATGATGAAGATTGCTACGAAAATGTGAACAATCTGAGTTAGCTTAAAGCGTCGTTAAATAAAGTATAAAATTAAAACAAACCATTCAGTTATCTGTTTTTTCGTGAAATGTAACCCCAATCTACATGCTATTCTCCTAACAATAACTTACACTGATCACTTTTTCTTTTTGTGTGACAATAAAACCGTGTATGAAAATAGCTGACACGCATTTCCCTATTTAGTGATAATGCCACTATATTGAATCCTTCTTCTGTTATTCTGAACCACTTGTGTTTTGGGCTTTGTCCATCGTCCTTTAATGTGAATAAAATGTGATATAAAACGTAAAATACAAATATATGAAACTCTAAAAACCACAACGTTTCGGAGAAGGAATCTTCCTCCGTCTTCAGCATCACCTGAAGACGGAGGAAGAGGGAGAAATATTAAATAAACTCATTAAAATCCACGCAATTGCCTGCCGAAAATACGTTACGTAGCTCAACACAGACACAGTACCTGCAAAGCACGTGTAACGACCAACCAGTACAACGCAGCAACTCCAAATGACTGAAACTTTCTACCGCAGGAAACAGCTAATTATTCGTGCCCGGTAAGTTCTTCCCTCCACTGCAGATCATGCGAAACTTACACTGTCCGACACTACACCCCTGTCCGGTACTACCGACTATCCCCTACATCTGATACCAGGAGCAGTTCACGTGTTTCGGCCTGTCGAAATTACTCGCCATACTCCTCCTTTGTTCGTGCATTCTTATTCTATTTCCCCGTCTTCTGTTTTCCTTTCTGCACCATTTTCCAATTTCACAACAACTTACACATTCTCCCCCCCCCCCCCCGTCCTACCGACTTGTAAAACGTTATCTCCAGTCATCTTTGATCTCGGATGATATTCCATTTACTGATAACTGATTGTACCTGCCTATATAACTTTAAATTGACTCACTCCATACTAACTACGTAGTATAAATATTCATAAAATTTCATTCTCTTCACAAACAAATAATTAAATTTATGGAACTAATGGAATTGTCGTCTTGTCACTGTATATGACGTCACCTATCATGTCTGACAACGAACAATAACATCTGATACCAGGAGAAGTTCACATGTTTCGGCCTATCGAAACTGCTCGTCCTACGCATCCTGTGTCGAGCATTGCTATTCTGTTTTCCTTATACACCATTTTACAATTTCACAACCCCCCCCCCCCCCCGTCCTACCAACTTATTAAATCTTCTTCCAGTTATCTTTTATCTCTGATAACTGGTTGTACCTGCCTATATAAGCTTCAATTAACTTAACTAACTACGTAGTATAAATATTCACGAAGAAATATTCAGAAACAAATTAAGATACACGTAAGTGCAATGTTAATAACATAACTTAAAGTTGTGTTTTACTTTTTGTTCACCGTGCATTATGGTAATAGAAATCACTCGTGTACCAACAACTGCACTATTGAAATAAATTACAATAAATATTAAATAAATATTGAATAAATATTAAAATAAATATATTTTAACAGTGCAGTTGTTGGTACGCGAGTGATTTCTTAAACTTGTGTGTTTGGCATTTTAAAAAATCGCATAACATTAAGCTACTCCATATAACACGTGACATTACATAACTGTAGTCTGAAATTCTTCTCCGTGTAAAAGTGAAATAATGTAATAGCTAGTTCTGATTTATTTTGCTGTTTGTCCTCACCTGTCAGTTAATGGAATTGTTGATACACTAAACGAAAGATGTGAATAACTTGTAAATTGTTGATGTGTTAAGCTGCACAGTCACATGTTTATAAGCAGAAGCATTTTAAATCTGATGACTGCTGCAGAGAACTTCTTTATTCATTATTTCGCAACGATACTTAATTAGGCACGTTTACTATTAATGACAAATATAAAGCATTTAGTGTTAGCTGTAAAACAACAAATGTTTGACATAATGTTATTACCATGCATGAAAAAATGTCTTGTTGGTTAGGAGATGTCTCGTTTTACCAAATATTCTTCTTCCCTGACTGTTTGTCTCTGTTCAGCTATTCTCGGTAGATATTAACTCTTCTGCGAAACTGGGTTGCACTCATTAAACGGGTAATGGTTTACTTAAATAGAGAGATAAACACATGACAGATTGGCTTTAAAATTTCACTACTGACAAGGTAAATTTCATCGGTTTACAAAAGTTAAGTTTGCACTATCCCTCCAGCTATTTGCGTCGGAGATATTAACAGCAATTTATCTGTTTATCAGCTCACAACTATTTGTGCTAAAATAAGCCTCTATCAGAAACCCCCTTGACCACTGATGTAAATTTTTGTTATACATTAGGATAAACGTTTTCTACAAACATTATTTGATGTTGTTTACATGCCACAAAGACCAACCAGCAATTACGGTTATGGTAGCAACAGCACATTACATGCAAGAAGTTGGGTGAATATAGGTTGGGTCTGACGATCCGGAATATCCAATGATTCGGTATTTTTCCAGTCAGGAGTGAGTCGCGTTAAGGGAATTTTGCTGTAATAACATCCTGAAGTTAGGCATCCATTTCGCGGAATAGTTTGTATATACACGTGTGTATATATACACAGTATGTACGTGTCGAAGTACACAGAAGACGACTTCGAAGTATTTCTTAAGTGCCCTGACGGAAGGATCACAAACTTTCGCTCTGCCTACATTAGTGATCAGTCACCGTCCTGAGGCATAAAGCAATGACAACAAAATCCTTACTCGAAATCTGAGAAGGATGAAAATGAAACTTTTATATTTCTTTCTTTCTTTCTTCCCTTTCTTATTCGAATCTCTTTGTACCCACTCTCTGTATACGTACAGGTTATTGTTGCACTTGATCAAACTCAGTGACATACACACTGGGTATGACTCCTCTGGATTTGTGATCGGCCCCTGGCAGTGGTCTCTACCTGCGCAACACACAAAACTCACAACTGACAGACATCCATGACCCGGCGACATTCCTACCCGCAATCCCAGCAGGCGAGAGGCCGCAGAGTTACGCATTAGACCGCGCGGTCACTGGGATCGGCGAGAACGAAATCTTGACTCCATATCTAACGATCGATAAGAGTCATTAGAAGAAATATGCCATTTGGCTCTGTTCAATTGCAATTGTTTGCCCATAATTTCACGTGTGTTGCTTATTGCTTTCCTGTTGGACATTACATGTTATGGCAAAAATAACACCTTACCTATATTTTAATTTTAAATATTTATAACTAAATAAACAGTTTACATGTAAAATTAACTAACCGCACGCAGCAAAGTGCTTCTTCTGATGCTGATAACTCCTCAGACAGGTTTTACACTACCAAAACGTTCATTCGCACACTCATACAAGCTAACCGCTGGTCTCTATCCTGAGCCACATAAATCCAGTCCACACCTTCCAGTTCTACTTCCTTTAGCTTATTTTATATTGCCTGTTTACATGTACATGAAAGTAAGGAATGTGCGTTGAAGCATATTCCTTTTTCTCGCTCTTAATTAATTAATTACATTAAAATTGTTCCTTACACACCTTTCCCTATATTGTCTACAATCTGCGACACCTCTGACACACCATACTCCATCACAGTGTTTCACACAATTTCCCTCACATCTATCAATATAATTCTCTCGTATCTTCATACCCACCTCCTGCACTGTTATCAGTCGGTCTCTGTCAGTATCTGCTGTATGTGAACAGACTGCTTCGTGTAATGGAGCTAAAGCTAGTAATGGTGGACAAGAATTTACTGTGGTTACTTCGTAACAATAAGCTACAATATGTATTGCAGGACATAACGATTCTGGTGCATTGGCTTACTTTCGTTTAATAATCTCATAAACTGTAAGACTTGTGGGAAAGTGTATTGAGAATAAAATGTTTTTCATTATTTTGTGCATTATTCTTCCTCAAATATTTATCATGTCACACAAAAACAGAAATAAAGACTACCGGTTAAAGAAACACTTCCCTCGGTAAAGTAGCATATTGTTGTTGTTTTGTTATAATCTGTATTTTTGTGATAATGACAGCCATTATCTGCCTAAACATGGCAATAAGCTCACATCAACACATATTTTCTTTATACGCATCACCGATGTCATTTCTATGTGTACTTGTCACTATATGCTGTATCCATACTTTCTAATGCACGTTGCAAGCTTCTGAAAGCCCATAGCAGTGCGACATTTAAAACAGGTACAGTACTTTTATTGCTTCTGTAAATCGTCCTTTTGAAAAATATATTTGGTCTTGCTAAACAAAGTGAAATATCAAATACCATCTAGGATACCGACCACCCTATCTGAGAGTTGTCGTGGTTTTCCATGGTCGCTCCTAACATTTGCTGGGATATTACCTTGAATTATGTCAGGACCACTACAGTCAATCTACTTCCCATGTCACCATTCACGGTCATCCACTTATTCATCGCTATATAGTCTTGAGTTTCTGCAATCATTAAATCAACTACAAATACAAACACAACAGCAATGCCCTTGGAGATTACTGAAGTACCTACCTGCTATACTACTTGGCATCACATCATAACTTTCATATTTTTACTAGGGGAATCTTATATCTGACTTAGGAATGTTCTTGTTTGTTGACAGAAATGCCATCTGACGATGCAGATTTTAATAACAGGGCTGCACGTAATGCAGGCCGGTATTGCGGAGGGCGCGGCAGCTGCCAGACACATGCCAAGGCAGTATGGTCTGTCCACGGGAAACTACTTGAGCACGTCGACCCGAGCAGGAATTATGGACCATACAATTGGACAATGGGTGATTCGACTTGACAATCCACATCCTCTTCTAAGTGTGAATACACCACATGTCAACATCAATCCCAGCCTAACTGGGGTGCCGGATCCTCACATCCCAATTCCTGGATCTCTTGTTCAAGGAGGTGAAGTGGCCACCAACGTACTTAATGGAGTTGGAAGGGCTGCAGTTGTGGTTGCAGTTGCAGTAGATGCATACCGTGTTGGTTCAGCCATTTACAGTGATTGTACAAACACTAAGAAGAAACGTCCAGGAAAGCGCACAGCAAAAGCAGCAGCATCAGTAGCTGGCGGCTGGGCAGGAGGATGTGCTGGGGCTGCGGCGGGCAGTAGTACTGGTGCCTATGTTGGTGGAGCAATTGGAGCACTGTTTGGAGGAGTTGGGGCAGTGCCTGGTGCTGCCATTGGTTCACTGATTGGGGCAGTAGTAGTAGGTGTTGCAGGTGGTGTGGTGGCAGCTCTGCAGCGGAGGCACTTGTGGAAGAAGTTGTTTCTGACCTGAGGATGATGAGCAGGATGGCAGCTCTGCAGCGGGGCACTTGTGGAAGAAGTTGTTTCTGACCCTGAGGATGATGAGGAGGATGGCAGCTCTGCAGCGGAGGCACTTGTGAAGAAGTTGTTTCTGACCCTGAGGATGAGGAGGATGAGAATGCTATTTGCACTTCTTCATTTTAAATCATGTGACCATAAACAACTTAATATTTCCTTACTTAGTACTTTGCCTTGCATATTTCCTGTTGATTTTTTCCCCTCCCATTCCATTTCTTTAATCTCTGTTTTAATATTGCCTGTTTATATGTGCATGAAAGTGAACTGGCATTGAAGCATATTCATTTGTCTTGAATTGAAGGATCATAATTTACACTAATTGCATACATTTTGTTTTCCCCTATGTTCTGTGCCTTATATTGTCTGTAATCTGTGGGCGCTCTGACACACCAGTAATCCATAAAAATATGACGAGTTTCCCTAAAATCTGTGATTATAATGTGGTTTCCAGATATTGTAGCGACCCTGTATGTAGGGAGATAATCACCACTATTACTACAAGTCATTTTTATGTACAAGGAAATTCAAAATAAATACTTCTAAGGAACATTTTGAAACATTTTATAGTGAAACCAAATACCATGTAATGGACACATATGAGGTATGAACATACCTGAATACTTACAAAGGATTACCAAGATCTCAGACTTCTCCTTCCCTGTACAAAACGTGTTTGAATACTTCTCTGTATACTTCCATTTGGCCTGACAGTGGCTGAAGAATAGGCTAAAACCTGTAGCCATTGTTTTCTACTTATAATTAGGGAAAGTGCTGTGTTACTGATATGCCCTCCTGTTTAGAATTTTCTTTGTTCCAGTTGAACCCTTCTAATTGATCGCATTAAATGACTTGCATTTGTCTCTGTTCTTGTGGGACAGTCCTGGTTTCCAGTAGCTGTTACAGTATTAAGGTAAAAGGACACTTTTTAAATTTCAAGTGAAACTAATTTAACATAGCAATGAGAACATGTGCAGTGTGCACAGTGCCAGTTCGGTACTGCAGCTTACCTAGTGTATGATTGCTGGTATAATGTAGGTGGTGTTTGAGAGAAGGGGTATTGTGTCTTGTTTGTGCCTTACATATCAGTACGATGAGCTAACAGGTTGCATTCTTCAGCCATTCATTAATTTTCGAGCTGCTGCATTACTGAATGCATCTTGACTTGTTTTATTGTGTTGTACTTGTGTTGATTAAGTGTTGTGATCAGTCAATACTAGTCGATAAGACAGTACATACGGAGATCAGAACAGTAACCAAGATATCTAGCATTTTTAATTACGTAATTCCTGTCTAGAACAAAATATGTATTTGGGACTGTAAGATAAGCTGCTTCTCAAATTTGGTGGACTGCATAAAACAAATTATTGCTATATAAATAACAAGGATTGTGCATATACATAACAGTGTCATTTATCAGGTTAACGAAAAGTCTGTTGACCCTCTTCAGTCAAATCAGAAGTAACATCACTGTGTGTTGTGAAATATAATTACATATCGATATGTATCACTGCTCTGTACACTGACTTATCATCACATACCGGTAAGTCAGCAAGCATGCTGTGAACTCTACCTATGCTAGCCAGTTCTCTCCTCTCGACACAAACCGCCGACTACTGCCGCAATGGTACCAACACCTAGACTACATAATTTTCGTAAAATATTCGATAAGGCCAGATAGAAAATATATTATACGTTATAGACTGTGAAGTTGTGAATTAAGATAGAAATATCTCCACAGACCGGTCCATGATTAGCTATGCTTGCTCTGAAACAAAGAGTTACTTTGATGCTCAGTTGGTCAGTCTGTCACTTAAACAGCTTCTACCTTCGCAGCCAGTCTACACAGTAAGTCCAGTACACAGCTACGAATATTTTGTTACGCAGCTAGTTTGGTGTGGGCCGGGATAGCTCAGTCGGTATAGCGACTCGCTACGGGCTGGATGGTCCGCGGATCGAATCCCGGTGTGGGCGAGATTCTCACCACCCGTCCAGACCGGCCCTGGGGCCCACACGGCCTCCTATACAATGGGTACTGGTTCTCTTTACCGGGGGTAAAGCGGCCGGGACGTGGAGTTGACCAACCACCCTCATCTATTGCCAGGGTTAAAGAAAGAGTAGAGCTATACCTCTACTCCCCCTCTCGGGCTTCATGGCCTGTTCTAGGGAGAACTTTACCAGCTCGTTTGCTAGTAATTCGGTAACACATTTATGCTTCACAGGCAGTCAGTCATGCAGACCTGACAAACTGTGAACCATTAAATACAAATGTATTATAATAAGTCTGTATGTATTATAATAATTTATACACTCAACATATTTTATATATACTTCAGACATCTTTAGAGGTTTCTGTACTGTAGTATTTTTGATCTTAAGTTTCCACTTAACATATCATGGAGTATATATTCACTGATTGTTTAAATTATTAATTCCAATAAATTAAATTCACTTTTCATCCTTTCTTCACTAACAAAGATTTTAACTTATGAAACTAATAGGTTTAAGCAATTTTAATAGGCCGTCACTAACATATTTTATATAAACATAGTTAACAGAAAACGGCCCTCGAAATATTGTGAGTCAGAATGTCTTGAATGTACCTAACGTACAGCGGTGGATGTGATTGGTTGAAGACAGTGTTATAATGAAACTGTACTTAAAGGTAATGACAAATACACACATATGTGAGTATATATACTTATAGCAACAGATACTGTTAGTCTTTTGATGGAGTTTCCTTAACTGAACTTGTGTGTTGTGGGACAGTCCGGCTTGAGGAAATCGGTGGAAGGCTGGGGTCAAACGATGGGACTGTGACATCTGTAGGGGAGGTGTGTAAGACAAGCTGACAATTCCTAAAACGGGCGTCTCTAAAAACAGCTGTGCACAAAATGCTCGAAGTGCAGCTGCCATGATGGCCTTCTAACATTCAAGGTCATCAGATGTTACAGGAAGAGGACAGCCATGGGTGATTACTTTTCTGTCGCCATTTTACAGAAAAAGTTGGCAACAAAATCGTCTGTCTTCATCACAGGTGTTACAATTTTCCTAACGCGGTTTCGAGGATCTCAGTGCCTTGAGGTTGATAATCACGTTCTTCTGGGATATGATGCCGAGACATGATTTGGTTACTTCAGGAAGCTGAGAGCGTCTCAAGGTTCCATAGCGCCGAATTATAGAATCGTCATGAATAAAGAATTCGAATGGATTTTGAAAGAAACATTCGTGACCTCAGCAACATGCTATCTCGGAAATTTGTCTACAGGGGACTCCACTAGGACAGCCGCAGCTGCGGCCGAATTTCTAATTTGGCACCTCCCGAACAGAAGTCCAGAGCGTTACTGTTACCATAACCTGTCCTGTGACGTCATGCAGTTTTGGCACTACAGCCGGACATCTCGAAATACGCGTCGTTGTACATGTTTCTCACTCGAACCATTACGACACACGTGTTCATGCTGATCTGCTTCAAACATTCTCCCAGACTGGAGTCGAACCAGGACTGGCAACGGATGTTCGGGCCACAGTACACACATCCAAGCACTCTGGTGCAACATACTGCCTCTGTCTCGAGACAGAAAGTGACGTAAAGCGTTCAAGTCCACACGTGCCGTCGGAAGGGCAAATACGCCGTATCCAGGTGCTCCTGTGTATCACCAGTTGTAACGTTCAGCGTTAAGGGGAGAGGAATATGGGAAGGAAGTTCTGACAAGGGTAGTAATGAAGAGATGCTGATACGGGACGCTTCAGAGAGGCTATTCTATGTTATACACTAATCGGATGTGTCCTATGTTCTGAAGCACACTGAAGATAGAGGCAGTAGTTGCCCACAAAGCGTTCGCACCTATCCAGTGAACCAGAATTTGTCCATATCCCTGAAATCCGTGATCCTAGTTTTCGCTCCGGTATGAACTTCGAATAACATGTTAAACAGTTTAACTTTACTGGAATTATTTTTCAGGTCTCAGTTGATGATCTCGTAGGTCCAATTTGAACATTTTGTATGTTTGTCCCACGACGAGAATAAAGGCGCTTGTGTAGATTAAAACGGTAGCTAGATTTATGTGAACGCATTCGTATGATATATTTATATTTCTCAAAATGAAACGTATCAAACGATAGCAAACACACAATCAATATAAAACTCACCATCTACAAACATGAACATGACTTCTGGAAAGAACACGAATCTGTCGTCTTGTCACTGTATATGACGTCACGTATCATGTCTGACAGCGAGAAAATAGTTGTGATACTATGAGCAGTTCACATGTTTCGGCCTGTCGAAACTGCTCGTCCTACGCATCCTTTGTTCGTGCATTCTTATTCTGTTTTCCTTCACGCACCATTTTACAATTTCACAACACCCCTCCCCCCCCCGTCCTTCCGATTTCCTAACCCTTATCTCCAGTTATCTTTGATCTCGGATGATATTCCATTTAATGATAACGGGTTGTACCTGCCTATATAAGCTTCAATTAACTTAACTAACTACGTAGTATAAATATTCACGAAGAAATCTTCAGTAACAAAACTAAGATCCAGGTAAGTGCAATGTTAATACAGTAACTTAAGTTTGCGTGTTTAGACTTTTTAAAAATCACATAACATTAAGCTACTCCATATAACAGGTGACATTACATAACTGTAGTCTGAAATTCTTCTCCGTGTAAAAGTGAAATAAAGTAACTGCTTTTTCTGAGTTGACCTTGCTGTTTGTCCTCACCTGGCAGTTAACGGAATTGTTGATACACTAAACGAAACGATGTGAATAACTTGTATAATTGTTGATGTGTTAAGCTGCACAGTCACATGTTTATAAGTAGAAGCATTTTAAGTCTGATGAGTGCTGCAGAGAACTTCTTTTCTTTTTCATATATAAGGGGAAAACCGAAGTACTAGGGGAAAAACCTCTCCCAGTGCCACTTTGTCCACCACAAATCCCACATGGATTGATTCGGGATCGAACCCGGGCCTCCGCAGTGAGAGGCCGGCGACTAACCGCCTGAGCCATGGCGCGGCCTTAAATATTCATATAATTTTTTACTAATATATGGCAGAACATTTATTTTGTTGGTTATAACATCAGAAATTATACTGTTTGTTATAACATGCTTAAGCGGCCATTTTCAAATTCAGTAGGTTAAAGTCTTAGATGTTGTGTCTTGTCTGCCTAAGACGTATGTGTGACTAAGTGACTTACTGCTTTCCAATCAGGTTGGGAGCACAAAGAAGAAAATGGCCGAAAATCATCTTGATTGGAAACTCTTGAAGGAACTGGAGTGTCCGGTATGCGTGGAGTACATGGCATCACCAATCAAAATGTGTGAAAACGGACACAATGTCTGCAACAGCTGCAGGTCACGGGTTTCGACCTGTCCAACTTGTAAAGGAAGGTTTAACGACGTCCGAAATATTTCTCTAGAGAATATTGCTGCCGCCTTAATATATCCGTGCAGGAACCGTGAAGCTGGCTGCACGGAGATCTTCACAGCGGATGACATAATTAAACATCAATCCGTTTGTCTGTACGAGAGCAAAGAATGTCCATTTCGAAAATTATCGGGCGTTAACTGCAGCTGGACTGGTCTTCTGTCCGACATAGCGGCTCACGTAAGAAGTGAACACGGCAGTGAGGCCACTGAAGAAGTGGGGCTTTTCAAAGTGAAATTGCTGGATATTTCCAGAGATAGACATTATCGTCATGCGGTACTCATTTTGGGGGAACTATTTTATTTGGTTTGGGAAACTAGAGCCGAAGCCTTTAGCTTTGCAATATTTCAATTCGGTCGTAAGAACGAAACTGAAGTTTTCAAATACGGCATTAAAATTGGGAATTCTGAAGAATATGTTGCAATACGTCGTAAATGTCACAGTTACTTGGAAGGTGGTCTTAAGGACTTGCAGCCTGGGAAATGTGTCACACTTAATTACGGTACTATACTGGAGTATTTTGGTGAAAGTGGAGACTTGTCATGTAAAATTGAAATAGGAAGAGAGATGTTGAATGGATTTATATTGGAGGACATGCAAGAATATTTACCGGTTGTTTCTCTCGTTCATAGTGAAATACAATGTCCCCGTTCTTCCTACGTTGTACCCGGAATGGGGAACACGCCCTTTGCCTCTTCGCAACATTTACGCCGAACATGTCGGCGACTGCTATGATATGTCGTCGAGGTAGGCGCTTGTGAAGCAGACAACCTACTTATCTATGTGAATGAAGTCTCGACGAGTTTGTGGTAAGTCTTCCACCACCAACACAGCTTGTATCAGCACGTATCAATGAACAGAACCAAACAAGCTACACAAGACACATTGCACAACACTGCTCGTTTGCAATTGAAGGCATATCGCCCTACGCAGTAACAGTCACTTCATTACAGACTTGCCTAGCGTTTCAACCAGCACACACTCAGCACTCTAGCGCTCACTACTTTGATACTCTCCGATCAATTACGTGGGTATCTGTCCTTCTTCCTCAAAGAAAGTTTCTACGAACCACCCATCGTCTAATTCCAACTCTGACTTCCTTCCCCCGATTTCAGCGTGAAAAATATCCATTCTATATCTCTTCCCCAAAAGCGTGATCCCGGTAATAAACCCAATTGGCCAGAAGGTGCCGCGACTCAAACCATCCGCGCGGCCTCTCACATAAGTATTTTACTGAGCAGCCTAAATCCTATTTCTCTCTCACCACAAACTTGTCACATCCCACCGACAACGACTCAGGGCCGCTGCACCTGCGTTGCTACTGTGCTGGTCTTTTGGAAAGTCACCGAGTACGGAGACAGAATGTCGCCTTGCCAAAGCGAATGAAGGGGCCGGTTCCAAGGATCGAACCTGGAACGGGAGGGCTCAACAACAAGTTTCAAAAGATTACAATGGGCTTGTGATATAGTCCGAAAGTATAACATTAGATTATCGAAAATATACTAAATGGAACATTTCATGGAAAAGACCTGTGGAAAAACACGACTAAGATGGGAAGACATCAGAGGGACTCCTCGTTGCTGCGAATATAAGAGGATGGAGGAGAAAGCAGGGGGCACGGATATCTGGAGGCCAGGGTCCGAAGGGGGCTGTCGTACTTTTGAAGAAGAAGAGATAGAGGAAGTGTCTGACATTTGTACTGAGTGTGAGGAATTCTGTTACAAATGAATTCTTCTCATCCTCCTTATCCTCCTTGTGTGACTTCATACTTCTTCTTTTCCATTTTGTGGTCTTCTCCTTATGCTCTTCTTGGTTCCTCTGATTATTCGCCACTCTATTCGCTTCTTTTACTCCCATTATTCTTTTATTTCTTATTCCTCTGTCGGTCTATTCTTCGGAATTTTCTTGTGCTTTCCTTCTTATCTTTGTCAATCGAAGACGCTAGTTATCAAAAACAAAGCCGGAACATATGTAATTGTAATCACGCCTTTTTGAAGTATTTAAAGATGGAAGGGAAACATTTTTATTGAACTAATAACAGAGTTCATCTTTATTTGGTACTGTACTGTCAACATTCCGTCATGCTACTTACGCCCTAAAGGTCTCAAGGCCCTCCAAGGATTGTACTTAGTGAAAATCGAATTCCTTCCTTTACATTGAAGACGGAATTTCCACAGTCTGTCATTGTGAATTCTACTCAGGTGCATTTAAAGACTGCTTTTAATCGTCTCTTTTTGCGTGTACCAGACAATTATTTAATTACCTCCTCATCTTAATTTTAAATACTGTCAAAATTAAAGAACTTTTCGAATTTTCCACAAATTCCTGTGGTTCTAACCAAATGTTTATTCCAAATTGTTTTGTGGCTAACAATTACAATAATAAAAGTGTCGCAAACCATTCACAATGTCTTGACCTAACCAGTACTTCAGCAGAGGGAAGTCGCGGATGCGGGATGACCAGACTTTTGAATCTGCCATTACAGGATTATTTTATTAACGAAAGAATTTACTTAAGGGATATATTGGTGAGAAGCTTTGCCTTTCTCAAACAGGTATGTCTGTTTGTACCTATCTGCTATTTCACTATTATATGTACATGGTGTATCAGTAACATGTGTCCATTATCTCGTGAATCGTCATTAGGTAATAAACACTGTACTAGAGGGTGTACGTTTAAAGTAAATCTTAAAAGATTCATCATTTTGCATAATCCACAAAGCAAGAGTTCTGGCAAGAAGTGTGTAATATATTTCTAATATATTTTTATATGTTTTTACATTTACAACTCGTGTTATATTGCAAAATGTATTTCTGTCAACTACAATAAAGATAAAAAATAATTGTTATAACGTCCATTATCTCTAAAAGTCCTAATACTTTCACGTCATACTTCACAATTCACACTGCCCACGTTGCAGATATACTCAACATTGCTAGCAGTCAGTCAGTTATTGCGACGGCAAGTACAGAACAGTGCTAGACTTGCCTAGTACAAAGGTTGCGTAACTAATCCGGTCACATCTGTATTTACAGGCAGAGGGGCACAATTCTTAGGTTTTTGGGTTTAAGCCTGTACAAGTAAACATACCACAGTTCCACATCGTGAAGATTTGCAACAAACACGTAAATAAACATTTACAAGCTTCTAGCGATTGGCGGTAGATGGATGTATAATTCAACTTCCCGGTTTTCAGTAGCTGTTATAGTATTAAGGTAAAAGGACACATTTTAAATTTCAAGTGAAACTAATTTAACATAGCCTTGAGAACATGTGCAGTGTGCACAGTGCCAGTTTGGTACTGCAGCTTACCTAGTGTATGATTGCTGGTATAATGTAGGTGGTGTCTGAGGAGAAGGGGGTATTGTGTCTTGTTTGTGCCTTACATATCAGTACGATGAGCTAACAGGTTGCATTCATCAGCCATTGACTAATATTGGAGCTGCTGCATTTATTGAATGCATCTTGGCTTGTGTTATTGTGTTGTGCTTGTGTTGATTAAGTGTTGTGATCAGTCAATACTAGTCGATAGGAAAACATATACAGAAGATCAGAACAGTAACAAGAAATCTAGAATTTTTAATTATGTAATTCCTGTCTAGAACAAAATATGTATTTGGGATTGTAGGACAATCTGTTTCTCAAATTTGTGGACTGCATGAAACAAATTATTGCAATATAAATAACAAGGATTATGCATATACATAACAGTGTCATTTACCAGGTTAACAAACAGTCTGTTGAACCTTTCAGTCAAATGCAGAAGTAACATCACTGTGTGTAGGGAAATATAATTACTTATCCATATGTATCACTGCTGTGTACACTGACGTATCATCACATACCGGTAAGTCAGCAAGCATGCTGTGAACTCTACCTCTGCTAGCCAGGTCTCTCCTCTCGACACAAACCCCGACTACTGCCGCAATGTTACCAACACCTAGACTACATAATTTCCGTAAAATATTCGATAAGCAAGATTGAAAGTATATTTTACGTTATAGGCTGTGCCTTTGGGTTGATAATCACGTTCTTCTGGGATATGATGCGAGACATGATTTGGTTACTTCAGGACGCTGAGGTCATCTCAAGGTTTCATAGCGCCGAATTATAAAATCGCTAGTGAATAAAGAATTCGAATGGATTTGAAACGAAATATTCGTGACGTAATCAAGTTGCTGTCCCGAAATTTGTCTACAGGGGTCTCCTCCAGGACAGCCGCAGTTTCGGCAAAAATTCTAATTTGGCACCTCCCGAATAGAAGTCCAGAGCGCTACTGTTACCATAACCTGCCCTGTGACGTCATGCAGTTTTGGCACTACAGCCGGACATCTCGAAATACGCGTCGTTGTACATGCTTCTCACTCGAACCATCTGCGACACACTTGTTCATGCTGCTCTGCTTCAGACATTTTCTCTGACTGCATTCGAACCAGGACTGGCAACGGATGTTCTGCCACAGTACATACATCCAAGCACTCTGGTGCAACATACTGCCTCTGTCACCGAGACAGAAAGTGACGTAAAGCGTTCAGTCCACACGTTCCGTCGGAAGGGCAAATACGCCAAAACCAGGTGCCCTGTGTATCACCAGTTGTAACGTTCAGCGGTAAGGGGAGAGCAAATATGGGAAGAAAGTTCTGACAAGGGCAGTAATGAAGAGCTGCTGATACGGGGCGCTTCAGAGGAGGCTATTCTATGTTATATACTAATCGGATGTGTCCTACGTTCTGAAGCACACTGAAGATAGAGGCAGTATTTGCCTACGAAGCGTTCGTACCTATCCAGTAAACCAGAAGTTGTCATATCCCTGAACTCCGTGATCGTAGTTTTCGCTACGGTGAGAACTTCGAATAACATGTTAAACAGTTTAACTTTACTGAATTTAATATAGTCTTCTCGGGCGCACAGCCGCGTCAATTCGTTTGAATACAACGTTTCGGGGACTAGCTCCGTCCCATCCCAGCAAAACGATTCAGTTTGCTAATGGACGAGCTATCCCCGAAACGTTGTATTCAACGAATGACGCGGCTGTGCGCCCGAGAAGACTATATTGAATCATGTCGCCGCGAAAGTTTTAAAACTTTACTGAATTTAGTTTTCAGGTCTCAGTTGATGATCTCGTAGGTCCAATGTGAACATTTTGTATGTTTGTCCCACGACGAAAATAAAGGCGCTTGTGTAGATTAAAACGTTATGTAGATTTATGTGAACGCATTCATATGATATAGTTATATTTATCAAAATCTTCTTCTTTCTATGGGCCCGTCGGCATTCGCTCCGGATGCACCGCAGCCTTAGGCTTATTGTCCTCTATCAAAATCAAATGTAGCAAACGATAGCAAACACTCAATCAATATAAAGCTCACCATCTACAAACATGAACATGAATTCTGGAAAGAACACGAATGTGTCGTCTTGTCACTGTATATGACGTCACCTATCATGTCTGACAGCGAAAAAATACGTGTGATACTATGAGCAGTTCACATGTTTCGGCCTGTCGAATCTGCTCGTCCTACTGATCGTTTGTTCGTGCATTCTTATTCTGTTTTCCTTCGTGCACCATTTTACAATTTCACATCACCCCCCCCCCCCCCCGTCCTACCGACTCGTTAACCCTTATCTCCAGTCATCTTTTATCTCGGATGAAATTCCATTTTACTGATAACTGGTTGTACCTGCCTATATAAGCTTTAATTAACTCACTCCACACTAACTATTAGTACACATATTCACGAAGAAATCTTCAGAAACAAGATTAAGATACAGGTAAGTGATATGTTAACACAGTAACTTTAGTTTGTGTGTTTCGGCTTTTTTAAAAGTCGCATAACATTAAGCTACTCCATATAACAGGTGACATTACCTAACTAGTAGTCTGAAATTCTTCTCCGTGTAAAAGTGAAATAACGTAAGTTCTTGTTCTGAGTTCATTTTGCTGTTTGTCCTCACCTGTCAGTTAATGGAATTGTTGATACACTAAACGAAAAGATGTGAATAACTTGTATAATTGTTGATGTGTTAAGCTGCACAGTCACATGTTTATAAGCAGAAGCATTTTAAGTCTGATGACTGCTGCAGAGAACTTCTTTTCTTTTTCATATATAAGTTTATTTACACCAACTACTGCACACCAAATACATATATTCAATCTATATACTCCTACATGTTTCGGCTTACATTCTCAGCCATCATCAGGAAGTCCTCTTCTGTAGACGTACGCAGCATGCAGTTTGTCACTGAATGGTAACACATAATACCATATATATATACATAAGTCTATTGAAGAGGACTCCCTGATGATGGCTGAGAATGTAAGCCGAAACATGTAGGAGAATATAGAATGAATATATGTATTTGGTGTGCAGTAGTTGGTATACATAAACTTATATATGCATAACAACTGCACGATATATATATATATAATAATAAATACATTATCTTTTTTTAGTTATTTCGCACCAATACTTAATAAGGCATGTTTACTGTTAATTACAAATGTGAATATTTTAATGTTAGCTGTAAAACAACAAATGTTGCACATAATTTTATGACCATGTATGGAAGAAAACGTGTTTTTTTTTGTTTTGTTTATCAAATTATTTATTTTACCAAACATTTCTTCCTCCCTCATTTTGCCTTGGTTCAACCTTCTCGGTAGATGTTAACTCTTCCGCGAAACGGGGTTGCACTCATTAAAGGGGTGATGGTTTATTTAAATATACAGATAAACACACAGACAGACTGGCTTTAAAATTTCACTACTGACAAGGTAAAATTTCATCGGTTTACAAAAGTTAAGTTTGCACTTTCTCTCCACTATCCACGTTAGAGATATTAACAGTAATTTATTTATTTATTTATTTATCAGCTCACAACTATTTCTGCTAAAATAAGCCTCCATCAGAAACCCCCTTCGCCATTGATGTAAATTTATGTTATACATTAGGATAAACGTTTTGTACAAACATTATTTGATGTTGTTTACATGCCACAAAGACCAACCAGCAATTACGGTTATGGTAGCAACACCACATTACATGCAAGAAGTTGGGTGAATATAGGTTGGGTCTGACGATCCGGAATATCCGATAATTCGGCATTTTTCCGGTCAGGAGTTAGTCGCATTAAGGGAATCTTACTGTAATAACATCCTGACATAAGACATAAGACACAAGACAATAACCTAAATATTTACCGCCGTACAAATCTCAATGCGCAACTCGTTCGCTACCTGTGTGTGGCGGTAAGTCTATATTCTGTACTGCAGGCTGAGGTTCGTACGTATTGTATATCGTAAATCAGTTGGCAAAAGAATTCGTTCAGATAAATTTACTAACACGTGCAAAGCAGCATATTAACGTTGCTACATAACGTATTAAAAGTGTGTTTCCTACTTACACTAACGTCTTAAACATGCTACAAGTACCTAAAAATTCGAGTTAATATTAGGAAGAAAAGACAAACACAGACAACGCTTCGTTACCATTATTAATAAGCTCTTGATTTCCTCTATTGACGCGTGGATGACAGATAATATTAAGATGGATCCTAAACAAAGAGGATGTGAGGGAAACGTGGACTGACTTATTTGGCGCAATATAGGATCAACTGGCAGGCTATGTGAACTGCTTATTCAACCTTCGGGGGCCATACATGGTGTTCCGGGACAGGTGACAGAATTTTAACTGTTCAAAAATTACTTTTTTATATAGGGAGTTAATGAATTTCCTACATGTAAAAAAGGAAGACATCATTAAATGCGTGCGACCCGTAAATGTTGCGTCAGCTGCTCATGAGAAGTGCCCATTCCTACGCGAAATTGGTGCGTAATATGAAAGATGTCCGTATTAGATGACATTTATGTGGAACACTCAAGTTTGCTGTGATCTTTTGATGAGATAGTGACCGACGTTTCAAGAATCACAGTACCGCTTCTACTTAGAGCATTGCAATCCCGGAAGAGCTCGAAGGCACTGGAATCCTTCAAAATTACCGGCACTACACACACAAAAACACAGTGTCACTTCTCCGAATACTCGAATCGTCAGCAACACCGCTGTGAGAACCTCTAATCTCCCAAATTTAAGCGACTCTGTTCCCACTCCTTTAGTCAGGTGACTTACATGTGGTGTTATCCCTTGTTGCCTTTGAGTTTAATTTATATCAGCAGGCTTGATACTGTTAAATGTGCTACACACCTACAAACCAAATATCTCTATCGCCTCGAAACCCAATGTTCATTTAACCCCCCCCCCTCCCAACCAGTTTATTGTAACTTACAACATATCTTATCTTCACTTATCTTCAAGATCGTTTGATATACTCCGGTCTATCTCTGATATCCAACAATGTAGTCACATACAGTCTTCAGTTTAAATCACTCGAAACTCACCAGATGGTTTCAACGTTCAAGGAGGCGTTTCTGGGAATAAAATTTATGTACACATAGATGACAAAAAATATAAAGATGTAAATCTTCAAAAACGTGTGAAAATCATGCAACATTTAAAAGAATTATGTAGGAATTGTGACATAAACTTGTCAATTAATGCTGTAGGTAATATCAATAGTCTCAAATTCATCTTCGCGTAAAACTGTAAAAGTGGAGTTCTTACATTTGAACTGACTGCGACGTTTCACTGGCACGTAACGAGGCTGTTCAAAAAAAAAACACGAGAAGATATAAGTTTATTGTGTAATTATATGACTTATGTTCCACTGTTATGTTTATGTAAGTTAGAATATATAAGATCGAACCCGGGCCTCCGCAGTGAGAGGCCGGCGACTAACCGCCTGATCCATGGCGCGGCCTTAAATATTCATATAATTTTTACTAATATATGGCAAAAAGTTTATTTTGTTGGTTATAACATCAGAAATTATACTGTTTGTTATAACATGCTTAAGCGGCCATTTTCAAATTCAGTATGCTAAAGTCTAGCAAATGCTGTGTCTTGTCTGCCTAAGACGTATGTGTGACTAAGTGACTTACTGCTTTCCTGTTTTTAATGTTTAGCCAATCAGGTTGGGAGCACAACGAAGAAAATGGCCGAAAATCATCTTAATTGGAAACTCTTGAAGGAACTGGAGTGTCCGGTATGCGTGGAGTACATGGCATCACCAATCAAAATGTGTGTAAACGGACACAATGTCTGCAACAGCTGCAGGTCACGTGTTTCGACCTGTCCAACTTGTAAAGGAAGATTTAATGACGTCCGAAATATTTCTCTGGAGAATATTGCAGCCGCCATAATATATCCGTGCAGGAACCGTGAAGCTGGATGTACGGAGACCTTCACAGCGGATGATATAATTAAACATCAATCTGTTTGTCTGTACGAGAGCAAACAATGTCCATTTCGAAAATTATCGGCCGTTATCTGCCCTTGGACTGGCACTCTGACAGACATAGCGGCTCACGTAAGAAGTGAACACGGCAGTGAGGCCACTGAAGAAGTGGGGCTTTTCAAAATGAAATTGCTGGATATTTCCAGAGATAGACATTATCGTCATGCGGTACTCATTTTGGGGGAACTATTTTATTTGGTTTGGGAAACTAGAGCCGAAGCCTTTAGCTTTGCAGTATTTCAATTCGGTCGTAAGAACGAAACTGAAGTTTCAAATACGGCATTAAAATTGGGAATTCTGAAGAATATGTTGCAATGCGTCGTAAATGTCACAGTTACTTGGAAGGTGGTCTTAAGGACTTGCAGCCTGGGAAGTGTGTCACACTTAATTATGGTACTATACAGGAGTATCTTAGTGACAGTGGAGACTTGTCATGTGAAATTGAAATAGGAAGAGAGATGTTGAATGGATTTATATTGGAGGACATGCAAGAATATTTACCGGTGGTTTCTCTCGTTCATAGTGAAATACAATGTCCCCATTCTTCCTACGTTGTACCCGGGATGGGGAACAGGCGTCAACCTCCATCCCCCAATCCAGCTGGCAGTTGGCTCGGGATGGGGAACGGGAGTCACCTTCCATTCTTCAATCGATCTGGAATTGACCATATCGCCCTACGCAGTAACAGTCACTTCACTACAGACTTGCCTAGCGTTTCAACCAGCACACACTCAGCACTCCAGCGCTCACTACTTTGATACTCTCCAATCAATTGCGTGGGTATCTGTCCTTCTTCCTCAAAGAAAGTTTCTACGAACCACCCATCGTCTAATTCCGTCTCTGAATTCCTTCCCCCGATTTTAGCGTGAAAAATATCCATTCTAGTATCTCTTCCCCAAAAGCGTGATCCCGGTAATAAACCCAATTGGCCAGAAGGTGCCGCGACTCAAACCATCCGCGCGACCTCACATAAGTATTTTACTGAGCAGCCTAAATCCTATTTCTCTCTCACCACAAACTTGTCACATCCCACCGACAACGATTCAGGAACGCTGCACCTGCGTTGCTACTGTGCTGGTCTTTGAAAGTCACAGATTACGAACAGGATGTAGCCTTGCCAAAGCGAATGAAAGGGGCCGGTTCCAAGGATCAAACCTGAAACGGGCGGGCTCAACAACAAGTTTAAAAGATTACAATGGGCTGGTTATATAGTCCGAAAGTATAACATTAGATTATCGATAATATACTAAATGGAAAGTTTCATGGAATAAGACCTGTGGAAAAACAACGACTAAGATGGGAAGATGTCAGGAGGGACTCCTCGTTGCTGCGAATACAAGAGGATGGAGGAGACTAACAAGGGGCAGGAATATCTGGAGGCCAGGGTCCGATGCGGGCTGTCGTACTTTTGAAGAGGAAGAGATAGAAGAATTGTCTGAAATTTGTACTGAGTGTGAGGAATTCTGTTACAAATAAATTCTTCTCATCCTCTTTATCCTCCTTGTGTGACTTCATACTCGTACTTCTTCTTTTCCATTTTGTGGTCTTCTCCTTATCCTCTTCTTGGTTCCTCTGATTATTCGCCACTCTATTCTACTTCCTTTACTGCCATTATTCCTTTATTTCTTATTCCTCTGTCGGTCTATTCTTCGGAATTTTCTTGTGCTTTCCTTCTTATCGTTGTCAATCGAAGACGCTAGTTATTAGAAATAAAGCCGGAACATATCTAATTGTAATCACGCCTTTCTTAAGTATTTAACGATGGAAGTGAACCATTTTTTTGAACTAATTAGAGAGTTCATCTTTATTTGGTACTGCACTGTCACAATTCCGTCATGCTACTTACGCCCTAAAGGTCTCAAGGCCCTCCAAGGATTGTACTTAATGAAAATCGAATTCCTTCCTTTATATTGAAGACGGAATTTTCATAGTCTGTCATTGTGAATTATACTCAGGTGCGTTAAAAGCCTGCTTTTAATCGTCTGTTTTTGCATGTACCAAACAAATATTTAATTACCTCCTCATCTTAATTTTAAATACTGTGAAAATTAAAGAACTTTTCGAATTTTCCACAAATTCCTGTGGTTCTAACCAAATGTTTATTCCAAATTGTTTTGTGGCTAACAATTACAACAATAAAAGTGTCGCTACCATTCACAATGTTTTGACCTAACCAGTACTTCAGCAGAGGGAAGTCGCGGATGCGTGATGACCAGACTTTTGAATCTGCCATTACAGGATTATTTTATTAACGAAAGAATTTACTTAAGGGATATATTGGTGAGAAGCTTTGCCTTTCTCAAACAGGTATGTCTGTTTGTACCTATCTGCTATTTCACTATTATACGTACATGGTGTATCAGTAATATGTGTCCATTATCTCGTGCATCGTCATTAGGTAATAAACACTGTACTACAGGGTGTACGTTTAGAAGTTAATCTTAAAAGATTCATAATTTTGCATAATCCACAAAGTACGAGTTCTGACAAGAAGTGTGTAATATATTTCTAATATATTGTTATATGTTTTTACATCTTACAACTCGAGTTATATTGCAAAATGTATTTCTGCAAACTACAATAAAGCAAGATAAAAATAATTGTTATAACGTTCATTATCTATAAAAGTCCTAATACTTTCCAGCATACTTCACAATTCACACTGCCCACGTTGCAGATATACTCAACATTGCTAGCAGTCAGTCAGTTATTGCGACGGCAAGTACAGAACAGTGCTAGACTTGCCTAGTACACAGGTTGCGTAACTAATCCGGTCACATCTGTATTTACAGGCAGAGGGGCACAATTCTGAGGTTTTTGGGTTTAAGCCTGTACAAGTAAACATACCACAGTTCCACATCGTGAAGATTTGCAAGAAACGTTAAAATAAACATTTACAAGCTTCTAGCGATTAACGGTAGATGGAAGTAAAATTAAGCTTCCTGGTTTTCAGTAGCTGTTATACTATTAAGCTAAAAGGACACTTTTTAAATTTCAAGTGAAACTAATTTATCATAGCAATGAGAACATGTGCAGTGTGCACAGTGCCAGTTTGGTACTGCAGCTTACCTAGTGTATGATTGCTGGTATAATGTAGGTGGTGTCTGAGGAGAAGGGGGTATTGTGTCTTGTTTGTGCCTTACATATCAGTACGATGAGCTAACAGGTTGCATTCTTCAGCCATTCACTCATTTTTGAGCTGCTGCATTTATTGAATGCATCTTGGTTTGTGTTAGTGTGTAGTGCTTGTGTTGATTAAGTGTTGTGATCAGTCAATACTAGTCGATAAGACAGTACATACGGAGATCTGAACAGTAACAAGAAATCTAGAATTTTTAATTATGTAATTACTGTCTAGAACAAAATATGTATTTGAGACTGTAAGAAAAGCTGCTTCTAAAATTTGGTGGACTGCATGAAACAAATTATTGCAATATAAATAACGAGGATTATGCATATACATACAGTGTCATTTATCAGGTTAACAAACAGTCTGTTGACCCTTTTCAGTCAAATCAGAAGTAACATCACTGTGTGTAGGGAAATATAATTACTTATCGATACGTATCACTGCTCTGTACACTGACTTATCATCACATACCAGTAAGTCAGCAAGCATGCTGTGAACTCTACCTATGCTAGCCAGGTCTCTCCTCTCGACACCAACCGCCGACTACTGCCTAGGCTATATGATTTTCGTAAAATATTCGATAAGGCAAAATTTGAAATTTATTTCACGTTATAGGCTGTGAAGTTGTGAATTAAGATTGAAATATCTCCACAGACCGGTCCATGATTAGCTATGCTACTCTCAAACAAAGAGTTACTTTGATGCTCAGTTGGTCAGTCTGTCACTTAAACAGCTTCTACCTTCGACAGCCAGTCTACACAGTAAGTCCAGTACACAGCTACGAATATTTTGTTACGCAGCTCGTTTGGTGTGGGCCGGGATAGCTAAGTCGGTATAGCGACTTGCTACGGGCTGGATGGTCCGCGGATCGAATCCCGGTGTGGGCGAAATATTCCCCACACGTCCAGACCGGCCCTGGGGCCCACACGGCCTCCTATACAATGGTTACGGTCCTTACCGGGAGTAAAGCGGCCGGGGCGTGGAGTTGACACCCACACTCATCTAGTGCCAGGGTTAAAGAAAGAGTAGAGCTATACTTCTACTCCACCTCTGGGGGTTCATGGCCTGTTCTAGGGAGAACTTTACCAGCTCGTTTGCTAGTAATTCGGTAACACATTTTAGGCTTAACAGGCAGTCAGTCATGCAGACTCTGACAAACAGTAAACCATTAAGTACAAAATGTATTATAATAATTTATACAACTCAGCATATTTTGTATATACTTCAGGCATCTTTAGAGGTCTCTGCACTGTAGTAATTTTGAACTTAATTTTCCACTTAACATATCATGGAGTATATATTCATTGATAGTTAAAATTATGAATTCACACAAATTAAATTCACTTTTGATCCTTTCTTCACTAACAAAGAATTTAACTTATGAAACTAATAGGTTTAAGCAATTTTAATAGGCCGTCAATAACATTTTACATAAACATTGTTAACAAAAAACGGCTGTCGAAATATTGTGAGTCAGAATGTCTTGAAAATACCTAACGTACAGCGGTGGATGTGATTGGTTGAAGACAGTGTTATAAAGAAACTGTACTTAAAGGTAATGACAATAGGCACACATGTACATATATACACATAGCAACAGATACTGTTAGTCTTATGTTGGAGTTTCCTTTAACTGAACGTATGTGTTGTGGGTCAGTCCGACTTGAGGAAATCGGTGGAAGGCTGGGTCAAATGGTGAGACTGTGACATGTGTAGGGGAGACTTGTAAGCAAAACTGACAATTCCTAAAACGGGCGTCTCTGGAAACAACGGTGCATAAAATGCTCAAATTGCAGCTGCCGTGATGGCCTTCTAAGATTCAAGGTCATCAGATGTTACAGGAAGAGGACACCATGGGTGATTACTTTTCTGTCGCCATTTTACTGAAAAAGTTGGCAACAAAAACTTATGTCTTCATCACAGTCGTTACAATTTTCCTAACGTGGTTTCGAGGATCTCTGTGCCTTGAGGTGATAATCACGTTCTTCTGGGATATGATGCGAGACATGATTTGGTTACTTCAGGACGCTGAGGGCATCTCAGTTTTCATAGCGCCGAATTTTAGAATCGCTCATGAATAATAAATTCCAATGAATTTCGAAGGAAACATTTGTGACGTAATGAAGTTGCTATCCCGAAATTTGTCTACAGGGATCTCCACCAGCACAGCCGCAGTTTCGGCCGAATTTCTAGTTTGGCACCTCCCTCAGACAAGTCCAAAGCGTTACTGTTACCAATACCTGCCCTGTGACGTCATGAAGTTTTGGCATTACAGCCGGACATCTCGAAATACGCGTCGTTCGTACATGCTTGTCACTCGAACCATTGCGACACACTTGTTCGTGCTGCTGTCCTTCAGATATTTTCTCAGACTGGAGTCGAACCAGGAATGGCAACGGATGTTCTTCCACAGTACATACATCCCGGCACTCAGGTGCAACATACTGCCTCTGTCTTCGAGACATAAAGTGACGTAAAGCGTTCAGTCCACACGTTCCGTCGGAAGGGCAAATACGCCGTAACCAGGTGCCCCTGTGTATCACCAGTTGTAACGTTCAGCGGTAAGGGGAGAGGAAATATGGGAAGGAAGTTCTGACAAGGGCAGTAATGAAGAGCTGCTGATACGGGACGCTTCAGAGGACGCTATTCTATGTTATATACCACTCGGATGTCTCCTACGTTCCGAAGCACACTGAAGATAGAGGCAGTAGTTTCCCATGAAGCGTTCGTACCTATCCA
Source organism: Reticulitermes speratus (assembly GCA_021186555.1). Taxonomy (NCBI): domain Eukaryota; kingdom Metazoa; phylum Arthropoda; class Insecta; order Blattodea; family Rhinotermitidae; genus Reticulitermes; species Reticulitermes speratus. The sequence goes on along the minus strand of JAJKFL010000012.1, from coordinate 5,537,144 downwards.
GTAAACCAGAAGATGTCATATCACTGAACTCCGTGATCCTAGTTTTCCCTGCTGTGAGAACTTCAACTTAATGTTATACAGTAAAACTTTACTGGATTTAGATCAGGTCTCAGTTGATGATCTCGTAGGTCGATTATGAATATGTTCTACTTACGTCCCATGATACAATAAAGTACTTGTCTGGATTAAAACGGTAGCTACATTTATGTGAACGCATTCATTTCATATAGTTACATTTATCAAAATCAAATGTAGCTAACAATAGCGAACACACAATCAATATGAAGCTCACCATCTACAAACATGAACACGACTTCTGGAAAAAACACGAATGTGTGGTCTTGTCACTGTATATGACGTCACATATCATCTCTGACAACGAAAAATACATCTGATACCAGGAGAAGTTCACATGTTTCGGCCTGTCGAAACTCCTCGTCCTACGCATTCTTTGTTCGAGCATTCTTATTCTATTTTCCTTCATACACCATTTTCCAATTTCACAACATCTCCACCCGTCCTAACGGCTCCAGTTATCTTTTATCTCAGATGATATTCCATTTTTCTGATAACTGGTTGTACCTGCCTATATAAGCTTCAATTGACCCACTCCTTACTAACTACGTAGTATAAATATTGACAAAGAAATCTTCAGAAACAAGACTAAGATCCAGGTAAGTGCAATGTTAATACAGTAACTTAAGTTTGTGTGTTTAGACTTTTTAAAAATCGCATAACATTAAGCTACTCCATATAACAGGTGACATTACATAACTGTAGTCTGAAATTCTTCTCCGTGTAAAAGTGAAATAATGTAACTGCTTGTTCTGAGTTGACTTAGGTGATTTTCTCACCTGGTCAGTTAAGGAATTGTTGATACACTAAACGAAAAGATGTTAATAATTTGTATAATTATTGATGTGTTATGCTGCACAGTCACAATCATACAAACAGAAGCAAAACAAAAAATGTTTGACATAATTTTATCACCGTGTATGAAAAAATGTCTTGTTGGTTAGGAGATGTCTCGTTTTAACCAAATATTCTTCTTCCCTGACTGTTTGTCTCTCTTCAGCTATTCTCGGTAGCTGTTAACTCTTCTGCGAAACAGGGTTGCACTCATTAAACGGGTAATGGTTTACTTAAATAGAGAGATAAACACATGACAGATTGGCTTTAAAATTTCACTACTGACAAGGTAAATTTATCGATTGACAAAAGTTAAGTTTGCACTTTCTCTCCGGCTATTTGCGTAGGAGATATTAACAGTAATTTATCTGTTTATCAGCTCACACCTGTCATCAGAAATCCTCGTCACCACTGACGTAAATTTATGTTTTAAATTTGGAGAAATTTTTTCTACGAGCATGATTTGATGTTGTTTACATGCCACAAAGACCAACCAGCAAATAGGATTATGGTAGTAACAGAACATTACCTGGAAGAAGTTAGGTGAATATAGGTTCGGCCTGACAATCCGGAATATCCGATAATTCGGCATTATTCCGATCCCGGGTGAGTCGCATTAAGGGAATTAGCTGTAATAACATCCTAAAGTTGGGACACACATTTCGCGGAATATTCTGTACATATGTGTCGAACTACCCAAAGAAACTTGAAGGTATTTCTTAAGTGTCCTGACGGAAGGATAACAAACTTTCGCTCTGTCTACATTAGCGATCAGTCACCGTCCTTAGGCACAAAGCAGTGACAACAAAATTGTTCCCCAAACTATGAGAAGGATAAGAATAAAATATTTTTTCGTTCTTTTCTTATTCGAACCTCTTTCTACCCATGATTTTAGGTGTACAGGGTTATTGTTGCAATTGATCACACTCAATGGCGCGATCGCACACATACACACAAACTCGGTGAAATATTATTTCCATTAGTTTCATTGTTTTGTGCATTATTCGCCCTCAAATATTTATCATGTCTCACAAAAAATGCACAAATAAATAGACTACCGGTTACAAAAATACTTTTAGTGCCACAAAAATAAAATGCCTCCTTTTCTGGGGAAGGTCAGAGCTCACTTACTGAACTGTGACATTGACATTACATGACGACCGTTAACTCAATTGATTAACTTGTGCAATCTACATCTTGTGCGCACGCGTGATCATTTTTTATACGTTAAATGTAAATGTAGTTCTTGACGCGTAGAATGAAAATTACTGCTTTTCTTATTCCACTCGTCGGAAAATGTAGAAAAGACAAAAAAATATATCAAAATTATACACACAGATCATTCAAGACAAGACTGAGGTCAGCTAATATTTGTTACCATAAAACTGACAATCTTTTATCGTCAAATATTCTCGCAAATAGAAAGATTCAAATATATGAAACTGTAATTGTATGTCTATTGTGTATGGGTATGAAACTGCTATATTACAACATGGTACAAGCAGGGTGTTGGAGGCAACAATTGTAAATATGGGGATGTTAGAAGAAGATGGAGATAATTGCATGGAAAACAACATGATGCGTACTACTGAACTTAGAAATATAATTTTTTGCCGGTAGCTATCCTATTGTCTTGGAAGTTGCAGGTATGTTAACCAATAAATTACCTGCTGTTTTCAGGGACATAGCTCATAAAAGGATTAAATGGGATTGACACGTGCCTGTCACACTTGAAGTAAGAAATGGTGAAAATACTAGTCTGAAAACACGAAGGGAACAAATTACTTGGTAGACTTAACAATATACTGTAAGACAATAGTGAAGTAGATTTTAAGAAAGAGGATATGCGGGTGTGAAATGGATTCAACTGGTGCAGGATCGTCAAGAGCGATGAACCTCGGAAATAACATAACTAGATGAATGACCATCATCTTCTCAAGCACTCTGCTCCATGGATTTACTTAATTTTAATTCACAATGTAAGATACAATTTCTTATTAGTACACCAGTATTTGAGAGCTTCAGAATATCACATAATAATGTTTCATTAGACATGCTGTATCAGGATAGCATGTACACCACTGTTGTAGATTATTTCAAATTCTGAGGGTCACAGGTCATTTTCACAACTTACGTACAGGAGCTTTTTAAGGCACTGCACTTATATGTAGTGTTGTGATTTTTAAAATTAAAAGTGGAATTGTGGGCATTAAGAACCTAAAAACGGGCATATATTCAAGTATTTCTAGGGGAGTGACGCATGTAGTGATCAATCTTTGTGTTTGGTTTTGATGATGACCATCAGATATGGACGAAACAACTAAACAAGCAACAATGCTTAGTGCCTATGAGGGGGCCAAATATGGTGCCGTCCGTTGTGCTGGATCGGCGCCTGGTGCTGTCGCTGGTTCAGTGATTTGGGCAATAGTAGGAACTGTAAGAGGTTTCAAGTATGCCTTCATTGACGCATGGCGCAACACTGCAGCAGAGAAATCTGATGATGATTGAGGACTCCTCCGAGTGACTAGGACAGCGTTACAGAATTGTGAACATTTTGTACTTACGTCCCATGATCACAATAAAGGCGCTTGTGTAGATTAAAACGTTGGCTAGATTTATCTGAACGCATTCCTATGATATAGTTATATCTATCAAAATCAAATGTATCAAACGATAGCAAACACACAATCAATATAAAGCTCACCATCTACAAACATAAGCATGACTTCTGGAAAGAACACGAATGTGTCGTCTTGTCACTGTATATGACGTCACTATCATGTCTGACAACGAACAATACATCTGATACCAGGAGAAGTTCACATGTTTCGGCCTGTCGAAACTGCTCTTCCTACGCATCCTTTGTTCGATGGCTGAGAATGTAAGCCGAAACATGTAGGAATATATAGAATGAATATATGTATTTGGTGTGCAGTAGTTGGTTTACATAAACTTATATAAGCATAACAACTGCACGGAATACATATAATATTAAATACATTATCCTTTTTTAGTTATTTCGCACCAATACTTAATAAGGCATGTTTACTGTTAATTACAAATGTGAATATTTTAATGTTAGCTGTAAAACAACAAATGTTTCACATAATTTTATGACCATGTATGGAAGAAAACGTGTTTTTTTATGGTTATCAAATTATTTATTTTACCAAACATTTCTTCTTCCCTCATTTTTGCCTCGGTTCAACTCGTCTCGGTAGATGTTAACTCTTCCGCGAAACGGGGTTGCACTCATTAAAGGGGTGATGGTTTATTTAAATATACAGATAAACACACAGACAGACTGGCTTTAAAATTTCACTACTGACAAGTTAAAATTTCATCGGTTTACAAAAGTTAAGTTTGCACTTTCTCTTCACCTATCCACGTTAGAGATATTAACAGTAATTTATTCATTTATTTATTTGCTTACTTATTTATCAGCTCACAACTATTTCTGCTAAAATAAGCCTCCATCAGAAACCCCCTTAACCACTGATGTAAATTTATGTTATACATTAGGATAAACGTTTTCTACAAACATTATTTGATGTTGTTTACATGCCACAAAGACCAACCAGCAATTACGGTTATGGTAGCAACAGCACATTACATGCAAGAAGTTGGGTGAATATAGGTTGGGTCTGACGATCCGGAATATCCGATAATTCGGCATTTTTCCGGTCAGGAGTGAGTCGCGTTAAGGGAATCTTACTGTAATAACATCCTGACATAAGACACAAGACAATAACCTAAATATTTACCGCCGTACAAATCTCAATCTGTAACTCGTTCGCTACCTGTGTGTGGCGGTAAGTCTATATTCTGTACTGCAGGCTGAGGTTCGTACGTATTGTATATCGTAAATCAGTTGGCAAAAGAATTCGTTCAGATAAATTTACTAACACGTGCAAAGCAGCGTATTAACGTTGCTACATAACGTATTAAAATTGTATTTTCTACTTACACTAACGTCTTAAACATGCTACAAGTACCTAAAAATTCAAGTTAATAATAGGAAGAAAGGACAAACCTAGACAATGCCTCGTTGCCATTATTAATACGCTTTTAAATTTCCTCTATTGACGCGTGGATGAGAGATAATATTAAGATGGATCCTAAACAAAGAGGATGTGAGGGAAACGTGGATTGGCTTATCTGGCGCAATATAGGATCAACTGGCAGGCTATGTGAACTGCTTATTCAACTTTCGGGGGCCACACAAGGTGTTCCGGGACAGGTGACAGAATTTTAACTGTTCAAAAATAACTTTTATATATAGGGAGTTAGTGAATTTCCTGCATGTAAAAAAGGAAGACATCAATAAATGCGTGCGACCCGTAAATGTTGCGTCAGCTGCTCATGAGAAGTGCCCATTGCTATGCGAAATTGGTGCGTAATATGAAAGATGTCCGTATTAAGTGGCCTTTATGTGGAACACTCAAGTTTGTTGTGATCTTTGGGTGAGATAGTGACCGACGTTTCAAGAATCACATTTTGCTGTAATCTTTGGGTGAGATAGTGCCCGACGTTTCAAGAATCACATTTTGCTGTAATCTTTGGGTGAGATAGTGCCCGACGTTTCAAGAATCACAGTACAGCTTCTACTCAGGGTAATGCAGTCCAGGAAGAGCTCGAAGGCACTGCGAACCTTCAAAGTTACCGACACTACACACACAGAACATAGTGTCACTTCTCCGAATACTCGAATCTTTAGCAACACCGCTGTGAGAACCTCTATTCTCTCAAATTTAAGTGACTCTGTTCCCACTCCTTTAGTTAGGTGACTTACGTGTGGTGTTATCCCTTGTTGCCTTTGAGTTTAATTTGTATCAGCAGGCTTCATACTGTTAAATGTGCTACACACCTACAAACCACAAAATTTCTATCTCCTTGAAACTCAAAGTTAATTTAACGCCACCCCCCCCCCCCCCACCAGTTTATTTTAACTTACAACATATCTTATCTTCACTTATCTTCAAGATCCTTTGATATACTCCGGTCTATCTCTGATATCCAAACAATGTAGTCACATACAGTCTTCAGTTTAAATCACTCGAAACTCACCAGATGCTTTCAACTTTCAAGGAGGCGTTTCTGGGAATAAAATTTAACTAGACATAGATGTCAAAAACATAAAGATGTAAATCTCCAAAAACGTGTGAAAATCATGCAACATTTAAAACAATTATGTAGGAATTGTGACACAAACTTGTCAATTAATGCTGTAGGTAATATCAATAGCCTCAAAGTCATCTTCGCGTAGAAATGTAATAATGGAGTTCTTACATTTGAACTGACTGCGTCGTTTCACCTGGCACGTAACGAGGCTGTTAAAAAAAAAAAAGAAACACGAGAAGATATAAGTTTATTGTGTAATTATTTGACTGTATTTTCCACTGTTATGTTTATGTAAGTTAGAATATTGTGAGAAGGCTTCATGTGTTCTTCAACAGGATTTCTTACTTCTGTAACAAAATTTAATTGAATTTACGCTTAAATATGAGAGCGATTAAAAGTTAACTATAGAACAATAAATATTCATATAATTTTATATTCATATGTGGCAGAAAATTTATTTTGTTGGTTATAACATCACCAGAAATTTTACTGTTTGTTTTAAAATGCTTAAGCGACCATTTTCAAATTCAGTACGCTAAAGTCCTAGCAAATGCTGTCTTGTCTGCCTAAGACGTATGTGTGACTAAGTGACTTACTGCTTTCCTGTTTTTAATGTTTAGCCAATCAGGTTGGGAGCACAAAAAGAAAATGGACGACAATCATCTTAATTGGAAACTCTTGAAGGAACTGGAGTGTCCGGTATGCGTGGAGTACATGGCATCACCAATCAAAATGTGTGAAAACGGACACAATGTCTGCAACAGCTGCAGGTCGCGGGTTTCGACCTGTCCAACTTGTAAAGGAAGATTTAATGACGTCCGAAATATTTCTCTGGAGAATATTGCTGCCGCCTTAATATATCCGTGCAGGAACCGTGAAGCTGGCTGCAAGGAGATCTTCACAGCGGATGACAGAATTAAACATCAATCCGTTTGTCTGTACGAGAGCAAAGAATGTCCATTTCGAAAATTATCGGGCGTTAACTGCCCTTGGACTGGCACTCTGTCCGACATAGCGGCTCACGTAAGAAGTGAACACGGCACTGAGGCCACTGAAGAAGTGGGACTTTTCAAAGTGAAACTGCTCGATATTTCCAGAGATAGACATTATCGTCATGCGGTACTCATTTTGGGGGAACTATTTTATTTGGTTTGGGAAACTAGAGCCGAAGCCTTTAGCTTTGCAGTATTTCAATTCGGTCGTAAGAACGAAACTGAAGTTTTCAAATACGGCATTAAAATTGGGAATTCTGAAGAATATGTTGCAATGCGTCGTAAATGTCACAGTTACTTGGAAGGTGGTCTTAAGGACTTGCAGCCTGGGAAGTGTGTCACACTTAATTATGGTACTATACAGGAGTATCTTAGTGAAAGTGGAGACTTGTCATGTGAAATTGAAATAGGAAGAGAGATGTTGAATGGATTTATATTGGAGGACATGCAAGAATATTTACCGGTTGTTTCTCTCGTTCATAGTGAAATACCATGTCTCCGTTATTCCTACGTTGCACCCGGGATGGGGAACACGCCCTCTGCCTTTTCGCAACATTTACGCCGAAACTTGTCGGCGACTGCTATGATATATCGAGGTAGGCGCTTGTGAAGCAGACAACCTACTTATCTATGTGAATGAAGTCTGGACGAGTTTGTGCTAAGACTTCCACCACCAACACAGCTTGTATCTGTACGTATCAATGAACAGAACCAGACAAGCTACACAAGACACATTGCACAACACTGCTCTTTGCAATTCAAGGCACATCGCCCTACGCAGTAAGTCACTTCACTACAGACTGGCGTAGCGTTTCAACCAGCACACACTCAGCACTCTAGCGCTCACTACTTTGATATTCTCCGATCAATTACGTGGGTATCTGTCCTTCTTCCTCAAAGAAAGTTTCTAAGAACCATCCATCGTCTAATTCCGAATTCTGACTTCCTTCCCCCGATTTTAGCGTGAAAAATATCCATTCTAGTATCTCTTCCCCAAAAGCGTGATCCCGGTAATAAACCCAATTGGCCAGAAGGTGCCGCGCGGCCTCTCACATAAGTATTTTACTGAGCAGCCTCAATCCTATTTCTCTCCCACCACAAACTTCGCACTCTTGTCACATCCCACCGACAACGACTCAGGGCCGCTGCACCAGCGTTGCTACTGTGCTGGTCTTTTGGAAAGTCACCGAGTACGGAGACAGAATGTCGCCTTGCCAAAGCGAATGAAGGGGCCGGGTCCAAGGATCGAACCTGGAACGGGAGGGCTCAACAACAAGTTCAAAAGATTACAATGGGCTTGTGATATAGTCCGAAAGTATAACATTAGATTATCGAAAATATACTAAATGGAATATTTCATGGAAGAAGACCTGTGGGAAGAACACGACTAAGATGGGAAGACATCAGGAGGGACTCCTCGTTGCTGCGAATATAAGAGGATGGAGGAGAAAGCAGGGGGCACGGATATCTGGAGGCCAGGGTCCGAAGGGGGCTATCGTACTTTTGAAGAAGAAGAGATAGAGGAAGTGTCTGACATTTGTACTGAGTGTGAGGAATTCTGTTACAAATAAATTCTTCTCATCCTCTTTATCCTCCTTGTGTGACTTCATACTTCTTCTTTTCCATTTTGTGGTTTTCTCCTTATGTTCTTCTTGGTTCGTCTGATTATTCGCCACTTTATTCTACTTCTTTTACTCCCACTATTCTTTTATTTCCTATTCCTCTGTCGGTCTGTTCTTCGGAATTTTCTTGTGCTTTCCTTCTTATCGTTGTCAATCGAAGACGCTAGTTATGAGAAATAAAGCCGGAACATATGTAATTGTAATCACGCCTTTTTTAAGTATTTAACGATGGAAGTGAAACATTTTTATTGAACTAATTGCATAGTTCATCTTTATTTTGTACTGTATTGTCAAAATTCCGTCATGCTACTTACGCCCTTAAGGTCTCAAGGCCGTCCAAGGATTGTACTTAATGAAAATCGAATTCCTTCCTTTACACTGAAGATGGAATTTCCACAGTCTGTCATTGTGAATTCTACTCAGGTGCATTTAAAGACTGCTTTTAATCGTCTCTTTTTGCGTGTACCAAACAAATATTTAATTACCTCCTCATCTTAACATTAAATACTGTCAAAATTAAAGAACTTTTCGAATTTTCAACAAATTCCTTTGGTTCTAACCAAATGTTTATTCCAAAGTGTTTTGTGGCTAACAATTACAACAATAAAAGTGTCGCTACCATTCATAATGTTTTGACCTGACCAGTACTTCAGCAGAGGGAAGTCGCGGATGCACGATGACCAGACTTCTGAATCTGCCATTACAGGATTATTTTATTAACGAAAGAATTTACTTAAGGGATATATTGTTGAGAAGCTTTGCCCTATTCAAACAGGTATGTCTGTTTGTACCTATCTGCTATTTCACTATTATATGTACATGGTGTATCAGTAATATGTGTCCATTATCTCGTGAATCGTCATTAGGTAATAAACACTGTACTACAGGGCGTACGTTTAGAAGTAAATCTTAAAAGATTCATCACTTTGCATAATCCACAAAGTACGAGTTCTGGCAAAAAGTGTGTAATATATTTCTAATATATTGTTATATGTTTTTACATCTTACAACTCGTGTTATATTGCAAAATGTATTTCTGCAAACTATAATAAAGCAAGATAAAAATAATTGTTATAACGTTCATTATCTCTAAAAGTCCTAATACTATCCAGCATACTTCACAATTCACACTGCCCACGTTGCAGATATACTCAACATTGCTAGCAGTCAGTTACTGCGACGGCAAGTACAGAACAGTGCTAGACTTGCCTAGTACACAGGTTGCGTAAATAATCCGGTCACATCTGTATTTACAGGCAGAGGGGCACAATTCTGAGGTTTTTGGGTTTAAGCCTGTACAAGTAAACAATGCACAGTTCCACATCGTGAAGATTTGCAAGAGACACGTAAATAAACATTTACAAGCTCTTACAGATTGGCGGTAGATGGAAGTATAATTCAACTTCCTGGTTTTCAGTAGGTGTTATAGTATTAAGGTCAAAGGACACTTTTTAAATTTCAAGTGAAATTAATCAGACATAGCCTTGAGAACATGTGCAGCGTGCACAGTGCCAGTTTGGTACTGCAGCTTACCTAGTGTATGATTGCTGGTATAATGTAGGTGGTGTCTGAGGAGAAGGGGGTATTGTGTCTTGTTTGTGCCTTACATATCAATGCGATGAGCTAACAGGTTGCATTCTTCAGCCATTCACTCATTTTGGAGCTGCTGCATCTACTGAATGCATCTCGGCTTGTGTTATTGTGTTGTGCTTGTGTTGATTAAGTGTTGTGATCACTCAATACTAGTCGATAAGAAAATATATACAGAGATCAGAACAGTAACAAGAAATCTAGCATTTTTAATTATGTAATTCCTGTCTAGAACAAAATATGTATTTGGGACTGTAAGATAAGCTGCTTCTAAAATTTGGTGGACTGCATGAAACAAATTATTGCAATATAAATAACAAGGATTATGCATATACATAACAGTGTCCTTGATCAAAGTAACAAGCAGTCTGTTGACCCTCTTCAGTCAAATCAGAAGTAACATCACTGTGTGTAGTGAAATATAATTACTTATTGCTATGTATCACTGCTCTGTACACTGACTTATCATCACATACCGGTAAGTCAGCAAGCATGCTGTGAACTCTACCTGTGCTAGCCAGGTCTCTCCTCTAGACAGCAACCGCCGACTACTGCCGCAATGGTACCAACACCTAGACTACATAATTTTCGTAAAATATTCGATAAGGCAAGATTGAAAGTATTTTTTACGTTAAAGGCTGTGCCTTTACGTTGATAATCACGTTCTTCTGGGATATGATGCCGAGACATGATTTGGTTACTTCAGGACGCTGAGGTCATCTCAAGGTTTCATAGCGCCGAATTATAAAATCGCTCATTAATAATGAATTCGAATGGATTTGAAACGAATTATTCGTGACGTAATCAAGTTGGTGTCCCGAAATTTGTCTACAGGGGTCTCCTCCAGGACAGCCGCAGTTTCGGCAAAAATTCTAATTTGGCACCTCCCGAATAGAAGTCCAGAGCGCTACTGTTACCATAACCTGCCCTGTGACGTCATGCAGTTTTGGCACTACAGCCGGACATCTCGAAATACGCGTCGTTGTACATGCTTGTCACTCGAACCATCTGCGACACACGTGTTCATGCTGCTCTGCTTCAGACATTTTCCCAGACTGGAGTCATACCAGGACTGGCAACGGATGTTCGGCCACAGTACATACATCCAAGCACTCTGGTGCAACATACTGCCTCTGTCTTCGAGACAGAAAGTGACGTAAAGCGTTCAGTCCACACGTTCCGTCGGAAGGGCAAATAGGCCGTATCCAGGTGCCCCTGTGTATCAACAGTTGTAAAGTTCGGCGGTAAGGGGAGAGGAAATATGGGAAGGAGGTCCTGATAAGGATAGTAATGAAGAGATGCTGATACGGGACGCTTCAGAGGACGCTATTCTATGTTATATACCAATCGGTTGTGTCCTATGTTCTGAAGCACACTGAAGATAGAGGCAGTGGTTGCTTACGAAGCGTTCGTACCTATCCTGTAAACTAGAAGTTGTCGTATCCCTGAAATCCGTGATCCTAGTTTTCGCTCCGGTATGAATTTCGAATAACATGTTAAACAGTTTAACTTTACTGAATTTAGTTTTCAGGTCTCAGTTGATGATCTCGTAGGTCCAATGTGAACATTTTGTATGTTTGTCCCACGACGAAAATAAAGGCGCTTGTCTAGATTAAAACGTTATGTAGATTTATGTGAACGCATTCATATGATATAGTTATATTCATCAAAATCTTCTTCTTTCTATGGACCCGTCGGCATTCGCTCCGGATGCACCGCAGCCTCAGGCTTATTGTACTCTATCAAAATCAAATGTAGCAAACGATAGCAAACACACAATCAATATAAAGCTCACCATCTACAATAATGAACATGAATTCTGGAAAGAACACGAATGTGTCGTCTTGTCACTGTATATGACGTCACCTATCATGTCTGACAGCGAAAAAATACGTGTGATACTATGAGCAGTTCACATGTTTCGGCCTGTCGAATCTGCTCGTCCTACTGATCCTTTGTTCGTGCATTCTTATTCTGTTTTCCTTCGTGCACCATTTCACAATTTCACATCACCCCCCCTCCCTGGTCCTACCGACTCGTTAACCCCTATCTCCAGTCATCTTTTATCTCAGATGATATCCCATTTTTCTGATAACTGGCTGTACCTGCCTATATAAGCTTCAATTAACTTAACTAACTACGTAGTATAAATATTCACGAAGAAATCTTCAGAAACAAAACTAAGATCCAGGTAAGTGCAATGTTAATACAGTAACTTAAGTTTGTGTGTTTCGACCTTTTTAAAAGTCGCATAACATTAAGCTACTCCATATAACAGGTGACATTACATAACTGTAGTCTCAAATTCTTCTCCGTGTAAAAGTGAAAAAACGTAAGTTCTTGTTCTGAGTTCATTTTGCTGTTTGTAATCACCTGTCAGTTAACGGAATTGTTGATACACTAAACGCAACGATGTGAATAACATGTATAATTGTTGATGTGTTAAGCTGCACAGTCACATGTTTATAAGCAGAAGCATTTTAAGTCTGAAGAGTGCTGCAGAGAACTTATTTTCTTTTTCATATATAAGTTTATTTATGTCAACTACTGCACACCAACTACATATATTCATGCTATATGCTCCTACATGTTTCGGCTTACATTCTCAGCCATCATCAGGAAGTCCTCTTCTGTAGACGTACGCAGCATGCAGTTTGTCACTGAATGGTAACATATATACATATATATATATATATATATATATATATATATAAATAAGTCTATTGAAGAGGACTCCCTGATGATGGCTGAAAATGTAAGCCGAAACATGTAGGAGTATATAGAATGAATATATGTATTTGTATGCAGTAGTTGGTATAAATAAACATATATATATAAACTGCACGATATATATATAATATGAAATACGTTATCTTTTTTTAGTTATTTCGAACCAATACTTAATAAGGCATGTTTACTGTTAATTACAAATGTGAATATTTTAATGTTAGCTGTAAAACAACAAATGTTGCACATAATTTTATGACCATGTATGGAAGAAAACGAGTTTTTTTTTCGTTTGGTTTATCAAATTATTTATTTTACCAAACATTTCTTCTTCCCTCATTTTTGCCTCCCTTCAACTCTTCTCGGTAGCTGTTAACTCTTCCGCGAAACAGTGTTGCACTCATTAAAGGGGTGATGGTTTATTTAAATATACAGATAAACACACAGACAGACTGACTTTAAAATTTCACTACTAACAAGGCAAATTTCATCGGTTTACAAAAGTTAAGTTTGCACTTTCTCTCCGGCTATCCACGTTAGAGATATTAACAGTAATTTATTTATTTATTTATAAGCTCACACCTATTTCTGCTAAAATAAACCTCCATCAGAAACCCCCTTCACCACTGATATATGTTTATGTTATACATTAGGATAAACGTTTTGTACAAACATTATTTGATGTTGTTTACATGCCACAAAGACCAACCAGCAATTACGGTTATGGTAGCAACAGCACATTACATGCAAGAAGTTGGGTGAATATAGGTTGGGTCTGACGATCCGGAATATCCGATAATTCGGCATTTTTACGGTCAGGAGTGAGTCGCATTAAGGGAATCTTGCTGTGATAACAGCCTGACATAAGACACAAGACAATAACCTAAATATTTACCGCCGTACAAATCGCAATGTGTAACTCGTTCGCTACCTGTGTGTGGCGGTAAGTCTATATTCTGTACTGCAGCCTGAGGTTCGTACGTATTGTATATCGTAAATCAGTTGGCAAAAGAATTCGTTCAGATAGATTTACTAACACGTGCAAAGCAGCATATTAACGTTGCTACATAACGTATTAAAAGTGTGTTTCCTACTTCCACCGTCTTAAACATGCTACAAGTACCTAAAAATTCGAGTTAATATTAGGAAGAAAAGACAAACACAGACAACGCTTCGTTACCATTATTAATAAGCTCTTGATTTCCTCTATTGACACGTGGATGAGAGATAATAGTAAGATGGATCCTAAACAAAGAGGATGAGAGGGAAACGTGGACTGACTTATCTGGCGCAATATAGGACCAAATGGCAGGCTATGTGAACTGCTTATTCAACCTTCGGGGGCCATACAAGGTGTTCCGGGACAGGTGACAGAATTTCAACTGTTCAAAAATTACGTTTTTATATAGGGAGTTAATGAATTTCCTGCATGTAAAAAAGGAAGACATCAATAAATGTGTGCGACCCGTAAATGTTGCGTCAGCTGCTCATGAGAAGTGCCCATTGCTACGCGAAATTGGTGCGTAATATGAAAGATGTCCGTATTAGATGACATTTATGTGGAACACTCAAGTTTGTTGTGATCTTTGGGTGAGATAGTGACCGACGTTTCAAGAATCACAGTTTGTTGTGATCTTTGGGTGAGATAGTGACCGACGTTTCAAGAATCACAGTTTGTTGTGATCTTTGGGTGAGATAGTGACCGACGTTTCAAGAATCACATTTTGCTGTAATCTTTGGGTGAGATAGTACCCGACGTTTCAAGAATCACATTACAGCTTCTACTCAGGGTAATGCAGTCCAGGAAGAGCTCGAAGGCACTGCGATCCTTCAAAATTACCAGCACTACACACACAAACACACAGTGTCACTTCTCCGAATACTCGAATCGTCAGCAACACCGCTGTGAGAACCTCTAATCTCCCAAATTTAAGTGACTCTGTTCCCACTCCTTTAGTCAGGTGACTTAAGTGTGGTGTTATCCGTTGTTGGTTTTGAGTTTAATTTGTATCAGCAGGCTTCATACTGTTAAATGTGCTACACACCTACAAACCACAATATCTCTATCTCCTGGAAACCCAATGTTCATGTAACCCCCCCCCCCCAACCAGTTTATTGTAACTTACAACATATCTTATCTTCATTTATCTTCAAGATCGTTTGATATACTCCGGTCTATCTCTGATATCCAAGCAATGTAGTCACATACCGTCTTCAGTTTAAATCACTCGAAACTCACCAGATGGTTTCAACGTTTAAGGAGGCGTTTCTGGGAATAAAATTTATCTAGACATAGATGTCAGAAAACATAAAGATGTAAATCTTCAAACACCTGTGAAAATCATGCAACATTTAAAAGAATTATGTAGGAATTGTGACATAAACTTGTCAATTAATGCTGTAGGTAATATCAATAGCCTCAAAGTCATCTTCGCGTAGAAATGTAATAATGGAGTTCTTACATTTGAACTGACTGCGACGTTTCACTGGCACGTAACGAGGCTGTTAAAAAAAAACACGAGAAGATATAAGTACATTGTGTAATTATTTGACTGTATTTTCCACTGTTATGTTTATGTAAGTTAGAATATCGTACGAAGGCTTAATGCATTCTTCACTGGACTTCTTACTTTTGTAACAAAATTTAATTTCATTTACACTTAAATATGAGAGCGAATAAAAGTTAACTATAGAACAATAAACATTCTTTTTTTTTTTTTGGTGAAGGGCCCCGCAGCAGATGTTACGGACGCACCGTAGTCTTAAGGCTTATTGTGTAACCCTGTGATGAAGATAATTAGTTTTAATGGAGCACCGGTGGAATGATACTGACAGGGGAAACCGAAGTTCTAGGGGAAAAACCTCTCCCAGTGCCACTTTGTCCACCACAAATCCCACATGGATTGATTCGGGATCGAACCCCGGCCTCCGCAGTGAGAGGCCGGCGACTAACCGCCTGAGCCATGGCGCGGCCTTAAATATTCATATAATGTTTACTAATATATGGCAGAAAGTTTATTTTGTTGGTTATAAAATCAGAAATAATACTGTTTGTTATAACATGCTTAAGCGGCCATTTTCAAATACAGTAGGTTAAAGTCTTAGTAGATGTTGTGTCTTGTCTGCCTAAGACGTATGTGTGACTAAGTGACTTACTGCTTTCCAATCAGGTTGGGAGCACAAAGAAGAAAATGGCCGACAATCATCTTGATTGGAAACTCTTGAAGGAACTGGAGTGTCCGGTATGCGTGGAGTACATGGCATCACCAATCAAAATGTGTGTAAACGGACACAATGTCTGCAACAGCTGCAGGTCGCGGGTTTCGACCTGTCCAACTTGTAAAGGAAGGTTTAACGACGTCCGAAATATTTCTCTGGAGAATATTGCAGCCGCCTTAATATATCCGTGCAGGAACCGTGAAGCCGGCTGCAAGGAGATCTTCACAGCGGATGACATAATTAAACATCAATCCGTTTGTCTGTACGAGAGCAAAGAATGTCCATTTCGAAAATTATCGGCCGTTAACTGCCCTTGGACTGGTCTTCTGTCCGACATAGCGGCTCACGTAAGAAGTGAACACGGCAGTGAGGCCACTGAAGATGTGGGGCTTTTCAAAGTGAAACTGCTGGATATTTCCAGAGATAGACGTTATCGTCATGCGGTACTCATTTTGGGGGAACTATTTTATTTGGTTTGGGAAACTAGAGCCGAAGCCTTTAGCTTTGCAGTATTTCAATTCGGTCGTAAGAACGAAACTGAAGTTTTCAAATACGGCATTAAAATTGGGAATTCTGAAGAATATGTTGCAATGCGTCGTAAATGTCACAGTTACTTGGAAGGTGGTCTTAAGGACTTGCAGCCTGGGAAGTGTGTCACAATTAATTACGGTACTATACAGGAGTATCTTAGTGACAGTGGAGACTTGTCATGTGAAATTGAAATAGGAAGAGAGATGTTGAATGGATTTATATTGGAGGACATGCAAGAATATTTACCGGTTGTTTCTCTCGTTCATAGTGAAATACAATGTCTCCGTTCTTCCTACGTTGTACTCGGGATGGGGAACAGGCGTCACCCTCGATCCCCCAATCCAGCTGGCAGTTTGACCTTTTATTCTTCGCAACATTAACGCCGAAACTTGTAGGTGACTGCTATGATATATCGTCGAGGTAGGCGCTTGTGAAGCAGACAACCTACTTATCTATGTGAATGAAGTCTGGACGAGTTTGTGGTAAGACTTCCACCACCAACACAGCTTGTATCTGTACGTATCAATGAACAGAACCAGACAAGTTACACAAGACACATTGCACAACACTGCTCGTTTGCAATTGAAGGCATATCGCCCTACGCAGTAACAGTCACTTCACTACAAACTGGCGTAGCGTTTCAACCAGCACACACTCAGCACTCTAGCGCTCACTACTTTGATACTCTCTGATCAATTACGTGGGTATCTGTCCTTCTTCCTCAAAGAAAGTTTCTAAGAACCACCCATCGTCTAATTCCGACTCTGACTTCCTTCCCCCGATTTTAGCGTGAAAAATATCCATTCTAGTATCTCTCCCCAAAAGCGTGATCCCGGTAATAAACCCAATTGGCCAGAAGGTGCCGCGCCGCCTCTCACATAAATATTTTACTGAGCAGCCTAAATCCTATTTCTCTCTCACCACAAACTTGTCACATCTCACCGACAACGACTCAGGGCCGCTGCACCAGCGTTGCTACTGTGCTGGTCTTTTGGAAAGTCACCGAGTACGGAGACAGAAAGTCGCCTTGCCAAAGCGAATGAAGGGGCCGGTTCCAAGGATCGAACCTGGAACGGGAGGGCTCAACAACAAGTTCAAAAGATTACAATGGGCTGGTCATATAGTCCGAAAGTATAACATTAGATTATCGAAAATATACTAAATGGAACATTTCATGGAAGAAGACCTGTGGGAAGAACACGACTAAGATGGGAAGACATCAGGAGGTACTCCTCGTTGCTGCGAATATAAGAGGATGGAGGAGAAAGCAGGGGCACGGATATCTGGAGGCCAGGGTCCGAAGGGGGCTGTCGTACTTTTGAAGAAGAAGAGATAGAGGAAGTGTCTGACATTTGTACTGAGTGTGAGGAATTCTGTTACAAATAAATTCTTCTCATCCTCTTTATCCTCCTTGTGTGACTTCATACTTCTTCTTTTCCATTTTGTGGTTTTCTCCTTATGCTCTTCTTGTTTCGTCTGATTATTCGCCACTTTATTCTACTTCTTTTACTCCCATTATTCTTTTATTTCCTATTCCTCTGTCGGTCTGTTCTCAGGAATTTTCTTGTGCTTTCCTTCTTATCGTTGTCAATCGAAGACGCTAGTTATTAGAAATAAAGCCGGAACATATGTAATTGTAATCACGCCTTTTTGAAGTATTTAACGATGGAAGGGAAACATCTTTATTGAACTAATTACAGAGTTCATCTTTATTTGGTACTGTACTGTCAACATTCTGTCATGCTACTTACGCCCTAAAGGTCTCAAGGCCGTCCAAGGATTGTACTTAGTAAAAATCGAATTCCTTCCTTTACATTGAAGACGGAATTTCCACAGTCTGTCATTGTGAATTATACTCAGGTGCATTTAAAGACTGCTTTTAATCATTATGTCATTTTGTCATTAGGTAATAAACACTGTACTACAGGGTGTAAGTAAATCTAAAGTATTGATCATTTTGCATAATCCAGAAAGTAAGAGTTCTGGCAAGAAGTGTGTAATATATTTCTAATATATTGTTATATGTTTTTACATCTTACAACTCGTGTTATATTGCAAAATGTATTTCTGTCAACTACAATAAAGATAAAAAATAATTGTTATAACGTCCATTACCTCTAAAAGTCCTAATACTTTCACAGCATACTTCACAATTCACACTGCCCACGTTGCAGATATATTCAACATTGCTAGCAGTCAGTTACTGAGAAGGCAAGTCCAAAACAGTGCTAGAATTGCGTAGTACACACGTTGCGTAACTAATCCGGTCACATCTGTATTTACAGGCAGAGGGGCACAATTCTGGGGTTTGTGGGTTTAAGCCTGTACAAGTAAACATACTACAGTTCCACATCGTGAAGATTTGCATGAAACACGTAAATAAACATTTACAAGCTTCTAGCGATTGGCGGTAGATGGAAGTAAAATTTAGCTTCCCGGTTTTGAGTAGCTGTTTAGTATTAAGGTAAAAAGGTACTTTTTAAATTTCAAGTGAAACTAATCTGACATAGCAATGAGAACATGTGCAGTGTGCACAGTGCCAGTTTGGTACTGCAGCTTACCTAGTGTATGATTGCTGGTATAATGTAGGT
Organism: Reticulitermes speratus; assembly: GCA_021186555.1. NCBI lineage: Eukaryota > Metazoa > Arthropoda > Insecta > Blattodea > Rhinotermitidae > Reticulitermes > Reticulitermes speratus. Next base: position 5,517,842 of record JAJKFL010000012.1, on the reverse strand, counting down.
GGTGTCTGAGGAGAAGGGGGTATTGTGTCTTGTTTGTGCCTTACATATCAATACGATGAGCTAACAGGTTGCATTCTTCAGCCATTGACTAATTTTGAAGCTGCTGCATTTATTGAATGCATCTTGGCTTGTGTTATTGTGTTGTGCTTGTGTTGATTAAGTGTTGTTAACAGTCAATACTAGTAGATAAGACAGTGCACACGGAGATCAGAACAGTAACATGAAAACTAGCATTTTTAATTATGTAATTCCTGTCTAGAACAAAATATGTATTAGGGACTGTAAGACAATCTGCTTCTCAAATTTGGTGGACTGCATGTAACAAATTATTGCAATATAAATAACAAGGACTATGCATATATATAACAGTGTCATTTATCAGGTTAACAAAACAGTCTGTTGACCCTCTTCAGTCAAATCAGAAGTAACATCACTGTGTGCAGTGAGATATAATTACTTATCCATATGTATCATTGTTCTGTACACTGACTTATCATCACATACCAGTAAGTCAGCAAGCATGCTGTGAACTATACCTGTGTTGGTCAGGCAAGCAACAAACATGCATATCGGCTCTTAACCAGGCGCCGACTACTGCTGCAAATTGTTCCAACACGTAGGCTATATAATTTCCATAAAATATTCGATAAGGCAAAATTTAAAATATATTCTATGTTGTAGGCTATAAAGTTGTGAATGAAGCTTGAAATATCTGCACAGACCGGTCCATGATTTGCTATGCTGCTCTGAAACAGAGAGTTACTTTGATGCTCAGTTGGTCAGTCTGTCACTTAAACAGCTTCTACCTTCGACAGCCAGTCTACACAGCAAGTCCAGTACACAGCTACGAACATTTTGTCACGCAGCTCGTTTGCTAGTAATTCGGTAGCAAATTTGACGGAAAACAGTCAGTCAGTCAGTCATGCAGACACTGACAAACAGTTAATCATTAAGTACAAATCTGTGATAACATTTAATACAACTCAACATATTCTGTATATACTTCAGACATCTTTAGAGGTCTCTGTACTGTAGTAATTTCGAACTAAAGTTTCCCGTTAACAATATATCATGGAGTATATATTCACTAATTGTTAAGATTATGAATTCCACTGAATTCAATTAATTTTTCATCCTCTCTTCACTAACAAAGAATTTATTTTATGGAATTAATAGGTTTAAGCAACTTTAATAGGCCGTCACTAACATATCTTATATAAACATACTTGATACAAAACAGCCCTCGAAGAATTGTGAGTCAGAATGTCTTGAAGGTGCCTAACGTACAGCGGTGGATGTGATTGGTTAAAGACAGTGTTATAATGAAACTGTACTTAAAGGTGATGACAAATACACACACATGTACATATATACTAATAGCAACAGATACTGTCAGTCTTATGATGGAGTTTCCTTTAACTGAACTTATGTGTTGCGAGTCAGTCCGACTTGAGGTAATCGGTGGAAGGCTGGGGTCAAATGGTGAGATTGTGGCATCTGTAGGGGAGACCTGTGAGCAAAGCTGACAACAATTCCTAAAAAGGGCGTCTCTGGAAATAACGGTGCACAAAATGCTAGAAGTGCAGCTGCCATGATGGCCTCCTAAGATTCAAGGTCATCAGATGCTACAGGAAAAAGACAGAGAAGTAATCACCCATGGGGGTGATTACTTTTCTGTCGCCATTTTACCGAAAAAGTTGGCAACAAAAACTTATTCCTTCATCACAGACGTTACAATTTTCCTCACGTCGTTTCGAGGATCTCAGTGCCTTGAGGTTGATAATCACGTTCTTCTGGGATGTGATGCCCTGACACGATTTGGTTACTTCAGGACGCTGAGGTCATCTCAAGGTTTCACAGCGCCGAATTTTAGAATCGCTCATGAATAATGAATTCTTATGGATTTGGAAAGAAACATTCGTGACCTAAACAAGTTGCTATCTCGGAAATTTGTCTACAGGGGTCTCCATTAGGACAGCCGCAGCTGCGGCCAAATTTCTAATTTGGCACCTCCCGAACAGAAGTCCAGAGCGTTACTGTTACCATAACCTGTCCTGTGATGTCATGCAGTTTTGGCACTACAGCTGACCATCTCCAAATACGCGTCGTTGTATATGTTTCTCACTCGAACCATCTGCGACACACGTGTTCATGCTGCTGTCCTTCAGACATTCTCTCAGACTGCAGTCGAAAGAGGACTTGCAACCGAAGTTCGACCACAGTACATACATACCGGCACTCTGGTGCAACATACTGCTCTGTCTTAGAGACAGAAAATGACGTAAAGAGTTCAGTCCACACGTTCCGTCGGAAGGGCAAATAGGCCGTATCCAGGTGCCCCTGTGTATCAACAGTTGTAAAGTTCAGCGGTAAGGGGAGAGCAAATATGGGAAGGAGGTCCTGATAAGGGTAGTAATGAAGAGATGGTGATACGGGGCGCTTCAGAGGAGGCTATTCTATGTTAAACACTAATCGGATGTCACCTACGTTCTGAAGCACACTGAAGATAGAGGCAGAAGTTGCCCACGAAGCGTTCACACCTATCCAGTAAACCAGAAGTTGTCATATCTCTGAAATCCGTGATCCTAGTTTTCGCTCCGATAAGAACTTCGAATAACATGTTAAACAGTTTAACTTTACTGGAATTATTTTTCAGGTCTCAGTTGATGATCTCATAGGTCAATTGTGAACATTTTGTATGTTTTTCCCACGACGAGAATAAAGGCCCTTGTCCAGATTAAAACGGTAGCTAGATTTATCTGAACGCATTCATATGATATAGTTATATTTCTCAAAATCAAACGATAGCAAACACACAATCAATATAAAACTCACCATCTACAAACATGAACATGACTTCTGGAGAGAACACGAATGTGTCGTCTTGTCACTGTATATGACGTCACCTATCATGTCTGACAACGAAAAAATACGTGTGATACTATGAGCAGTTCACAAGTTTAGGCCTGTCGAAAGTGCTCTTCCTACTCATCCTTTGTTCGAGCATTCTTATTCTGTTTTCCTTCATGCACATTTTCCAATTTCACAACACCCCCCACCCGTCCTACCAACTCGTTAACCCTTACCTCCAGTTATCTTTTATCTCGGATGATATTCAATTTTTCTGATAACCGGCTGTACCTGCCTATATAAGCTTCAATTAACTTAACTAACTACGCAGTATAAATATTGACAAAGAAATCTTCAGTAACAAAACTAAGATACAGGTAAGTGCAATGTTAATACAGTAACTTAAGTTTGTGTATTTAGACTTTTTTTTAAAAGTCGCATAACATTAAGCTACTCCATACAACAGGTAACATTACATAACTGTAGTCTGAAATTCTTCTCCGTGTAAAAGTGAAATAACGTAAGTTCTTGTTCTGAGTTGACCTTGCTGTTTGTCCTCACCTGGCGGTTAACGGAATTGTTGATACACTAAACGAAACGATGTGAATAACTTGTACAATTGTTGATGTGTTAAGCTGCACAGTCACATGTTTATAAGCAGAAGCATTTTAAACAATCACATTAGTGCTATACACAACTTTTTTTTCATATATAGGTTTATTTATAACAACTACTGCACACCAAATACATATATTCATCCTATATACTCCTACATGTTTCGGCTTACATTCTCAGCCATCATCAGGGAGTATTCTTCTGTAGACGAACGCAGCATGCAGTTTGTCACTGAATGGTAACACATATATACATATATATATATATACATACATACGTCTATTGAAGAGGACTCACTGACGATGGATGAGAATGTGAGCCGAAACATGTAGGAGTATATAGAAAGAATATATGTATTTGGTGTGCAGTAGTTGGTATACATAAACTTATATATGCATAACAACTGCACGGAATATATATAATATTAAATACATTATCCTTTTTTTTTAGTTATTTCGCACCAATACTTACTAAGGCATGTTTACTGTTAATTACAAATGTCAATATTTTAATGTTGGCTGTAAAACAACAAATGTTGCACATAATTTTATGACCATGTATGGAAGAAAACGTGTTTTTTTTTGTTTTGGTTATCATATGATTTATTTTATCAAACATTTCTTCTTCCCTCATTTTTGCCTCCCTTCAACTCGTCTCGGTAGATGTTAACTCTTCCGCGAAACGGTGTTGCACTCATTAAAGTGGTGATGGTTTATTTAAATATACAGATAAACACACAGACAGACTGGCTTTAAAATTTCACTACTGACAAGGCAAATTTAATCGATTTAGAAAAGTTACTTTTGCACTTCTCTCCGGCTATCCACGTCAGAGATATTAACAGTAATTTATTTATTTATCAGCGCACACCTGTTTCTGCTAAAATAAGCATCCATCAGAAATGTCCTTCATTACTGACGTAAATTTATGTTATACATTAGGATAAACGTTTTGTACAAACATTATTTGATGTTGTTTACATGCCACAAAGACCAACCAGCAATTACGGTTATGGTAGCAACAGCACATTACATGCAAGAAGTTGGGTGAATATAGGTTGGGTCTGACGATCCGGAATATCCGATAATTCGGCATTTTTCCGGTCCGGAGTGAGTCTCATTAAGAGAATCTTACTGCAATACCATCCTGACATAAGACACAAGACAATAACCTAAATATTTACCGCCGTACAAATCTCAATGTGCAACTCGTTCGCTACCGGTGTGCGGCGGTAAGTCTATATTCTGTACTGCAGGCTGAGGTTCGTACGTACTGTATACGTAAATCAGTTGGCAAAAGAATTAGTTCAGATAAATTTACTAACACGTGCAAAGTAGGATATTAACGTTGCTACATAACGTATTAAGATTGTATTTTCTACTTACACTAACGTCTTAAACATGCTACAACTACCTAAAAATTCAAGTTAATATTAGGAAGAAAGGACAAACACAGACAAAGCCTCGTTACCATTATTAATAAGCTCTTAAATTTCCTCTACTGACGCGTGGATGCAGATAATATTAAGATGGATCCTAAACAAACAGGATGTGAGGGAAACGTGGATTGGCTTATCTGGCGCAATATAGGACCAAATGGCAGGCTATGTGAACTCCTCATTCAACCTTCGGGGGCCACATAAGGTGTTCCGGGACAGGTGACAGAATTTTAACTGTTCAAAAATTACTTTTACATATAGGGAGTTAGTGAATTTCCTACATGTAAAAAAGGAAGACATCAATAAATGTGTGCGGCCCGTAAATGTTGCGTCAGCTGCTCATGAGAAGTGCCCATTGCTACGCGAAATTGGTGCGTAATATGAAAGATGACCGTATTAAGTGACCTTTATGTGGAACACTCAAGTTTGTTGTGATCTTTGGGTGAGATAGTGACCGACGTTTCAAGAATCACAGTTTGTTGTGATCTTTGGGTGAGATAGTGACCGACGTTTCAAGAATCACAGTTTGTTGTGATCTTTGGGTGAGACAGTGACCGACGTTTCAAGAATCACAGTTTGCTGTGATCTTTGGGTGAGACAGTGACCGACGTTTCAAGAATCACAGTACCGCTTCTACTCAGAGCATTGCAGTCCCGGAAGAGCTCGAAGGCACTGCGAACCTTCAAAATTACCGGCACTACACACAGAAAAACACAGTGTCACTTCTCCGAATACTCGAAACTTCAGCAACACCGCTGTGAGAACCTCTAATCTCTCAAATTTAATTGCCTTTGTTCCCACTCCTTTAGTCAGGTGACTTAAGTGTGGTGTTATCCGTTGTTGGTTTTGAGTTTAATTTATATCAGCAGACTTGATACTGTTAAATGTGCTACACACCTACAAACCACAATATCTCTATCTCCTGGAAACCCAATGATCATTTAAACCCCCCCCCCCCAACCAGTTTATTGTAACTTACAACATATCTTATCTTCACTTATCTTCAAGATCGTTTGATATACTCCGGTCTATCTCTGATATCCAAGCAATGTAGTCACACACAGTCTTCAGTTTAAATCACTCGAAACTCACCAGATGGTTTCAACGTTCAAGGAGGCGTTTCTGGGAATAAAATTTATCTAGACATCGATGTCAGAAAACATAAAGATGTAAATCTTCAAAAACGTGTGAAAATCATGCAACATTTAAAAGAATTATGTAGGAATTGTGACAAAAACTTGTCCATTAATGCTGTAGGTAATATCAACAGCCCCAAAGTCATCTTCGCGTAGAAATGTAATAATGGAGTTCTTACATTTGAACTGACTGCGACGTTTCACTGGCACGTAACGAGGCTGTTCAAAAAAAAACACGAGAAGATATAAGTTTATTGTGTAATTATTTGACTGTATTTTCCACTGTTATGTTTATGTAAGTTAGAATATTGTGAGAAGGCTTCATGTGTTCTTCACAGGACTTCTTACTTTTGTAACAAACTTTAATTTCATTTACACTTAAATATGAGAGCGATTAAAAGTTAACTATGGAACAATAAATATTCATATAATTTTATACTAATATATGACAGAAAGTTGATTTTGTTGGTTACAACGTCACCAGAAATTTTACTGTTTGTTTTAACATGCTTAAGCGGCCATTTTCAAATTCAGTATGCTAAAGTCCTAGCAAATGCTGTCTTGTCTGCCTAAGACGTATGTGTGACTAAGTGACTTACTGCTTTCCTGTTTTTAATGTTTAGCCAATCAGGTTGGGAGCACAAAAAGAAAATGGACGACAATCATCTTAATTTGAAACTCTTGAAGGAACTGGAGTGTACCGTATGCGTGGAGTACATGACATCACCAATCAAAATGTGTGAAAACGGACACAATGTCTGCAACAGCTGCAAGTCACGTGGTTCTACCTGTCCAACTTGTAAAGAAAGGTTTACTGACGTCCGAAATATTTCTCTGGAGAATCTTGCAGACGCCATAATATATCCGTGCAAGAACCGGGAAGCTGGCTGTACGGAGACCTTCAAAGCGGATGAAAGATTTAAACATCAATCCGTTTGTCTGTACGAGAGCAACGAATGTCCATTTCGAAAATTATCAGACGTTAACTGCAGCTGGACTGGCACTCTGTCCGACATAGCCGCTCACGTAAGAAGTGAACACGGCAGTGAGTCCTCTGAAGAAGCGGGGCTTTTCCAAGTGAAATTGCTGATTTCCAAGGATAGACATTACCGTCATGCGGTACTCATTTTGGGGGAACTATTTTATTTGGTTTGGGAAACTACAGCCGAAGCCTTTAGCTTTGCAGTATTTCATTTCGGTCGTAAGAACGAAACTGAAGTTTTCAAATACAGCATTAAAATTGGGAATGCTGAAGAATATGTGGCAATGCGTCGTAAATGTCACAGTTACTTGGAAGGTGGTCTTAAGGACTTGCAGCCTGGGAATTATGTCACACTTAATTATGGTACTATACTGGGGTATCTTGGTGAAAGTGGAGACTTGTCATGTGAAATTGAAATAGGAAGAGAGATGTTGAATGGATTTATATTGGAGGACATGCAAGAATATTTACCGGTTTTTTCTCCCGTTCATAGTGAAATACAATGTCCCCGTTCTTCCTACGTTGTACCCGGGATGGGGAACAGGCGTCAACCTCCATCCCCCAATCCAGCTGGCAGTGGGCTCGGGATGGGGAACGGGAGTCACCTTCCATTCCCCAATCGATCTGGCAATTTCCGTATCGCCACACGCAGTAACAGTCACTTCACTACAAACATCACTGTGTGCAGTGAAATATAATTACTTATCCATATGTATCACTGTTCTGTACACTGACGTATCATCACATCACCAGAAATTTTACTGTTTGTTTTAACATGCTTAAGCGACCATTTTCAAATTCAGTATGTTAAAGTCCTAGCAAATGCTGTCTTGTCTGCCTAAGACGTATGTGTGACTAAGTGACTTACTGCTTTCCTGTTTTTAATGTTTAGCCAATCACTTTGGGAGCACAAAACGAAAATGGACGACAATCATCTTAATTGGAAACTCTTGAAGGAACTGGAGTGTCCCGTATGCGTGGAGTACATGGCATCACCAATCAAAATGTGTGAAAACGGACACAATGTCTGCAACAGCTGCAGGTCGCGGGTTTCGACCTGTCCAACTTGTAAAGGAAGATTTAATGACGTCCGAAATATTTCTCTGGAGAATATTGCTGCCGCCATAATATATCCGTGCAGGAACCGTGAAGCTGGCTGCACGGAGATCTTCACAGCGGATGACATAATTAAACATCAATCTGTTTGTCTGTACGAGAGCAAAGAATGTCCATTTCGAAAATTATCGGCCGTTAACTGCCCTTGGACTGGCACTCTGTCCGACATGGCGGCTCACGTAAGAAGTGAACACGGCACTGAGGCTGCTGAAGACGTGGGGCTTTTCAAAGTGAAACTGCTCGATATTTCCAGAGATAGACATTATCGTCATGCGGTACTCATTTTGGGGGAACTATTTTATTTGGTTTGGGAAACTAGAGCCGAAGCCTTTAGCTTTGCAGTATTTCAATTCGGTCGTAAGAACGAAACTGAAGTTTTCAAATACGGCATTAAAATTGGGAATTCTGAAGAATATGTTGCAATGCGTCGTAAATGTCACAGTTACTTGGAAGGTGGTCTTAAGGACTTGCAGCCTGGGAAGTGTGTCACACTTAATTATGGTACTATACAGGAGTATCTTAGTGACAGTGGAGACTTGTCATGTGAAATTGAAATAGGAAGAGAGATGTTGAATGGATTTATATTGGAGGACATGCAAGAATACTTACCGGTTGTTTCTCTCGTTCATAGTGAAATACCATGTCTCCGTTCTTCCTACGTTGTACCCGGGATGGGGAACACGCCCTTTGCCTTTTCGCAACATTTACGCCGAAACTTGTCGGCGACTGCTATGATATATCGTCCAGGTAGGCGCTTGTGAAGCAGACAACCTACTTATCTATGTGAATGAAGACTGGATGAGTTTGTGGTAAGACTTCCACCACCAACACAGCTTGTATCAGCACGTATCAATGAACAGAACCAGACAAGCTACACAAGACACATTGCACAACACTGCTCGTTTGCAATTGAAGGCATATCGCCCTATGCAGTAACAGTCACTTCATTACAAACTGGCGTAGCGTTTCAACCAGCACACACTCAGCACTCTAGCGCTCACTACTTTGATATTCTCCGATCAATTACGTGGGTATCTGTCCTTCTTCCTCAAAGAAAGTTTCTACGAACCACCCATCGTCTAATTCCGACTCTGACTTCCTTCCCCCGATTTTAGCGTGAAAAATATCCATTCTAGTATCTCTCCCCAAAAGCGTGATCCCGGTAATAAACCCAATAGGCCAGAAGGTGCCGCGCGGCCTCTCACATAAGTATTTTACTGAGCAGCCTAAATCCTATTTCTCTCTCACCACAAACTTGTCACATCCCACCGACAACGACTCAGGGCCGCTGCACCAGCGTTGCTACTGTGCTGGTCTTTTGGAAAGTCACCGAGTACGGACACAGAATGTCGCCTTGCCAAAGCGAATGAAGGGGCCGGGTCCAAGGATCGAACCTGGAACGGGAGGGCTCAACAACAAGTTCAAAAGATTACAATGGGCTTGTGATATAGTCCGAAAGTATAACATTAGATTATCGAAAATATACTAAATGGAACATTTCATGGAAGAAGACCTGTGGGAAGAACACGACTAAGATGGGAAGACATCAGGAGGGACTCCTCGTTGCTGCGAATATAACAGGATGGAAGAGACTAGCAGGGGGCACGGATATCTGGAGGCCAGGGTCCGAAGGGGGCTGTCGTACTTTTGAAGAAGAAGAGATAGAGGAAGTGTCTGACATTTGTACTGAGTGTGAGGAATTCTGTTACAAATAAATTCTTCTCATCCTCTTTATCCTCCTTGTGTGACTTCATACTTCTTCTTTTCCATTTTGTGGTTTTCTCCTTATGCTCTTCTTGTTTCGTCTGATTATTCGCCACTTTATTCTACTTCTTTTACTCCCATTATTCTTTTATTTCCTATTCCTCTGTCGGTCTGTTCTCCGGAATTTTCTTGTGCTTTCCTTCTTATCGTTGTCAATCGAAGACGCTAGTTATTAGAAATAAAGCCGGAACATATGTAATTGTAATCACGCCTTTCTTAAGTATTTAACGATGGAAGTGAAACATTTTTATTGAACCAATTGCAGAGTTCATCTTCATTTTGTACTGTACTGTCAACATTCTGTCATGCTACTTACGCCCTAAAGGTCTCAAGGCCGTCCAAGGATTGTACTTAGTAAAAATCGAATTCCTTCCTTTACATTGAAGACGGAATTTCCACAGTCTGTCATTGTGAATTATACTCAGGTGCATTTAAAGACTGCTTTTAATCGTCTCTTTTTGCGTGTACCAAACAAATATTTAATTACCTCCTCATCTTAATTTTAAATACTGTCAAAATTAAAGAACTTTTCGAATTTTCCACAAATTCCTGTGGTTCTAACCAAATGTTTATTCCAAAGTGTTTTGTGGCTAACAATTACAACAATAAAAGTGTCGCTACCATTCACAATATCTTGACCTAACCAGTACTTCAGCAGAGGGAAGTCGCGGATGCACGATGACCAGACTTTTTAATCTGCCATTACAGGATTATTTTATTAACGAAAGAATTTACTTAAGGGATATATTGGTGAGAAGCTTTGCCTTTCTCAAACAGGTATGTCTGTTTGTACCTATCTGCTATTTCACTATTATATGTACGTGGTGTATCAGTAATATGTGTCCATTATCTCGTGAATCGTCATTAGGTAATAAACACTGTACTACAGGGTGTACGTTTAGAAGTTAATCTTAAAAGATTCATCATTTTGCATAATCCACTAAATAAGAGTTCTGGCAAGAAGTGTGTAATATATTTCTAATATATTGTTATATGTTTTTACATCTTACAACTCGTGTTATATTGCAAAATGTATTTCTGCCAACTACAATAAAGCAAGATAAAAAATAATTGTTATAACGTTCATTATCTATAAAAGTCCTAATACTTTCACAGCATACTTCACAATTCACACTGCCCACGCTGCAGATATACTCAACATTGCTAGCAGTCAGTTACTGCGACGGCAAGTACAGAACAGTGCTAGACTTGCCTAGTACACAGGTTGCGTAAATAATCCGGTCACATCTGTATTTACAGGCAGAGGGGCACAATTCTGAGGTTTTTGGGTTTAAGCCTGTACAAGTAAACATACTACAGTTCCACATCGTGAAGATTTGCAAGATACAAGTAAATAAATATTTACAAGCTTCTAGCGATTGCCGGTAGATGGAAGTATAATTCAACTTCCTGGTTTTCAGTAGCTGTTACAGTATTAAGGTCAAAGGACACTTTTTAATTTCCAAGTGAAACTAATCAGACATAGTCTTGAGAACATGTGCAGCGTGCACAGTGCCAGTTTGGTACTGCAGCTTACCTAGTGTATGATTGCTGGTATAATGTAGGTGGTGTCTGAGGAGAAGGGGGTATTGTGTCTTGTTTGTGCCTTACATATCAATACGATGAGCTAACAGGTTGCATTCTTCAGCCATTCACTCATTTTCGAGCTGCTGCATCTACTGAATGCATCTTGGCTTGTTTTACTGTGTAGTGCTTGTGTTGATTAAGTGTTGTGATCAGTCAATACTAGTCGATAAGACAGTACATACGGAGATCTGAACAGTAACGAGAAATCTAGCATTTTTAATTATGTAATTACTGTCTAGAACAAAATATGTATTTGGGACTGTAGGATAAGCTGCTTCTAAAATTTGGTGGACTGCATAAAACAAATTATTGCTATATAAATAAGAAGGATTACGCATATACATAACAGTGTCATTTATCAGGTTAACATACAGTCTGTTGACCCTCTTCAGTCACATCATAAGTAACATCACTGTGTGTAGTCAAATATAATTACTTATCCATATGTATCACTGCTCTGTACACTGACTTATCATCACACACCAGTAAGTCAGCAAGCATGCTGTGAACTCTACCTATGCTAGCCAGGTCTCTCCTCACGACACAAACCCCGACTACTGCCGCAATGGTACCAACACCTAGACTACATAATTTTCGTAAAATATTCGATAAGGCAAGATTGAAAGTATATTTTACGTTAAAGGCTGTGCCTTTACGTTGATAATCACGTTCTTCTGGGATATGATGCGAGACATGATTTGGTTACTTCAGGACGCTGAGGTCATCTCAAGGTTTCATAGCGCCGAATTATAAAATCGCTCATGAATAATGAATTCGAATGGATTTGAAACGAAATATTCGTGATGTAATCAAGTTGCTGTCCCGAAATTTGTCTACAGGGGTCTCCTCCAGGACAGCCGCAGTTTCGGCAAAAATTCTAATTTGGCACCTCCCGAATAGAAGTGCAGAGCGCTACTGTTACCATAACCTGCCCTGTGACGTCATGCAGTTTTGGCACTACAGCCGGACATCTCGAAATACGCGTCGTTGTACATGCTTGTCACTCGAACCATCTGCGACACACGTGTTCATGCTGTTCTGCTTCAAACATTTTCTCAGACTGCAGTCGAACCAGGAATGGCAACGGATGTTCTGCCACAGTACATACATCCAAGCACTCTGGTGCAACATACTGTCTCTGTCTTCGAGACAGAAAGTGACGTAAAGCGTTCAGTCCACACGTTCCGTCGGATGGGCAAATACGCCTAAATCAGGTGCCACTGTGTATCACCAGTTGTAACGTTCAGCGGTAAGGGGAGAGCAAATATGGGAAGGAGGTCCTGATAAGGGTAGTAATGAAGAGATGCTGATACAGGACGCTTCAGAGGACGCTATTCTATGTTATATACTAATCGGATGTGTCCTATGTTCTGAAGCACACTGAAGATAGAGGCAGTAGTTGCCCACAAAGCGTTTGTACCTATCCTGTAAACTAGAAGTTGTCATATCCCTGGACTCTGTGATCCTAGTTTTAGCTGCCGTGAGAACTTCAAATACATTTTAAACTGTTTAAATTTACTGGTTTTAGTTTTCAGGTCTCAGTTCATAATCCCGTAGGCCCATTGTGAACATTTTGTACTTACGTCCCATGATCACAATAAAGGAACTTGTGTAGATAAAACGTTAGCTAGATTTATGTGAACGCATTCATATGATATATTTATATTTCTCTAAAACAAATGTAGCCAACACACAATCAATATAAAACTCACCATCTACAAACATAAGCATGACTTCTGGAAAGAACACGATTGTGTCGTCTTGTCACTGTATATGACGTCAGCTATCATGTCTGACAACGAACAATAAATCTGATAACAGGAGAAGTTCACATGTTTCGGCCTGTCGAAACTGCTCGTCCTACGCATCCTTTGTTCGTGCATTCTTATTCTGTTTTCCTTCATACACCATTTTACAATTTCACAACCCCCCCCCCCCCCCCCGGTCCTACCAACTTGTTAAATCTTTCTTCCAGTTATCTTTTATCTCGGATAACTGGCTGTACCTGCCTATATAAGCTTCAATTGACTTAACTAACTACGTAGTATAAATATTCACGAAGAAATATTCAGAAACAAGATTAAGATACAGGTAAGTGCAATGTTAATAAACTGACTTAAAGTTGTGTGTTTCGACCTTTTTAAAAGTCGCATAACATTAAGCTACTCCATATAACAGGTGACATTACATAACTGTAGTCTGAAATTCTTCTCCGTATAAAAGTGAAATAACGTAACTTTTTCTGAGTTCATTTTGCTGATTTCCTCACCTGGCAGTTAACGGAATTGTTGATACACTAAACGAAACGATGTGAATAACTTGTACAATTGTTGATGTGTTAAGCTGCACAGTCACATGTTTATAAGCAGAAGCATTTTAAGTCTGATGAGTGCTACAGAGAACTTCTTTTCTTTTCCATATATAAGTTTATTTACACCAACTACTGCACACCAACTACATATATTCATGCTATAAACTCCTGCATGTTTCGGCTTGCATTCTCAGCCATCATCAGGAAGTCCTCTTCTGTAGACGTACGCAGCATGCAGTTTGTCACTGAATGGTAACACACACACATATATATATGTATACATAAGTCTATTGAAGAGGACTCCCTGATAATGGCTGAGAATGTAAGCCGAAACATGTAGTAGTATATAGAATGAATATATGTATTTGGTGTGCAGTAGTTGGTATACATAAACTTATATATGCATGACAACTGCACGGAATATATATATAATATTAATTACATTATATTTTTTTAGTTATTTCGCACCAATACTTACTAAGGCATGTTTACTGTTAATTACAAATGTGAATATTTTAATGTTAGCTGTAAAACAACAAATGTTTCACATAATTTTATGCCCATGTATGGAAGAAAACGTGTTTTTTTTTGTTTTGTTTATCAAATTATTTATTTTACCAAACATTTCTTCTTCCCTCATTTTTGCCTCGGTTCAACTGGTCTCGGTAGATGTTAACTCTTCCGCGAAACGGTGTTGCACTCATTAAAGGGGTGATGGTTTATTTAAATGTACAGATAAACACACAGACAGACTGGCTTTAAAATTTCACTACTGACAAGGTAAAATTTCATCGGTTTACAAAAGTTAAGCCTGCACTTTCTCTCCAGGTATCCACGTCAGAGATATTAACAGTAATTTATTTATTTATTTATTTATCAGCTCACACCTATTTCTGCTAAAATAAGCCTCCATCAGAAAACCCTTCACCATTGATGTAAATTTTTGTTATACATTAGGATAAACGTTTTCTACAAACATTATTTGATGTTGTTTACATGCCACAAAGACCAACCAGCAATTACGGTTATGGTAGCAACAGCACATTACATGCAAGAAGTTGAGTGAATATAGGTTGGGTCTGACGATCCGGAATATCCGATAATTCGGCATTTTTCCGGTCAGGAGTGAGTCGCATTGAGGGACTCTTACTGTAATAACATCCTGACATAAGACACAAGACAATAACCTAAATATTTACCGCCGTACAAATCTCAATCTGTAACTCGTTCGCTACCTGTGTGTGGCGGTAAGTCTATATTCTGTACTGCAGGCTGAGGTTCGTACGTATTGTATATCGTAAATCAGTTGGCAAAATAATTCGTTCAGATAAATTTACTAACACGTGCAAAGCAGCATATTAACGTTGCTACATAACGTATTAAAATTGTATTTTCTACTTACACTAACGTCTTAAACATGCTACAAGTACTTAAAGATTCAAGTTAATAATGGGAAGAAAGGACAAACATAGACAACGCCTCGTTGCCATTATTAATAAGCTCTTGATTTCCTCTATTGACACGTGGATGACAGATAATATTAAGATGGATCCTAAACAAAGAGGATGTGAGGGAAACGTGGACTGATTTATCTGGCGCAATATAGGATCAAATAGCAGGCTATATGAACTCCTCATTCAACTTTCGGGGGCCACATAAGGTGTTCCGGGATAGGTGACAGAATTTAAGCTGTTCAAAAATAGCTTTTATGTATAGGGAGTACAGCTTCTACTCAGGGTAATGCAGTCCAGGAAGAGCTCGAAGGCACTGGGATCCTTCAAAATTACCGGCACTACACACACAAAAACATAGTGTCACTTCTCCGAATACTCGAATCTTCAGCAACACCGCTGTGAGAACCTCTAATCTCCCAAATTTAAGTGACTCTGTTCGCACTCCTTTAGTCAGGTGACTTACGTGTGGTGTTATCCCTTGTTGCCTTTGAGTTTAATTTATATCAGCAGGCTTGATACTGTTAAATGTGCTACACACCTACAAACCACAATATCTCTATCTCCTGGAAACCCAATGATAATTTAAACCCCCCCCCCCCCCCCAACCAGTTTATTGTGACTTAAAACATAACTTATCTTCATTTATCTTCAAGATCGTTTGATATACTCCGGTCTATCTCTGATATCCAAGCAATGTAGTCACACACAATCTTCAGTTTAAATCACTCGAAACTCACCAGATGGTTTCAACTTTCAAGGAGGCGTTTCTGGGAATAAAATTTAACTAGACCTAGATGTCAAAAAAGATAAAGATGTAAATCTTCAAAAACGTGTGAAAATCATGAAACATTTAAAAGAATTATGTAGGAATTGTGACATAAACTTGTCAATTGATGCTGTAGGTAATATCAATAGCCTCAAAGTCATCTTCGCGTAGAAATGTAATAATGGAGTTCTTACATTTGAACTGACTGCGACGTTTCACCTGGCACGTAATGAGACTGTTAAAAAAACACGAGAAGATATAAGTTTATTGTGTAATTATTTGACTGTATTTTCCACTGTTATGTTTATGTAAGTTAGAATATTGTGAGAAGGCTTCATGTGTTCTTCACAGGACTTCTTACTTTTGTAACAAAATTTAATTTCATTTACACTTAAATATGAGAGCGATTAAAAGTTAACTATAGAACAATAAATATTCATATAATTTTATACTAATATATGACAGAAAGTTGATTTTGTTGGTTATAACATCACCAGAAATTTTACTGTTTATTTTAACATGCTTAAGCGACCATTTTCAAATTCAGTATGCTAAAGTCCTAGCAAATGCTGTTTTGTCTGCCTAAGACGTATGTGTGACTAAGTGACTTACTGCTTTCCTGTTTTTAATGTTTAGCCAATCAGGTTGGGAGCACAAAAATAAAATGGCCGACAATCATCTTAATTGGAAACTCTTGAAGAAACTGGAGTGTCCCGTATGCATGGAGTACATGACATCACGAATCAAAATGTGTGAAAACGGACACAATGTCTGCAACAGCTGCAGGTCACATGTTTCGACCTGTCCAACTTGTAAAGGAAGGTTTATTGACGTCCGAAATATTTGTCTGGAGGATATTGCAGCTGCCTTAATATATCCGTGCAAGAACCGTGAAGCTGGCTGTACGGAGACCTTCACAGCGGATGACAGAATTATACATCAGTCCGTTTGTCTGTACGAGAGCAAAGAATGTCCATTTCGAAAATTATCAGACGTTAACTGCAGCTGGACTGGCACTCTGACACACATAGCGGCTCACGTAAGAAGTGAACACGGCACTGAGGCCACTGAAGCAGAAGGACTTTTCAAAATGAAACTGCTGGATGTTTATACAGAAAGACGTGATCGTCTAGCGGTGTTCATTTTGGGGGAATTATTTTACTTGAGTTGGGAAACTGGACACGAAGCCTTTCGCTGTGCAGTATATCACTTCCGTCATAAGAATGAATCTGAAGTTTTCACATATGGTGTTAAGATTGGCAGTTCTGAAGAATATGCTGCAATACGTCGTAAATGTCACAGTTACTTGGAAGGTGGTCTTAAGGACTTGCAGTCTGGGAAGTGTGTCTCAATTAATTATGGTACTATACAGGAGTATCTTAGTGAAAGTGGAGACTTGTCATGTGAAATTGAAATAGGAACACAGATGTTAGTAGTAGTATTACTGTAGCTATACCACCGGAAGTGACGTCACACACATGGCCTAACCCGGTGTGCACAGTGCCAGTTCAGTACTGCAGCTTACCTAGTGTATGATTGCTGGTATAATGTAGTTGGTGTCTGAGGAGAAGGGGGTATTGTGTCTTGTTTGTGCATTACATATCAGTACGATGAGCTAACAGGTTGCTTTCTTCAGCCATTGACTAATTTTGGAGTTACTGCATTTATTGAATGCATCTTGGCTTGTGTTATTGTGTTGTGCTTGTGTTGATTAAGTGTTGTGATCAGTCAATACTAGTCGATAAGAATATACATACTGGGGGTCAGAATAGTAAGAAAAAAACTAGGATTTTTAATTATGTAATTCCTGTCTGGAGCAAAATATGTATTTGGGATTGTAAGACCATCTGCTTCTCAAATTTAATGTACTGCACGAAACAAATTATTGCAATATAAATAACTAGGATTATGCATATACATAACAGTTCTTTCTCAGGTTAACAAAACAGTCTGTTGACCCTCTTCAGTCAAATCAGAAGTAACATCACTGTGTGCAGTGAAAGATAATTATTTATTTTAGTTATCACTGCTCTGTACATTGACTTATCATCACATACCGGTAAGTCAGCAAGCCTGCTGTGAACTCTACCTGTGTTGGTCAGGCAAGCAACAAACATGCATCTCCTCTCGACACCAACCGCCGACTACTGCCGCAATGGTTCCAAAATGTAGGCTACATAATTTTCGTAAAATATTCGATAAGGCAAGTTTTGAAATTTATTTTATGTTATAGGCTGTGAAGTTGTGAATTAAGATTGAAATATCTCCACAGACCGGTCCATGATTAGCTATGCTGCTCTGAAACAAAGAGTTACTTTGATGCTCAGTTGGTCAGTCTGTCACTTAAACAGCTTCTACCTTCGACAGCCAGTCTACACAGTAAGTCCAGTACACAGCTACGAATATTTTGTCACGCAGCTCGTGTGCTAGTAATTCGGTAGCACATTTGGACGGTTGTCAGTCAGTCAGTCAGTCAGTCATGCAGACACTGACAAACAGTAAACCATTAAGTACAAATCTATTATAACATTTAATACAATTGATCATATTTTGTATATACTTCAGACATTTTTAGAGTTTTCTGCACTGAAGTATTTTCGAACTCAAGTTTCCCGTTAACAACATTTTTGGAGTATACATTCACTGATTGTTAAAATTATAAATTCCACTGAATTCAATTCATTTTTTATCCTCCCTTCACTAACAAAGAATTTAATTGATAGAATTAATAGGTTTAAGCAATTTTAATAGGCTGTCAATAAGTTAGTTTATAAAAACAATGTTCACAGAAAACGGCTGTCGAAGTATTGTGAGTCAGAATGTCTTGAAGGTGCCTAACGTACAGCGGTGGATGTGATTGTTTGAAGACAGTGTTATAATGAAACTGTACTTAAAGGTAATGACAAATAAACACACATGTACATACATACTTATAGCAACAGATACTGTCAGTCTTATGATGGAGTTTCCTTCAACTGAACTTATGTGTTGTGGGACAGTCCGACTTCAGATAATCGGTGGAAGGCAGGGGTCAAACGGTGAGACTGTGACATCTGTAGGGGAGGCTTGTGAGCAAAGCTGACAACAATTCCTAAAACGGGCGTCTCTGGAAGTAACGGTGCACAAAATGCTCAAAGTGCACCTGCCATTATGGCCTTCTAATATTCAAGGTCATCAGATGTTACAGGAAGAGGAAACCCTGGGTGATTACTTTTCTGTCGCCATTTTACTGAAAAAGTTGGCAACAAAACCGTCTGTCTTCATCACAGACGTTACAATTTTCCTCATGCGGTTTCGAGGATCTCAGTGCCTTGAGGTTGATAATCACGTTCTTCTGGGATATGATGCCGAGACATGATTTGGTTACTTCAGGACGCTGAGGGCGTCTCAAGGTTTCATAGCGCCGAATTATAGAATCGCTCATGAATAAAGAATTCGAATGGACTTGAAAGGAAACAATCGTGACGTAATCAAGTTGCTGTCCCGAAACTTGTCTACAGGGGTCTCCTCCAGGACAGCCGCCGATTCGTCAAAAATTCTAATTTGGCACCTCCCGAAGAGAAGTCCAGATCGTTACTGTTACCATAACCTGCCCTGTGACGTCATGCAGGTTTGGCACTACAGCCGGACATCTCGAAATTCGCGTCGTTGTACATGCTTCTCACTCGAACCATTGCGACACATTTGTTCATGCTGCTCTGCTTCAGACATTTTCCCAGACTGCAGTCGAACCAGGACTTGCAACCGAAGTTCGGCCACAGTACATACATCCAATCACTCTGGTGCAACATACTGCCTCTGTCTTCGAGACAGAAAGTGACGCAAAGGGTTCAGTCCACACGTTCCGTCGGAAGGGCAAACACGCCGTATCCAGGTGCCCCTGTGTATCGCCAGTTGTAAAGTTCAGCGGTAAGGGGAGAGCAAATAAGCGAAGGATGTTCTGATAAGGGTAGTAATGAAGAGATGCTGATACAGGACGCTTCAGAGGAGGCTATTCTATGTTAAACACTAATCGGATGTCACCTACGTTCTGAAGCACACTGAAGATAGAGGCAGAAGTTGCCCACGAAGCGTTCACACCTATCCAGTAAACCAGAAGTTGTCATATCCCTGAACTCCGTGATCGTAGTTTTCGCTACGGTGAGAACTTCGAATAACATGTTAAACAGTTTAACTTTACTGAATTTAGTTTTCAGGTCTCAGTTGATGATCTCCTAGGTCCATTGTGAATATGTTGTACTTACATCCCATGATACAATAAACGTACTTGTCTGGATTAAAACGGTAGCTACATTTGTGTGAACGCATTCGTTTGATATAGTTATATTTATCAAAATCAAACGTATCAAACGATAGCAAACACTCAATCAATATAAAGCTCACCATCTACAAACATGAACATGACTTCTGGAAAGAACACGAATGTGTCGTCTTGTCACTGTATATGACGTCACTATCATGTCTGACAACGAAAAATACATCTGATACTATGAACAGTTCACGTGTTTCGGCCTGTAGATATTACTCGTCCTACGCATCCTTTGTTCGTGTATTCTTATTGTTTTCCATCATGCACCATTCTCCCCCCGTCCTACCGAATTGTTAACTCTTACCTCCAGTTATCTTTTATCTCGTATTATATTCAATTTTTCTGATAACTGGCTGTACCTGCCTATATAAGCTTACATTAACTTAACTAACTACGTAGTATAAATATTCACGAAGAAATTTTGGGAAACAAGATTAAGATACAGGTAAGTGCAATGTTAATACAGTAACTTAAGTTTGTGTGTTTAGACTTTTTAAAAATCACATAACATTAAGCTACTCCATACAACAGGTCCAACCCAGTTGCACAAGTATTCGAGACTGGTGGAGAAAGTGGAGGAGTGTCTAGACGAATTGGAGCGGCGCCTTGTGCTGCCATTGGGGCTGCCATTGGTGGTGCCATTGGGGCAGGAGCAGGAGCTACCGTAGCTGCCGTAGGTGCCGCAGATGGCCCAAGGGAAGCAGCAGAGATAGATTCTTATGATTTGACGACTCCTCCGAATGACCAGAACAGTGTTACCCAAACGTTTTCGGCCCAACACCCCACAACGAATTATTTTTCGGCCATACGTCCCCCTTAGACTACTTCACGTCAATGCTTCCTATTATTCACGTAAAATATAAATAATACTTAACACAAAAGGAATTTTCAGTGATTATTCCTGACTGATTTTACCATGTCCTTCTATTTCACTTAGATTACACATTAAATTATTATTATGCTTTATTAACATACATAGTTATAGCAAAGTAGATAAAATGAGATTTATTATACAACACTAGTGTGATCCTTGAGCTTGATGGTTTGTAGTTAACTTCTCAATATCTGATATAAACTTGGACAGTAACAGTCTTAAGTCACCACGATTTACAACATCCAAAATTTTTTCGATTCTTCACTTGTATGGGATAGACTGCACTAAATCCTCGTTCAACGAGATAAGAAGATGGGAAAGCAATAAAAACAAGCTTTGCTTTTCTCCACAGAGCGGGAAATTTCACATCATGTTTCAGGTCCATGGCTTGATGTCCTCTGCTGTTGAGATTTGTGTTATTTCGGTGAATTGAGACTATTTAATACATTATCCTGGTGATATCAGCGTTTAAAAATTAATGATTTATGTGTTTATTAAAACTAAACTTAAATGCTCTAGCAACCGCATCCTAATGAGCCTAAACGCCCTGCTAAAGTTTGTAGTCACATCAACGCCATCCTGATAAACTGCAGCGCCCCCCTGGGATCATGTCTCTGGTGCAATTAACACTTTAATTTTAATTACTTATAACTGGAAAATAGTTTACATGCACGATTAACTAACTAAATGCAGCACAGCCCTTCTTGAGAAGCTGATAGTTCATCAGCTAGTTGACAAGCACCATACTTTTTATGGAACCCACAGTTTCATTACCATGTTCACAAAAGCTAACCACTGATCTCTGTTCTGAGCCACATAAATCCTGTACTCACCCTCCAATTCCTTTTCTTTAATTTCTGTTTTAATATTATCTGTTTATAAGTGCATAAAAATAAGAAACCGAAGTTGAAGCATATTCATTTATCTTGAACTGAAGGATCATAATGTACAATAATTGCATACATTTTGCTTTTCCTTGTGTGCTGTGCCTTATATTTTCTGCAATCTGTGGGCGCTCTGACACACCATCTGACACTGAACATTTTGTATGTTTGTCCCACGACGAGAATAAAGAGCCTTGTCCAGATTAAAACGTTAGCTAGATTTATCTGAACGCATTCATATGATATAGTTATATTTCTCTAAATCAAACGTAGCAAACACACAATCAATATAAAACTCACCATCTACAAACATGAACATGACTTCTGGAAAGAACACGAATGTGCCGTCTTGTCACTGTATATGACGTCACCTATCATGTCTGACAGCGAACAATACATCTGATACCAGGAGATGTTCACATGTTTCGGCCTGTAGAAACTGCTCTTCCTACGCATCCTTTGTTCGGGCATTCTTATTCCATTTTCCTTCATACACCATTTTCCAATTTCACATCGCCCCCCCCCCCGTCCTACCGACTTGTTAACCCTTACCTCCAGTTATCTTTTATCTCGGATGATATTCAATTTTTCTGATAACTGGTTGTACCTGCCTATATAAGCTTCAATTAACTTAACTAACTACGCAGTATAAATATTGACAAAGAAATCTTCAGAAACAAAACTAAGATCCAGGTAAGTGCAATGTTAATACAGAAACTTAAGTTTGTGTGTTTAGACTTTTTTAAAAGTCGCATAACATTAAGCTACTCCATATAACAGGTGACATTACATAACTGTAGTCTGAAATTCTTCTCCGTGTAAAAGTGAAATAATGTAAGTGCTTTTTCTGAGTTCATTTTGCTGTTTGTCCTCACCTGTCAGTTAATGGAATTGTTGATACACTAAACGAAAAGATGTGAATAACTTGTATAATTGTTGATGTGTTAAGCTGCACAGTCACATGTTTATAAGTAGAAGCATTTTAAGTCTGATGAGTGCTGCAGAGAACTTCTTTTCTTTTCCATATATAAGTTTATTTACCCCAACTACTGCACACCAACTACATATATTCAATCTATATACTCCTACATGTTTCGGCTTACATTCTCAGCCATCATCAGTAAGTCTTCTTCTGTAGACTTACGCAGCATGCAGTTTGTCACTGAATGGTAACATATATATACATATATATATACATAAGTCTATTGAAGAGGACTCCCTGATGATGGCTGAGAATGTAAGCCGAAACATGTAGGAGTATATAGAATGAATATACGTATTTGTATGCAGTAGTTGGAATAATAAACTTATATATGCATCACAACTGCACGGAATGTATATATAATATTAAATACATTATCCTTTTTTGGTTATTTCGCACCAATACTTAATAAGGCATGTTTACTGTTAATTACAAATGTGAATATTTTAATGTTAGCTGTAAAACAACAAATGTTTCACATAATTTTATGACCATGTATGGAAGAAAACGTGTTTTTTTTATGGTTATAAGATGATTTATTTTACCACACATTTCTTCTTCCCTCATTTTTGCCTCGGTAGATGTTAACTCTTCCGCGAAACGGGGTTGCACTCATTAAAGGGGTGATGGTTTATTTAAATATACAGATAAACACACAGACAGACTTTAAAATTTCACTACTGACAAGTTAAAATTTCATTGGTTTACAAAAATTAAGTTTGCACTTTCTCTCCACCTATCCACGTCAGAGATATTAACAGTAATTTATTTATTTATTTGTTTGCTTACTTATTTATCAGCTCACAACTATTTCTCACTAAAATAAGCCTCCATCAGAAACCCCCTTCACCACTGATGTAAATTTATGTTATACATTAGGATAAACGTTTTGTACAAACATTATTTGATGTTGTTTACATGCCACAAAGACCAACCAGCAATTACGGTTATGGTAGCAACACCACATTACATGCAAGAAGTTGGGTGAATATAGGTTGGGTCTGACGATCCGGAATATCCGATAATTCGGCATTTTTCCGGTCAGTTGTTATTCGCGTTAAGGGAATTTTACTTTAATAACATCCTGACATAGGACACAAGACAATAACCTAAATATTTACCGCCGTACAAATCTCAATGTGTAACTCGTTCGCTACCTGTGTGTCGCGGGAAGTCTATATTCTGTACTGCAGGCTGTGGTTCGTACGTATTGTATATCGTAAATCAGTTGGCAAAAGAATTCGTTCAGATAAATTTACTAACACGTGCAAAGCAGCATATTAACGTTGCTACATAACGTATTAAAAGTGTGTTTCCTACTTACACTAACGTCTTAAACATGCTACAAGTACCTAAAAATTCAAGTTAATATTAGGAAGAAAAGACAAACATAGACAACGCCTCGTTGCCATTATTAATAAGCTCTTGATTTCCTCTATTGACGCGTGGATGACAGATAATATTAAGATGGATCCTAAACAAAGAGGATGTGAGGGAAACGTGGACTGACTTATCTGGCGCAATATAGGATCAAATGGCAGGCTATGTGAACTGCTTATTCAACCTTCGGGGGCCACATAAGGTGTTCCGGGACAGGTGACAGAATTTAGGCTGTTCAAAAATAACTTTTTTATATAGGGAGTTTGTGAATTTCCTACATGTAAAAAAGGAAGTCATCAATAAATGCGTGCGACCCGTAAATGTTGCGTCAGCTGCTCATGAGAAGTGCCCATTGCTACGCGAAATTGGTGCGTAATATGAAAGATGACCGTATTAAGTGACCTTTATGTGGAACACTCAAGTTTGCTGTCATCTTTGGGTGAGATAGTGCCCGACGTTTCAAGAATCACAGTACAGCCTCTACTCAGTGTAATGCAGTCCACGAAGTGATCGAAGGCACTGCGATCCTTCAAAATTACCGGCACTACACACACAAAAACATAGTGTCACTTCTCATAAGACTCAAATCTTTAGCAACACCGCTGTGAGAACCTCTATTCTCCCAAATTTAAGTGACTCTGTTCCCACTTCTTTAGTTAGGTGACTTACGTGTGGTGTTATCCCTTGTTGCCTTTGAGTTTAATTTGTATCAGCATGCTTCATACTGTTAAATGTGCTACACACCTACAAACCACAAAATTTCTATCTCCTGGAAACCCAATGATAATTTAAACCCCCCCACCAGTTTATTGTAACTTACAACATATCTTATCTTCACTTATCTTCAAGATCCTTTGATATACTCCGCTCTATCTCTGATATCCAAGCAATGTAGTCACATACAGTCTTCAGTTTAAATCACTCGAAACTCACCAGATGGTTTCAACGTTCAAGGAGGCGTTTCTGGGAATAAAATTTATGTAGACATAGATGTCAAAAAATATAAAGATGTAAATCTTCAAAAACGTGTGAAAATCATGCAACATTTAAAAGAATTATGTAGGGATTGTGACATAAACTTGTCAATTAATGCTGTAGGTAATATCAACAGCCCCAAAGTCATCTTCGCGTAGAAATGTAATAATGGAGTTCTTACATTTGAACTGACTACGACGTTTCACCTGGCACGTAACGAGGCTGTTCAAAAAAAAATCACGAGAAGATATAAGTTTATTGTGTAATTATTTGACTGTATTTTCCACTGTTATGTTTATGTAAGTTAGAATATTGTGAGAAGGCTTCATGTGTTCTTCACAGGACTTCTTACTTTTGTAACAAAATTTAATTGAATTTACGCTTAAATATGAGAGTGATTAAAAGTTAACTATAGAACAATAAATATTCATATAATTTTATAATAATATATGGCAGAAAATTTATTTTGTTGGTTATAACATCACCAGAAATTTTACTGTTCGTTTTAACATGCTTAAGCGGCCATTTTCAAATTCAGTATGCTAAAGTCCTAGCAAATGCTGTCTTGTCTGCCTAAGACGTATGTGTGACTAAGTGACTTACTGCTTTCCTGTTTTTAATGTTTAGCCAATCAGGTTGGGCGCACAAAAAAAAATGGACGACAATCATCTTAATTGGAAACTCTTGAAGGAACTGGAGTGTCCCGTATGCGTGGAGTACATGGCATCACCAATCAAAATGTGTGAAAACGGACACAATGTCTGCAACAGCTGCAGGTCGCGGGTTTCGACCTGTCCAACTTGTAAAGGAAGATTTAATGACGTCCGAAATATTTCTCTGGAGAATATTGCTGCCGCCATAATATATCCGTGCAGGAACCGTGAAGCTGGCTGTACGGAGACCTTCACAGCGGATGACATAATTAAACATCAATCCGTTTGTCTGTACGAGAGCAACGGATGTCCATTTCGAAAATTATCAGACGTTAACTGCAGCTGGACTGGTCTTCTGTCCGACATAGCGGCTCACGTAAGAAGTGAACACGGCACTGAGGCCACTGAAGAAGTGGGGCTTTTCAAAGTGAAACTGCTGGATATTTTCACACATAGACATTACCGTCATGCGGTACTCATTTTGGGGGAACTATTTTATTTGGTTTGGGAAACTAGAGCCGAAGCCTTTAGCTTTGCAGTATTTCAATTCGGTCGTAAGAACGAAACTGAAGTTTTCAAATACGGCATTAAAATTGGGAATTCTGAAGAATATGTTGCAATGCGTCGTAAATGTCACAGTTACTTGGAAGGTGGTCTTAAGGACTTGCAGCCTGGGAAATGTGTCACACTTAATTATGGTACTATACAGGAGTATCTTAGTGACAGTGGAGACTTGTCATGTGAAATTGAAATAGGAAGAGAGATGTTGAATGGATTTATATTGGAGGACATGCAAGAATATTTACCGGTTGTTTCTCTCGTTCATAGTGAAATACAATGTCCCCGTTCTTCCTACGTTGTACCCGGGATGGGGAACAGGCGTCACCTTCCATCCCCCAATCGACCTGGCAATTGGCTCTTTGTCTCTTCGGAACATTTACGCCAATACGGGTAGGAGACTTCGCGATATGTCGTCGAGGTAGGCGTTTGTGAAGCAGACAACCTACTTATCCATGTGAATGAAGTCTGGACGAGTTTGTGGTAAGTCTTCCACCACCAACATAGCTTGAATCTGCACGTATGAATGAACAGAACCAGACAAGTTACACAAGACACATTGCACAACACTGCTCTTTTTGCAATTGAAGGCATATCGCCCTACGCAGTAACAGTCACTTCACTACAAACTAGCGTAGCGTTTCAACCAGCACACACTCAGCACTCTAGCGCTCACTACTTTGATACTCTCCGATAAATTACGTGGGTATCTTTCCTTCTTCCTCAAAGAAAGTTTCTACGAACCACCCATCGTCTAATTCCGACTCTGAATTCCTTCCCCTCGATTTTAGCGTGAAAAATATCCATTCTATATCTCTTCCCCAAAAGCGTGATCCCGGTAATAAACCCAATTGGCCAGAAGGTACCGCGACTCAAACCATCCGCGCGGCCTCTGACATAAGTATTTTACTGAGCAGCCTAAATCCTATTTCTCTCTCACCACAAACTTGTCACATCCCACCGACAACGATTCAGGGTGGCTGCACCTGCGTTGCTACTGTGCTGGTCTTTTGGAAAGTCACAGATTACGGAGACAGGATGTAGCCTTGCCAAAGCGAATGAACGGGCCAGTTCCAAGGATCGAACCTGGAACGGGAGGGCTCAACAACAAGTTCAAAAGATTACAATGGGCTGGTGATATAGTCCGAAAGTATAACATTAGAATATCGAAAATATACTAAATGGAACATTTCATGGAAGAAGACCTGTGGGAAGACCACGACTAAGATGGGAAGACATCATGAGGGACTCCTCGTTGCTGCTGAATATAAGAGGATGGAGGAGAAAGCAGGGGCACGGTTATCTGGAGGCCAGGGTCCGAAGGGGGCTGTCCTACTTTTGAAGAAGAAGAGATAGAGGAAGTGTCTGACATTTGTACTGAGTGTGAGGAATTCTGTTACAAATAAATTCTTCTCATCCTCTTTATCCTTCTTGTGTGACTTCATACTTCTTCTTTTCCATTTTGTGGTTTTCTCCTTATGCTCTTCTTGGTTCGTCTGATTATTCGCCACTTTATTCTACTTCTTTTACTCCCATTATTATTTTATTTCTTATTCCTCTGTCGGTCTGTTCTTCGGAATTTTCATGTGCTTTCCTTCTTATCGTTGTCAATCGAAGAAGCTAGTTACGAGAAATAAAGCCGGAACATATGTAATTGTAATCACGCCTTTTTTAAGTATTTAACGATGGAAGTGAAACATTTTTATTGAACTAATTGCATAGTTCATCTTCATTTTGTACTGTATTGTCAACATTCTGTCATGCTACTTACGCCCTAAAGGTCTCAAGCCCCTCCAGGGATTGTAGTTAGTGAAAATCGAATTCCTTCCTTTACATTGAAGACGGAATTTCCAGTCTGTCATTGTGAATTATACTCAGGTGCATTTAAAGACTGCTTTTAATCGTCTCTTTTTGCGTGTACCAAACAAATATTTAATTACCTCCTCATCTTAATTTTAAATACTGTCAAAATTAAAGAACTTTTCGAATTTTCCACAAATTCCTGTGGTTCTAACCAAATGTTTATTCCAAATTGTTTTGTGGCTAACAATTACAACAATAAAAGTGTCGCTACCATTCACAATATCTTGACCTAACCAGTACTTCAGCAGAGGGAAGTCGAGGATGCACGATGACCAGACTTTTTAATCTGCCATTATAGGATTATTTTATTAACGAAAGAATTTACTTAAGGGATATATTGGTGAGAAGCTTTGCCTTTCTCAAACAGGTATGTCTGTTTGTACCTATCTGCTATTTCACTATTATATGTACATGGTGTATCAGTAACATGTGTCCATTATCTCGTGAATCGTCATTAGGTAATAAACACTGTACTACA
Source organism: Reticulitermes speratus (assembly GCA_021186555.1). Classification (NCBI taxonomy): domain Eukaryota; kingdom Metazoa; phylum Arthropoda; class Insecta; order Blattodea; family Rhinotermitidae; genus Reticulitermes; species Reticulitermes speratus. Next base: position 5,488,867 of record JAJKFL010000012.1, on the reverse strand, counting down.
GGGTGTACGTTTAGAAGTAAATCTTAAAAGATTCATCATTTTGCATAATCCACTAAATAAGAGTTCTGGCAAGAATTGTGTAATATATTTCTAATATATTGTTATATGTTTTTACATCTTACAACTCGTGTTATATTGCAAAATGTATTTCTGCCAACTACAATAAAGCAAGATAAAAAATAATTGTTATAACGTTCATTATCTATAAAAGTCCTAATACTTTCCAGCATACTTCACAATTCACACTGCCCACGTTGCAGATATACTCAACATTGCTAGCAGTCAGTCAGTTACTGCGACGGCAAGTACAGAACAGTGCTAGACTTGCCTAGTACACAGGTTGCGTAACTAATCCGGTCACATCTGTATTTACAGGCAGAGGGGCACAATTCTGAGGTTTTTGGGTTTAAGCCTGTACAAGTTAACATACTACAGTTCAACATCGTGAAGATTTGCAAGAAACACGTAAATAAACATTTACAAGCTCTTACAGATTGGCGGTAGATGGAAGTATAATTCAACTTCCTGGTTTTCAGTAGCTGTTATAGTATTAAGGTCAAAGGACACTTTTTAAATTTCAAGTGAAACTAATCAGACATAGTCTTGAGAACATGTGCAGCGTGCACAGTGCCAGTTCGGTACTGCAGCTTACCTAGTGTATGATTGCTGGTATAATGTAGGTGGTGTCTGAGGAGAAGGGGGTATTGTGTCTTGTTTGTGCCTTACATATCAGTACGATGAGCTAACAGGTTGCATTCTTCAGCCATTCACTCATTTTGGAGCTGCTGCATTTATTGAATGCATCTTGGCTTGTTTTATTGTGTTGTACTTGTGTTGATTAAGTGTTGTGATCAGTCAATACTAGTCGATAAGACAGTACATACGGAGATCTGAATAGTAAGGAGAAATCTAGCATTTTTAATTATGTAATTCCTGTCTAGAACAAAATATGTATTTGGGACTGTAAGATAAGCTGCTTCTCAAATTTGGTGGACTGCATGAAACAAATTATTGCAATATAAATAACAAGGACTATGCATATACATAACAGTGTCATTTATCAGGTTAACAAACAGTCTGTTGAATCTCTTCAGTCAAATCAGAAGTAACATCACTGTGTGCAGTGAAAGATAATTATTTATTTTAGTTATCACTGCTCTGTACACTGACTTATCATCACATACCGGTAAGTCAGCAAGCATGCTGTGAACTCTACCTGTGTTGGTTTGGCAAGCAACAAACATGCATATCGGCTCGACACCAGGCGCCGACTACTACCACAAATGTTTCCAACACGTAGGCTACATAATTTCCATAAAATATTCGATAGGGCAAAATTTAAAATATATTTCACGTTGTAGGCTGTGAAGTTGTGAATGAAGTTTGAAATATCTCCACAGACTGGACCATGATTAGCTATGCTACTCTGAAACAAAGAGTTACTTTGATGCTCAGTTGGTCAGTCTGTCACTTAAACAGCTTCTACCTTCGACAGCCAGTCTACACAGCAAGTCCAGTACACAGCTACAAATATTTTGTTACGCAGCTCGTTTGGTGTGGGCCGGGATAGCATAGTCGGTATAGCGACTTGCTACGAGCTGGATGATCCGCGGATCGAATCCCGGTGTGGGCGAAATATTCACCACACGTCCAGATCACCCTGGGGCCCACCAAGCCTCCTATACAATGGGTACCGGGTCTCTTTACCGGGGGTAAACGTCAGGGGCGTGGAGTTGACCACCCACCGTCATCTAGTGCCAGGGTTAAAGAAAGAGTAGAGCTATACCTCTATTCCCCCTCTGGGGCTTCATGGCCTGTTCTACGGAGAACTTTACCAGCTCGTTTGGTAGTAATTCGGTAACACATTTATGCTTCACAGGCAGTCAGTCATGCAGACACTGACAAAATGTGAACCATTAAATACAAATGTATTATAATATTTTATACACTCAACATATTGTGTATATACTTCAGACATCTCTAGAGGTCTCTGCACTGTAGTATTTTCGAACTTAAGTTTCCAGTTAACATATCATGGAGTATATATTCATTGATAGTTAAAATTATGAATTCCACTGAATTAAATTCATTTTTCATCCTCTCTTCACTAACAAAGAATTTACTTTATGAAACTAATAGGTTTAAGCAACTTTAATAGGCAGTCACTAACATATTTTATATAAACATACTTGATAGAAAACGGCTGTCGAAGTATTGTGAGTCAGAATGTCTTGAAGGTGCCTAACGTACAGCGGTGGATGTGATTGGTTGAAGACAGTGTTATAATGAAACTGTACTTAAAGGTAATGACAAATATACACACATGTGAGTATATACATATAGCAACAGATACTGTCAACCTTCCACATGGAGTCACCTATCATGTCTGACAACGAACACAACGTGTGATACTATTGGCAGTTCACATGTTTCGGCCGGTCTAAACTGCTCGTCCGACTCGTCCTTTGTTTGTGCATTCTTATTTTCCTGTCTTATATTTCCTAATGTGCCATTTCGAATCAACATTCCACGCCCTTCCCCGGTCCTATTGACTTGATAACCGTTATCGCCTGTATTTCCGTCGCTGTCAAAACTGGGTGCAGCTGCCGATAGGGGAAAAAGGGCAAATTTGCTCCACTGACTAGTTGTGCCCCAACATCAGTTACGTCGAAACATTTGCTCTAGGAAGCTGCACATACTGCGCAGCTAGAAGTTCTTCCAGTGGTGAGTGTGGGATTGTGCAAGTGACTGTTACTGAGTTTGTCTCAACGCACTGACATTCTTTTGTAAAGTAAGTGACGTCATTTGTAACCTTATATATTTCAGGGAGCTATTCTTTAGCTTATGCATATAGTAATTTTTACCAACAGTTTGTGTGAAAAGGAGAGTGACCTTTTCTGTAGTGTTTTATATAGTTAGAAACTTTTGCAAACCACGCCATTGTCACGTGATCTGCCGGGGATTCTTTGCTCCACATTTGGGTACAGTCGCCCCACTGAACGATGGGTAACGTTGCCCCACTTATACTCTAACTCGCTACGTTGACATATACTCATACATCAAACTGTACGCTGCATTTTCAACGATATGTTAATGAAAGACCACAAAACTGTCGCCTACCGACTGTAATATAATTTATTTATCCCTGCTCCGTGTTAAAGAACGCATTAAAAAGGCGCGCCTTCACTGCTGCATCCGTCCATCCATCAACATCCATCCAGGTTTCTGAGGAAAAAACGCGAACCAAAATTCATGGCATTGTCCCCTCCACCAAAATCATCAAACTCGGGGCCAACAATGGTAACGAGAAGTCTCCATGGGGAGTTCTCACTAGTTCGCCAATCATCCAGGAGAAGAAACTAAAAGCCAAACATATGAAGAGTAATTTCAAGAAAAGTTTCACACTCCGAATTCTAATTCTGATAAAAAATGATGACAGTGACCGCTGTAAAGAATGTAAGCAATACTGCTGTGTAACAAAAGAGGAATGCGACTGGATAAAACGCTGTCTGTGGAAAATGGCTGCATGACAACTGCACAACTTGCTGCAACAAACTGTACTTGAAGTTAATTACTTTAACTTAAAATTTGTAATCGTAAATCTGTTTGTAGCGACAAGTCTACATACACAGCAGACAGTCTACAAACACAGCAGACAGCCTACACACATAGCAGACAGTCTACATACACAGAAAGAGTCTACATACACAGCAGTCTACATACACAGCAGACAGCCTACACACATAGCAGACTGTCTACATACACAGAAAGACAGTCTACATACACAGCAGACAGTCTACATACACAGCAGACAGTCTACATACACAGCAGACAGTCTACATACACAGCAGACAGCCTACACACATAGCAGACAGTCTACATACACAGAAAGAGTCTACATACACAGCAGTCTACATACACAGCAGACAGCCTACACACATAGCAGACTGTCTACATACACAGAAAGACAGTCTACATACACAGCAGACAGTCTACATACACAGCAGACAGTCTACATACACAGCAGACAGTCTACATACACAGCAGACAGTCTACATACACAGCAGACAGTCTACATACACAGCAGACAGTCTAACATACACAGCAGACAGTCTACATACACAGCAGACAGTCTACATACACAGCAGACAGTCTACATACACAGCAGACAGTCTACATACACAGCAGACAGTCTCCTAGTTGCTGTGATTTGCAAATCAGTAAAATAAAAGGTCCACGTCGTCCCTAAGCACACCATGCAGGCATATAGGAAGAGTGGAGGCATCGTTCCACGCATTCCACTCTCAACTCCGTGGAGGTGGGTGTTAACACTCACGCCCCGACCGCTTAGCTCCCGGGGAAAAGTCGCCGGTGACCATTGAATATCTTGGGCCCTAGAATGGGTGTGGATCATGCTACACCGTTTTACATTGTAAATCAGGGGAAAGGAAAATTCAGCTCACAACGCTGATACACACGTCCACAGCAGCACGCTGACACAGCTGGAAAATGTATTGAAACTGTTTACTTTGCAGGCTTGAGCAGTAAATATAAATTACATAGTCGAACATCTAAGTTAATATTACGAACAGAACCTGGGGCCCACCCAGCCTCCTGTACAATGGGTACCGGGTCTCTTTCCCGGGGGTAAAGCGGCCGGGGCGTGGAGTTGACCACCCACCACCATCTAGCGCCGAGGTTAAAGAAAGAGTACAGCTATACCTCTACTCCCCCTCTGGGCCTTCGTGGCCTGTTCTAGGGAGAACTTTACATTTTTACGAAGAAAACATATTTGGCAATGTCTTGTTACCCTTGTTTTCATGCCCTTAATTTCTTTAATCTAGAAGCAGGTGAGAGGATAATATTAGACTGGATCCTAAACAGAACGTGTGTCAGGATGTGGACTGGGTGTTTAATCATGCTCAGGTTACTCGTACAATCGATGGGCAACCGGTTATCAACTCCGACTTTCTTGGATAGTTAAGGGAGTACTGGTTGTTCAAAAATAAATTTTAAATGCATGGAAATACTTCATTTTCTCAGTGTACAAACGACGGACTTCTTGACCCTTGACGTTGTCCCGAAACGTCGGTAAAGGGTTACCGTCCGACGCTGCGTAATACCTCAGGTGAGCGCAGATCTCATCAATATCGCGTAGGAAGCCTGCAGTGACGTATACAAATGCGTAGTCCGCAAGACTAACCTGCTTATGTGAAGTGTTCATCCCTGCTCAAAATTAATGAAGGGCAAGATTTTGGGTGTAACAGGAAACACGAAATTCTGAACTACCTGTACTGCCTTCACACTCCTTCTGTCCGATACCTCGCATGTTATCTGTTATCATTGAGTTTAATTTATATCATCTAATGTATTTCCAACGCCGATCCCAGTGGCCGTGCGGCCTAAGGCATGGGTCTTCGGCCGCTCGCTTATTAGGATCGTGGGTTCGAATCCCGCCGAAGGCATGGATGTCTGTCTCTTGCGAGTGTTGTGTGTTGTCTGCGACGAGCTGGTCCCTCGTCCAGAGGAGTCCTACCGACTGTGGTGTGTCTAAAAAGTGAGATCATGAAAACTCGACGAAACGAGGAGGCCCAGGCCCATATAGGGTTATCGAGACATACAAAAAAATGTGTTTCTAACAGGCAAGCTACATAGCCATCTACTGTCCGCAGTTACGATAATTCCAACGCAGTACCTCGTCTATCTTAGCGTCTTCATCCACTCCTCGCGGTATTGTCGTGACGCACAACAGAGGCTGCCTGCAGTTACCTTTAAACTTAGCTGATAACTTCCTGTTCGTTTAGGTAGCCGAGCAATATCGCTGTCTGCGAAATTTAGTTTAAATAACACCAAAATCAGCAGCTTTCTTCAGATAAGATCAGTCAACAAGTAATTTTTCGAATAGTCATACAAAGCTGTAATTATTCAACTGCCTATATGATAATCATATACAATATTACCATTTCTTATGGTTATATTATGTAAAGATTACATAATTTTACAATAGGCCTACAATCATTTTAAGAAGCATGAGTATAAAGCTACATGGACCTGAGCCCATGGTTGGCGATGCATGTAGGGGAAAAGTCGGGGAGTATCGGAAACTTAAGTACTCTGTCGATAATTTCTTTCGGTGAGATGAAGTACCTAATGTCAAACTGTATATGAAAATATACTTTACTTATAAACGTAAGTTGGACACTACAGTTTTATTTTTATGATAAGGAAAGTGTAAGGCAAAAAACAGTCTGTTTTCGCAGCATGATGCAATATGTCGGGTGTACTGGACACGATATTTTTTCAAATGGCAAAACTGTTAAAAATGTTAATTTTAGCTTTGCAAATATCACATTTATAAAATGGGAGAATTTCCTTCTGTGTCTGCCCAGTTTACATGAGCCCACGTTATCATTGATACATTACTCAAACAGGAAAATAAAGACACTTATATGAATTCCTTCGAACAGTTTTACATTCAGTTACATGCACGGAATAAAAAACTTGTCCGTGAACAAAACGCAGGAGAATATAGTCCAATTTTCCGACTCCTCTACGACTTCCAGTGACGTCACGCCATCACGTGACCTAGACCCACCTACAACTGCTGTTTCAAGTTACCACTAGTACTGTCCTAGCCTTCCATAGATAAACACGACGTCTGACACGCAGCTATGTACAGTGTTGCTATTTGAACAGCCGTTCTGCCTTATCAGTTTCTTATATATCCATACAAAAATTTGATGTATATGTTTTATCTAATTTTAACTTTGTGTTTAAATCTAACTTTCAGCGGACCCACAAATAGCAACTGACAAAACCTACATCTTACATCTTGACCTTTTAATATGTACCTTCACTTGTTGTTCTGTGATTTTGTGTAACGGTACGGGTCCCTGATGATGGTTCCATAATAGGGAACCGAAACATGTTGCACTGATTTTATTGTGCAAATAAGTTATATTGTATAATAAACAAGAGGTGTGCATTTTGTTGGTTTAAAAAATGTGTGATCATATGAAAATGCACGGTGTGAACAATATAGAATCTTATATCACTTGTTTGTTGACAGAAATAGAATTTCACGATGACAGATGTTGGGTCGACATCATCATCAGAAGAATCTGAAACATCATCATCAGAAGAATCTGAAACGTCTGGACGTCTTGAAAATGCCACCAACTTATTACGAAATGCTCCAGGTATCACAGGCATTACAGGAGATACATACCAAGTAGGTAAAGCCGTTTATACTGACTTTACAAAGACAAAGAAGAAACGTCTAGGAAAGCGCACATTAAGAGCAGTAGCATCAGTGACTGGTGGCCAGGCAGCGGCTGCGGCAGCAAGTACTGCTGGTGCCTATATTGGTGGAGCGATTGGAGCAGCGTTTGGTGGAGCTGGAGCTGTGCCTGGTGCTTTTATTGGCGGACTCGTTGGTGGTATAGTAGGAAGTATCGGAGGTAGCACTGCAGCTAAGACAGTTGTGAACGAGGCTGTCTCTGACTCTGAGGATAGTGACTAGCAAGATGCTAGTTACCCCCTTCATCTTAAATCGTTTACCGTAACTTCGCATTTCCCTGCTTAGTACTCTGACTTATGTACTTCCTGTTGACTGCTAGCTGTTGTAACAAAATAATACCATGCCTATATTGCAGTCAGGATTTTAATTATAAATATTTATAACTGAACGATTTACTAAGTAAATGCAGCACAGCCCATCTTGAGAAGCTGATAGTTCCTCAGCTAGTTGAGAGGCTCCCTACCTTCTACGGAACCCACAGTTTCATTACCACGTTCACAAAAGCTAACCACTGCTCTCTGTTCTGAGCCACATAAATCCTGTACACACCCTCCAATTCCTTTTCCTTAATTTATCTTTTAATATCATCTGTTTATAATTGCATAAAAATAAAAATAAATGAGGTTGAAGCATATTCACTTATCTTTAAGTGCAGGATTATAATGTACAATAATTGCATACATTTTCCCCTGCTATATGCTGTGCCTCATACTATCTGTAATCTGTAGGCGCTCTGACACATCAGTAATCCATCAAAATATCACAAACAGTTTCCCTAACATATGTAGTGATAATTGAGGGTCAGAATAATATAATGACCCTGTATGTAGGGAGATAATCACCGTATTAATACAAGTCGCTTTTATGTACATGGAAATTCAACATAAATAATACTAAGAAATCATTTCAAACATTGTATAGTGAAATCAAATTCCACATAACAGACATGTGTGAGATATGAATATACAGGGCATACACAAAAGAATGGTGCGGTTTTAATAGTGAACACTATTAAAACCGCACCATCCTTTTGTGTATGCCCTGTACTTGAACACTTACTCAGATTTACTGAGATATCAGACATCTGCTTTCATGTACAAAACGTGTTTGAATACTTCTCTGTATACTTTCAGTTGGCCTGACGTTGGGTGAAGAATAACTAAAAATTGTAGCCATTGTTTTATGTAAATTTGTTCTGCTTATCTTATAAATAATAAAGTGCTGTGTTACTGATACGCCCTCCTGTTTGGAATTTTCTCTGTTCCTGTTGAACCCTACTAATTGATTGCATTAAATGACTTGCATATTAATCTCCAACTTATCTCTGTTCTCCTGGGACAGTCCTGGTTTTCAGTAGCTCTTACAGTATTAAGGTAAAAAGGCACTTTTTAAGTTTCAAGTGAAACTAATCAGACATAGTCTTGAGAACATGTGCAGCGTGCACAGTGCCAGTTTGGTACTGCAGCTTACCTAGTGTATGATTGCTGGTATAATGTAGGTGGTGTCTGAGGAGAAGGGGGTATTGTGTCTTGTTTGTGCCTTACATATCAGTACGATGAGCTAACAGGTTGCATTCATCAACCATTGACTAATTTTGGAGCTGCTGCATTTATTGAATGCATCTTGACTTGTGTTATTGTGTTGTGCTTGTGTTGATTAAGTGTTGTGATCAGTCAATACTAGTCGATAAGACAGTACATACGGAGATCAGAACAGTAACAAGAAATCTAGAATTTTTAATAATGTAATTCCTGTCTAGAACAAAACATGTATTTGGGACTGTAAGATAAGCTGCTTCTAAAACATGTGGACTGCATGAAACAAATTATTGCAATATAAATAAGAAAGATTATGCACATACATTACACTTCTTTCTCAAGTTAACAAACAGTTTGTTGACCCTCTTCAGTCAAATCAGAAGTAACATCACTGTGTGTACTGTAATATAATTACTTATCACTATGTATCACTGCTCTGTACACTGACTTATCATCACATACCAGTAAGTCAGCAAGCCTGCTGTGAACTCCACCTGTGTTGGTCAGGCAAGCAACAAACATGCATCTCGGCTCGACACAAACCGCCGACTACTGCCGCAAATGATTCCATCACGTTGGACACATGCATTCCATAAAATATTCCATAATATTCCATAAATATATTTTATGTTGTAGGCTATAAAGTTGTGAATTAAGATTGAAATATCTCCACAGACCGGTCCATGATTAGCTATGCTGCTCTCAAACAAAGAGTTACTTTGATGCTCAGTTGGTCAGTCTGTCACTTAAACAGCTTCTACCTTCGACAGCCAGTCTACACAGCAAGTCCAGTACACAGCTACGAATATTTTGTCACGCAGCTCGTGTGCTAGTAGTTCGGTAGCACATTTGGTTGGTTGTCAGTCAGTCAGTCAGTCAGTCATGCAGACACTGACAAACAGTAAACCATTAAGTACAAATCTGTTATAACATTTAATACAATTTAGCATATTTAGTATATACTTCAGACATCTTTAGAGGTTTCTGCACTGTAGTATTTTCGAACTTAAGTTTCCCGTTAAAAATATATAATGGAGTATATATTCACTAATTGTTAACATTATGAATTCCACTGAATTCAATTCATTCTTCATCCTCTCTTCACTAACAAAGAATTTATTTTATGGAATTAATACGTTTACACAATTTTAATAGGCAGTCAATAAGATATTTGACATAAAGTTTGTTAACAGAAAACGGCTGTCGAGTATTGTGAGTCAGAATGTCTTGAAGGTGCCTAACGTACAGCGGTGGATGTGATTGGTTGAGCACAGTGTTATAATGAAACTGTACTTAAAGGTAATGACAAATACACACATATGTGAGTATATATACACATAGCAACAGATACTGTCAGCCTTATGATGGAGTCACCTATCATGTTTGACAACGAACACAACGTGTGATACTATTGGCAGTTCACATGTTTCGGTCTGTCGAAACTGCTCGTCCGATTCGTCCTTTGTTCGTGCATTCTTATTTTCCTGACTTGTTTTTCCTCATGCGCCATTTTAAAGCAACCTTCCACGCCCCTCCCCGGTCCTATCGACTTGATAACCGTTATCGCCAGTTCTTTTACATGACGAAATTTCCGTCGCTGTCATAACTGGGTGCAGCTGCCGATAGGGGAAAAAGGGCAAATTTGCGCCACTGACTAGTTGTGCCCCAACATCAGTTACTTCGAAACCTCAGCTCTAGGAAGCTGCACATACTGCGCAGCTAGAAGTTCTTCCAGTGGTGATTCTGGGATTGTGCAAGTGACAGTTGCTGAGTTTTTCTCAACGCACTAACATTCTTTTGTAAAGTAAGTAACGTCATTTGTAACCGTATACATTTCAGGGAGCTATTCTTTAGCTTATGCATATAGTAATTTTCCCAACAGTTTGCGTGAAAAGAAGAGTGACTTGTTCTGTAGAGTTTTATATAGTTAGATACTTTCGTAAACCACGCTACTGTCACGTGATCAGCCGGGGATTCTTTGCTCCACATTTGGGTACAGTCGCCCCACTGAACGATGGGTAACGTTGCCCCACTTATACTCTAACTCGCTACGTTGACCTATACTCATACATCAAACTGTATGCTGCATTTTCAACGATATGTTAATGAAAGACTACAAAACTGTCGCCTACCGACTGTAATATAATTTATTTATCCCTGCTCCGTGTTAAAGAACGCATTAAAAAGGCGCGCCTTCATTCCTGCATCCGTCCATCCATCAACATCCATCCATGTTTCTGAGAAGAAACGCGAACCAAAATTCATGGAATTGTCCCCTCCACCAAAATTATCAAACTCGGGGCCAACAAGGGTAACGAGAAGTCTCCATGGGGAGTTCTCACTAGTTCGCCAATCATCCAGAAGAAGAAACTAAAAGCCAAACATATGAAGAGTAATTTCAAGAAAAGTTTCACACTCCGAATTCTAATTCTGATAAAAATGATGACAGTGACCGCTGTAAAGAATGTAAGCAATACTGCTGTGTAACAAAAGAGGAATGCGACTGGATAAAACGCTCGGTCTGTGAAAAGTGGCTGCATGACAACTGCACAACTTGCTCCAACAAACTCTACTTGAAGTTAATTATTTTAACTTAAAATTTGTAATCCTAAATCTGTTTGTAGCGACAAGTCTACATACACAGCATAGAGTCTACATACACAGCAGACAGCCTACACACATAGCAGACAGTCTACATACACAGAAATAGTCTACATACACAGCAGACAGCCTACTCACATAGCAGACAGTCTACATACAGAGAAAGACAGTCTACATACACAGCAGACAGTCTACATACACAGCAGACAGTCTCCTAGTTACTGTGCTTTGCAAATCAGTAAAATAAAAGGTCCACGTCTTCCCTAAGCACACCATGCAGGCATATAGGAGAGTGGAGGTAGAGTTCCACGCATTCGTAAACTCTCAATTTCGTGGAGGTGGGTGTTAACACTCACGCCCCGACCGCTTAGCTCCCGGGGAAAAGTCGCCGGTGACCATTGAATATCTTGGGCCCTAGAATGTGTGTGGATCATGCTACACCGTTTTCCATTGTAAATCAGGGGAAAGGAAAATTCAGCTCTCAACGCTGATACACACGTCCACAGCAGCACGCTGACACAGCTGGAAAATGTATTGAAACTGTTTACTTTACAGGCTTCAGCAGTAAATATAAATTACATAGTCGAACATCTAAGTTAATATTACGAAGAGAACCTGGGGCCCACCCAGACTCCTGTACAATGGGTACCGGGTCTCTTTCTCGGAGTTAAGGCGGCCGGGGCGTGGAGTTGACCACCCACCACCATCTAGCGCCGAGGTTAAGGAAAGAGTAGAGCTATACCTCTACTCCCCCTCTGGCCCTTCGTGGCCTGTTCTAGGGAGAACTTTACAATTTTACAAAGAAAACATATTTAGCAATGTCTTGTTACCCTTGTTTTCATGCCCTTAATTTCTTTCATCTAGAAGCAGATGAGAGGATAATATTAAACTGGATCCTAAACAGAACGTGTGTCAGGATGTGGACTGGGTGTTTAATCATGCTCAGGTTACTCGTACAATCGATGGACAACCGGTTATCAACTCCGACTTTCTTGGATAGTTAAGGGAGTACTGGTTGTTCAAAAATAAATTTTAAATGCATGGAAGTACTTCATTTTCTCAGTGTACAAACGACAGACTACTTGACCCTTGACGTTGTCCCGAAACGTCGGTAAAGGGTTACCGTCCGACGCTGCGTAATACCCCAGGTGAGCGCAGATCTCATCAATATCGCGGAGGAAGCCTGCAGTGACGTATACAAATGCGTAGTCCGCAAGACTAACCTGCTTATGTGAAGTGTTCATCCCTGCTCAAAATTAATAAAGGGAAAGATGTTGGGTGTAACAGGAAACACGAAATTCTGAACTACCTGTACTGCCTTCACACTCCTTCTGTCCGATACCTCGCATGTTATCTGTTATCACTGAGTTTAATTTATATCATCTAATGTGTTTCTAACGCCGATCCCAGTGGCCGTGCGGCCTAAGGCGTGGGTCTTCGGCCGCTCGCTTACTAGGATCGTGGGTTCGAATACCGCCGAAGGCATGGATGTCTGTCTCTTGTGAGTGTTGTGTGTTGTCAGGTAGAGGTCTCTGCGACGAGCTGATCCCTCGTCCAGAGGAGTCCTACCGAGTGTGGTGTGTCTAAAATGTGTGATCATGAAACCTCGACGAAACGAGGAGGCCCAGGCCCATATAGGGCTGTCGAGACATACAAAAAAATGTGTTTCTAACAGGCAAGCTACATAGCTATCTACAGTCCGCAGTTACGATAATTCCAACGCAGCACCTCGTCTATCTTAGCGTCTTCATCCACTCCTCGCGGTATTATCGTGACGCACAACAGAGGCTGCCTGCAGTTACCTTTAAGCTTAGTTGATACCTTCCTGTTCGTTTAGGTAGCCGAGCAATATCGCTGTCTGCGAAATTTAGTTTAAATAACACCAAGAACAGCAGCTTTCTTCAGATAAGATCAGTCAACAAGTAATTTTTCGAATACAGTCATACAAAGCTGTAATTATTCAACTGCCTATATGATAATCATATACAATATTACCATTTCTTTAGGTCATATTATGTAAAGATTACATAATTTTACAATAGGCCTACAATCATTTTAAGAAGCATGAGTATAAAGCTACATGGACCTGAGCCCATGGTTGGCGATGCATGTAGGGATAAGTCGGGGAGTACCGGAAACTTAAGCTACTCTGTCGATAATTTCTTTCGGTGAGATGAAGTACCAAATCTCAAACAGTATAAGAAAATTTATGAGTATCTTTACTTATAAACGTAAGTTGGACACTACAGTTTTATTTTATGATAAGGAAAGTGTAAGGCAAAGACAAGTCTGTTTTCGCAGCATGATGCAATATGTCGGGTAGAACCGGACACGATATTCTGTAAAATGGTAAAACTGTTAAAAATGTTAATTTTAGCTTTGCAAATATCACATTTATAAAATGGGAGAATTTCCTTCTGTGTCTGCGCAGTTTACATGAGCCCACGTTATCATTGATACATTACTCAAACAGGAAAATAAAGACACTTATATGAATTCCTTCGAACAGTTTTATATTCAGTTACATGCACGGAATATAAAACTTGTCCCTGAACAAAACGCAGAATATAATCCACTCTTCCGACTCCTCTACGACTTCCAGTGACGTCACGCCATCACGTGACCTAGACCCACCCACAACCTGCTGTTTCAAGTTACCACTAGTACCGTCCTAGCCTTCCATAGATAAACACGACGTCTGACACGCAGCTATGTACAGTGTTGCTATTTCAACAGCCGTTCTGCCTTATCAGTTTCTTATATATCTATACAAAAATTTAAGTATATGTTTTATCTAATTTTAACTTTGTGTTTAAATCTAACTTTCAGCGGACCCACAAATAGCAACTGACAAAACCTACATCTTACATCTTGACCTTTTAATATGTACCTTCACTTGTTGTTCTGTGATTTTGTGTAACGGTACGGGTCCCTGATGATGGTTCCATAATAGGGAACCGAAACATGTTGCACTGATTTTATTGTACAAATAAGTTATATTGTATAATAAATAACAGGTGTGCATTTTGTTGGTTTAAAAAATGTGCGATCAGATGAAAATGCACGGTATGAACAATATACAATCTTGTATCTCTTATTTGTTGACAGAAATGGAATCTGACGATGATGATAGAAGGTGGGTCGACATCCATATCGGAAGAATTCCTACTGGACGTCTTGAAACTGCCATCAACGTACTTCGAAGAGGTGCAGATATCACAGGCATTGCAGTAGATACATACCAAGTAGGTAAAGCCATTTATACTGACAGTACAAAGACAAAGAAGAAACGTCTAGGAAAGCGCACATTAAGAGCAGTAGCATCAGTGACTGGTGGCCAGGCAACGGCTGTGGCAGGAAGTACTGCTGGTGCCTATGTTGGTGGAGCGATTGGAGCAGCGTTTGGTGGAGCTGGAGCTGTGCCTGGTGCTTTTATTGGCGGACTCGTTGGTGGTATTGCAGGAAGTATCGGAGGTAGCACTGCAGCTAAGGCAGTTGTGAACGAGTGTGTTTCCTCTGACTCTGAGGACAGTGACTAGCAAGATGCTATTTACCCCCTTCATCTTATATCGTTTACCGTAACTTCGCATTTCCCTGCTTAGTACTCTGACTTATGTACTCCCTGTTGACTGCTGTCTGTTGTAACAAAATAATACCATGCCTATATTGCAGTCTGCATTTTAATTTGAAATATTTGTACATGGAAAATATTTTACATGCACGATTAACTAACTAAATGCAGCACAATCCATCTTGAGAAGCCGATAGTTCCTCAGCTAGTTGAGAGGCTCCCTAACTTCTACGGAACCCACAGTTTCATTACCACGTTCACAAAAGCTAACCACTGCTCTCTGTTCTGGGCCACGTAAATCCTGTCCACATTCTCCCATTCCTTTTCTTTAATTTCTGTTTTAATGTTGTCTGTTTATAAGTGCATAAAAATTTAAAAAAAATTAAGTTGAAACATATTCACTTATCTTTAAGTAAAGGCTCATAATGTACAATAATTGCATACCTTTTTCTCTGCTATATGCCATGCCTTATGCTATCTGTAATCTGTAGGCGCTCTGACACACCAGTATTTTGTTAATTTGTTCTACTTATGTTATAGATAATAATAAAGTGCTGTGTGACTGATACGCCCTCCTGTTTGGAATTTTCTCTGTTCCTGTTGAACCCTTCTCGTTGATTGCATTAAATTACTTGCATATTGGTCTCCCATTTGTCTCTGTTCTTGTGGGACGGTCCTGGTTTTCAGTAGCTGTTATAGTATTAAGGTCAAAGGACACTTTTTAAATTTGAAGTGAGCTAATCTGACACAGCCTTGAGAACAATGTGCAGTGTGCACAGTGCCAGTTTGGTACTGCAGCTTACCTAGTGTATGATTGCTGGTATAATGTAGGTGGTGTCTGAGGAGAAGGGGGTATTGTGTCTTGTTTGTGCCTTACATATCAATACGATGAGCTAACAGGTTGCATTCTTCAGCCATTGAATAATTTTGGAGCTACTGCGTTTATTCAATGCATCTTGGCTTGTGTTATTGTGTTGTGCTTGTGTTGATTAATTGTTGTTTTAAGTCAATACTAATCGATAAGAAAATACATACGGACATCAGAACAGTAAAAAGAAATTAGCATGTTTAATTATGTAATTACTGTCTAGATCAAAATATGTATTTGGGATTGTAAGATAAGCTTCTTCTCAAATTTAGTGGACTGCACGAAACAAATTATTGCTATAAATGTAACAAGAATTATGTACATACATAACAGTGTTCTTTCTCAGGTTAACAAAGAGCGGGTTGAATCTCTTCAGACAAATCAGAAGTAACATCACTGTGTGTAGTGTAATATAATTATTTATTGCTATGTATCACTGTTCTGTACACTGACTTATCATCACATACCAGTAAGTCAGCAAGCCTGCCGTGAACTCTACCTGTGTTGGTCAGGCAAGCAACAAACATGCATCTCGGCTCGACACCAGGCGCCGACTACTGCCGCAATGGTTCCATCACGTAGGCGACATGCTTTGCATAAAATATTTGATAAGGCAAAATTTTAAATATGTTTTATGTTGTAGGCTGTGAAGTTGTGAATGAAGCTTGAAATATCTCCACAGACTGGTCCATGATTAGCTATGCTACTCTGAAACAAAGAGTTACTTTGATGCTCAGTTGGTCAGTCTGTCACTTAAACAGCTTCTACCTTCGACAGCCAGTCTACACAGCAAGTCCAGTACACAGCTACGAACATTTTGTGACGTAGCTCGTGTGCCAGTAATTCGGTAGCCAATTTGCACGGTTATCAGGCAGTCAGTCAGTCAGTCAGTCAGTCAGTCATGCAGACACTGACAAACAGTAAACCATTAAGTACAAATCTGTTATAATATTTTATACAACTCAACATATTCTGTATATACTTCAGACATCTTTAGAGGTCTCTGCACTGTAGTATTTTCGAACTTAAGTTTCCCGTTAAAAACATATCATGGAGTATATAGTTCTAAGCAATTTCAATAGGCCGTCAATAAGATATTTGACATAAACATTGTTAACAGAAAACGGCTCTCGACGTATTGTGAGTCAGAAAGTCTTGAATGTACCTAACGTACAGCGGTGGATGTGATTGGTTGAGCACAGTGTTATAATGAAACTGTACTTAAAGGTAATGACAAATATACACACATATGTGAGCATATATACTTATAGCAATAGATACTGTCAACCTTCCACATGGAGTCACCTATCATATCTGACAACGAACAATACGTGTGACACTGAGCAGTTCACATGTTTCGACCTGCCAAAACTGCTCGTTCGACTCGTCCTTTGTTCATGCATTCTTATTTCTCTGCCTTGTTTTCCTTCATGCGCCATTTCACACCATCGTTCCACCCCCGATCCCAGTCCTATCGACTTGATAACCGTTATCACCAGTTGTTTTACATCCCGGATGTTCCAACTGCCTCATAGCTGGATGCAACTGCCTACAGAGCACAAAGAGCATATTTGCCTGCCTGACTAGTGATGCCCCACCATCAGTTACTTCGAAAACTCAGCTCTAGGAAGCTGCACATACTGAGAAGTTAGAAGTTCTTCCAGTGGTGAGTGTGGGAATGTGCAAGTGACTGTTGCTGTGTTTTTCTCAACGCCCTGACATTATTTTGTAAAGCAAGTAACGTGATTTGTAACCGTATATATTTCAGGGAGCTATTCTTTAGCTTATGCATATAGTAATTTTTACCAATAGTTTGTGTGAAAAGGACAGTGACCTTTTCTGTAGTGTTTTATATCGTTAGAAACTTTCGCAAACCACGCCATTGTCACGTGATCTGCCGGGGATTCTTTGCTCCACATTTGGGTACAGTCGCCCCACTGAACGATGGGTAACGTTGCCCCACATATACTCTAACTCGCTACGTTGACCTATACTCATACATCAAACTGTATGCTGCATTTTCAACGATATGTTAATGAAAGACTACAAAACTGTCGCCTATCGACTGTAATATAATTTATTTACCCCTGCTCCGTTTTAAAGAACGCATTAAAAAGGCGCGCCTTCACTCCTGCATCCGTCCATCCATCAACATCCATCCAGGTTTCTGAGGGAAAAAAACGCGAACTAAAACTCATGTAACTGTCCCCTCCACCAAAATTATCAAACTCGGGGCCAACAATGGTAACGAGAAGTCTCCATGGGGAGTTCTCACTAGTTCGCAAATCATCCAGGAGAAGAAACTAAAAGCCAAACATATGAAGAGTAATTTCAAGAAAAGTTTCACACTCCGAATTCTAATTCTGATAAAAATGACGACAGTGACCGCTGTAAAGAATGTAAGCAATACTGCTGTGTAACAAAAGAGGAATGCGACTGGATAAAACGCTGTCTGTGGAAAGTGGCTGCATGACAACTGCACAACTTGCTGCAACAAAATTGTTGCTTTTTTTTTTTTTTTTTTTTTAGTAGCTCGTCAGCCCCCTGGTGGGCCTAGGCCGCCTTCACGATCACACACATTTAGACACAACACACTCGGTAGGACTCCTCTGGACGAGTGATCAGCCCGTCGCAAAGACCTCTACCTGACAACACACAATACTCACAAGAGACAGACATCCATGCTCGTGGTGGGATTCGAACCCACAATCCCAGTAAGCGAGCGGCCGAAGACCCACGCCTTAGACCGCACGGCCACTGGGATCGGCATGTATTTTGTATCTTAATCCAAAATTGACTATCAACCATATAGTTTAAGTATTTATAAACCGACCATAATTCAAATCTTGAAGATATTTCGAAACTGAGTGACAAAAGAAATGAAAAACATATAGTTCAAAGCTCTTCACAAAAATTAAGCCCATGTGCCATACCTTGATACTCCTTTCATGTAACAGCCATACTCCAGTCCTGCACTCTAGGAATGTGTTTGGACCAACAGTTATTTACATTGGGCCCAAATGGAATGAACAGACTTCACTGTGTTGGCCTGCTGTCACAGTAGAACTATCACAGCAATACCAGAAATAGGCTGTGACACATCTATGTGCACTGGACGCAATAGAGCGGAGTCCTTCGTCAAAACTAACAGTTGCTAAAGCGGTCAAGAAATACTGTGCATTTTATGGAACCCTAAATTGCGTTACCGTGTTCACAACAATCCGCCACTGCAACATATCCTGAGCCAGATCAACCCAGTCCCAGCCTTATCTCATTTCTTATGACCAATTTTAATATCATAATTCTGTCTACACCTAGGTCTTCCAAGTTGTCTCTTTTCCTCACATTTCCCCACCAAAGTCATGAACGCCTTTCTGCCCTCCCCGTTCGTTCCAACTACCATGTTAATCACATTCTTCTGATTTTGTCACTCGAATATTATTTCGTGAGGAGTACAGATCGTACAGCTCCTCAGTAAGCATTCCACTTCAGTCTCACGTAACGTAGCTAGGCCTAAGTAAATTCAGGTGATAAGTCTCTCACGTGTTTCTAAAACCCACCTTAGGTAACCCAGCATTCTTTAGAGGAAGTAATATTTCACTGATCTGTATTCATAACTAATTCCTACCGCTTTCACAAAAATCCTTTATTTGTTTGTATCCTGAGCCAGAAAAAGCTAGTTTGCACCTTCCATTCTTTGTTATTGCACGTTATTATTATCTTACCATCTATGTCGAGGTCTAAAAAGCGGTTCTCTCCACCATATTTTCCCTCCATATCGCTATCTCATAAATTTGTCTCATGCTACATGTCTCGCCCACTTCATCCCCCTTTCTTTACGGCCCTAACATTATGTGACCAGAACTACATATCATAAACTTCTCCCTTACGCTGTTTCCCCAAACTCCTATCGCTTCATCTTATGTCGAATTCCTTTTAGTAGCACTGCGCTGTAAAACAAGAAATTCATTTCTTCTATCTGAAAATGCTCGCTCAGTAATAATGTTCTATAAACTGTTTAATGAATATAAATCCGGCCTTCTGTTCTTACAGTGTTATAAACTTGCTGTTTCAACTGCATTAGTCAAATGAAACTTCACAAAAATAAGACGACATTCTGTCTGCCTGAATCCAATTTTGTTACTGGCCTGCGCAAAATTTATACGGAGTTTCATTGGCGAAGGCAGATTTGGAGAGTGTTCTGAATGTTGTACCAGTTGGTACATATAGTTACCACTATTAGGTGCAATTAAGGCAAGGAACAACCCCAATCATATTGCTATGTTTTGATGTATGACAGTGTGTAATCCGGTAAGTGGTTACCAATATTTCGGTGAAATATACTGCCTCCATGCTCAGGGTGGATGGCAGTATGTGCCTCCGAAACATTGGTAAACACCTACCAGACTACACGGTGTCGTTATCCAGAACGATAACATTACGTATAGATTTATTTCTCCTTCATTTCAAATGTCACATTACAACATTCAAGACATACAATTTTGATGTTCAGTTCCGGTAACTTGAGACTCGGAAGGTACTTAAGGAATGCGGCAGTAAGCGGTGGGCCTTCGCCTGGCGAGGGTGTATGACTTAGCGACTGCTACCTGTGCAAAAGCATTTATCTCTTACTTTAGTGTGACAATGTCGACCCCTAAAGTTTTATCGGCCGATGTATTCAGGACTGGTATTGTTCACTGACATATCCTGGCATAAAACAGGTACTAGCCTCGTAGCCTGCGCCAACCCTTTCCTTCGCCTTTCCCCACTTCCTCATCACCCAAAAGTGTCGACAAAAGGGAAATGGACTGCACCAAGCTGTCAGCCATGTTCTGCGTGTACACAGACCTTGGATCCTAAGACAGACCAAACACGTGCAGCGACCCCATTGGCCATTACCGCTAATACCTCTGTGGGACAAACAAGCGACGATCAGCATTTACAGTGAAACTGTGGTTCGAGCTGGAACAGGTTGCTGCGGACAGCTACATACTGACCTGCTACAAGGTACGTCGAAATGGTGGTTTGGAACTAAATATAGAACTAAGTCCAGAATTTCCGGATTTTGTTTATCTTAAGTGCTCCATACAAGCAGCACCACGTAACATAAAGCTGTCCATTCCGTGCACTTTTAGCTCAGTGTATCCTGCTGGTTCCGATACACGACACATCATAAACACAGGACCCGATCCACCTTGGATTGGGATACGCACTACAGACCTCAACATATAGTGACACAAACTACTAGTGTCCACTAGCAGCTGCAACAATAGTTTTAATCCCCATAAATCATGTTTATTGCGTAAGAAATATTTTAATCATGTTTAAACATTACTTTTTAAAACACTAAAAGTTGTACGTTTTATACATAAGCGATATCAACAATGCAGCCTGCTACAGACTGTGGAACCTTTTAAATAATAGCTTGTCACTGGCAGTTGGTTTTAAACCTCGCATACTGAGCTACCTGATGATGGTAGCTTGTACCGAAACATGTCGCAGCTACGTGCTTAACAATATATGTAACTAATAATGTGCATTTAATTGCAAAATGTATTGAACAGATTGAGTAACACGTATCATTCTGAAGGTTCAAAGTTTGGTTTCCTGGGTTGACACCGTCTAGTTTGGTACACGGTACTAACGTTTCGAAGGAATATATTGTCCCATTTTAAGGCTACATTGAACATTAGGTCAACAAGTAAGGAGAGACATTGATAGCCATCTACCAGATCATACGGTGTCATAAAAGAAACGACCACAACATATATCTTGAATGCCGTGAAACGTAAAATTTTATGTTGTGCTAATTAGAGATATGCCTCTAAAATCCATTAGAAACTCTCTGATTAATTATCAGACATAAAAGAGGAAACATCCTTGATCGATGGATTTATACATTTTCTCATCAAATGCCTGCTATCATTCTGTGCAGAACCTTCTGTGTACAGTTTGCTACCAAAATATAACGTTGCAATATACTGAACTACAATTTAATATTATCCCTGTTCTGTGCAATAAGATAATTATACAATGTTTATTCCAACGCCTCCACAACACTTAGATACAAAAGTATACAATACAATCCTACAGCAAGCCTCCTACACGTTTTGGCCATCTTCAGGGAAGTATTCGACAAAAACAACACAGCACTGTCTAATTATGTCACAGATGTGCGACTGTAGGTTTAAATATAGATGTTAAGATTGTACATAAATGAAAAAAAATTTATAGTGCAAATTCATTCAATTATTCATAGAATTTTGTGAGATGGGTGGGTCATGTAGTACGTATGGGGAGAGGCGAGGTGCATATGAAGTTTTGGATGTGACACCTGAGGGAAAGAGAATCTAACATTGTAGCCATCAACCACAACAATTCTTTACGTGTTAAAAAGTTTTACTGCAACACGTTTCGTCTCAAGTGTAAACAGCCGTCATCAGGCTGCAAAGTTCTATGTACAACACCTTAATTATTTCACAATATCCTTGTGTACGGTTGAGATCTCAACTTGCAGTATCCTAACAAAACATACCTTAAGACAAAACCATGAATTTTAGAATTAAATTATATGTACATAAAACAGTGACACGTTAAATACCGCGTTAATGCAGTTGTAATTAAAAGCATATGTTATACACATATACCTATATATATCTAATATATCATATAATCATATTCATCACAGGGTTTCAAAATAAGCCTCAAGGCTGCGGTGCGTCAGTAGCATCTACTGCGGGGCCCTTCTGCACATGTAGGTAACATTGTTCTCCCGCCATTTCCATACAGACTGTAGTTTTCAAGTATTTGCACAGGCAGCAGATCCCCAAAGCAGAACGTAACATCTGAGAGACACAGATACGCCTTAAATTACTATTTTAACAGCAAGGGGAGGGAAGGATCTAAAGATAAAAAAGGGATAACGGAAAGAAAGGAAGACTTAAAATTAAGTTAAAGGTAAGGTAAAGTTCACCCGAAAACAGGCCATGAAAGCCCAGAGGGGGAGTACAGGTATAGCTCTACTCTTTCTTTAACCTCGGCGCTAATTACATTGCAAAGTGTTATCGTGAAAATGGCCACAGCTGCTTTTCGTTTTTCGCTAGAGGAGTTCCACTCATTCTTAGTCCCGGCACTACGTAGAGGTAAATGACCAGCTTCACGCTTCGGCCGCTTTAATTCCGGGAAAAGAGCTCACAGTAGCCGCTGAATAGGACGCTGATTGTGCAAAGAAGTCACAATAAGCAGTTCGTGTCTTATTCCACCGTTCATATCTCCTAACGTTTGTATGGAGTTCGATAAAATATGACAGAACGTGAGTATTTGTGGAAAAGAAAATTAGTCTTCTGGAAAACGACTCCGTGTTGCCTGCTAAATATTAACCGACTTTTCGGAGCAAACTTTTGCCTCCATCTTCATGCTGTGAGTGGTACAAAAACCCCGAGGTTTCGCGCAACTTCCTCCGAAACGTCGGTATCTAACAAACTACTATGCGCCATATCCCAAATTACTATAATGTCCATGAACGCCCAGTAAAAATATCGAATCTTGTAAGGAAATTCACATTCTGGTTCCGTGGAACGTGAGACCCCCTTGAATATCATGGCTACTATTACTTTCTCAAGAAGTAACTCAAACAAGTTAGCATACTCCCAACTGGAGTACACATGTATAGCGTTATGTGTTACTCGTCAACATTACAGAATTTAGAAAATTAACGCCATGCCAGTTCGTGGACACCGACGTTTCAGATGAAACTGAGGTTTCATTTTCGGGTTAGAACATACATACGAAAGTACACGGCGTCACAAACCTGAACACACCTCAAACGTCACTTCCTTCACAGTTATTTATTCTGAAACGTTTTAAAGTAAAGATGTTCTTGTGCATGCCAATAAGGCGTATGGGGATAGCAGAGGTATGGCTTCTCTTATTTGTAACGTCGTACTTGACGGAGGTGAGTGGTGGTCTTCACGCTCCGGCTGCTTTGCCTCCGGAGAAACAGTATTAATAACTCATTGATGAGAGGTTGGGAGGGCACAGAGGCGGTTTGGATATTTTGATGAAGAGAAAAAATTCAACCCGCTCTGGGAATCGATCCACAAATCCTCGGTCTTCCAGCCCGTATCCAACTAAATATACCGACTGAGCCATCCCGGCTCTACACATTTTAAGACCTTTGTATAACAAATACAGCACATGGGCATTGAAAGAGCAAATACACTTTTGTATTCAGTGGGGAGTCACAGCATGGAAGCAGAGAAGAGTGACAAATATTTTGTGAAGCCTGTACTGTACCTGCGGTGACCACAGGTCGCGCACATAACTGGGGCAGTACCTGCTAGCAGTCAGTTCAAGCCTGTCATCGGCAGAATTAAGACGCTTTTAAAACTGCTGTAGATTTGTGCTCGTGTGAAGTGGTTTTGATAATTCAAGGTAAGCCGTTTAATGTGCAAAATTTTGTTCTGGTGTAAAGCCGGTTGAATTACAACGGGTAATATAAACTAAGGGGAGTTCTACGCCTATTTTTTTTTTTCAAATATTTATTCCTTGCAAAAATTTATAGGGCATTTTAAAGGATTTTTCAAATTTCAAATCAATTCAAGCAGCAAGTAGTACCAGTAAATTCACTCATACCTCGTAAGGAACTGTCTGCACTGCGTTGTCAGTTATCGTGTTAATTAGTATTATGACGAACATTACACACATTCAAAACTAAGAAGTGCATAAATGTACCGTTGACTGCTGTTTTAGACGCAGTTTTGTGTACGAGTTTTTGGAGGTCTAAAATGATAAACATTTCAAACGTACCTATTATTATGGCCGAACTGTTCAAGGGATTCGAGTTAAACTTACAGTTGTGTTAAAATATCGCTGGCATTTTCCCTAAAATTTACACAAAGCGAGTTTTTTCTTTTACGTATTTATTTTTTGCAATGCCAGGACAAAGCGCGTGATACAGATAAAACTTACATTACTTTTGAAAAGCTTGGAGTCGAAACCTGCTCACTTACAGAAAAGTTAAAAGCACAAATACGCCTTGTTGACCTACCGTTAGAAATAGCCTCGCCAAAACATTGAAACTCGTACACACATTTATTCTCAAATCATGTACATCTTGTCTAATGCTCCTACATGTTCGGGCTGCAAATTGCAGCCATCCTCAGGGAGCTACAACTGTTCAAAACATGTACAGCATGATACGAAGGTTGTCAAGTATAATGACAGAATATTTACACATATTAGTGTCATTACAAACTGTACAGTGTTACTGAAGTTATGAAACAAGTATTAGAGTTACGTAAAACGTAGTATCGAGACATCTGGTGATAGAGGATTGCTTTACAGTTTATAATACACAGGAAATGGCAGATTTAGATATTCGGTGTTCACTGCATAAGTGAATGCACTGTACTTACTAATATGTATAAATGTGTTACTATTTATATTTGATAAACTGTATAAGCAGCTGCACATATCTTCAACACTTCTATAGCACCCTGAGGATGGATGCAGTTAGCAAACGAAACATGTATGAGCATTAAAAACCAATTACGCAGTTAGCCGAAAATAAGCTTGTGTGTACAATTGCATGGGAAAATGTACAATATGAAAATGACAAATATTAATATTTTCGGCATTGAAAGCTACAGAAAAACACCTGCAGTTTTCTTCAGTTAACGTCACCTAGCCGATCCCTACAATTCATACGGCCGCCATGTTATCAGACATACACTGTAAGGATGACACATTCTGCAATATAGCACGTTTGTAAGTCAGAAAATAAACTTGCTAATTTAAGAATTAAATAATATGTAATTTTGAAGTCATATATGTATCAAATATTTTATGAACATGCAGGGTATGTACTGAGGTAATGAACTGCTCAACAATAAAATAAAATAATAATAGTAATAATAATACAATATAATATTCATTATAACATAATATACGATTATTAACAGAACTGGAGAGGGAAAGTAGTCATGGATCTGAAGGTTAAACACACAAATTAAAGACTGCTGTGGGAGCAGTAGCAGCGCTAGTACAGACATGCGGTAATTACAGTAACTACGGTGACTATAAGAAGGAAAGTAATGACAAGCAAATCAATCACAGCAGTCAACTTTAATTAGCTATGCGGAAGGCACTGCATACAGTCCATCAGTTTCTGGGAGGGAAACGTGAAACATGCAGTCTGTACGTCGTAAAGCCAGGCGCATTACAACTTGCACCCTTAAATTACAGTCTTCTGGACTTTTACAACGTGCAGAGTAAGTTTACCGACGTTTCGTGTGAACGTGCTCTCTTCATCTTCAGAGTGGAAGCTGAATTAATTAGGAAAAAAAATGTCATTTATATAGGACAACTGCAAGAACTGCACCCAGTGTAGCCATACAATAGACACAGTTCCTTTTCCCAGCCATTCCAGAAACAACCTAAATTAAATTCAATCGCTTTAAAGAAGGAAGCAACGCGTTCCTTCGAAACGTCGGAACAAACTTATCATTCAACGCAGCGTAAGAATCCGCCGTGATCTTGACCCTTGCTCTGTATTCGTTTGGTCCCAGTTTAAGAAGGCGACACGGAAACCGGTTATCCTGACTTCTGTGTTTCCGTGGTTGTCTTCGGTCTCTCCAGGAAAATAGCAGGATACACCTCAATTAATAAATGAGCCATTCGTGACATATTCCTCTCCAAACGTCACATATACCAACCTAATACTGTACATGTTACACGCAATATAATAATTACACTCTCTTTATTCCAACTAATTGCACATTTTCATTAATAACAATTTGTTATGTCGTAATAATTTAACTACATGTTTCGGCCTAAGAAGGTCATCCTCAGGCTGAACGTAGATACAAAGAAGACATCATATAAAATGTCGTGGGTGTGCATAAATAAATTTAAATTTACAATATTGAGAATTACGACAAAACAAATTATTATTATATCAACATATGTGAAGTTACTTCGAATCAATAGATATTAAAATTAGCAAAGATCAAACAGGTATATCTTAAGCAGATGGGAAATCGTAATTAAATCAAGAATCAAACACAATAAATAAAGCAGTCTAGGCACTTTCTAACACCGCTCTTACAGACATGCGGCAGTGCAGTATATCACCACACATACACAATCTTAACTTAGACATGCGGCAGTGCAGGTATATCACCACACATACACACAACCTTAACTTAGACATCCCATGCAGTTATGGGCTTAGCCTCACTTGGCGGCCGCTTTATCCTACCCAAAATTTCCCTGTGCCCAAAGGACAGAGACTGGGTGGGCCCCATAGCCTGTCTGGACATTGTGAAGCCAAACATTTCTGCCCCTGCAGGTAATCCAATTGCGATCCCTCGGTACCCTAACCAGCGGACTGACTCGATGTTTTTAAGATTGGAATTCACATAAATTCACTGCAGCAGAGTCTTTCTTTAGAAGCTGCTAGTTTCTCAGCCAGTCAAGGAAATTCACGCACTTCATGGAACGCCAAGCTGAACCAAATTAATCACGGTCAAAACCGCCGCCACTATTTCTTAAACGTCAATTTTAATATTATTCTTCCACATACGTCTAGGTCTTCCAAGTTGTCTCCTTCTCACCTTCCTTGATTTAATAACCCAAATAATATTTGATGTGCAGTAAGAGTTATGAAGATTCTTAGTCCTATACCAAAGCGTGGATGGCCGATCCCAGTTCAAGAAGAAGTTTTCGTGAGTAAAATTTACCTACACGTGTTTGAAAAAAATTAAGGTAAAAATCTTCTTAAAACTCTGTGATAATTATGTAACATTTAATAAAACCAACAAATAATCCGTCAACACAACATACATTTTAAGGACTAAAACCAGCTACACGTTTCGGCTACACCTATAGTCATGTCGCGCTGTACAAAACGAAATAAAACGTGGATAAATAGAACTTCGAATCTAGTAAGATATCTCGAACTATTACAAAGAATTCATGCATGAAATCAGTGCAAAATATTTGACGTAAAATAAAATGTATTACATATAATAATATAATATAATAATATATAATATAACATAACAATATAATAATATAATATAATAATATAATAATATATAATAATAACCATGGCTCAACAGCCCTATATGGGCCCGGGCCTCCTCTTTTCGAGGTTATTAAGTCGTGCGCATTCATGGCAGTTGGTGACTGGTCAACTGGCCGCGCTAGTGTTCTATCTAACCTGATGTGTCGGCCAGAGCCATCTGGCAGGCAGTCAGGAGACTTGGGTGAGAAATGGAGGCAATTTGGCTTACGCAACATCTTTATTCATGCCCGTAAGGTTCTTTTACATGCCGTAAATCTACGACATGGGACCGACGGCTTTACTTCCCCTCCGAAGGAAGTGGTGCTCCGGATTTTTATCACCCTTAAAATGTATTACATATACTTTTACAAATAATATACAAATAAATGTAGTATGGTGTAGCTGACGTGGGTTAAAAAACGTATCTAATTAAAATTAAGTAATTTGTAGGCTCTCTAATAGAAGGTAGGGGTTTTAAGAAACGATGTCTAAGTACGATCATATTCGGGATCCTGCGGTGAATTAATTACCGTATTTTAAAATGAATTTTAATAATTTAAAGTTTATTGATTGTCGTGTAAATAATGAAAGCGATTTTGGAATTTTTATCTGTGAGTGTAAAAGTAAGCTGGGTTCAACTGTAAATCTTTGTATAATATTTTTTCATTCTTAAGGAATTAGGTTAACATTCTTATAGGATTTGGTTTACTCTGTTGTGTATTCCCCGAATTATATAGGAATTGCTACATAACCTTGTTAATTATGCTGTAGGCAATACCAATATCTTAAAAAGTCTTCTTCGTGTAGAACTAAACGTGGATTCCTTACATTGGAACTGACTGTGACGTTTCACCTGCAACGTAATGAGACTGTTGAAAAAAAAACAAGAGAAGATATAAGTTTATTCTGTAATTATATGACTGTATTTTCCACTGTTATGTTTATGTAAGATAGAATATTGTGAGAAGGCTTCATGTTTTCTTCACAGGACTTCTTACTTTTATAACAAAATTTAATTTAATTTACACTTAAATATGAGAGCGATTAAAAGTTAACTATAGAACAATAAATATTCATATAATTTTATACTAATATATGGCAGAAAGTTGATTTTGTTTGTTATAACATCACCAGAAATTTTACTGTTTGTTTTAACATGCTTAAGCGGCCATTTTCTAATTCAGTATGTTAAAATCTTAGTATCTGTAGTGTCTTGTCTGCCTAAGACGTATGTGTGACTAAGTGACTTAATACTTTCCTATTTTTTATGTTTACCCATTCAGGTTGGGAGCACAACGAACAAAATGGCCGACAATCACCCTTATTGCAATTTCTTGAAGTGTCCGATATGCCTTGAGTATATGAAGTCACCAATCGAAATGTGTGAAAACGGACACAACGTCTGTGCCAACTGTAGGCTACATGTTTCAGCCTGTCCAACTTGTGCAGGAATATTTACGAACATCCGAAATTTTACTCTGGAAAGGATTGCTGCTACCGCAACATATTCGTGCAAGAACCGGGAAGCTGGCTGTAAAGAGATGTTCACAGCGGACGACATACATAACCATCAGTCCGAGTGTTTGTTTCAGAGCAAAGAATGTCCATTTCGAAAATTATCGGACGTTGACTGCAGCTGGACTGGTCTTCTGTCAGACATAGCGGCTCACGTAAGAAGTGAACACGGCAGTGAGGCCACTGAAGCAGAAGAACTTTTCAAAATTAATCTGCTGAATTTTTCTACAGAAAGACGTGATCGTCTAGCGGTGTTCATTTCGGGGGATTTATTTTACTTGACTTGGGAAATTGGACACGAAGCCTTTCGCTGTGCAGTATATCACTTCCGTCATAAGAATGAATCTGAAGTTTCCACATTTGGTATTAAGATTGGCAGTTCTGAAGAATATATTGCAATGCGTCGTAAATGTCACAGTTACTTTCAAGGTGGTCTTAACGACTTGCAGCCTGGGAAGCGTGTCGCACTTAATTATGGCACTATACAGGAGTATTTTGGTGAAAGTGGAGACTTGTCATGTAAAATTGAAATAAGAACAAACAGGCTGAATGTGGGTTTTTGGAAAAAATGGAAGAAATTTTGCCTGTTGTTTCTGACTCTCATCTTCTTCATCTTCTTCTTCTGTGTCTATGGGCCCGTCGGCATTAGCTCCGGACGCAACGCAGCCTCAGGCTTATTGTGCTAACCCTTAGTCTTTCAATTATCAAGTCTGCAGCCACAGCCGTTCCTTGATCAGGTTCATCGAAGATGGAATACTCGAGTAAGAGTGGGGTCTGTTCACACCCCCACTACTTCTCGCTTCTGACTCTCATAGTGAGTTCTCTTTTTTTTTCTACTGTGCCTACAATTGATATTGTATCTGGGCTATATTAAAAATCCTTCTTGAATAAAGTACAATCTGTGTGGTGGACATACTCCCATTGAAGTACTCCACAAAATTCCTTAATCACTTATTCTTGTGATAACTGTCACTTGGCACATTTCTCTTAAACTAATTCGAATAGTTTTAGTCTGTCCAACCGTCGCACTAGTTCAGCGTTGTCGAGAAGTTGTAGCATCTCGATGTTGTGATGTTTATGCAGTCTTCTGTCGTGCTTCTTGGCAATTCGCTGAATCTCTTCATCGACTGAAGCAATTTTCAAATAGTGAGTGTGAGGAATTCTGTTAATGATAAATTCTTGTCAGCTTCTTTCTCCGTCTGCTTTGATTTCATGCGTTCCCTTTTTTGCATCGTATGGTCTTCGTCTTACGCTCTTCTTCGCTCCTCTGATTATTCACCATGTTTAAATTTTAAACCACCGTATATGGAACTGTAACAATGTGGTACCAGTTGCCTTAAATTTCTTAATGTGAAATTTCATCCTGGAATTTTTAGATTTAAATTAATTTGGGCTTCGTCCTACCTCTCAAGTGATTGAAGTATTGAAAGACGACACGAAAGGAGATCATTCAGTCTATGTTTCACGCCTATTTTCATGCAAGTCGAAACATCTGTGTCCTTCACATGTTTTCCTGTCATCTGTAACGTGGCTTCTAAAATTAATTAGGGTCATTTATGCATAATTACAAGAGGGACGTTTTCAATGTTAATGATAAAACAAAAAAAATTCATATAACTTCATGTCCGCTTATGCAAAAATGTCCCTTCTGTGGGTTATAACATGACCATAAATTTTACTTTTAGTCTAACGTGTTCAAGTGTCTGTGTAAAGGTCAATATATTAGTCTTACGAATGCTTATCGCGTCTTGTCTAAGAAGTATTTGTATTTATATGACGGTAATTAATTACTTCTGTTTATATTTCTGATGACGAAGTGTAGCAAATGGCGTCGACCAGCAACACGAAGAAAATGGCCGCCATCAAGTTTCTTGATTGGGATCTGTTAAAGGAACTGGAGTGTCCGGTCTGTCTGGAGTACATGACATCACCAATCAAAATGTGTGAAAACGGACACAACATCTGTAACAGCTGTAGGTCACGTGTTTCGACTTGTCCAACTTGTAAAGGAGAGTTTATTAAAGGCAGAAATATTACTCTGGAGAGGATCGCTGCTGCTGCAATATATCCGTGCAACAACAGGAAAGCTGGCTGTAAACAGACGTTTACAGTGGATAAGATAAGTAGTCATGAGTCAGAGTGTTTTTATCAGAGCAGAGAATGTCCATTTACAAAACTGACGTCGATTGTCCTTGGACTGGTGCCCTGTCCATCAGCCTATGCTCCTCCCTCAGTGTGAAAGACCAAGTGTCACACCCATACAAAACAACAGGCAAAATTATAGTTCTGTATATCTTAATCTTTGTATTTTGGATAGCAAACTGTAAGACACAAGATCTGCACCGAATGATAACAAGCACTTCCCCGACTTCAATCTGCTCTTAATTCATGTACATTAAACAAACACATTCGTTGCGACACTTGCACAATTGACTAGTACTTTCTTTAGCGTCACTTAATACATACAAAGTGATGACAGACATGTTTAAACGCCGGACACACTGACCACCACTGATTAGACTGATGTCAATTTACATTTCTTTGAAATTCTCTTCCCTACATGTCTACATATTCTTCAGTCACTCTCAAAAGAATGCTGAGACAACCTGCAGTGTCCATTCCACTGAGATATGTTAATAAACATTTACGTAACAAGTCAGTGTTTTGTGTATGTCCAAATTCAAATTTCATTCCTTCCTTTATCTCAGTTTTAAAGTTTATCTAACGTACTAACACACCTCAAATTTTCCCATCATTCCTCTTCCTTCTAATCAAGCATTCGACTCCAAATTCATAAGAACGTGTAGCTAAAATTTAAAAATAATCTGACTATACTACGACAAAAAAATGTATTGTAGGAGATAGTTTCAGCGGGAAGTGAAGTCGGAGTGAATTGCGGCCAGAATATAGGATCTCCCATTCCACAAATATTTCATTGAGATAATGAAAGAATTAATGAATGTATTGTTGAGAAACTTTAATTTACTGAAACATGTACGTCAGTGTATATCTGTCCTTTACGTCACTAATACATGTACATTGTGTAAGGTAATATCAGGGAACCATCACATACGTCATCAGGTAATTATTAAACAAATATCCTGCTGTTGAGTGTATTCATAGTGAATAATTTTTGTAATTACAGAATGAATAATACTGCGTAATTAAAAATTAATATTTGATGAATAAATATGAAAAGAATTTCCCAGTATATTATTATTTTTTCTTACAGTGTTTCGAATTTATCTTAAAGCTTATGTTTTCTTACAAAATGTATTTTTACTTAGTACAAAATAAAATGTTAAAAATGTTTAAAAAAAAAGCAACTTGTCATAAATTTATTACCTTCGCACGGCACGATATTCCTACTGAAAACTTCACGCTGTCACTTTGTACATATTTAACCTGTTTAACTTTACTATTGAGTGGAGGAAACTGGAATGAGTCGAAGTCTTCAGTTCTGTTTGCAGTTGATGAAGATTATTATAGAAATACGGACAGTCCGAAATACTGAACACGTGACTGTGCACTACATAAAAGTGAACAAAAAAAATTCAGTCATCTATGCCTTCGCGAAGCCTGGCACTAAGCTACAAGATATTCTAGCTCTAACTTCCACTAATAATTTGCCTTTCTTAATGTGTCATAATAAACTTGTATGTCAAAATAACTGATAATCTTCTATCTTCTGGGAAATTACGCAGCTTTATGTTGGTAGTTGTTTACCAGCTGATACTCATGTATCACTTTATTTATGTACCATATAATCTAATCTGTCTTTATTAAATTTTAAGCTTAGATGAATTTACCGATTCACTTTCTGTTACAAGAGAAATATATCTGTATGTGATAATTTAGTCACGCAACATCTTACACTATGAATAAGTCATTTCTATGAAAACAAACTTACAGGAAAATGTTTTCTAACTATTGTTAGTCCATTTTTATTGTTGTTTAATTTTCTTTAGCAAAAATAATTTATGTTTGTGCGTCCTATGCAAAGGAAGTCACCGTGCCTTCTACTTACGACATGCAACAAGTAATTTGATTATAAAAGAATAAAAAGGTAAAGCAACCCCATTACAGGCCTGGACAGGCCCTGAGGGGTCCAGGAGGTTGAAGCTCCCAGATTTTTAGACAATCGGCACATGAACGTGGTAAGGTTGTCAGCCCTAAGCACCGGCCGCCTTTACCCCTAGGAAAAGTTCCTGGTACTCATTTCTGTTAGAGGCTGAGTCGACCCCAGGGCCATAGTGCGACCGAAACGATTATGTCAGTGAAAAATTCCAGTGACACCATCGGGAATCGAACCCGCGACGTTCCGGTTTGTTGCGCAGTGCCTCAACCAACGGCGCCACCGCGTGCCCCTATAAAAGAATAACGTGATCGTAATATACACTGCTTCATATATTCAGTTGTCTTAGCGATCTCACTGAATTGCTGATTTTCAAGGTCATTTTGAATACTGTGTACTTTTCTTCCGTAACCACAACAAAGATACTTGTCTATGGTCTTCTGGGTTATTACGCGGCGTCGTGTGATAATTGTTTACTGACGTTTCGGGACAACGTATCGGTCCCGTCCTCACGGGTGAAGAGTCCGAATGGGAAAGCCTATAACACAGATTCTGGAAAGTACGGCAGGGTAGCAAAACGTGTGATGTGATGACAGCCAATAGGGTGAGAGAGGGGTGGATACAAACAACGTATAGCTGCTGGGGGTACCGAGAAAGCAAACAGCTAAGACAGTTGGAAAAACAATTACCACACGACGCCGCGGAATACCCCAGAAGACCACACATTTTATCGACATCGCGGCGGAAGCCTGAAATCAAGGATACTTGTCAGGTCTAACGTGTTTGCCACATTTAAGTGACAGGCATTCATTTGTTCTGTTTATATTCCCCGCATGAAATGCAGCAAGCAATGGGGAAAACAAAATGAACACACAGATCAACATCAACATAATAAACATGACCTCTATAAAGAACCAAACGTGTGCCTGTTAGCAGTATAAGACTCACTTATAACTATGTGTTGTAACAACCTACAACACATCAGAACGACCAGAAATTCATCTCTTTCCGCCTGTCCAAACTGCCGACAACAACTTCGTCAGATACCAAACAACCAACACACAACAGTTGCAACGTAACAACCGGGTAACTGCATTTAGTGTGACCTCCACAGCAGTACATTACGTTGACGAGATGTTCACATCGTGCCACGTAATTATTGTACGCCATTACGCTACTGCTAATTCTGTCGTCATTTGCTTATCTGGTCTCACTCCTCCTCTATTTTCGTATTCTTTCCGCCTCTCACCATCTTCACATTTCTTAATCTCATGTGTCATCTTGCCCCTACTCCAGCCTTGCTTATCGTGACATATAACATACATCACCGTTCAATTCACCTCATATCCTACGCTGTGTCCTTCACCGATGGCTGTGGTACGCAGCTACGCAAACGTTTTTTAAATCACTCCAAATTTCCAGCTGTTTTGAAATTTGAAGAAGTTTACGTAAGTACAAGTAAATATTCGTTATTAAAACAACTTAAAAGCTCTAATTCTTAAAAAGTTTGTATGAAAGTCATGTAATATTTACAAGTCGTGTGTGGAATCTCTGACTTCATGGTAAAGAGTTACCTTAAAATTATTCCTAATATGAAATTTTAATCCTGCAAATCTCAGGTTTCAATTTGTCCTAAATATAATATAAAGAAATAAATGAAATATGACACGGAGAAATTAATTGGTTGTACAATAGTTTATTTACATTTTCCACTGTCGTCTTTATGTAAGTAAAAGCATTCGAAGCACACTTTACGACCTTTTTTTTTTATAATTTCTCTCTTCTGTAACTTGGCTCGAGTAATTAATTTTAATCATTAAATAAAAATGGAAATTGTAAACGTTAACGAAAAAATAATTAACGCTTCATATAATTTATGCCGCCGATCCCAGTGGCCGCGCGGTCTAAGGCGTGGGTCTTCTTCGGCCGCTCGCTTACTAGGATAGTGGGTTCGAATCCCACCGGGGGCATGGATGTCTGTCTGTTGTAAGTGTTGTGTGTTGTTGTCAGGTAGAGGCCACTGCGTCGAGCCGATCCCTCGTCCAGAGGAGTCCTACCGACTGTGTTGTGTCTCTCAGTGTGATCAAAATTAATTACAACCTCGACACTGAAACGGGAAAACCGGAGTAGGTAGAAGAGGACGACAAAAAAAAATTAATAAAATAATTTTATGCCCATTATGGACGAGGTTTCTTTTTTCTGGCTCTAACATGAATACAATAATCATTTTTAAAATCAACAAATTTAAGTGTCTTTCTCAAGCCCATTATTTTACATTCTTTCCAAATGCTTTGTCGCAGCTTGTTAATGACGTATGTGTATTTATACGAAGGAAATTTATTAGTTCTTCTTTGTGTTTCTGACCGTGAAGTGTAATCAAGGCATCGAAGCAACACGAAGGAAATGGCAGCTTCCAAGAGTCTTGATTGGGATCTTCTGAAAGAACTGGAGTGTCCGGTATGCTTCGAGTACATGGCATCACCAATCAAAATGTGTGTAAACGGACACAACATATGTAACAGCTGTAGGCCACGTGTTTCGACTTGTCCAACTTGTAAAGGGGAGTTTATTACCGCACGAAATATTACTCTGGAGAAGATTACTGCTACCGCAATATATCCGTGCAAGAACCGGGAAGCTGGCTGTGAAGAAACCTTCTCAATAAGTGACAGAACTAATCATCAGTCAGAGTGTTTGTATCAGACGACAAAATGTCCATTTACAAATTTATCACTCTTTGATTGCCCGTGGACTGGTATTATGTTTGAAATAGGAAGTCATGTCAGAAGTGAACACGACAGTGAGGTCAGTGAGCATACAGGGTGGTTTGAAGTCACACTGCAGAACTTTAATACAGCAAAACGTTACCGGAAAGCGATGTTCATTTGGGGCAAATTATTTTACTTGGTTTGGGAAGTATCATTTGACACATTTTATTTCTCAGTATTTCACGTTGGCCCTAAGAACGAAGCTGAAAATTTTGTATACGAGTTTAAAGTTTGTAAACCTAGAGAAAACATTTCAATTGCTGGTACATGTCGCAGTTATTTGGAAGCTAAACGGAAAATCCTGAGACCTGGGGAGTGTGTCACGCTTCATTACCGTACAGTGCAGAAGTATGTTAGTCAGAATGCAGACTTGTCGTGTGAAATTGAAATACGGAAGAGAAGTTTCGTTGAACTTAATGTTGCGGCCAGGCAGGATTACGTAGCAGTCGCTACAGAAATGACTGATGTATCCGAAAATGCCTGGTACAAATAACTTCTTTTCCGCCTCTTTCTCGTTTTTTGAACAGAATATTTCTTATTCCTTCATTGGTGATTCTTCTTATCCTCCTCCCTATGCTTCCACTAAATATTCTCTAGATTTTTCTCCGTCTAATTCTTTTGTGAATAAATCTATTCTTTAATTTGGGTATATTTATTTTTCCCCCCATGGCTCAACAGCCCTAGTTGGGCCTATGCTTCCACATTGTTGAGGTTTCGAGACCACACTCATACACACCACGCTAAGTAGGACTTCTCTGGATGAGTGATCGGCCCGTAGCAGAGACCTCTACCCTGACAACACACAGCAAACACAAGAGACAGACATCTGTGCCCCCGGCGGGATTCGAACTTTGGATTTTTACTGCTGGAATTGTTTCTATTTGTCTACGTATCCTTCTTAATAAAGCCGTGTTAATTACTACAAAAAAATCTGTCAAGAAATTAGTATTATTATCACCGCGTTTGAGGTATACACATACTAAGATAAGCCGTATTCCTACATATATATTCTTCCATGTGATAATTAGTGAAAAAAATTTTTCAAAAGTCTGCATGTTCCATTCTACTGAGATACGTTAATAAACGTTAAATAAACATAACGTTGTATCTACCGTGCATTTTCAAATGAGATGTGTTCAAAAATCACCAACTAATGCACATAAACTTTTCAATAGTTTATCTTAAAATACCCCTATACGTATTTCGGTGGTTTAAACAGCCTTTAATTAATTTTATAGTAATTTTACATAATTTTACATACTGTACGAAGTGAGCAATATTAGCCCACTCATATTCTACATATGTGAATCTAACCATATATGTAATAACTATAAGTCTATGCATTTTAATCTCCACGACCCCCTGAAGATGGTGGTTTAAACCACCGAAATACGTATAGGGGTATTTTAAGAATAAACTATTGAAAAGTTTAAGTGCATTAGTTGGTGATTTTTGAACACATCTCGTTAAATAAACAGTTAAAGTTATATTTAAGAATTCACATTTAATTCGTTCCTTAATCTTAATCTTAAATTCATTCTAACATGTTAACATACTTCAAATTTAAAAACCTTCCTACTTTTTGTAACCAAATATTGACGCCCATTAATACTGTATCGCTAAGAATTAACATTTTTAAGACTGACTATGTTAAGCATTGTAACCTAGGAAATATTTCAGCGGAGTGAAGTCGGGAGACAGTAGTGGCCAGAATATTGTATTTCCCAATACATTTCACTGCGATAAGGAATACATTACTGGATACACTGTGGAGAAACTATGACTTACTGAAACACGTACGTCGGATTATGCCTGCCCGTTAAGTCACTTTTACATGGACATGGTGTACGGTAAATTCAGTAACTTATCTGATGCATCAAGTGAATATTAAACAAATATTGTACTGTAGGGTGTAGTCACGCTAATTTTCTGATTACAGAATTTAATATTGTTGTATAATTAGAAATTAGAATTTGGTGAAGAAATTTGTAACGAATTCACTAAATACCATCATTTGCTGTTACAATTTGTACAGTTTATCTTAAAACTCCTACTTTCTTGAAGAAAGTTCTATGTAAATTATACAGTAAAATAAAGAGTTAGAAAAACAAATTTACAAATTAATTATTACCAAACGTCTAGATATTTCATCGCACGCTTCACACTGTCATGTTACAGATATTGTACATTATTAACGCTAGTTATAGTGGACCGAGATAGCTCAGCCGGTATAGCGACTCGCTACGGGCTGGACGGTCCGGTGATCGAATCCCGGTGGGGCGAGATTTTTCGCAGCCGTCCAGACCGGCCCTGGGGCCCACCCAACCTCCTATAAAATGGTACCGGTCTCTTTCCCGGGGGTAAAGCGGCCGGGCGTGGAGTTGACCACCCACCCCCATCTAGTGCCAGGGTTAAAGAAAGAGTAGAGCTATACCTCTACTCCCCCTCTTGGCCTTCGTGGCCTGTTCTAGGGAGACCTTTACCTTTAACGTTAGTTACAAAACGTAAGAATGTGGAACGGGGAGAAGTCTTCAGTTGTGTCTGTATGCTTACCCGAAGCTTAACACTAATCTACAGGTCATTCTATTTCTAACTTACACTAATCAGGTTATCTTCCTTAATGTGTGATAACAAATTTGTATGTCAAAACAGCTGATAATCTTCTATCTTCTGGGAAATTACGCAGCTTTATGTTGGTAGTTGTTTACCAGCTGATACTCATTTATCACTTTATGTATCTGCCATATAATCTAATCTGTCTTGTATTATATTTTAAGCTTAGATGAATTTACCGATTATCTTTCTGTTACAAGAGGAATATATCTGTATGTGATAACTTAGTCACGCCACATCTTACACTATGAATAAGTCATTTCTTTGAAAACAAACTTAACGGGAAAATATTTTGTCACTTCTATAAATAACTTTAATTTCGTACGTCAAGTTCTCTGTAACAAAAAACAGTTTCTTCTGTTTGTGCGTGCTATCCATAGGATGTCGCCATACCTTGCACTAATGACATGCAACAAATCATTTGATTTTTAAAAAGGAGGCAGGAAAATTTATTTTTCTCTGAAATATTTAGGCATCAGTACTGTCAGACAATTGCCTGGTGATCCTGAGCGAGAAATAGTTAAGTAGCATGCACAGAGAAGGGCTAGTGTTGCGTGATTTCAGGCCCCCGCCGCGGTGTAATTTATACAGCTTGACCTTGAAG
The DNA here is from genome assembly GCA_021186555.1 of Reticulitermes speratus. Taxonomy (NCBI): domain Eukaryota; kingdom Metazoa; phylum Arthropoda; class Insecta; order Blattodea; family Rhinotermitidae; genus Reticulitermes; species Reticulitermes speratus. The sequence goes on along the minus strand of JAJKFL010000012.1, from coordinate 5,449,347 downwards.
ATGGGAAAGATAGGTTTTTTCCGAAACGTCGGTATAAATCTATCATTCTACGCTGCATAAAATCCCAAAACAGCGCAGATCTCAAGGGTTAGTTTTGCTGTAGAATATGTGGAAATAGTCCTTCTATGTGTGTACATACACAGGGTGTTCCTAAATGTTATTTAAGGTTTTGATATTTTGTTCCTGACATATACTCTACCTACACTTTTAAAACACCTACCAAATGAAAGACCAATTTAAAAAGTTTTAAGTCACATAGCGAGAGTGGTGTCAGAGCTCCACTCATTCTTAACCTCGGCATTAATTGGAGATGAAAGTTCAGCCTCTCTCCCCGGTCGCTTTATCCGCGGGAACACATCCCTCTTACCTACTAACCAGGAGGCACAGTCAGCTCCAGAACCGGTCTGGGAGTTTTGAAGAAAAAAGAAACTCCCGGGATTCGAACCCCGGATGGTCCAATTTGTAGCCTAGTCGCTATACCGGTAGTACTACACCCGTTCCGATTGTAAATCAAGGGGAAGGATAATGCAGGCCGCCAACGGTTACAAACCGGTTCAAAGGGGCTTGTTACTGCCACAGAGCATATCAAACTGTTATCTTTGAACGCTTACACAGTAACCGAAACTCAGTACTTCGAACATTTAAGTTAATGTTATATTATATTATAATTATAATTATAATAGTATTACGAAAAGAAGAAAACGTTTGACAAGATTTTGTTACCTTCATTACTGTGCTATTTAATTTCCCTTATATAGGTGTGGAGGACAGGATAATATTAAAACGGACCCTCAACAAATTGGGTGTGAGAAGATGCCGTGAGTCATTGTTCCTGCTCAGGATGAAATCAATTTGCATGCTCTTCTCAACTCGGTACCGCAATCAAGTTTCGGTGTACATAAAAATACGAAACTTTCTTGGCTATTAGAGGGAATTTTAGCTTTTCCTAAATAAGTTTTAAACACAGTAAAAGGTAAAGCAATCCCTGTACAGGCCTGGACAGGCCCTGCGGGTTACAGGTGTTTGAGGCTCCAAGACAATCGGCACATGAAAGTGGTAAGGTTGTCAGCCCTACGCACCGGTCGCCTTTACCCCCCAAGAAATATTCCTGGTATTCATTTATATTCGAGGCCGACAGGATTTTTAAACACAGTACATGGATCTATTTAACTTCCTCTGTGCACAAATGAAAGACACATAAGGATACAGTCCGTACGGCTTGTCTATTGTCCATTCCTGGTCACAATTAATGAATCCTAAATTATGATACATAATACGAAAGGCGAAATTGTTATGTACCTACAAATGATTCGTACTCTTCCAGTCCAGAAACCGGTGTTATCTGCTACCTTTGAACTTAATGTATATCAGGCATTTTGTGTCCGATAGCCGAGCATTAGAGGCATTAACAACTCTTACTTTCAATCACACCAAACTCAGTATCTCCACTCCCACGCCTCGTTTATCGTTGCACACAGTGGAGGCTGTTCACAGTTATCTTTACGCTCATTAGATATCCTCGTAGCCCTTTCTGATAGCTTAGGAACGCAAGTGTTTGAATATGTCAGTTTAAATCATTCCAAACTCAGCAGCTGGCCTGAAGGATCAAGCAGAAGTATCTTTGGGTAAGACGAACTTACAAATTTTTTGAACAAATAATTTGGATCTCTTAATTCTTCCACTCATTTCATTCATTCATTCTGTAGTCTGTCTTACGACAAATCCATAGCCTCTTCCAAAGCGTGTTCTCCACAGGGTGCGATCTAGTGCTTCCTCTTTCAATTTCCAGTATCTTCTCTTTTCCTTAAGGTCATACAGTAGTTGCTTACGCCTTCTTCCTCGTCTTCCCGTCATTTCTATCCTTCCTTCTAACTTTCCTTCAATCACGTGTTTTAGAAGGCAGTTTCTACGCAAGATGTGACCAATCCAGTTAGCCTTTCTTCTTTTTTATTGTATGAACGATATTCCTCTCCTCCTTCCACTACCTGTATGAAAATCCTATAAAATACGTATAACCTGCTGTAGTGCAATAGCGACATTACCTTCCCAATTATCGCACAGACTGTACCAAAATTCGCAAATTCCCCTTCGCGTACAATTGTAATCGTGGTGTCCTTAGATTTGAACTGATTTTGTTACTGTTCTATCACTCAAGTAATGTGTCTGTTGAAATACAAGGCAGAAGGTAGGAAGCAGTTGTACAGTTATTTGATACGTGTGTTTATGTGTTATGTTTGTATAAGCGGATACGTTCTGAAGACACTGCACGACACACACAAACAGTAAATTTAATATTGTATTTACCGTGCATTTTAAATAATTGTAAGTTTTATTTCATACCAACAAATGCACATAAGTGTCAATAGTTTATTCATAACTTTCCCCGATACGTATTTCGGCGTTTTAAACCGCCATCTTCAGGGGGTCTTAAGAGGTTTCTAGCATAGACCAAATATTTATAGAATACGTCGTATTTTACACAATACGGATGTTACGACGTATTCTATAAATATTTGGTCTATGCTAGAAACCTCTTAAGACCCCCTGAAGATGGCGGGTTTAAAACGCCGAAATACGTATCGGGGAAAGTTATGAATAAACTATTGACACTTATGTGCATTTGTTGGTATGAAATAAAACTTACACACAAACAGGTTTGTCAGTACTTTACCGCCTAAATTAAATTTGGTTTACTTATTCTTAATCCATAACCGTGGAGAACTCGCTTTGGAAGAGGCTAGACTGTCGTAGACAGATGCAGAATGAATGAATGAACGTGAAAGGTCATGTCACGTACGAACAAAACTATTTACGTAAATTGATGTTCTTGAATGGAAGAAAGTTTCTTTTGTTGGTTACAACATGTATATAAGTATTGTTTCTTGTTTTTACAGGTTTAAGTGAATATTTCCTGTTCAACTATTTATAGAGCCTTAAAAAATACAGTCGAACTCGATTATAACGTCATGAAGGGGACTGAATATTTTGTGTCGTTATAAACGGGTGTTGTTATAACGGAGGAGTATAATGTTATGGTTAACAGTGAGGAATTAATTGGTACCACAGGATATCTGACGTTATAGACGAGGTGTCGTATAAACCGATGTCGTTATAACCGGGTTCTACTGAACTTTGTTTAATTTTGTGTAGGTGTATTTTTCGTATTTATATGAGGGAAGTTTATTACTTCTGTCTCTGTTGCTGATAGCGAAGTGTAGCAAACAACTTCGACAACACAACGACGGAAATGTCGTCCAAGGCTGTTGACTGGGATCTCCTGAAATTACTGGAGTGTCCTGCCTGCATGGAGTACATGGCATCGGCAATCACGATATGTGAAAAAGGACACAGCATTTGTACCAACTGCAATTCACGCGTTTGGGCCTGTCCAACTTGTGAGGGAAATTTTATTAAAACCCGAAACATTACTCTGGAAAAGATTGCAGCTCTTATAATATATCCGTGCAAGAACAGGGAAGCTGGGTGTGAAGAGACATTTACATTGGACGAAATAAACAGTCATCAATCAGAGTGTTTGTACCAGATAAGAGAATGCCCATTTAGAAAATTATCGGGTGTTAATTGCCCTTGGACTGGCATTCTGTTACTCACGAATGGTCACGTCAAAAGCGAACACTGGTCTCTGACTTCTGAAACTGAGCGACATTTCAAAGTTAAATTACTCAATGTTTCTACATCACGACGCTATCGTAGAGCGGTATTCATTTCGGATGAGTTATTTTACTTGATTTGGGAAATAAGACGAACCGCGTTTTACTTTTCAGTGTTTCACTTCGGACATAGGAAAGACAATGAAGTTTTCAAATATAGCATTAAAATTGGGAATTCTGAAGGAACATTTCAACAACTCGTGTATGTCACAATATTTAGAAGATAATCGCGAAGCCTTGGAGCCTGGGAATTGTGCTACATTTCATTACGGCGCAGTGGAGGAATATCTCAGTGAAGGCGGACACTTGTCATGTGAAATTGAAATAGGAACAGAAACGCTGAACGGATCTGCTGATCAGCTAACGCAGGAGTGTACAGTGGTCGAGCATGACGTATCTGATTTTTCTGACAATGACTGAGAAGAATAATCCTTCTCACCTTCTATCTACTTAATTTCTTCTTCCTCTTTTTTTGTGGGTTTCTCCTATCAATGTTCCCTCTAAGCTGCGCGGGTTGAATTGTTGTCACGCAGCTGGAATTTTATTATTACGTATATTACAAAAAAAAAACATTTAAAGTGCCGCGCAGTCGTCAGGTCGTGTAAAAATTTACTGCTCAGAACAGTAGCAGGTCCGCAAAGCTGTAAAATAATTAGAGGGAGCGTTGCTCTGTACGCAACTCCTTAGACTCAGATCTCTCTCCACATCCTTCTGATCCTTTCTCGTCTGTGAGTTCTTCCATTTCTTATCCTATTGTATTTATCCTTCTTATCCTTGCTGTAAATAAATCTGGAACGTCATTAGGATTCCTCGCCACGGTTAAGATATTTACCAGCAATGTCACCGTAAACGATTTTCATTGTAGTAATTACACAGTTTCACTGTATTTCCTTTTGTATTGCCAACATATTGCCATGTCACGCCACATACATTGAAAAAAAAGTCGCAACGTCTAATCTCCATGGATTAGACAGAATTCAGTTCCAAATTCACAGGTATGTTTCGAATTATGTACCTTGCATATCCATGTTCTATTCATTTATACCACAAACACATTTAGACACTCTGTAATTTCCATTTTCTGCAGGTGTGTTAAGCATTTTTTCATGTAACCAGCTATTCCATATTTAAAAATCACATAACTAATTATTTAAACTATCTTAATTTGACATTGTATCTAATTTGAAATATAATTTAAATATTCCAAATATCCATTTTCCTTATGTCGCAACTTTGCGATGTGATTATGTCGCTGTGTTAAGAAAGGAGTTACGACACACAATATTTCTGACCTAAGCACTGGGAACAATTTAAGGTTTACGAAATAGCAAAACTTGGTGTCTATAGACTATTGCAAGAATATTGCATCTCCCATTACACTAATATTTCATCCATTTAGGTAAGGCGTAATTGGATACATCGTTGAGGGTCTGTGCGTTACTCAAAATGTCTACCATGCATTATATATCCTTTATCTTATTAGCACATGTATGGAGTATATGGTAATGTAAGCAAATGATATTACTGCAAGGCGTTAAACACTGCTAACTGTATGAATGTAGAAGAACCCTTCAATACACTTTGCAGGACTTGCACAAGTTATACAAACATTATAAGCACAAACGACCAAAGCACGCGTTGCTTTAAAATCGGCAAAGGGCTTGATAGTGTTTTTTTTTTCATAGTTTTTCACTACTATTACGAATCTCTGAACAACTACGGAGATCCCGGGATTCAACTCCGACGCTTGAGGCGATCAGAACAGTTGGTAACAGGAACAACTATGGTACCAGGATGTATGTTGTAGATGATGTAACTAATCAATGTTAATAAAGTTATTTTAATTTAAAAAAAATTAAAAGAACCCTTGAATATAGAAATAATTATAATGCACAACAATAAATCCAATATATTGGTGTAGAAATTGTAATGAACTGTCACGATGTTTTTATTTACTGTTACTGTATGTTGGATTTAGTTTAAAATACATGCTTTATGACACAATGTATTTTTGAACTGTATAATAAAACAGAATGATGAAAATAACAGTTATAAATTTACCTCCACAAATCCATGAAACTTTTACCGTACAATTCACACTGTCACGTTGCAGATACATTTTTAACGTGAAATATAAAGTATAAGAAGGAGGAAAGGAAACAGTTTCTCAGTTTTCTTTCTACCTGCAGAAGATTAAGAAGAAAGCAAGAGAAAAATGGGCTACTGAAAGGTCGTTTTAAACACAACATAAAGAGGAAACGAAACATTACATCATCTAGACTTACGTAAAGCTTAACATTAACATACCAGCCACTCTCCTCACTCTACCCTACACCGACCAATCTGTCCTTCATGTGTGATAGGAAATTCTATGTTGAAATTACGTCACTAATTTCTCTTTAGTCACGTGATATACAATCGAAGTCATCTAAAAATTTTTGGCTTAGACGTGTTCTGTAGCCGAACTTTGTGTTCAAATCCCAAACATGCCACGCCTTAGTATGCGAAAAGTAAATAATCTGAAAAATTAAATTTGACGGAATTGGAAACTCGGGTGTTTGTCAGATCAACGGTGTCTAACCCTAATTGGAGCAAAACCCACAATTTCTCTAGTTTCACTTCCTTCTGTCCGAATGTGATTTTGTATGGCATCAGTTCAACGAAACCAGGCCATTTAGATGTTACTTTAAACGATGCAAAAATTTCAACTTCTTAAAAATTTGGACCCAAAATTTAGAGCAATTTGGGTTATTAAAGTTTTGAACGCCGCAAGTAACTCCTCCGGTTTTTCCCTCTGTAAGAGGTCGATTCCCACAAAAATTTTAGTTCAATTTAACCAATGAGTGTTATGTAATGTGCCATAAGAAGGATTTGTAAACCGACAGGAGAGCCTCCTTCGTCTGTTGAGCAGTCACAGATGTCGAAGACACATTTGTCACTTATAAAACACGAAATAGGTGACGTGACGTGAGACAGGTAAGCAGTGACGCAGAGAGTTCTATCAGTATGTCCTGCCTGTCCTGTGAGATATGACGTCATGTATCTTGTTTACTGAACGACTCTGTTAGTATCTCTGATTATTTAGCCCCTAGTATTGGGCTTAATCATGAATGGCTAATAGGAAATAATTCGGAGATAAGCATTCATGAAGTAACTGAGTTGCTACCTCGATATATGTCTGGAGACTCTGAGGAAACTCACGACAACTGTCCGTCAGTACAGCCGCAATGCCAGCACATATTCTCATCTCACATCTCCTGAACAGGAGTGCGGATTGTTACCGCTACGTTAACCTGCTCGGTGACAACATGCAGATTCGTAGACATGTAATAATTTTGTGAGGGAAACTGGCTGCCTCTGTCTTCAGGATAAAGAGATGTCTTAGAATGAGAATAAGCACAAAAGGAAGTCACGTAAATAGACCATTCAACAGGGTTCCTCGGAAGCGCAACTACACTGCTTCTTAAGACATGAAATAACCTCACAACAGCTGTAATGTATCCACGTAGCAGCCACGTAGCTGCCTGTCACGTGACCTCCTCAGCAGAAGGCTACAATGTTATGGCGACATGGTGTTCACTTTGTGTAGCTTACTGCACGCCATTACATTAGCTATTCTCCATTCTGACGCCAGTCTATCATCTCGCCTTCCCCCCATACTTTTCATTTCACTCCGTCTTCAGCTTTCTGACGCGCATGCGCCGTTTTGCCCCCACCTTCGGCCTTCTTTATCGTTAAATATATCAAGCCTTATCTGTGATTTCGGTTGATATCATCTGGCATGACAGCCATTGCAAGTAGTTCTCTGTAGCTATAGGAACCATCATTTAAATTACAACAAATTCAGCAGTTATTTTGAACTCTGGAAACGTTTCCGTCAGGCACAGGTAAATATTTGTTACTAAAGAGACATTTTTTGATATAGATGTTCCACTCTTATCTCTATATAAGTAAAAGCATTCCGAGTGTACTTCAAGTGTTCTTCACACAATTTCCTGTCTTATGCATCTTCGGTTCTATATTAATCTGGTTCGTTTATTCTTAAACACAAGTGTGAGTTCTTCTATGCCATTTATAAAACAATAAAAATTAATATAATGTTAGGTCTATTTGCGGACAGAAGTCTCATCCATTTGTTATAATGTGACTACATTGTTACTGCTTTTATAATTTTTAGCTTAATTTTATAACATGTTTTATTGTTTGATGTTTATGTGTGTCTGTTAAAGTCAATATGTTACAGTCTTTCCAGACGCCTTGTCGCAAGTTGTGTGCGTCGTATGTGTATTTATTGGTTCTGTTTGTGTTTTTGACCGTCAAGTTTAACAAATGGCGTCGACCAACGAAAGGAAGAAAATGGCCTCCCAAGAACATCTTTATTGGAAGCTCTTAAAGGAACTGGAGTGTCCGGTATGCTTCGAGTACATGACATCTCCAATAAAAATGTGTGAAAGTGGACACAACATCTGTAACAGCTGCGGGTCAAAGGTTTCGAAATGTCCATCTTGTACAGGACAGTTTACGAAAGCTAGAAATTTTACTCTGGAAAGGATTGCTGCTACTGCAATATATCCGTGCAAGAACCACAAAGCTGGCTGTGAACAGACGTTCACAATGGCTGACATAAATAATCACCAAGCCGAGTGTTTGTTTCAGAGCAGAGAATGTCCATTTACAAAATTTTCTGATGTCAAATGTCCTTGGTCTGGTATACTTTCTGACATAGGAGGTCATGTCAGAAGTGAACATGACTGTGAGTTTAGTGAACACACAAGTGGTTTCGAAGTGACATTACAGAAATTTAATACAGCACAACGTTATTATAAAGCGATATTCATTTGGGGCAAACTATTTTACTTCGTTTGGGAAACAACACAGCTTACATTTTATTTTTCAGTATTTCATTTTGGCCATAAGAAAGAAGTTGAAGAATTCATATACGAATTTAAACTTGGTAAGTACAGAGACACAATTGCAATGTCTGGCGTATGTCGCAGCTATTTGCAGGCTGAAAGTGAAGTCCTGAAACCTGGTGAGTGTTTGACGCTTCATTACCGCACAGTGCACAAGTACCTTAGTCAAAATGGAGACTTGTCATGTGAAATTGAAATACGGAAAAAAAAAAGTTTGGTTCAGGTAAATAATTTGGAAGAGCGGCGACTTGTAGCAGCTCCTTCAGCAAATCCTGCTCCGTCAGAGAATGACTGCTGAGACTAACAGTTCTCCGCCCGTTTCTAATTTTTGATTAACAAAATATTTCTTCCTTTTTAGTAGTTACCATTCTTCTATTCATGATTCTCTTGATTATTCGCCAAATCCTCCTACTATTCTTTCGTATGTAAACACTTCTATTTTTAGACGCTTTTCGCTAAAACGGCGAAAAAATGCCTATTAGCTTCGTCACGTCCGCCTTCCATCTGTCCCGTCTGTATATCAGCGTGTGTCAGCGCGGCTCCCACTGGAAGAACTCCGTGGAAACTCATACTGAGGACTTTAAGGAAACTATGTCAAGAAAATCCAGTTTCGGTTAAAATCAGACAAAAATATCGCGCACTTTACACTAAGACCTTAGTACGTTTGTACTGTTGACAGCGGTACAAAGTATTTTGTAAACCGACAACAGTGCAAATAGAACCCATTGTTGTGTATCCATGCTAAAACTCAGCGGTTTTATATTTTTCACAGTTACGTGTAAGCCAACAACAATATAAATGGAAGTCATTGTTTGGTTCCGATAGAAAAAAAATGGTTAACCAATCTCATGACAATATTACTTCATACATGCATTGCCTATCTGGTTTAGAGTTCGTTTGCTTTATAAGATAATTTGGATTCTTCTTGCATTTCTTCTTATTCTCATTCTTAAAGCAAGTCATGCTAGTTGCTTTTAATATGGAAGGAAATTAGTATTATAATCACCAAGTTTAAGGTGATAAGTATCACATCAAACTATTTTCATCATAAGAGTAAAACATATTAACTTTACTTTTTTTGTATCACTTAACATATATTCAAAGACCGGGCACGTAATTTCAAAAAGATGGAAAGAATTGCCACCACAAATAACACTCCACAGAGTTTCCATTTCACTATCGTCCCTTGAATTCTCTTCTTATATACATATATAGAAAAGGGTATTTTGACAGTTTCCAATGTTCCATTTGTTTAGCAATATTCCGCAGAACGTAACAGCCAATGTTATACTTACGAATTCACGTTTAATTCCCTCCGTTACCCTAATCATGAATTCTAATATAATAACATGCTTCAAATTTTCTAAAAATTTCTATCTCTGCTAACCAAATGACAACTACAAATAACAACGTGTCACTGAGAATTCACACCTTTGAGACTGATGCTATCATACAAAATGCATTCTAGGAAATATTTCAGCGGAGTGAAGTAGGGAGACAGTAGTGGCCAGAATATGGTATGTCCCCATTACACGAATATTTCGCTGAGATAAGGTATGTATTAAATGATATATTGTTGAAAATCACTCATTTACTGAAACATGTATGATGGTTTATGTCTGTCCATGACGTCACTAATACGTGTATATTGTGTAGGGTAATATCAGTGAATTATCTGAAGCAACATCAAGTAAATATTAAACACATACTGTAGTGTTGGGTGTTTATATCATAAATAATTTGTTAATTTAATAATTAATACTGTATAATTAAGAATTACTCTTTGGTGAAGAAATGTGTAACGAATTCACGAAATATTATTAGTACTTGTTTTACAATGTGTTAAGTTTATTTTAACACTCAAATTTCTTGCAGAAGATGTTTTTGAAAAGTGCACAATAAAATGTTACAAAAGGAAATTGTATTAAAATTAATTATTCCCCAACATCTTGATATATTCACTGCACACTTCACACTTTCATGTTGCCTCGTTAACATTAGTAATGAAATGTAAAGGCGGCCGGGATATTGTAGTCGACATAGCGACTACGAAACCACGCCATTTGGATGTTATCTTAGAAGACAAAAAAATTCACTTTTTCAAAAATTTGGACCCTAATTTAGAGTAGTTTGGGTTATTAATTTTTCAAAGCCGCAAGTAACTCCTCCAGCTTTTACCCCATAATCGTTCGGTTCCCACAAAAATCTAGTTCATTTTAACCAATCAGTACTACGTAATGTGCCACAAGAAGGATTTGTAAACCGATAGGATAGCCTCCTTCGTCTCCTGAGGAATCACAGAGTTCGAAGACACATTTGTCACTTCTGAAACACGAAATAGGTGACATGACGTGAGACAGGTAAGCAGTGAGGCAGAGAGTTCTATCAGTATCCTGCCTGCCCTGTGAGTACGACGTCATGTATCGTGTTTACAGAACGACTCTCTTAGTATCTCTGATTATTTAGCCTCTAATATTAAGATCATTCATGAATGATGAATAGCAAATGATTTGGATATAATAATTCATGAAGTAACTAAGTTGCTGCCTCGACACATGCATGGAGACACTGAGGAAACTCACAACAACTGTCCGTCAGTACAGCCGCAACTCCAGCATATATTCTCATCTGACATCTCCTGAACAGGAGTGCGATAGTCACCGCTACGTTAACCTGCCCGATGACGACATCAGATTCGCAGACGTGTAATAATTTTGTGAGGGAAACTGGCTGCCTCTGTCTTCAGGAAAAGATGTCTTAGAATGAGATAAGCATAAAAGGAAGTCACGTAAATAGACCATTCCACAGGGTTCCCCGTAAGCGCAACTACACTGCTTCTTAAGGCAAGAAATAACCTCACAACAGCTGTAATGTGTCCACGTAGCAGCCACGTAGCTGTCTGTCACGTGACCTCCTCAGCAGAAGGCTACAATGTTATGGCGACATGGTGTTCACTTTGTGTAGCTTACTGTACGCCATTACATTAGCTATTCTCCATTCTGACGTCAGTCTCTCATCTCGCCTTCATCACAAACTTTTCATTTCACTCCGTTTTCAGCTCTCTGACCGTCATGCCCCCACCTTCGGCTTCTTTATCGTTAAAATATGAAGCCTTATCTGTGATTTCGGTTCGTATCATCTGGCATGACAGTCATTGCTAGTAGTGCTCTGTAGCTATATGAACCTTCGTCTAAACTACGCCAAACGCAGCAGCTACTTTGAACTCCGAAAGATTTCCGTCAGGCACAGGTAAGTATCTGTTAATAAACAGACTTAACGCTTTGATTATCAATCAATATGGATATCACGTAACATTCGAACCATCGTGCATGGAACTGCACGTCATTGTACCAGCAGCCTTAAATTATTCTTAATGTGAAACTGTGATCTGGAATTTGTTGGTTCCACTTGGCTTCCAGGATTAACCTACATCTCAGGTAATACAAATATCGAAATACCACACGAAGGACCAATTAGTTTTGTGTTTTTTGATATAGATGTTCCACTCTTATCTCTATATAAGTAAAAGCATTCCGAGTGTACTTCAAGTGTTCTTCACACAATTTCCTGTCTTATGTATCTTCGCTTCTATATTAATCTAGTTCGTTTATTCTTAAACACAAGTGTGAGTGCTTCTATGTCACCTATAAAGCAATAAATATTTCATAGAATGTTAGGTCTATTTACGGACAGAAGTCTCATCCATTTGTTATAATATGACTACATTCTTCCTGCTAATTTGATGCGTTTTAGCGTAATTTTGTAATATATTGTATTGTTTGATGTTTATGTGTGTTTGTTAAAGTCAATACGCTAGTCTTTCAAAATGCCTTGTCGCAAGTTGTGTGCGTCGTATGTGTATTTATGGGTTCTCTTTTTGTTTTTGACCGTCAAGTTTAACAAATGGCGTCGACCAACGAAAGGAAGAAAATGGCCTCCCAAGAACATCTTGATTGGAATCTCTTAAAGGAACTGGAGTGTCCGGTCTGCTTCCAGTACATGACATCTCCAATAAAAATGTGTGAAAGTGGACACAACATCTGTAACAGCTGCGGGTCAAAGGTTTCGAAATGTCCATCTTGTACAGGAGAGTTTACGAAAGCTAGAAATTTTACTCTGGAAAGGATTGCTGCTACCGCAACATATCCGTGCAAGAACCGCGAAGCTGGCTGTGAACAGACGTTCACAATGGCTGACATAAATAATCAGCAAACCGAGTGTTTGAAGAGCAGAGAGTGTCCATTTACAAAACTTTCTGATGTCAAATGTCCTTGGTCTGGTATACTTTCTGACATAGGAGGTCATGTCAGAAGTGAACATTACTGTGAGTTTAGTGAACACACAAGTGGTTTCGAAGTGACATTACAGAAATTTAATACAGCACAACGTTATTGGAAAGCGATATTCATTTGGGGCAAACTATTTTACTTGGTTTGGGAAACAACACAGCTTACATTTTATTTTTCCGTATTTCATTTTGGCCATAAGAAAGAAGCTGAAGAATTCATATACGAATTTAAACTTGGTAAGTACAGAGACACAATTTCAGTAACTGGCGTATGTCGCAGCTATTTGCAGGCTGAAGGTGAAGTCCTCAAACTTGATGAGTGTGTGACGCTTCATTACCGCACAGTGCACAAGTACCTTAGTCAAAATGGAGACTTGTCGTGTGAAATTGAAATACGGAAAAAAAGTTTGGTTCAGGTAAATAATTTGGAAAAGCGGCGACTTTTAGCAGCTCCTTCAGCTAAGAATGCCTGGTTAGCCAAAATTCTACAACGCCTGTTTCTACATTTGATTAACAAAATACTTCCTGACTTTACACAATAATTCTTAGACAACGGTTTAACATGCGAGAAATCGCTGATGTTTATTCGAATTTTTTCCATTGTCACTAATTACACAAGAACGACATTTCGAAAGAAGACTGCTTTCGAAACGTCGTGTTTGTGTAATCAGTGACAATGGAAACAATCCAAATAAACATCTCCGATTTCTCGCAATATATTTCTTATTTTTGTAGTTGTTACCATTCTTCTATTCATGATTCCTCTGATTATTTTCCAAATCCTCCTACTGTTCCTTTGTCTGTAAACACTCCTATTTTTAGACGCGTTTCACGAAAATAGCGAAAAATGCCTATTAGCTTCGTCACGTCTGCCTTCCATCTGTCCCGTCTGTATGTCAGCGTGTATCAGCGCGGCTCGCACTGGTAGAACTTCCGTGGAAACTGATACTGGGGACTTTAAGAAAAACGTGTCAATAAATTCCAGTTTCGGTTAAAATCAGACAAAAATATCGCGCACTTTACATTAAGACCTTAGTACGTTTGTACTGTTGACAGCGGTACAAAGTATTTTGTAAACCGACAACAGTGCAAATAGAACCCATTGTTGTGTATCCATGCTAAAACTCAGCGGTTTTATATTTTTCACAGTTACGTGTAAGCCAACAACAATATAAATGGAAGTCATTGTTTGGTTCCGATAGAAAAAAATGGTTAACCAATCTCATGACAATATTATTTCATACATGCATTGCCTATCTGGTTTAGAGTTCGTTTGCTGTATAAGATAATTTGGATTCTTCTTGCATTTCTTCTTCTTCTCATTCTTAAAGCAAGCCATGCTACTTGCTTTTAATATGGAAGGAAATTAGTATTATAATCACCAAGTTTAAGGTGTATAAGTATCACATCAAACTATTTTCATCATAAGAGTAAAACATTTTAACCTTACTGTTTTTGTATCACTTAACATATATTCAAAGACCGGGCACGTAATTTCAAAAAGATGGAAAGAATTGCCACCACGAATAACACTCCACAGAGTTTCCATTTCACTATCATCCTTGAATTCTCTTCTTAACTTTATATATATATATGTATACATATATAGAAAAGGGTATTTTGACAGTTTCCAATGTTCCATTTGTTTAACAATATTCCGCAGAACGTAACAGCCAATGTTATACTTACGAATTCACGTTTAATTCCCTCCGTTACCCTAATCATGAATTCTAATATAATAACATGCTTCAAATTTTCTAAAAATTTCTATCCCTGCTAACCAAATGACAACTACAAATAACAACGTGTCACTGAGAATTCACACCTTTGAGACTGATGCTATCATACAAAATGCATTCTAGGAAATATTTCAGCGGAGTGAAGTAGGGAGACAGTAGTGGCCAGAATATTGTATGTCCCATTACACCAATATTTCGCTGAGAATAGGAATTTATTAAAGGATATATTGTTGAGAAACTTGGATTTACTGAAACATGTACGATGGTTTATGTCTGTCCATGACGTCACTAATACGTGTATATTGTGTACGGTAATATCAGTCATCTATCTGATGCATCACCAAGTGAATATTAAACACACTCTAGTACTGGGTGTATATATATATATAAATAAATTGCTAATTAAGAATTAATAATATTGTATTATTAAAACTTTAACTTTGGGACGAATTGTGTAACGAATTCAAGAAATGTGTTACCTTCATCTTAAAATTATATTTTCTTGCAGAACATATTTTTGTAAAGTACACAATACAATTTTACAACGAGAAATTGCCATATAATTAATTATTCCCCAGCGTCTTGATATATTCACTGCACGCTTCACACTGTCATGTTGCCTTGTTAACATTAGTACTGAAATACAAAGACATCCCGGATAGCGTAGATGGTATAGCGACTACGAAACCAGACCGTTTGGATGTTATATGAAACAATTCAAAATCTTCACTTCTTCATAAAAATTTGGAACCTAAATTTTGAGTAGTTTGGGTTATTAAATTTTTCAAAGCCGCAAGTGACTTCTCCAGCTTTTACCCCTATAATCGTTCGGTTCCCACAAAAATCTAGTTCATTTTAACCAATCAGTACTACGTAATGTTCCATAAGAAGGTTTGTTGAACCAATGACAAGAGAGCTTCCTTCGTTTCCTGAGCAATCACAGATGTCGAAGACACATTTGTCACTTCTGAAACACGAAATAGGTGACGTGACGTGAGACAACTAAGCAGTGAGGCAGAGAGTTCTATCAGTACGTCCTGCCTGTCCTGTGAGATATGACGTCAGGTATTGTGTTTACTGAACGACTCTCTTAGTATCTGATTATTTAGCCTCTAGTATTAGGATTAGTCATGAATGGTGAATAGGAAAGAATTCAGAGATAAGCATTCATGAAGTAACTGAGTTGCTGGAGCACAATAAGCCAAAGGCTGCGGTGCATCCGGAGCGAATGCCGACGGGCCCATAGAAAGAAGAAGAAGAAGAAGAACTGAGTTGCTACCTCGATATATGTCTGGAGACTCTGAGGAAACTCACGACAACTGTACGTCAGTACAGCCGCAATGCCAGCATATATTGTCATCTCACATCTCTTGAACATAATTGTGGATTGCGCTACGTTAACCAGCCCGATGACGACATGCAGATTCGCAGACATGTGACAATGTTGCGAGGGAACTTGCTGCCTCTGTCTTCAAGACAGTGAAGCCTCACAGAATGAGAGTAAGCATATAAAGAAATCACGTAAATAGACCGTTCCACACGGTTCCTCGGAAGCGCAACTACACTGCCTCTTAAGGCATGAAATAACCACACAACAGCTGTAATGTGTCCAAGTAGCAGCACGTAGCTGCCTGTCACGTGACCTCCTCAGCAGAAGGCTACAATGTTATGGCGACATGGTGTTCACTTTGTGTAGCTTACTGCACGCCATTACATTAGCTATTCTCTATTCTGACGTCTGTCTATCATCTCGCCTTCCCCCATACTTCTCATTTCACGTCTTCTTCAGCTGCCTGACGCCCATGCGCCGTTTTGCCCCCACCTTCGGCCTTGTTTATCTTTAAATATATGAATCCTTATCTGTGAATTCGGTTCGTATCATCTGGCATGCCAGTCATTGCTAGTAGTGCTCTGTAGCTATACGAACCTTCGTCTAAATTACGCCAAACGCAGCAGCTATTTTGAACTCCGAAAAATTTCCGTCAGGCACAGGTAAGTATTTGTTAATAAACAGACTTAACGCTTTGATTATTAATCAGTATGGAGATCAAGAAACATTCGAACCATCGTGCATGGAACTGCACGCCACTGTACCAGCAGCCTTAAATTATTCTTAATGTGAAATTGTGATCTGGAATTTGTTGGTTCCACTTGGCTTCCAGGATTAACCTACATCTCAGGTAATACAAATATCGAAATACACACGAAGGACCAATTAGTTTTGTGTTTTTTGATATAGATGTTCCACTCTTATCTCTATATAAGTAAAAGCATTCCGAGTGTACTTCAAGTGTTCTTCACACAATTTCCTGTCTTATGTATCTTCGCTTCTATATTAATCTAGTTCGTTTATTCTTAAACACAAGTGTGAGTGCTTCTATGTCACTATAAAGCAATAAATATTTCATAGAATGTTAGGTCTATTTACGGACAGAAGTCTCATCCATTTGTTATAATATGACTACATTCTTCTGCTAATTTGATGCGTTTTAGCGTAATTTTGTAATATATTGTATTGTTTGATGTTTATGTGTGTTTGTTAAAGTCAATACGCTAGTCTTTCAAAATGCCTTGTCGCAAGTTGTGTGCGTCGTATGTGTATTTATTGGTCCTCTTTTTGTTTTTGACCGTCAAGTTTAACAAATGGCGTCGACCAACGAAAGGAAGAAAATGGCCTCCCAAGAACATCTTGATTGGAATCTCTTAAAGGAACTGGAGTGTCCGGTCTGCTTCCAGTACATGACATCTCCAATAAAAATGTGTGAAAGTGGACACAACATCTGTAACAGCTGCGGGTCAAAGGTTTCGAAATGTCCATCTTGTACAGGACAGTTTACGAAAGCTAGAAATTTTACTCTGGAAAGGATTGCTGCTACCGCAACATATCCGTGCAAGAACCGCGAAGCTGGCTGTGAACAGACGTTCACAATGGCTGACATAAATAATAACCAAACCGAGTGTTTGAAGAGCAGAGAGTGTCCATTTACAAAACTTTCTGATGTCAAATGTCCTTGGTCTGGTATACTTTCTGACATAGGAGGTCATGTCAGAAGTGAACATTACTGTGAGTTTAGTGAACACACAAGTGGTTTCGAAGTGACATTACAGAAATTTAATACAGCACAACGTTATTGTAAAGCGATATTCATTTGGGGCAAACTATTTTACTTGGTTTGGGAAACAACACAGCTTACATTTTATTTTTCAGTATTTCATTTTGGCCATAAGAAAGAAGCTGAAGAATTCATATACGAATTTAAACTTGGTAAGTACAGAGACACAATTTCAGTAACTGGCGTATGTCGCAGCTATTTGCAGGCTGAAAGTGAAGTCCTCAAACTTGATGAGTGTGTGACACTTCATTACCGCACAGTGCACAAGTACCTTAGTCAAAATGGAGACTTGTCATGTGAAATTGAAATACGGAAAAAAAGTTTGGTTCAGGTAAATAATTTGGAAAAGCGGCGACTTTTAGCAGCTCCTTCAGCTAAGAATGCCTGGTTAGCCAAAATTCTACAACGCCTGTTTCTACATTTGATTAACAAAATACTTCCTGACTTTACACAATAATTCTTAGACAACGGTTTAACATGCGAGAAATCGCTGATGTTTATTTGAATTTTTTCCATTGTCACTAATTACACAAGAACGATATTTCGAAAGAAGACTGCTTTCGAAACGTCGTGTTTGTGTAATCAGTGACAATGGAAACAATCCAAATAAACATCTCCGATTTCTCGCAATATATTTCTTATTTTTGTAGTTGTTACCATTCTTCTATTCATGATTCCTCTGATTATTTTCCAAATCCTCCTACTGTTCCTTTGTCTGTACACACTCCTATTTTTAGACGCGTTTCACGAAAATAGCGAAAAATGCCTATTAGCTTCGTCACGTCTGCCTTCCATCTGTCCCGTCTGTATGTCAGCGTGTATCAGCGCGGCTCGCACTGGAAGAACTTCCGTGGAAACTGATACTGGGGACTTTAAGAAAAACGTGTCAATAAATTCCAGTTTCGGTTAAAATCAGACAAAAATATCGCGCACTTTACATTAAGACCTTAGTACGTTTGTACTGTTGACAGCGGTACAAAGTATTTTGTAGCCCGACAACAGTGCAAACGAACCCATGTTGTGTATCCATGACAAAACTCAACATTTTTATATGGTTTACAGTTACATGAAAGTTAACAACAATATAAATGGAAGACACTGCTTTGCTTCCATAGCAAAAATGGTTAACCTAAAGCACGACAATATGACGTTATACGTACATTGATTATCTTGTTTAGAATTCCTTTGGTTTATAAGATACTTTGGATTTTTCTTGTATTTATTCTTATTCTCCTTCTTAACGCAAGCCGTGCTACGTACGTCAAATGTGCAACGTGTAAGATATGTAACAGTTACACCAAACCGTTTTCACCACAAAAGTTCCATATTCTACCTTTAGTTTCTTTTATATCACTTAATCTATTCAAAGACTTGGCACGCAATTTCAAAAAGTGGGAAGGACTTGCCACCACGAATAACACTCCAGTCAGTTTCAATCTCACTACCATCTCTCGAATATTCTTCTTAGCTTTCTATTTTGTGTATATAGAGAAGAGAACATTTTGACAGTCTCTAATGTTCCTTTTTTGTAGCAATATTCCGCAGAACGTAACAGCCAATGTTACACTTACGAATTCACATTTAATTCCTTCCGTTACCTTAATCATAAATTCTAATATAATAAAATGCTTCAAATTTTCTAAACATTCCCATTTCTGCTAACCAAATAACAACTACAATAACAACGTGTCACTAAGAATTCACAGCTTTGAGGCTGACGCTATGATACACAGTGCAGTGTACGATATATTTCAGCGAAGTGAAGTCAGGAGATAGTAGTGGCCAGAATATTGTATGTCCCATTACACGAATATTTCGCTGATACAAGGAATGTATTAAAGGATATATTGTTGAAAAACGCTAATTTACTGATACACGTGCGATGGTTTATGTCTGTCCATGACGTCACTAATACATGTATATTGTGTATGGTAATATCAGTCATGTATCTGATGCATCATCAAGTGAATGTTAAACAAATACTCTAGTACTGGGTGTATATATACATAAATAATTTGCTAATTAAAGAATTAATAATATTGTATTATTAAAGCTTTAACTTTGGGGACGAATTGTGTAACGAATTCAAGAAATGTGTTACCTTCATCTTAGAATTCATATTTTCTTGCAGAATATATTTTTGTAAAGTACACAATAAAATTTTACAACGAGAAATTGCCATAAATTAATTATTCCCCAGCGTCTTGATATATTCACTGCACTCTTCACACTGTCATGTTGCCTTGTTAACATTAGTACTGAAATTCAAAGACATCCCGGATAGCGTAGATGGTATAGCGACTACGAAACCAGACCGTTTGGATGTTATATGAAACAATTTAAAATCTTAACTTCTTCATAAAAATTTGGAAACTACATTTTGAGTAGTTTGGGTTATTAAATTTTTCAAAGCCGCAAGTAACTTCTCCAGCTTTTACCCCTATAATCGTTCGGTTCCCACAAAAATTTAGTTCATTTTAACCAATCAGTACTACGTAATGTTCCACAAGAAGGTTTGTTGAACCAATGACAAGAGAGCTTCTTTCGTTTCCTGAGCAATCACAGATGTCGAAGACACATTTGTCACTTATGAAACACGAAATAGGTGACGTGAGACAGCTAAGCAGTGAGGCAGAGAGTTCTATCAGTACGTCCTGCCTGTCCTGTGACATAAGACGTCAGGTATTGTGTTTACTGAACGACTCTCTTAGTGTCTGATTATTTAGCCTCTAGTATTAGGATTAGTCATGAATGGTGAATAGGAAAGTATTCGGAGATAAGCATTCATGAAGTAACTGAGTTGCTGGAGCACAATAAGCCTAAGGCTGCGGTGCATCCGGAGCGAATGCCGACGGGCCCATAGAAAGAAGAAAAAGAAGAAGAACTGAGTTGCTACCTAGATATATGTCTGGAGACTCTGAGGAAACTCACGACAACTGTCCGTCAGTACAGCCGCAATGCCAGCATATATTCTCATCTCACATCTCTTGAACAGAATTGTGGATGGTCACCGCTACGTTAACCAGCCCGATGACGACATGCAGATTCGCAGACATGTGACAATGTTGCGAGGGAACTTGCTGCCTCTGTCTTCAAGACAGTGAAGCCTCACAGAATGAGAGTAAGCATATAAGGAAATCACGTAAATAGACCGTTCCACAGTGTTCCCCGGAAGCGCAACTACACTGCTTCTTAAGACAAGAAATAACTCACAACAGCTGTAATGTGTCCACGTAGCAGCCACGTAGCTGCCGGTCACGTGACCTCCTCAGTAGAAGGCTAAAATGTTATGGCGAAATGGTTTTCACTTTGTGTAGCTTACTGCACGCCATTACATTAGCTATTCTCCATTCTGACGTCTGTCTATCATCTCGCCTTCCCCCCATACTTCTCATTTCACGTCGTCTTCAGCTGCCTGACGACCATGCGCCGTTTTGCCCCCACCTTCGGCCTTGTTTATCTTTAAATACATGAAGCCTTATCTGTGAATTCGGTTCGTATCATCTGGCACGACAGTCATTGCTAGTAGTGCTCTGTAGCTATACGAACCTTCGTCTAAATTACGCCAAACGCAGCAGCTATTTTGAACTCCGAAAAATTTCCGTCAGGCACAGGTAAGTATCTGTTAATAAACAGACTTAACGCTCTGATTATCAATCAATATGGATATCACGTAACATTCAAACCATCGTGCATGGAACTGCACGTCATTGTACCAGCAGCCTTAAATTATTCTTAATGTGAAACTGTGATCCTGGAATTTGTTGGTTCCACTTGGCTTCCAGGATTAACCTACATCTCAGGTAATGCAAACATCGAAATACCACACGAAGGACCAATTAGTTTTGTGTTTTTTGATATAGATGTTCCACTCTTATCTCTATATAAGTAAAAGCATTCCGAGTGTACTTCAAGTGTTCTTCACACAATTTCCTGTCTTATGTATCTTCGCTTCTATATTAATCTGATTCGTTTATTCTTAAATACAGGTGAGATTTTTTTGGATGTTACTTACAAAACAATAAAAATTTCATAGAATGTTAGGTCTATTTACGGACAGAAATCTCATCCGTTTGTTATAATATGACTACATTTTTACTGCTAATTTTATGTATTTTAAAGTAAGTTTTGTAATGCATTGTATTATTTGATGTTTATGTGTGTTTGTTAAGGTTCGTTTTCACGGGGATAGTTTAAGGGCTGGTAAGTCGAGCTGGCAAGTAGGTTACCGGGTAAGTTTGTATTGCCACTAGGCCGGGTCAGTTACTGGGAAGTAGGTACTGCTGTCGGACAATGTGGGAAAACGCTGTTGATGAAGTGGTTGATGCTTCTGTTGATCGTCAGCTCCTGCTGCACTTTTTTTTGGATTTTTCAATCTTCACAAGCTTCACGTTCTTTATACTTTTTATTTTCTTTCGTAGAACATCCACACCTTCGACAGCCACATTATTTTTTTAATAGTTCGACCATTAGTTTTGACATTGCACTGTCGCTTTTAATTTTATTGTTGTAGTCGAAATGTCGGATGTTCCAAATACACTCAAAGTTCTCGTAGACATCTAAAAACTTGACAACTTCCTCACTATTCCACTTGGACACCATTTTTAATGATGTAACAATGCAAAACAACACGTGGAGTCAAAACAAGCTATAAACATAACTTGACACTAGCCGCAGAGTGAGCTGGTACGTGTTGCCACGGGGTTCTACATGCCCGCTCGTAGATCATGTGACCGGTAACAAGACAGCAAAGTAGCCCGGTCGTCAACTCTAGGTGGCCCTATCCGGGTACGCGAGTAAGTAGATAGTGCGGCTGTTGCTACGGGGCAACTTCACTTACCGCTCGCACTAGCGGCTCGTAAACTATCCCAGTGAAAACATACCTTTAAAGTCAATATGTTACAGTCTTTCAAGATGCCTTGTCGCAAGTTGTGCAGGCAGTATGTGTATTTATTAGTTCTCTTTGTGTTTTTGATTATCAAGTGTAGCGGACGGCGTCGACAAGCGAAAGGAAGGAAATGGCCTCCTCAACACAAATTGATTGGAACCTGTTGAAGGAACTGGAGTGTCCGGTCTGCCACGAGTACATGACATCTCCAATAAAAATGTGTGAAAACGGACACAATATATGCAACAGCTGCGAGTCAAAGGTTTCGAAATGTCCATCTTGTACAGGACAGTTTACCAAAGCTAGAAATTTTACTCTGGAAAGGATTGCTGCTACCGCAATATATCCGTGCAAGAACCGCAAAGCTGGCTGTGAACAGACGTTCACAATGGATAACATACTCTTAAATAATCACCAATCTGAGTGTTTGTTTCAGAGCACAGAGTGTCCATTTAGAAAATTTTCTGAAGTAAAATGTCCTTGGTCTGGTATTCTGTCTGACATAGTGGGGCATGTTAGAAGTAAACATGGCGGTGACATTAGTGAGAATACAAGTTGTTTGGAAGTGACATTACAGAACTTTTCTAACACAAAGCGTTATTATAAAGCGATATTCAGTTGGGGCAAACTATTTTACTTGGTTTGGGAAACAACACAGCTCTCATTTTATTTTTCAGTATTTCAGGTTGGCCCTAAGAATGAAGCTGAAGAGTTTATATACGATTTTAAAATCTGTAAACTTAAAGAAAACATTTCAGTTACTGGTACATGTCACAGTTATTTGGAAAGTAAACATGACTTTTTCAGACCTGGTGTGTGTGTCACACTTCATTACCGTACAGTGCAGATGTACCTTAGTCAAAACGCAGAGTTGGTATGTGAAATTGAAATACGGAAGAAAAATTCGGTTCAGGTTAATATTTGGAAAATGGCTAATACGTTGAGAAGGTGGCGACTTGTAGCAACCCCTTCAGAAAATCCCTCTCTGTCTGAGGATGCCTGGTACACGTAACACTTCTCTGCTTGTTTCTGTTTTTTTATTAACAAAATTTTATTTTTTGGTGGACCTTCCTTTTCTCCTCTTCATGCTTCCTCTAATTATTATCCAGAACATTCTAATATTCTATGAACACTTTTATTTTTAGGCCCTTTTCACTTAAAACAGCGAAAAGCTCCTATTAGCTTCGTCACGTCCGCCTTCCACCTGTCCCGTCTGTATGTCAGCATGTATCAGCGCGGCTCCCACTGATGAACTTCCGTAGAAAATGACATTGGGGACTTCAAGAAAAATCTATCAACAAAATCCAATTTCGGGTAAAATCGCACAAAAATTTCGCGCACTTTAGATGAAGATGTAAGTACGTTTATACTGTTGACAGCAGTGCGAACAGAGCCCATTATTGCGTTTCCGTGGAAAATATCAGCGGTTTTATATTGTTGACAGTTACATGTAGGTGTAAAACAATACAAAGGGAAGACACTGCTTTGCTTCCATAGCAAAAATGGTTAACCTAAAGCACGACAATATTACGTTATACGTACATTGATTATCTTGTTTAGAATTCCTTTGGTTTATAACATACTTTGAATTTTTCTTGTATTTATTCTTATTCCCCTTCTTAACGCAAGCCATGCTACGTACGTTAAATGTGGAACGTGTAAGATATGTAACAGCTACACCAAACCATTTTCACCACAAAAGTTCCATATTCTACTTTTAGTTTCTTTTATATCACTTAATCTATTCAAAGACTTGGCACGCAATTTCAAAAAGTGGGAAAGACTTTCCACCACGAATAACACTCCAGTCAGTTTCAATCTCACTACCATCTCTCGAATATTCTTCTTAGCTTTCTATATTATGTATATAGAGAAAAGAACATGTTCCTTTTTTGTAGGAATATTCCGCAGAACGTAACAGCCAATGTTACACTTACGAATTCACATTTAATTCCTTCCGTTACCTTAATCATAAATTCTAACATAATAACATGTTTCAAATTTTCTAAACATTCCCATTTCTGCTAACCAAATAACAACTACAAATAACAACGTGTCACTAAGAATTCTCAGCTTTGAGGCTGCAGCTATGATACACAGTGCAGTCCAGGATATATTTCAGCTAAGTGAAGTCAGGAGATAGTAGTGGCCAGAATATTGTATGTCCCATTACACGAATATTTCGCTGATACAAGGAATGTATTAAAGGATATATTGTTGAAAAACACTAATTTACTGATACACGTGCGATGGTTTATGTCTGTCCATGACGTCACTAATACGTGTATATTGTGTATGGTAATATCAGTCATCTGTCTGATGCATCATCAAGTGAATTTTAAACACATATTTTAGTGTTGGGTATATATATATAAATAATTTGCTAATTAACGAATTAATAATATTGTTAAATTAAGTTATAAACCAACCGATGCACACTAAAACCACTTTTTAAGTAGCTTTATTATAAAATTGTTAAAATTGTACCCCTACACGTGTTTCGATCCTAGCACTCCTCACAGCACAACACGTAGTACACTCCGCTCCACGCAAAAACATTTCATATGCTTTTAATACCACACGCCAGCAGTTCCACAATCTACCATCTACAGTGCTTTTATAATTTTACAACTTTTAGCGAATCTTTTTACAAGATTTTAACTTATGTTTCAAAGTGCAGATAGAATATTTTAAATCATGTGTTGAAGTGACTGTAGCTTTTAGCAAAAAAACCCCTGACGATGATCCTAGGATCGAAACACGTGTAGGGGTACAATTTTAACAATTTTATAATAAAGCTACTTAAAAAGTAGTTTTAGTGTGCATCGGTTGGTTTATAACTTAATTTAATATGACGAAGATGCACGGTGTCAACAATATGAAAATTAAAAATATTGTATTATTAGAACTTTAACTTTGGGGAATAATTGTGTAACGAATTCAAGAAATATTATTATTTGCTGTGAAATGTGTTACCTTCATCTTAAAATTCATACTTTCTTGCAGAATATATTTTTGTAAAGTACACAATAAAATTTTACAACGAGAAATTCTTATAAAATTAATTATTCCCCAACATCTTGATATATTCACTGCACACTTCACACTGTCATGTTGCCTTGTTAACATTAGTACTGAAATGTAAAGATATCCCGGGTAGCATGGACGGTATAGCGACTACGAAACCAGACCGTTTGGATGTTATATGAAACAATTTAAAATCTTCACTTCTTTATAAAAATTTGGAAACTAAATTTTGAGTAGTTTGGGTTATTACATTTTTGAAAGCCGCAAGTAACTCCTCCAGCTTTTACCCCTATAATCGTTCGGTTCCCACAAAAATTTATTTCATTTTAACCAATCAGTACTACGTAATGTTCCATAAGAAGGTTTGGTGAACCAATGACAGGAGAGCTTCTTTCGTTTCCTGACCAATCACAGATGTCGAAGACACATTTGTCACTTATGAAACACGAAATAGGTGACGTGAAATGAACAGGTAACCAGTGAGGGAGAGAGTTCTATCAGTACGTCCTGCCTGACCTGTGACATATGACGTCAGGTATTGTGTTTACTGAACGACTCTCTTAGTATCTGATTATTTAGCCTCTAGTATTAGGCTTAATCACGAATGGCTAATAGGAAAGAATTCGGAGATAAGCATTCATGAAGTAACTCAGTTGCTACCTCGATATATGTCTGGAGACTCTGAGGAAACTCACGACAACTGTCGTCAGTACAGCCGCAATACCAGCATATATTCTCATCTCACATCTCTTGAACAGAATTGGGATGGTCACCGCTACGTTAACCAGCACGATGACGACATGCAGATTCGCAGACATGTACCAATGTTGCGAGGGAACTTGCTGCCTCTGTCTTCAAGACAGTGAAGCCTCATAGAATGAGAATAAGCATATAAGAAAATCACGTAAATAGACCATTCCACAGGGTTCCTCGGAAGCGCAACACACTGCTTCTTAAGACATGAAATAACCACACAACAGCTGTAATGTGTCCACGTAGCAGCCACGTAGCTGCCTGTCACGTGACCTCCTAAGCAGAAGGCTACAATGTTATGGCGACATGGTGTTCACTTTGTGTAGCTTACTGCACGCCATTACATTAGCTATTCTCCATTCTGACGTCTGTCTATCATCTCGCCTTCCCCCCATACTTCTCATTTCACTCCGTCTTCAGCTGCCTGACGCCCATGCGCCATTTTGCCCCCACCTTCGGCCTTGTTTATCGTTAAATATATGAAGCCTTATCTGTGAATTCGGTTCGTATCATCCGGCACGACAGCCATTGCTAGTAGTGCTCTGTAGCTATACGAACCTTCGTCTAAATTACGCCAAACGCAGCAGCTACTTTGAACTCCGAAAGATTTCCGTCAGGCACAAGTAAGTATCTGTTAATAAACAGACTTAACGCTTTGATTATCAATCAATATGGATATCAAAGCAACATTCGAACCATCGTGCATGGAACTGCACGTCATTGTACCAGCAGCCTTAAATTATTCTTAATGTGAAACTGTGATCTGGAATTTGTTGGTTCCACTTGGCTTCCAGGATTAACCTACATCTCAGGTAATGCAAATATCGAAATACCACACGAAGGACCAATTAGTTTTATGTTTGTTGATATAGATGTTCCACTCTTATCTCCATATAAGTAAAAGCATTCCGAGTGTACTTCAAGTGTTCTTCACACAATTTCCTGTCTTATATATCTTCGCTTCTATATTAATCTGATTCGTTTCTTCTTAAATACAGGTGAGATTTTTGTGGATGTTACTTACAAAACAATAGAAATTTCATAGAATGTTAGGTCTATTTACGGCAGAAATCTCATCCGTTTGTTATAATATGACAACATCTTTACTGCTAATTTTATATATTTTAAAGTAAGTTTTGTAATGCATTGTATTATTTGATGTTTATGTGTGTTTGTTAAAGTCAATATGTTACAGTCTTTCAAGATGCCTTGTCGCAAGTTGTGCCGGTAGTATGTGTATTTATGAGTTCTGTTTGTGTTTTTGATTATCAAGTGTATCGGACGGCGTCGACAAGCGAAAGGAAGGAAATGGCCTCCTCAACACAAATTGATTGGAACCTGTTGAAGGAACTGGAGTGTCCGGTCTGCTTCGAGTACATGACATCTCCAATAAAAATGTGTGAAAACGGACACAACATCTGTAACAGCTGCGAGTCAAAGGTTTCGAAATGTCCATCTTGTACAGGACAGTTTACGAAAGCTAGAAATTTTACTCTGGAAAGGATTGCTGCTACTGCAGTATATCCGTGCAAGAACCAAAAAGCTGGCTGTGAACAGACGTTCACAATGGCTGACATAAATAATCACCAAACCGAGTGTTTGTTTCAGAGCACGAGTGTCCATTTACAAAATTTTCTGATGTAAAATGTCCTTGGTCTGGTATTCTGTCTGACATAGTGGGGCATGTTAGAAGTAAACATGGCGGTGACATTAGTGAGAATGCAAGTTGTTTGGAAATGACATTAAATAACTTTTCTAACACAAAGCGTTATTATAAAGCGATATTCAGTTGGGGCAAACTATTTTACTTGGTTGGGAAACAACACAGCTCTCATTTTATTTTTCAGTATTTCAGGTTGGCCCTAAGAATGAAGCTGAAGAGTTTATATACGATTTTAAAATCTGTAAACTTAAAGAAAACATTTCAATTACGGTACATGTCGCAGTTATTTGGAAGCTAAAAGTGAAGTATTGAAACCTGGTGTGTGTGTCACACTTCATTACCGTACAGTGCAGATGTACCTTATCAAAACGCAGAGTTGGTATGTGAAATTGAAATACGGAAGAAAAGTTCGGTTCAGGTTAATATTTGGAAAGTGGCTAATAAATTGAGAAGGTGGCGACTTGTAGCAACCCCTTCAGAAAATCCCGCTCAGTCCAAGTCACCTCCATGTGATAACCGGTGTCGTTCCCTACAGACATTCGGTGTACACAAGATGCCCAGTGCAAATTATCTATCATTGAGAAAACACTCAAAATAACAAAGTGGACAACATACAGTTCATCGACGTACGATCACATAGACAACCAACTTCACCCACCACAGTAGTGCAGTGTACATAAAACTCCCAGTGAAAAAAACACCGTTAAATAATGGACAACGCACAGTGAAATCTACACATATACATATAAACACCCCCGATGAGGTCACGCTGTCACAAACACATATGTAACCCAGTGAAAAACATCAGTGATAAATATTCATATATCACATAACAAAGTGGACAACCACAGCACATCGACTTACGGCTACAATAGACAACTAACATCACCCACACACTACTGTGGTGTACACAAGGATTTCCCAGTGCAAAACATCGTTATAAAAAGTGGACAGCGCGGTGAAGTGTAAGCATGTACGTGTGAATGCCTCTGATGATGGTCACCTGATGACCGAAACATATGTAGGGTAATTTTAAGTGATAATAAACTTAATAGTGCAATTGTTGGTTGATAAATGTTTTCTATTCCCATTTCTGCTAACCAAATAACAACTACAAATAACAACGTGTCACTGAGAATTCACAGCGTTGAGGCTGACGCTATAATACACAGTGCAGTCTACGATATATTTCAGCGAAGTGAAGTCAGGAGACAGTGGTGGCCAGAATATTGTATGTCCCATTACACGAATATTTCGCTGAGATAAGGTATGTATTAAAGGATATATTGTTGAAAAACTCTCATTTACTGAAACATGTACGATGGTTTATGTTGTCCATGACGTCACTAATACGTGTATATTGTGTACGGTAATATCAGTGAATTATCTGATGCAAACATCAAGTAAATATTAAACACATACTCTAGTGTTGGGTGTTTATATCATAAATAATTTGTTAATTAAATAATTAATACTGTATAATTAGGAATTACTATTTGGGGAAGGAATGTGTAACGAATTCACAAAATATTATTATTTGTTTTACATGTGTTAAGTTTATTTTAACACTCGTATCTTCTTGCAGAAGATATTTTTGTAAAGTGCAGGGAAAAAAATGTTAGAAAAGGAAACTGTTTTAAAATTAATTATTCCCCAACGTCTTAAATACTCACTGCACACTGTCACGGCGCATTGTTAACGTAAAAGTAAAAAACGTAATGTTCTCCCTAGAACAGCCACGAAGGTCCAGAGGGGGAGTAAAGGTATAGCTCTACTCTTTCTTTAACCTCGGTGCTAGATGGGGGGTAGGTGGTCAACGCCACGCCCCGGCCGCTTTACCCCCCGAAAATGACCCGGTATCCATTGTACAGGAGGCTGGGTAGGCCCCAGGACCGTCTGGACGAGTGCTTGAAAATCTCGCCCCCACCGGGATTCAATCCCCGGACCGTCCAGCTCGTAGCGAGTCGCTATACCGACTGAGCTACCCCGGCCCACATTATTAACTGAAGGAAAGGGCTGCCTGTATAGCGCAGTTGGCATAGCGACCTGTTACGGGATGGAAGGTCCGGGGATCGAATCCCGGTGAGGCGAGACTTTCCGGTTCCATTAAGACCGCACCGAGGCCCGCTCAGTCCCCTCCAGGATGTTCGGGTCTCTTTCCCAGGGGTAAGAAGCGGGGCGTGGCAATGAATACTCATTCTCATCTAGCGCAGGGGTCGTATACATATGCCTTTCCTCTACAGCCTGCTTGGGATGTAATGGGACAGCTTTTCTAAAATATAAGTACGTGGATTTGGGAAGAAGTATTGAGTTGTGCTTGTAGCTGATGAAGATCGCTATAAATACAGGGCATACACAAAATAATGGTGCGGTTTTAATAGTGAACACTATTAAAACCGCACCATTGTTTTGTGTATGCCCTGTATGTACGAGTATACGGCAGTCTGAAGTACTGAACACTTGAATGGGCAAAATAAAGGCAAATAAAAATACTTACATCAAAAAACCAACGACCAACTAGATGCACAATCACTATTAAAAAACTTTAATAGTAGTATTACATTAAACCCGACATGTTTCGGTCAGGTACCTGACCATCTTCAGGGGTACACTACATTAAATGTGAGCATGTAAAGTCTTTATATGCTCACATTCTCAAGTGTGTTTTACATATGGACATAGCATTTCAATGTAGTGTACCCCTGAAGATGGTCAGGTACCTGATCCCAAACATGTCGGGTTTAATGTAATACTACTATTAAAGTTTTTAATAGTGATTTGCATCAGTTGGTCTTTTTTTGATATATATACGAGATGCACGGTGAAAACATATTAAAAAAGTACAGTCATCTATGCCTTCGCTAAACAACCCTAATTTACAGGTCATTCTAGCTCTAAGTTACACTAATCAGTTTGTTTTTCACTATATGTGATAATAAATGTTCATGTCAAAACAGCTGATAATCTTCTGTCTTCTGGGAAATTAGCAGCGTTATGTTGGCAGTTGTTTATCATCTAATACTTATTTATCTCTTTAATCTAATCTGACTTGCATTATGTTTCAAGCTGAGATGAGTTTACCGATTCTGCTGTTGTTACAAGAGATATCTGCCTGTGATAATTAAGTCACGTGACATCTTACACTATGAAATCACTTCTTTGATGATGACGTACTTACAGGATAATATATCTGTCCGTTTCGTATTTTTACTTTCGTATGTAAAGTTCTCTGTAGCAAAAGAATTTCTTCTGTTTGTGCGTGCAACAAATAGGAGGTCGCCTTACCCTCCACTGATAACACATCAAAATAATTCGATTAAAAAAAAGAAGCCAGGAGAAGTAATTTTTCACTGAAATATTTAAACATCAGTTTTGTCAGACAATTGCCAGGTGATCCTGAGCGAGAAGCACAGTTCATAGCACGTACAGAGAAGAGCTAGTGTTGCTGCAGAAATATGTGGCAATAGTTCTATACATGTACAGGTACAATAAGTACATGTCCGTCCGTCTGTATAGGAATTAAAGAGCCGGCACTCTCTGCGGTATATGACGTCACTTATAATGCGTGACGAAGGACAAAACGCCTAAGCAATTCACGTGTTTCGGCCTGTTCAAACTTCGGAACATCTTCTTCGCATCCGAACAACCACACAAGAAATAAAGTAACAACTACCTGGAATGTGACCTACTCGGTACAGGGCGGTGGTGACGAGATATTCACATTGTGCAGGTATTGTATTCATGTTGATACTTTTGTATGTCATGTTGTACTGTATTGTATGTCATGTTGATACTATGTATCTGTTGTATTGTATATCGTTGATACGTATATGTATGTACATTGTTAATACGTATTGTAGTCATGTTAATACTGTATTGTACGTCATGTTAATACGTATGTATATGTATACGTTGTAGTCATGTCAATACTGTATTAGTATGTCATGTTAATACTGTATTGTTATGTTATGTTGATACTCTATTGTATGTCATGTTGATACTGTAGTGTATATGTCATGTTGATACTGTATTGTATGTCATGTTGATACTGTATTGTATGTCATGTTGATACTGTATGCATGTCAGTTTGAAACTGTATTGTATGTCATGTTGATACTGTATTGTATGTCATGTTAATACTGTATTTTATGTCATGTTAATACTGTATTGTATGTCATGTTGATACATGTATTGTATGTATGTTGATACTGTACGTTCTGGCTTCAATTTCTCATCCCGTCCTACTGGCTTCTTTGTGAATTCTGCCCATTCTCAGATTTCTTCTTATCGAGCAGCATGTCTATTTACCTCTCCCCACTCTCGACTTCTTTTACTGTTATATAGATAACGTTATCTGCGTTATCTGTGAGCTCGGTGACATCGCCCCTCTACTGCCAGACAGACAAAGAGCACAGGTCTGTGCAAACTCTCGTTAATCACTCGAAAATCAGGAGATGTTGTGAGCGTTCAAGAATTTATTTTCCTGTACAAGTGTTATTACGGGTAGTTTACTGATGCTAATGTAACTTGTAAATGCAGTTCTTCCAACTATCCATATGAAAGATCACTGACGTGTAAACACACTGTATACGAAATATGATATTATGCTACCAGTAGGCTCAAATTTTCTTCGTGGGACTTAAATCTTGGAGTTGTTAGACTGAAACTGATTGTGAGCTTTGACCTCACAGTGAGGTAATTAGAGTATTGATATTATTATTTTGCAAAAATAGTGATTTTTATGTGTCATCGTTATCATCAGTAAGTGAAAATATTCTAAAGCAACTCCATAAGATCTTCATAGTAATTCTTACTGTCACTGCTTCAGCGTCGCAATTTACTTCTTTAACTGACTGTTAGTAAAAGCATCTGTGGGTTTTAAGGTTAACTATAGAACAATAGACACATAATTCGTATCCATAGATGAAACAAACTTATTTTGCCCACTGTGACGTGACTAGGCGATTTTACTGTTACCTTAATACGTGTACGTAACCCTTTTGTGGGCCGGGATAACTCAGTCGGTATAGCGACTAGCTACAGCTGGAAGGTCTGGGAATCTAACCCGGTGGGGGCGAAATGTTCGAACGAGTCCAGACCGCCCTGGTCCCCACCCAGCCTTCTATACAATGGGTATCGGGTCATCCCGGGGGTAAAGCGGCCGGGGCGTGGCGTTAACACCTCATCTCCATCAGCGTCGAGGTTAAAGAAAGATTAGAACTATACCTGTACTCCCCGTGTGACTTCAAGGCAGGTTATAGGATGAACTTTACCTTTACCTTCTACGTAACCCTGTACAAGATACGACGTTTCAGATAACCAAATGCCTTGTCTTATCTGTCCAAAGAGTGTACTTACTTATGTAACGAGCACTGATTTGTTTTATTTATATTTTGATCTAGAAATTTTGCAAACGAAAGGACAACAGAAGCAGAACATGTCCTCATCAAAGGATCTTAATTTTGAGCTCTTAAAGAACTAGGGGTGTCCTGTGTGTCTGGAGTACATGACGTCACAAATCATGATGTGTGAAAACGGACACAGCTTGTGTAGCAGCTGTAATTCAAGTGTATCAGTCTGTCCAACTTGTAGAGGAACTTAACTAACACGAGAAATTTTACTCTGGAGAAGGTTGCAGCTGCTGCGATATATCCTTGCAAGAACCGGGAAGCTGGCTGTGAGAAGACATTAACAGCGGGTACAAGAAATGATCATCAGATCGTGTGTTTGTATCAGAGTAGAGAATGCGCATTTACAATATTATGGGGCGTTAATTGCCCTTGGACTGGTATTCCATCGAACATAAGTGATCATGTAAGAAGTGAGCACCAATGTGAGTTTACTTTACCTGCGCAACACGTTACTGAACCTAAGAAAATTCCCGGGAAATTGTTCCAAGTAACACTGCAGAATGTCTCTCTTGAAAAAAATTATGGCAAAGCGTTTTTCGTTGATAACCAATTGTTTTTCTTGGTCTGGGAAATAAGAGAAGACACGTTTTACTTTGCCGTATTTTACGCCGGCCATGAGAGGGATGCTACAGGTTTCAAATATAAGTTTCAAATTTGCCATGGAGCACAAAATTTTGTGATATCCGGTGTATGTCACAGTTATTTGCAAGAAAAACGCAAAGTCTTGAAACCAGGGGAGTGTGTCACAATTCATTACGATGCAGTGCAGAAGTGTGTTAATGAGAGAAATGAACTGCAATGTGTAATTAAAATAGGCAAAATCTCTGGCATTTACTATAAAAATCCAGAAGAAAAATTTGTAGCAGATGCTTCTGATACTTCTTGTCTCTCTGATAAATCTTGTTAGCCTCCTCCTTCTGTTCCTCTGATTATTGTCCAGATCCTTTAAATGCTCCTACATCTGTAAATTATTCTATTACTTATTCCTGTTTTGGCGTGATCTGCTGATTTTTGTGCTCATTCTTCTCTCCTTGCTATTCCTAACGAAGGAACTTCCTATAAAGAAACACGGAACTAATTAAATTTCTTCCCCACGTTTGGAACTTTCAACAATCCATGCATAACATTTTCATTTCAGCAGTTACATGATTTTGCTCTAGTTCCCTTTATATCACTATACGTGTTCAAGGTCATGTCAGCATGTTCTTCAAAAGTCAGCAGGTGTTACTTTGCCACCTAACGATGTCAGTTAAGGCTTCACTGCCATCTTTCGAATTCTATTCTTTAAGCCTCTATCTTCTTTTCTTTTATATTGAAGAGCAAGTTGCCATTCTGTAATTGGCCAACCTATTTATGTACGTTAAGTCCTATTTTTTCATATAAGCGCCTACCTTTTATTTAAGAAATAAGAATTTAAAGGCTCCCTTTATATTTGTTTTAAATTTATCTACTTCAAGACGCCGTACAATTTACCAAACATTGCTACTCCGTCTAGCACAAGACTCACTCCCACATCAGAATACGTTGCTCAGAACTGCAATGTTAAGAGCAACGTTACGACACACAGCGTTCCTGACGTAGTAATTAACAAATTCAGCGGGTGAATGCTGGAGAACGTCTAGTGTACATCCCATTTCAAAAGGAAATTTCATTCACACTGGGCATGAATGTATGTATATGATGTTAAAAAGCTGTACCTTGTTGACACAAGTACCAAGGATTGTATCTGTCCAATACTTACTGTTATATGTGTATAATTTGATTTAATTATTTCGTGTACCTACAGTTGAATAATAAATGTATGTTAACTTTGCTAAGCTTAAGGGTTGCAGTAGTTTAAAACTGTTAAAAGCATTAATTACTTGTAACTAGGCTATTACTTGTAAGATCTGTATGTCAGCTGTACTGATACGTAATAAAAACCAGCAGCTACTGTTTACGTAGACCAAATGTTCATTTGCTAATGGAAACTGTGTAAAGGAGGTCGGCAATTAAATGCCGATATTGCACATAGCCACGTAAGTGTCTACAGAATTGTGAATGTGAGGATTGTTACATTTGGAGGTACTGCTAGGGGACTCGCTGTCGTCCGGTGTAATAATATCACGAAACGCCATACAGGCTTTCTTCCTCGTTATTATCACTGCCCTGGCGACGTGTTTCACAGGTAGGACCTTATTAATGTTATAACCT
This sequence comes from Reticulitermes speratus, assembly GCA_021186555.1. Lineage (NCBI taxonomy): Eukaryota > Metazoa > Arthropoda > Insecta > Blattodea > Rhinotermitidae > Reticulitermes > Reticulitermes speratus. The sequence continues at coordinate 5,413,688 of JAJKFL010000012.1, read as the reverse complement.
GCCGTGTGTCTGGTGATAAGTTACTGGTTTGGGCTAACGTTACTTTTAGGGGTGGGGGACGGTAGCTGCTGTAATCAGAATACTTCCGTGATTGAAGTTTCAGGTTGTTTGGTGCTGGAGTTCGGCAGCCCGAATTACTGGTGCCATCTGTCTGAGGCCCCATTACAAGTGTAACAAATTACATGGCTTTGTCATAATTCATAACCTTTTATCATCCACAAACTAACGTCTGTCTGTAATAATTTGCTAACAAATTACTGATCTTACAATTTGTCGAATTTCTATTAACACTCAACCTCTTCACGTAATGTATTATTGTAAAGTATACGACATAATCTATTCAAACAAATCAGGACAGACTGAAATTAGATGTGATAAGTCAGCTTGTGTTCTACATTTGTTGTACTGATTTATTGGGCGAAACATGCATAATACAAGAGCAGGTTTGCTAGTCGCTGGTAAGCAGGTTAGTGAGGAATTAAACTCTGAGAAATATAAATACATTTACACTCCATGTGTTAAAAAGAGAAGGTCGCCTTACCCTTCACTGATAACACGTCACACATAATTTGATTAAAAAAAGGCAGCCATGAGAAGTAATTTTTCACTGAAATATTTAAACATCAGTTTTGTCAGACAATTGCCAGGTGCTCCTGAGCGAGAAACAGTTCATAGCACGTACAGAGAAGAGCTAGTGTTGCTGCAGAATATGTGGAAATAGTTCTTCTCTATATGTAGAGGTGCAATAAGTACATGTCCGTCCGTCTGTATTGGAATTAAAGTGCCGGCACACTCTGCGGTATATGACATTACTTATAATGCGTGACGAAGGACAAAACGCCTAAGCAATTCACGTGTTTCGGCCTGTCCAAACTTCAGACGACAATTTCTTCGCATCCGAAACAACTACACGACAATTATAATGTAACAACCGGGTAACTAGATGGAATGTGACCTACTAAGCAGACCGGGTGGTGACGAGATATTCACATTGTGCAGGGTATTGTATGTCATGCTGATACTGTACTGTATGTCATGTTGATACTGTATTGTATGTCATGTTGATACTGTATTGTATGTCATGTTGATACTGTATTGTATGTCATGTTGATACTGTATTGTATGTCATGTTGATACTGTATTGTATGTCATGTTGATACTGTATTGTATGTCATGTTGATACTGTATTGTATGTCATGCTGATACTGTACTGTATGTCATGTTGATACTGTATTGTATGTCATGTTGATACTGTATTGTATGTCATGTTGATACTGTATTGTACCTCATGTTGATACTGTATTGTATGTCATGCTGATACTGTACTGTATGTCATGTTGATACTGTATTGTATGTCATGTTGATACTGTATTGTATGTCATGTTGATACTGTATTGTATGTCATGCTGATACTGTACTGTATGTCATGTTGATACTGTATTGTATGTCATGTTGATACTGTATTGTATGTCATGTTGATACTGTATTGTATGTCATGTTGATACTGTATTGTATGTCATGCTGATACTGTACTGTATGTCATGTTGATACTGTATTGTATGTCATGTTGATACTGTATTGTATGTCATGTTGATACTGTATTGTATGGCATGCTGATACTGTACTGTATGTCATGTTGATACTGTATTGTATGTCATGCTGATACTGTACTGTATGTCATGTTGATACTGTATTGTATGTCATGTTGATACTGTATTGTATGTCATGTTGATACTGTATTGTATGTCATGCTGATACTGTACTGTATGTCATGTTGATACTGTATTGTATGTCATGTTGATACTGTATTGTATGTCATGTTGATACTGTATTGTATGTCATGTTGATACTGTATTGTATGTCATGCAGATACTGTACTGTATGTCATGTTGATACTGTACTGTATGTCATGTTGATACTGTACTGTATGTCATGTTGATACTGTATTTATGTCATGTTAATACTGTATTGTATGTCATGCTGATACTGTACTGTATGTCATGTTGATACTGTATTGTATGTCATGTTGATACTGTATTTATGTCATGTTGATACTGTATTGTATGTCATGCTGATACTGTACTGTATGTCATGTTGATACTGTATTGTATGTCATGTTGATACTGTATTGTATGTCATGTTCATACTGTATTTATGTCATGTTGATACTGTACTGTATGTCATGTTGATACTTTATAGTATGTCACGTTGATACTGTATTGTATGTCATGTTAATACTGTATTGTATGTCATATTCATACTGTATTTAATGTCATGTTGATAATGTATTGCATGTCATGTTGATGCTGTATTGTATGCCTTGTTGATACTGTACTATATGTCATGTTGATACTGTATTATATGTCATGTTAATACTGTATTGTATGTCATGTTAATACTGTGTTGTATGTCATGTTGATACTGTATTGTATGTTATGTTGATACTGTACGTTCTGGCTTCAATTTCTCATCCCGTCCTACTGGCCTTCTTTGTGAATTTCTGCCCATTCTCAGATTTCTTCTTATCGAGCAGCATGTCCTATTTACCTCTCCCCACTCTCGACTTTTTTTACTGTTATATAGATAAACGTTATCTGCGGTTATCTGTGAGCTCAGTGGACATCGCCCACTCTACTGCAGACAGGCAAAAAGCACAGGTCTGTGCAAACTCTCGTTTAAATCACTCGAAAATCAGGAGATGTTGTGAGCGTTCAAGAATTTATTTTCCTGTACAAGTGTAAGTTACGGGTAAGTTTACTGATGCTAATGTAACTTGTAAATGCAGTTCTTCCAACTATCCATATGAAGATCACGTGACGTGTAACACACTGTATACGAAATATGATATTATGCTACCAGTAGGCTCAAATTCTTCTTCGTGGGACTTAAATCTTGGAGTTGTTAGACTGAAACTGATTGTGAGCTTTGACCTCACAGTGAGGTAATTAGAGTATTGATATTATTATTTTGCAAAAATAGTGACTTTTTATGTGTCATCGTTATCATCACGTAAGTGAAAATATTCTAAAGCAACTCCATAAGATCTTCATAGTAATTCTTACTGTCACTGCTTCAGCGTCGCAATTTACTTTCTTTAACTGACTGTTAAGTAAAAGCATCTGTGGGTTAAGGTTAACTATAGAACAATAGACACATAATTCTGTATCCATAGATGAAACAAACCTTATTTTGCCCACTGTGACGTGACTAGGCGATTTACTGTTACCTTAATACGTGTACGTAACCCTTTTGTGGGCCGGGATAACTCAGTCGGTATAGTGACTAGCTACAGGCTGGAGGGTCTGGGAATCTAACCCCGGTGGGGGCGAAATGTTCCGAACGAGTCCAGACCGGCCCTGGTCCCCACCCAGCCTTCTATACAATGGGTATCGGGTCATTCCCGGGGGTAAAGCGGCCGGGGCGTGGCGTTAAGCACCTCATCTCCATCCAGCGTCGAGGTTAAAGAAAGATTAGAACTATACCTGTACTCCCCGTGTGACTTCAAGGCAGGTTATAGGATGAACTTTACCTTTACCTTCTACGTAACCCTGTACAAGATACGGACGTTTCAGTATAACCAAATGCCTTGTCTTATCTGTCTAAACTGTGTACTTACTTATGTAACGAGCACTGATTTGTTTTATTTATATTTTGATCTAGAAATCTAGCAAACGAAAGGACAACAGAAGGCAGAACATGTCCTCATCAAAGGATCTTAATTTTGAGCTCTTAAAAGAACTGGAGTGTCCTGTGTGTCTGGAGTACATGACGTCACAAATCATGATGTGTGAAAACGGACACAGCGTCTGTAGCAGCTGTAATTCAAGTGTTTCAGTCTGTCCAACATGTAGAGGAAACTTAATTAAGGTCCGAAATATTAATCTGGAGAAGGTTGCAGCTGCTGTGATATATCCTTGCAAGAACCGGGAAGCTGGCTGTCAGGAGATCTTAACACCGGGTACAAGAAATGATCATCAGATCGTGTGTTTGTATCAGAGCAGAGAATGCGCTTTTACAATATTATGGGGCGTTAATTGCCCTTGGACTGGTATTCCGTCGAAGTTAAATGATCATGTAAGAAGTGAGCACGAATGTGAGTTTATTGTACGCGTTACTGGAGGTTGGCAATGGCCCGAGTGCATGTTCCATGTGACACTGCAGAATGTCTTTCCTGAAAAAAATTATGGCAAGGCGTTTTTCGTTCATAACCACTTGTTTTTCTTGGTTTGGGAAATAAGAGAAGACACGTTTTACTTTGCCGTATTTTACGCCGGCCATGAGAGGGATGCTAAAAGTTTCAAATATAAGTTTGTAATTTGCCGTGGAGCACAAAAGTTTGCGATATCCGGTGTATGTCACAGTTATTTGCAAGAAAAAAGCGAAGTCTTGAAACCAGAGGAGTGTGTCACAATTCATTACGATGCAGTGCAGAAGTATGTGAGTGAGAGTAATGACCTGAGATGTACAATTAAAGTAGAAAAACGCTCTATGTCTAGACTTAAATATTCAGAAGAGAAATTTGTAGCAGTCGCTTCTGATACTTCGTGTCTGTCTGATAAATCTTGTTAGCCTCCTCCTTCTGTTCCTCTTATTATTGTCCAGATCCTTTAAATGCTCCTACATCTGTAAATTATTCTATAACTTATTCCTGTTTTGGCGTCATCTGCTGATTTTTGTGCTCATTCTTCTCTCCTTGCTATTCCTAACGAAGGCACTTCCTATAAACAAACACGGAACTAATTAAATTTCTTCCCCACGTTTGGAACATTCAACAATCCATGCATAACATTTTCATGTCAGCAGTTACATGATTTTGGTCTAGTTCCTTTTATGTCAATATACGTTTTCAAGGTCAGGCCACGCATGTTCTTCAAAAGTCAACAAGTGTTACTTTGCCGCCTAACGATGTCAGTTAAGGCTTCACTGCCATCTTTCGAATTCTATTCTTTAAGCCTCTATCTTCTTTCCTTCTATATTGAAGAGCAAGTTGCCATTCTGTAATTGTCCAACCTATTTATGTACGTTAAGTCCTATTTTTTTCATATAAGCGCCTACCTTTTATTTAAGAAATAAGAATTTAAAGGCTCCCTTTATATTTGTTTTAAATTTATCTACTTAAAGACGCCGTACAATTTGCCACACATTGCTATTCCGTCTAGCACAAGACTCACTCCCAGATCAGAATACGTTGCTCAGAACTGCAATGTTAAGCGCTACGTTACGACACACAGCGTTCCTGAAGTAATAATTTAAAAAAATTCAGCGGGTGAAGGCGGTAGAACGTCTATTGTACATCCCATTACAAAAGGAAGTTTCATTCACACTGGGCATGAATGTATATATGTAATGTTGTAAGGCTGTGCCTTGTTGAAAAAAGTACCAAGGACTGTATCTGTCCACTACTTACTGTTATATGTGTATGTTACATTTTAACGCGATTTAATTATGTTATACAATCACCAATAGGATAATAAGTATAGGTAACACTGTTTAGCGTAGGCACTGCAGTGGTGTAAAACTGCTAAAATTATAATTTACTTGTAACTAGCCTATTAACTGTAACACATGTGTATAAAACATAATGAAAGCCTTATTAAATTAAGTTGCAGACCAACTGATGCACACTAAAACCACTTTTTATGTAGCTTTATTATTAAAATTGTTAAAATTATACCCAACACGTGTTTCGATCCTAGGATCATCGTCAGGGGTTTTTTGCTAAAAGCTACAGTGTGAAATAATGAAAGCCAACTCTGAATGTTTACGGAAACCAGGCAACGGAGGTAAGTATGCCGAAAGCCCCATATATGTGTACAGAATTGGTGAGTGGGAGGGTTGTTACATTTGGCTGAACTGATAGGGGACTCGCTGTCTTCAGTTTTAATAATATCACGAAACGCCATACTGTCTTCCGCCCTCGTCATTATCACTTCGCTGGCAAACAGTTTTAGACGTAGCATCTTATTAATGTAACAATCTGCTGTGTATTTTGTAATAATGGCTCACCCCATTTTTAGTAAGGGTGGGGGGGGGGGGTGTAGCAGCGGTAATCAGAATACTTCCGTGATTGAAGTTTCAGGTTGCTTGGTGCTGCAGTTCGGCAGCCCGAATTACTGGTGCCATCTGTCTGAGGCCCCATTACATGTGTAACAAATTACATGACTTTATCAGAATTCATAACCTTTTATCATCCACAAACTTAATATCTGTCTGTAATATTTTGCTAACAAATTACTGCTATTACAATTTGTCGAATTTGTATCAAAACTCAGGCTTTTCAGGTAATGTATTATTGTGCAGTATACGACTTAATATACTCAAGAAAATCAGGACAGACTGAAATTAGACGTCATACGTCAGTTTCTGTTGTACATTCTATGTACTTAATTTTTCCCCAGTGGCGCAACAGCCCCTAGTGGGCCAGGGCCTCCTAATGATCGAGGCTTCAGGATCACACTCAGTTACACACATCACACTCGGTAGGACTCCTCTGTACGAGTGATTAGCCCGACGCAGGGACCTCTACCTGACAACACATAACACTCACGAGAGACAGACATCCATGCTCCGGCGGGATTCGAACCCGCAGCCCCAGCAAGCGAACGGCCGCAGACCCACGCCTTAGACCGCGCGGCCACTGGGATCGGCTTGTACTTATTTATTGGGTAAAACATGCACAGTCGCCGATAAGCAGGTTAATGAGGAAGCACTAAGAGAAGTAAGTACAGGTACATTCCACGTCAACATAATGCCGAGAAAATCACAGCGCAAAGGAAGCTAATATATACTTTAAAAATGTGACAACTTGAAATACAGTCGAACACGGTTATAACGTCATGAAAGGGACTTAATATTTTGTGTCGTTATAAACGAGTGTTGTTATAACCGAGGAGTATAGCGTTACGGCTAACAGTGAGGAATTAATAGGTACCACAGAATATCTGACACTATAGACGAGATGTTGTATAAACATATGTCGTTATAAACGGGCTCTACTGTTTTTGGAACCGATAATACAGCAAAACTGTGCCCATGAAAAATTAAGAGCAGATTAAACTTGACGGAATTACTACTATATATTATTGCGAACAGAATCTTTGGTCTTCAAATTTGCTATCTAAAAATATAAAGATTAAAAGATATTCTGCCTGCTGTTTTATATGGGTGAGAAACTTGATCGCTCACATTACAGAAAGACCATACGAGTAGTGTGAAGGTGTTCTAGAATAGGGTACTGAGGAAGACATTTGGATCTAAAGAAGAGGAGTAAGAGGAGAAAGGTAAAAGACGACGAGATTCATGAGTTGTGCTCCACACCAAATATTATTCGGTTCAAGTAATTAAGAAGAACGAGATTGGCGGAACAGGTGGCACGTATGGAGAGATCAGAAATGCATACAGTTGGTCGTCAGAAATCTCAAGGTAAAGAGAGCTAGGCGCAGATAAGATAATATTACAATGGATCTTAAAGAAAGAGGATGGGTAGGCGTGTTCTGGATTACTCTGGGTCAGGCACGTACAAGTGGCCCGTTGTTGTGGATGTGGCAATGCGTTTCGTTTTCCATAAAATGCGGGGAATTTCCTGACCTGCTGAGAAACATTAAATTCTAGAAAAACACTGGCCCATTAAGTTAGTTAAACACAATGTTAAAAAAGAAAATTGTTATTAAATTAATTATCCCACGAAAGTCTTGTTCTAGCAACGCACAGCAGACTAACACTTGTGACTATAGTTTTTAAAAATGATGGTGGAAAGTTTCAAAGTGCTGAATTAGCTTTTTGTGAAAATATGAGGAAGCTGAGCCACTGAAAGCTTCGCTAAATACACCACGAGAATTAAAATAATCTCTTTATTTATCTATACTTACGGGAAGCCCAACCAAAATATACAGAATGTTCTTCCTAACTGTAATAACACTAATTGCTTTGCCTTTTCTAATACGTGATAAATTAATTTTGCCACTTTTTTGTCTTTTCGGTCGCGCGATATGCTATCTAGGCTTCTTCTTCTTTCGTGGCTCTACAGTCCGTTGTGAACCTTGGCCTCTTCAACGATTTTCCGCCAGTTGTCTCGATTCTGTGCCAGTACTTTCCAATTCCTGTATCCCATTTTCCGTACATCTTCCTCAACTCCATCCAACCACTTGGTTCTCGGTCGACCACGCCTCTTTGTCCTCCGGGGTTTCCACTTAATATCTTTTTAGGTATCTCTGTATCGTCCATCCGTGCCACATGTCCTGCTCATCTCAATCTTAGTGATTTTACTATTCTTCTGATGGGTGGATCTTTATAAATGGAGTACAGCTCGTTGTTGTACCTCCTTCTCCATCTTCCTCCTTCACAGATTGGGCCTATTATTCTACGAAGTACCTTCCTCTCGAAGGTATCCAACATTCCAATATCTCTTACTGTTAGTGGCCACGTCTCTGAAGCGTATGTGAGCACCGGTCTAGGCTATCTTCTGTTATATTTGAGATTAAATGTGTTGATCTACTGTAAGATGGGTGTAGCTGTCTGCATGGATTAAGCAATTCACTCGACAAGATAAAGAGATTACTCTTTAAGGCGACACACTGACAGGTTAATTCTGCTTAGCACTGTAGCGTTATCACTACAATTTCAAGCATGTTTACCAGAGGCTAACCATTTGTGCGTCATATCCATCCAAGTTGTCCTAACTTCCAGCTATGTGACGTCAAAAACTATATAATCAAAAAAGAACATTTAGAATTGCATCACCTGAAGGGACTGTCCGAAATTACCAGTTTCGTTACTCTACATAAGAACTTTTTTAGCTTTGGATAAATTTTTTTTCGTAATTTGGAAATCCAAAGAGTGTAACATATCACTTTGCAGTATTCCACGCTGGTTCTCACAATGGTGCCAAGAATTTACGTATAAACTTAGTATTAAGACGCATAATAAGAGATATCAATGCGGCCACTTGTCACAGTTACTTGCAAGAACTCTCCACGGTTATGCAGCCAGGCGAATGTATAGTTTTGCATTATGGCGCAGTGTTGAAGTACCTTAGCAAAAGCAACAACGACTTATCTTGCGAAATTAAAATACGAAGGTGTTCAGACAGTTCTGTGTTTACAGCTCTCTCTAAATGGTTCGAAGAGCAAGGTCCTCCCCTCACAGGGTTGCACAAGAAGCCTCAAGGCTGAGGTGAGTCCGTAGCTTCTGCTGCGGGGCCTTCTAAAAAAATAAGTCTTTCCCCTTCACGCCGCCCAACCACTGCACCGAATCAGTGCAAACAAACAGCCCTGCACAGTTACCTTGGGACAAGCGCACACAAATGGGGGGGGGGGGGCTGCGGAGCAGCAAACCGGAATCGGAATTTAAAAAACACAGATTTTGTAGACAGGATGATGCCAATGGTTTTACGTGATTAAGCCTTCACCCGAAATCAGCTACTGAAATCGGCTGATCACTAGTACATTGGAATTTTGAAAAATATAATAAACAGCTTAGGGAGTTTCCGATGACCTTAAAAAACGAAAATTAGGCCTTGTGATTTAAAGTAAGTGAGTCGTCGAACATGTAGTTATATTTATATGCACATACATGCAATTGCAAACAGTGTTATGTTACAGCTGTATTTATGACATAATTTTTATAACAAATTTTAAAACCTAAAATAAATTATACACATAATCCTCAAGGTCAGACCTCAACCTCCCCCCGGCCCAATAAAAAATGATGTGCCCTCGCCTGATATATGTTGTGTCAAAATGTAAGTGGTTTATCTGGTATATAAAGACATAAATATTGAATTTATTTGTAAATTTTATTTGAAACATAGTTTGATGTTCTGTATTTATACTTAGTACATGACGGTATGCACCAATGAACTGTACTGCTGTTCATACATGACCAATTCAGACAAGTATGAAAATTTATGTATGCCAGTTATACTCCTGTGTACAATACGCACCCATATTTATGCCGTCACCAATCTGAGTGTTTGTTTCAGAGCACAGAGTGTCCAATTTAGAAAATTTTCTGAAGTAAAATGTCCTTGGTCTGGTATTCTGTCTGACATAGTGGGGCATGTTAGAAGTAAACATGGCGGTGACATTAGTGAGAATACAAGTTGTTTGGAAGTGACATTACAGAACTTTTCTAACACAAAGCGTTATTATAAAGCGATATTCAGTTGGGGCAAACTAATTTACTTGGTTTGGGAAACAACACAGCTTACATTTTATTTTTCAGTATTTCAGGTTGGCCTAAGAATGAAGCTGAAGAGTTTATATACGATTTTAAAATCTGTAAACTTAAAGAAAACATTTCAATTACTGGTACATGCACAGTTATTTGGAAAGTAAACATGACTTTTTCAGACCTGGTGTGTGTGTCACACTTCATTACCGTACAGTGACAGATGTACCTTAGTCAAAACGCAGAGTTGGTATGTGAAATTGAAATACGGAAGAAAATTCGGTTCAGGTTAATATTTGGAAAATGGCTAATACGTTGAGAAGGTGGCGACTTGTAGCAACCCCTTCAGAAAATCCCTCTCTGTCTGAGGATGCCTGGTACACGTAACACTTCTCTGCTTGTTTCTGTTTTTTTATTAACAAAATTTTATTTTTTGGTGGACCTTCTTTTCTCCTCTTCATGCTTCCTCTAATTATTATCCAGAACATTCTAATATTCTATGAACACTTTTATTTTTAGGCACTTTTCACTTAAAACAGCGAAAAGCTCCTATTAGCTTCGTCACGTCCGCCTTCCACCTGTCCCGTCTGTATGTCAGCATGTATCAGCGCGCTCCCACTGATGAACTTCCGTAGAAAATGACATTGGGGACTTCAAGAAAAATTATCAAAAAATCCAATTTCGGGTAAAATCGCACAAAAAGTCGCGCACTTTAGATGAAGACGTAAGTACGTTTATACTGTTGACAGCAGTGCGAACAGAGCCCATTATTGCGTTTCCGTGGAAAATATCAGCGGTTTTATATTGTTGACAGTTACGTGTAGGTGTACAACAATACAAAGGGAAGACATCTTTGGTTCCCATAGCAAAAATGGTTAACCAAACGCATGACAGTATTACGTCATAGTACATTGCCTACCTTGTTTAGCATCTTTTGGTTTATAACATACTTTGGATTTTTTTTGTATTTATTCTTATTCCCCTTCTTAACGCGAGCCATGCTACTTTTATTAAATGTGGAGCAAAATTTGTATTATCATCACCACGTTTAAGGCATGTGAAAATCACTTCAAACTATTTTTGTCACGAAGGTTCCTCATTCTAACTTTAGTTTCTTTTGTATCATTTAATCTATTCATAGACTTCGTAAGCAATTCCAAAAAGTCGGAAAGACTTGCCACCACGAATAACACTCCAGTCAGTTACCATTTCACTACAATCTCTCAACTTCTCTTCTTAACTTTCTATATTATATATATATATATATATATATAAATAAGAACATTTTGACAGTCTCTAATGTTCCTTTTGTTCAGGAATATTCCTGAGAACGTAACAGCCATTGTTATACTTACGAACTCACATTTAATTCCTTCCGTTACCTTAATCATGAATTCAAACATAATAACATACTTCAAATGTTCTAAAAATTCCCATTTCTCAACTAACTTTTTGTTCACCGTGCATCATGGTAATAAAAAACACTTATCAACCAACAATTGCACTATTAAAGTTTATTATCACTTGAAATTACCCTACATATGTTTCGGTCATCAGGTGACCAACATCAGGAGAATTCACACGTACATGCTATACTTCACCGCGCTGAAGTTGATGTTTAAACATCAGCTTCAGTGAACAGTGGAAAGTTTAACAGTGTAACAATTCGGCACACGATCACTTCCAAGTGATAACCGGTGTCATGCCCTACAGAAATTCGGTGTACACAAGATGCCCAGTGCAAATTATTATTGAGAAAACACTGAAAATAACAAAGTGGACAACATACAGTTCATCGACGTACGATCACAATAGACAACCAACTTCACCCACCACAGTAGTGGTGCAGTGTACATAAAACCCCCAAATTGAAAAAAACACCGTTAAATAATGGACAACGCACAGTGAAATCTACACATATACATATAAACACCCCCGATGATGGTCACGCTGTCACAAAAACATATGTAACCCAGTGAAAAACATCAGTGATAATATTCATATATCACATAACAAAGTGGACAACGCACAGCACATCGACTTACGGCTACAATAGACAACTAACATCACCCACAACACTATGTGGTGTACACAAGGAATTTCCCAGCGCAAAACATCGTTATAAAATGGACAGCGCGGTCAAGTGTACGCAGGTACGTGTGAATGCCTCTGATGATGGTCACCTGATGACCGAAACATATGTAGGGTAATTTTAAGTGATAATAAACCTTAATAGTGCAATTGTTGGTTGATAAGTGTTTTCTATTCCCATTTCTGCTAACCAAATAACAACTACAAATAACAACGTGTCACTGAGAATTCACAGCGTTGAGGCTGACGCTATAATACACAGTGCAGTGCTAGGATATATTTCAGCGAAGCTGAAGTCAGGAGACAGTAGTGGCCAGAATATTGTATGTCCCATTACACGAATATTTCGCTGAGATAAGGTATGTATTAAAGGATATATTGTTGAGAAACTCTCATTTACTGAAACATGTACGATGGTTTATGTCTGTCATGACGTCACTAATACGCGTATATTGTGTCGGGTAATATCAGTGAATTATCTGAAGCAACATCAAGTGAATATTAAACACATACTTAGTGTTGGGTGTACATATCATAAATAATTTGTTAATTAAATAATTAATACTGTACAATTAGGAATTACTATTTGGGGAAGGCATGTGTAACGAATTCACAAATATTATTATTTGCTTTTACAATGTGTTAAGTGTATTTTAACACTCGTATCTTCTTGCAGAAGATATTTTTGTAAAGTGCAGAATAAAATGTTAGAAAAGGAAACTGTTTTAAAATTAATTACTCCCCAACGTCTTAAATACTCACTGCACACCGTCACGGCGCATTGTTAACGTAAAAGTAAAAAACGTAAATTTCTCCCTAGAACAGCCACGAAGGCCAGAGGGGGAGTAAAGGTATAGCTTACTCTTTCTTTAACCTCGGTGCTAGATGAGGGTAGGTGGTCAACGCCACGCCCCGGCCGCTTTACCCCCGAAAATGACCCGGTACCCATTGTACAGGAGGCTGGGTAGGCCCCAGGAACGGTCTGGACGGGTGCTGAAAATCTCGCCCCCACCGGGATTCAATCCCCGGATCGTCCAGCTCGTAGCGAGATCCTATACCGACTGAGCTACCCCGGCCCACATTATTAACGTTAGTACTGAAAGGAAAAGGCTGCCTGATAGCGTAGTTGGCATAGCGACCTGTTACGGGATGAAGGTCCGGGGATCGAATCCCGGTGGGAGACGAGACTTTCCGGTTCCATCAAGACCGTCACCCAGGCCCGCTCAGTCCCCTCCAGGATGTTCGGGTCTCTTTCCCAGGGGTAAGAAGCCGGGGCGTGGCAATGAATACTCATTCTCATCTAGCGCAGGGGTCGTATACATATGCCTTTCCTCTAAGCCTGCTTGGGATGTAATGGGACAGCTTTTCTAAAATATAAGTATGTGGATTTGGGAAGAAGTATTGAGTTTGCTTGTAGCTGATAAAGATCGCTATAAATACAGGGCATACACAAAATAATGGTGCGGTTTTAATAGTGAACACTATTAAAACCGCACCATTCTTTTGTGTATGCCCTGTATGTACGAGTATACGGCAGTCTGAAGTACTGAACACTTGAATGGGCAAAACATAAAAGCAAACAAAAATACTTACATCAAAAAACAAGACCAACTAGAGCACATCACTATTAAAACTTTAATAGTAGTATTACATTAAACCCGACATGTTTCGGTCAGGTACCTGACCATCTTCAGGGGTACACTACATTAAAATGTGAGCATATAAAGTCTTTATATGCTCACATTTCAAGTGTGTTTTACATAAGGACATAGCATTTCAATGTAGTGTACCCCTGAAGATGGTCAGGTACCTGATCGAAACATGTCGGGTTTAATGTAATACTACTATTAAAGTTTTTTAATAGTGATTGTGCATCTAGTTGGTTCTTTTTTTATATATACGAGATGCACGGTGAAAACAATATTAAAAAAATACAGTCATCTATGCCTTCGCGAAACAACCCTAATTTACAGGTCATTCTAGCTCTAAGTTACACTAATCAGTTTGTTTTTCACTATATATGATAATAAATGTTCGTGTCAAAACAGCTGATAATCTTCTGTCTTCTGGGAAATTAGCAGCGTTATGTTGGCAGTTGTTTATCATCTAATACTTATTTATCTCTTTAATCTAATCTGACTTGCATTATGTTTCAAGCTGAGATGAGTTTACCGATTCTGCTGTTGTTACAAGAGAGATATCTGCCTGTGATAATTAAGTCACGTGACATCTTACACTATGAAATCACTTCTTTGATGATGACGTACTTACAGGATAATATATCTGTCCGTTTCGTATTTTTACTTTCGTATGTAAAGTTCTCTGTAGCAAAAAGAATTTCTTCTGTTTGTGCGTGCAACAAATAGGAGGTCGCCTTACCCTCCACTGATAACACGTCAAAATAATTTGATTAAAAAAAAGAAGCCAGGAGAAGTAATTTTTCACTGAAATATTTAAACATCAGTTTTGTCAGACAATTGCCTGGTGATCCTGAGCGAGAATCATAGTTCATCGCACGTACAGAGAAGAGCTAGTGTTGCTGCAGAATATGTGGAAATAGTTCTATACATGTAGAGGTACAATAAGTACATGTCCGTCCGTCTGTATTGGAATTGAAGTGCCGGCACTGTCAGCGGTATATGACGTCACTTATAATGCGTGACAACGGACAATACGCCTAAGCAATTCACATGTTTCGACCTGTCCAAACTGCGGACTTCTTCGCATCTGAAATAACCACACAACAATTATAATGTAACAACTACCTCGAATGTGACCTACTCAGGACACGGGGTGGTGACGAGATATTCACATTGTGCAGGGTATTGTATTTCATGTTGATACTGTATTTATGTCGTGTTGATACTGTATTGTATGTCATGTTGATACTGTATTGTTTGTCATGTTGATACTGTATTGTTTGTCGTGTTGATACTGTATTGTTTGTCGTGTTGATACTGTATTGTTTGTCGTGTTGATACTGTATTGTTTGTCGTGTTGATACTGTATTGTTTGTCATGTTGATACTGTATTGTTTGTCATGTTGATACTGTATTGTTTGTCGTGTTGATACTGTATTGTATGTCATGTTGATACTGTAATTGTATGTCGTGTTGATACTCTATTGTTTGTCGTGTTGATACTGTATTGTATGTCATGTTGATACTGTATTGTATGTCGTGTTGATACTCTATTGTTTGTCGTGTTGATACTGTATTGTATGTCATGTTGATACTGTATTGTATGTCGTGTTGATACTGTATTGTATGTCATGTTGATACCGTATTGTTTGTCATGTTGATACCGTATTGTTTGTCGTGTTGATACTGTATTGTATGTCATGTTGATACTGTATTGTATGTCATGTTGATACTGTATTGTATGTCGTGTTGATACTCTATTGTTTGTCGTGTTGATACTGTATTGTATGTCATGTTGATACTGTATTGTATGTCGTGTTGATACTGTATTGTATGTCATGTTGATACTGTATTGTTTGACATGTTGATACTCTATTGTTTGTCGTGTTGATACTGTATTGTATGTCATGTTGATACTGTATTGTATGTCGTGTTGATACTCTATTGTTTGTCGTGTTGATACTGTATTGTATGTCATGTTGATGCTGTATTGTATGTCGTGTTGATACTGTATTGTATGTCATGTTGATACTGTATTGTTGTCATTTTGATACTGTATTGTTTGTCATGTTGATACTGTATTGTTTGTCGTGTTGATACTGTATTGTATGTCATGTTGATACTGTATTGTATGTCATGTTGATACTGTATTGTATGTCGTGTTGATACTCTATTGTTTGTCGTGTTGATACTGTATTGTATGTCATGTTGATACTGTATTGTATGTCGTGTTGATACTGTATTGTATGTCGTGTTGATACTGTATTGTTTGTCATGTTGATACTGTATTGTTTGTCGTGTTGATACTGTATTGTATGTCATGTTGATACTGTATTGTATGTCATGTTGATACTGTATTGTATGTCGTGTTGATACTCTATTGTTTGTCGTGTTGATACTGTATTGTATGTCATGTTGATACTGTATTGTATGTCGTGTTGATACTGTATTGTATGTCATGTTGATACTGTATTGTTTGTCATGTTGATACTGTATTGTTTGTCGTGTTGATACTGTATTGTATGTCATGTTGATACTGTATTGTATGTCATGTTGATACTGTATTGTATGTCGTGTTGATACTGTATTGTTTGTCGTGTTGATACTGTATTGTATGTCATGTTGATACTGTATTGTATGTCGTGTTGATACTGTATTGTATGTCATGTTGATACTGTATTGTTTGTCATGTTGATACTGTATTGTTTGTCGTGTTGATACTGTATTGTATGTCATGTTGATACTGTATTGTATGTCATGTTGATACTGTATTGTATGTCGTGTTGATACTCTATTGTTTGTCGTGTTGATACTGTATTGTATGTCATGTTGATACTGTATTGTATGTCGTGTTGATACTGTATTGTATGTCGTGTTGATACTGTATTGTTTGTCATGTTGATACTGTATTGTTTGTCGTGTTGATACTGTATTGTATGTCATGTTGATACTGTATTGTATGTCATGCTGATACTGTATTGTATGTCGTGTTGATACTCTATTGTTTGTCGTGTTGATACTGTATTGTATGTCATGTTGATACTGTATTGTATGTCGTGTTGATACTGTATTGTATGTCATGTTGATACTGTATTGTTTGTCATGTTGATACTGTATTGTTTGTCGTGTTGATACTGTATTGTATGTCATGTTGATACTGTATTGTATGTCATGTTGATACTGTATTGTATGTCGTGTTGATACTGTATTGTTTGTCGTGTTGATACTGTATTGTATGTCATGTTGATACTGTATTGTATGTCGTGTTGATACTGTATTGTATGTCATGTTGATACTGTATTGTTTGTCATGTTGATACTGTATTGTTTGTCGTGTTGATACTGTATTGTATGTCATGTTGATACTGTATTGTATGTCATGTTGATACTGTATTGTATGTCGTGTTGATACTCTATTGTTTGTCGTGTTGATACTGTATTGTATGTCATGTTGATACTGTATTGTATGTCGTGTTGATACTGTATTGTATGTCATGTTGATACTGTATTGTATGTCATGTTGATACTGTATTGTATGTCATGTTGATACTGTATTGTATGTCATGTTGATACTGTATTGTATGTCGTGTTGATACTCTATTGTTTGTCGTGTTGAACTGTATTGTATGTCATGTTGATACTGTATTGTATGTCGTGTTGATACTGTATTGTATGTCATGTTGATACTGTATTGTATGTCATGTTGATACTGTATTGTAATGTCGTGTTGATACTGTATTGTATGTCGTGTTGATACTGTATTGTATGTCATGTTGATACTGTATTGTTTGTCGTGTTGATACTGTATTGTATGTCATGTTGATACTGTATTGTATGTCATGTTGATACTGTATTGTATGTCATGTTGATACTGTATTGTATGTCGTGTTGATACTCTATTGTTTGTCGTGTTGATACTGTATTGTATGTCATGTTGATACTGTATTGTATGTCGTGTTGATACTCTATTGTTTGTCGTGTTGATACTGTATTGTATGTCGTGTTGATACTGTATTGTATGTCGTGTTGATACTCTATTGTTTGTCGTGTTGATACTGTATTGTATGTCGTGTTGATACTGTATTGTATGTCGTGATGATACTCTATTGTTTGTCGTGTTGATACTGTATTGTATGTCATGTTGATACTGTATTGTATGTCATGTTGATACTGTATTGTATGTCATGTTGATACTGTATTGTATGTCATGTTGATATTGTATTGTATGTCATGTTGATACTATATTTATGTGATGTTGATATTGTATTGTATGTCATGTTGATACTATATTTATGTGATGTTGATATTGTATTGTATGTCATGTTGATACTGTATTGTATGTCATTTTGATACTGTATTGTATGTCGTGTTGATACTCTATTGTTTGTCGTGTTGATACTGTATTGTATGTCGTGTTGATACTGTATTGTATGTCGTGTTGATACTCTATTGTTTGTCGTGTTGATACTGTATTGTATGTCGTGTTGATACTGTATTGTATGTCGTGTTGATACTCTATTGTTTGTCGTGTTGATACTGTATTGTATGTCATGTTGATACTGTATTGTATGTCGTGTTGATACTCTATTGTTTGTCGTGTTGATACTGTATTGTATGTCGTGTTGATACTGTATTGTATGTCGTGTTGATACTCTATTGTTTGTCGTGTTGATACTGTATTGTATGTCATGTTGATACTGTATTGTATGTCATGTTGATACTGTATTGTATGTCATGTTGATACTGTATTGTATGTCATGTTGATATTGTATTGTATGTCATGTTGATACTATATTTATGTGATGTTGATATTGTATTGTATGTCATGTTGATACTATATTTATGTGATGTTGATATTGTATTGTATGTCATGTTGATACTGTATTGTATGTCATGTTGATACTGTATTGTATGTCATGTTGATACTGTATTGTATGTCATGTTGATACTGTATTGTATGTCATGTTGATACTCTATGTTCTGGCTTCAATTTCTCATCCCGTCCTACTGGCTTTCTTTGTGAATATCTGCCCACTCTCAGATTTCTTCTAATAGAACAGCATTTTCTGTTCACTTCTCCCCATTCTCGCCTTCTTTATTGTTATATAGATAAACGTTATCTGCAGTTATCTGTGAGCTCAGTCGACATCGCCCACTCTACTGCAGACAGACAAAGAGCACAGGTTTGTGCAAACTCTCGTTTAAGTCACTCGAAAATCAGGAGCTGTTCTGCACGTTCCAGAATTTATTTTCCTGTATAAGTGTAAGTTACGGGTAAGTTTACTGATGATAATGTAACTTGTAAATGCAGTTCTTCAACTACCTATATGAAAATCATATAACTTATACAATACTGTATACGAAATGTGATATTACGTTACCAGTAGGCTCAAATTATTCTTCGTGGGACTTAAATCTTGGAGTTGTTAGACTGAAACTGATTGTGAGCTTTGACCTAACAGTGAGGTAATTAGTGTTGATATTATTATTTTGCAAAAACAGTGATTTGTGTGTGTCATCGTTATCATCACGTAAGTGAAAATATTCTAAAGTAACTCCATAAGATCTTCGTACTACTTCTTACTGTCACCGCTTGAGCGTCGCAATTTATTTTAATTGACTGTTAAGTAAAAGCGTCTGTGGTTTAAGGTTAACTATACAACAATAGACATATTCTGTATCCTTACAAAAAACAAACCTTTTTTTGCCCACTGTGACGTGACTAGGCGTTTTACTGTTACCTTAATATGTGCACGTAACCCTTTTGGGGCCGGAATAACTCAGTCGGTATAGCGACACGCTACAGTATGGAGGGTCCGGGAATCTAATCCCGGCGGGGGCGAGATTTTCAGAACGAGGCCAGACCGCCCCTGGGCCCCACCCAGCCTTCTGTACAATGGGTATCGGGTCATTCCCGGGGGTAAAGCGGCCGGGAGTGGCGTTAACTACCCCTTCTCCATTAGCGCCGAGGTTAAAGAAAGATTAGGACTATACCTGTATTCTCCGTGTGACTTCATGGCAGGTTATAGGATGAACTTTACCATTACCTCCTACGTAACCCTGTACAAGACACGCACGTTTCAGTATAACCAAATGCCTTGTCTTATCTGTCTAAACTGTGTACTTACTTATATAAAGAGCACTAATTTGTTTTACTTATATTTCTGCTCTAGATATCTAGCTAACGACAGGACAACAGAACGCAGAACATGTCCTCATCAAAGGAACTTAATTTTGAGCTCTTAGAAGAACTGGAGTGTCCTGTGTGCTTCGAGTATATGACATCAGAAATCAGGATGTGTGAAAACGGACACAGCGTTTGTAGCAGCTGTGAATCAGTCTGTCCAACTTGTAGACGAAACTTAACTAACATGAGAAATTTTACTCTGGAGAAGGTTGCAGCTGCTGCGATATATCCTTGCATTAACCGGAAAGCTGGCTGTGAGAAGACATTAACAGCGGGTAAAAGAAATGATCATCAGAAGGTGTGTTCGTATCAGAGCACAGCATGCGCATTTACAAAATTATGGGACCTTAATTGCCCTTGGACTGGTACTCCGTCGATGATAAGTGATCATGTAAGAAGTGAGCACGAATTTGAGTCTACTGAACCTGGGGGATCTTACATGTTCGAAGTGGCACTGCAGGATGTCTCTCCTGGAAACAATTATGGCGAAGCGTTTTTCGTTGATGGCCAATTGTTTTTCTTGTTTTGGAAAATAAGAGAAGACACGTTTTACTTTGCCGTATTTTACGCCGGTCAAGAGAAGGAAGCTACAGGTTTCACTTATGAGTTCAAAATTTTCTGTGACGCACACAAATTTGTGATATCTGATGTATGTCACAGTTATTTGCAAGAAAAACGCAAAGTCTTGAAACCAGGGGAGTGTGTCACAATTCCTTACGTTGCAGTGCAGAAGTTTGTTAGTGAGAGTGATGAACTGAGATGTGTAATTAAAATAGTAAAGGTCTCATGTTTTCGCCATAGATATCCAGAACAAAAATTTGAAGCAGTCGCTTTTGAATCTTGTTAGCCACCTCCTTCTGTTCTTCTGATTATTGTCCAGATCCTTTAAATGTTCTTACATCTGTAAATTATTCTATTACTTATTCCTGTTTTGGCGTGATCTGCTGATTTTTGTGCTCATTCTTCTTTCCTTGCTATTCTAAACGAAGGCACTTCCTATAAAGAAACACGGAACTAATTAAATTTCTTCCCACGTTTGGAACATTCAACAATCCATGCATAATATTTTCATGTCAGCAGTTACATGATTTTGCTCTAGTTCCCTTTTATATCACTATACGTGTTCAAGGTCATGTCACGTATGTTCTACAAAAGTCAGCAGGTGTTACTTTGCCGCCTAATGATGTCAGTTAAGGCTTCACTGCCATCTTTCGAATTCTATTGTTTAAGCCTCTATCTTTTTTTCTTTTATATTGAAGAGCAAGTTGCCATTCTGTAATTATCCAACCTATTTTTGTACGTTAAGTACTATTTTTTTTTTCGTATAAGCTACTACCTTTTATTTAAGAAATAAGAATTTAAATTAAATTTACATTTATTTTAAATGCTATCTACTTCAAGACGCCGTACAATTTACCAAACATTGCTACTCCGTCTAGCACAAGACTCACTCGCAGATCAGAATACGTTGCTCAGAACTGCAATGTTAAGAGCAACGTTACGACACACAACGTTCCTGACGTAATAATTAAAATAATCAGCTGGGTAAAGGCGGTAGAACGTCTATTGTATATCCCATTACAAAAGGAAGTTTCATTCACAGAGTTAATTAATTTATGTATGTAATGTTGAAAAGCTGTACCTTGTTGACACAAGTACCAAGGATTGTATCTGTCCACTACTTACTGTTATATGTGTATGTTACATGGTACGCGATTGAAGTACTTCAAATATCATCAATACGATAATAAGTATAGGTAACACTGGTTAGCGTATGCACTGCAGTGGAGTAAAACTGCTAAAATCATAATTTACTTGTAACTAGCCTATTAACTGTAAAACATGGGTATAAGACTAATAAAACAAAATAAAAGCCAACTCTGAATGTTTGCATAGACCAAAGGTTCATTTGCTAAAGGAAACCAGGCAACGGGGATAGGTAACTATATGATGATACTGCACAAAGCGTGTACAGAATTGGTGAATGGGAGGGTTGTTACGTTTGGCTGAACTGCTAGGGGAATCGCTGTCTTCAGTTTTAATAATATCATGGAACGCCATACTAGCTTCCTCCCTCGTCATCATCACTTTGCTGGAAACCAGTTTTAGACGTAGAATCTTTACGTTACTTGTACCGTACATTTTTAATTGTATATATGTTATGCAGACAAATGTACACAGTTTTATGTTATTTAACACAATTTTTATTAAATGTTGCAACATTTAATAAAATTGTGTTAAATAACATATACTGTGTACATTTGTCTGCATAACATATATACGTGGGATATTATTAATGCTATAACCTGCTGTGCATTTTGTAACATTTTGTAATAATGGCTCACGACATTTTGAAGAGGGGTTTAGCTGCTGTAATCAGAATACTTCCGTGATTGAAGTTTCAGGTTGCTTGGTGCTGCAGTTCGGCAGCCAGAATTACTGGTGCCATCTGTCTGAGGCCCCATTACATGTGTAACAAATTACATGGCTTTGTCAGAATTCATAACCTTTTATCATCCACAAACTAACGTCTGTCTGTAATAATTTGCTAACAAATTACTGATCTTACCATCTGTCGAATTTCTATCAACACTCAACCTCTTCACGTAATGTACTATTGTAAAGTATACGACTTAATTTATTCAAACAAATCAGGACAGACTGAAATTAGTGTGATAAGTCAGCTTGTGTTCTACATTTGTTGTACGTAATTTTTCCCCAATGGCGCAACAGCCCCTAGTGGGCCTAGCCTCCTAATGATCGAGGTTTCACAATCACATTCAGACACACCACAATCGGTAGGACTCCTCTGGACGAGTGATCAGCCCGTCGCAGAGACGTCTACCTGACAACACACAACACTCACAAGAGACAGACATCCATGCTCTAAGCGGGATTTTTTTTTTTTTCCTGTCCGGGGTTTTTTCCCTTTGATCCATTTTTGTACTGTTTAAATCCTTTCGTCCTTCATGTCACTTTACGTTTCATGCTATCGTCCATACATCTAACACAACACATCCTATGCCCCATCCAGCGACGGGAGGATTCGAACCCAGCAAATCCCAGGATAAGCGAGCGGCCATAAGCAGCCACGAGCGCACTGTAGAACCAGCGCGGCCACTGTGGAAATACGGCCTGGTACTTATTTAGTAGGTAAAAATGCACAATATGAGAAAAGCTTTGTTAGTGGCCGATAAGCAGGTTAATGAGGAAGCACTAAGAGACGTAAGTACAGGTACATTCCACGTCAATAGAATTCCGAGAAAACCACAGCGCAAAGGAAGCTAATATATACTTTGAAAATGTGACAACTAAAATACAGTCGAACTCGGTTATAACGTCATAAAAGGGGCTGAATATTTTCTGTCGTTATAAACGAGTGTCGTTATAACCGAGGAGTATAACGTTATGGTTAACAGTGACGAATTAATTGATACCACAGAATATATGACGCTATAGGCGAGGTGTCGTAAAAACAGATGTCGTTATAACCGGGTTCTACTGTATTTGGAACCGATAATACAGCAAAATAAAAAAATAAGAGCAGATTAAACTTGGCGTAATTACTACTATATATTATTGCGAACAGAATCTTTGGTCTTCAAATTTGCTATCTAAAAATATAAAATTAAAAGATTAAAATTCTGCCTGCTGTTTTATATGGATGTGAAACGTGGTCGCTCACATTACATGAAGACCATACAAGTAGTGTGAAGGTGTTCTAGAATAGGGTACTGAGGAAGACTTTTGGATCTAAGGAAGACGAGTAAGAGGAGAAAGGAGAAAGGTAAAAGACGTTGAAATTCATGAGTTGTGCTTCACACCAAATATTATACAGTTCAAGTAATTAAGAAGAATGAGATGGGCGGAACAGGTGGCACGTATGGAGAGATCACAAATGCATACAGTTGTTCGTCATAAATCTCAAGGTAAAGAGAGCTAGGCGCAGATAAGATAATATTACAATGGATCTTAAAGAAAGAGGATAGGTAGGCGTGTTCTGGATTAGTCAGTCAGGCACGTACAAGTGGCCCGTTGTTATGAATGTGGCAATGCGTTTCGTTTTCCATAAAATGCGGCGAATTTCCTGCCCTAACTAACTAACTAACTAACGCCATGGAGCAGAGTCCTTGAGAAGCTAACAGGTCGTCAGCTAGTCAAGAAATTCCCCGCGTTTTATGCAACCCGAAGGTTCATTACCGCACTCACAACAGCCCGCCACCTGTCCCTATCCTGAGCCATATCAATCCAGTCCATGCCCCCCCCCATCCCACTTCTTTAAGATCCATTTTAATATTATCCTCCCATCTACGCCTGGGTCTTCCAAGTGGTCTCCTTCCCTCAGGTCTCCCCATCAAAATCCTGTATGCACCTCTCTCCTCTCTCATACGTGCTAAATGCCCCGCCCACCTCATTCTTCTTGATTTGATCACCCGAATAATATTTGGTGATGAGTACAGATCATTAAGTTCCTCTTATGTAGTCTTCTCCACTCCCCTATTACCCCGTCCCTCTTAGGCCCAAATATCCCCCTCAGCACCCTATTCTCGAACACCCTCAGCCTATGTTCCTCCCTCAATGTGAGAGACCAAGTTTCACACCCATACAAAACAACAGGCAAAATTATACTTTTGTATATCTTAATCTTTGTATTTTTGGATAGCAAACTGTAAGACACAAGATCCTGCACCGAATGATAACAAGCATTCCCCGACTTCAATCTGTTCTTAATCTCCTCCTGAATGGAGTTTCGATTTGTTAGCGTTGTTCCCAGATATTTGAACTGTTCCACCCTTTCAAATGTTTTATTATCTATCTTCATGTTGTGATTTTGTCCTGCATTCTGATCTCCAGACATGACCATGTACTTAGTTCTGCTGTCCCACATTCTGATCTCGAGACATGACCATGTACTTAGTCTTCTCAGCATTTACTTCTACACCAATATCCTTACTATCGACTACTAAAGCTTCTGTGTTTTTCTTTATAGCATCTACGCTTCCGCCCCATATATTAACATCATCAGCATAAACCATAAGCTGATGTGTACCATTTAATTTCAAGCCCTCCTGGTTTGCCTGAACTCTCCTAATGGCATATTCCAAAGCAAAGTTGAAAAGCAATGGCGATAAAGCATCTCCTTGTTTCAAACCATTCTTAATAGGAAATGTGTCAGACAAATGTTTGCCTACCCGGACTCTGCTATAGGTTTCATTTAGACACATTTTTACTAGCCTTACTAGTCTCATAGGGATACCAAATTCAATGAGAATATTATACAGTACCTCCCTCCTAACTGAATCATAGGCTTCCCTGAAGTCTGTAAGTAGCTGATGCACTGCCTCATTGTATTCCCATTTTTTCTCAAGTATCAAGTATATGATCAGTAGTCGACCTGTTACGTCTAAATCCACACTGATGATCCCCAATAATTTCCTCTGCATATGGAGTTAACCTTGACAGAAGGATGTTGGATAGAATTCTGACCTGCTGAAAACAATTAAATTTTCAGGAAAAACACTGGTCAATGAAGTTCGTTAGTTAAACACAATGTTAAGAATAGGAAATTGTTATTAAATTAATTATCCCACGAAAATCTTGTTCGAACGGCTCACATCAGACCGCCATGAGCAGGTTCTAACACTTGTGACTATAGTTGGTGCACTATGATGGTCGAACGTATCAAAGCGCTGAATTACTTATGTGGATGATTAGCTTTTTGTGAAATATGAGGAAGCTGAGCCACTGAAAGCTTCGCTAAATACACCATGAGAATTACAATAATCTCTTCATTTATCTATACCTACGGGAAGCCCAACCATAATATACAGGATGTTTTTCCTAACTGTAATAACACTAATTGCTTTGCCTTTTCTAATACGTGATAAATTAATTTTGACAATTTTTTGTCTTTTTGGTCGCGCGGTATGCTATCTAGGCTATCTTCTGTTATATTCGAGATTAAATGTGTTGATCCACTGTAAGAAGGATGTAGCTGTCTGCATGGATTAAGCAATTCACTCGACAAGATAAAGAGATTACTCTTTGAAGGCGACACACTGACAGGTTAAATTCTGCTTAGCACTGTAGCGTTGTCACTACAATTTCAAATATGTTTACCAGAGGCTAACCATTTGTGCGTCATATCCATCCAAGTTGTCCTAACTTCCAGCTATGTGACGTCAAAAACTATATGATCAAAAAAGAACATTTAGAATTGTATCACCTGAAGGAACTGTCCGAAATTACCAGTTTCGTTACTCTACATAAAAACTTTTTTAGCTTTGGATAAATTTTTTTTCGTAATTTGGAAAACCAAAGAGTGTAACAATCACTTTGCAGTATTCCACGATGGTTCTCAGAATGGTACCAAAGAATTTACGTATAAACTTAGTATTAAGACGCATAATGAAGAGATATCAATGCGTGCCACTTGTCACAGTTATTTGCAAGAACTCTCCACGGTTATGCAGCCAGGCGAATGTATAGTTTTGCATTATGGCGCAGTGTTGAAGTACCTTAGCAAAAGCAACAACGACTTATCTTGCGAAATTAAAATACGAAGGTGTTCAGACAGTTCTGTGTTTACAGCTCTCTCTAAATGGTTCGAAGAGCAAGGTCCTCCCCTCACAGGGTTGCACAACAAGCCTCAAGGCTGCGGTGAGTCCGTAGCTTCTGCTGCGGGGGCCTTCTCAAAAAAAATAAGTCTTTCCCCTTCAGACCGCCCAACCACTGCACCGATCAGTGCAACAAACAGCACTGCACAGTTACCTTGGGACAAGTGCACACAAATTGGGGGGGGGGGGGGGGATGCAGGACTGCAGCACCCCCCTAACCGGAATCGGAATTTTAAAAAACACAGATTTTGTAGA
The DNA here is from genome assembly GCA_021186555.1 of Reticulitermes speratus. NCBI lineage: Eukaryota > Metazoa > Arthropoda > Insecta > Blattodea > Rhinotermitidae > Reticulitermes > Reticulitermes speratus. Next base: position 5,386,732 of record JAJKFL010000012.1, on the reverse strand, counting down.
CAGGATGATGGCAATGGTTTTACGTGATTAAGCCTTCACCCGAAATCAGCTACTGAAATCGGCTGATCACTAGTACATTGGAATTTTGAAAAATATAATAAACAACTTAGGGATTTTCCGATGACCTTAAAAGACGAAAATTAGGCCTTGTGATTTAAAGTAAGTGAGTCGTCGAACATGTACTTATATTTATATGCACATACATGCAGTTGCAAACAGTGTTATGTTACAGCTGTATTTGTGACATCATTTTTATAACATAAATTTTAAAACCGAAAATAAATTATACACATATCCTCAGGGTCAGACCTCACCCTCCCCCCCCCCTCCGGCCCAATAAAAAATTATGTGCCCTCGCCTGATATATGTTGTGTCAAAATGTAAGTGGTTTATCTGGTATATAACTACATAAATATTGCATTTATTTATAAATTTTATTTGAAACACAGTTTGATATTCTGTATTTATTCTTAGTACAGTGACGGTATGCACAAATGAACTGTACTGCGTTCATAACATGACCAATTCATACAAGCATGAAAATTTGTTATGACAGTTATACTCACTGTGCACAATACGCACCCACATATATGCCGAGTGTAATTCATGAGTGAGTTATTGCAAAGTGACCTCTCTAAACACACTTCAGTATTCTCTGACGATGGAGGCAGCAGATTTCTAACAAAAGTTTTTAAATTCCCACCAGACTATACGGCGTCACATCCCAAAAAAACAGCGTTCTCCATTCATACTGACAGCAATGAGAAGATCATATCTCACATTATATGATTGGTTACAATATTAAAGTGTACAGCGTTGCCGGATTGTGCAGTGCAGGTTGGTCCACAAATCTGTCACTCTTCTGCTTTCATCGATTAATATTTAATGAGGCACACACGGTTCAGTTAACTGGCAAGTTACTGTATCCGTGTAAGAGTCAATTAATGTCAACGATTAATATCTTTAACAAAATAAATTATATCAGAAAATCACGTTAAATCGTGTTAATCCGTTGAAATAACAACTTGACCTGCTTATATACAAGACTGAGTTCCCAGCTCACAGAGAACACACACCGTCACAATTTATAAAGCCAGCTTTCTAATGGTGTTGTGGAAAGTGACTGATGCATGTAGGAGAACCATACGAATCCCACTAATACATAGAATTTTGAACATGAATGCATGTGGTATCACTGTTACCACTGTGTCCTTGAGGGGTTACAGCAGCATTCGTGGGAACATCGGGGACATATTTATGCACCGGCATTTAAAAAAAAGGTAAAGTTGTCTCTGTCCACGCCATGAAGGCGTATAGCGGGAGTAGAGTTATAGTCCCTCTCATTCTTGACCTCGCACTAGATGGAGGTGAGTGGTTAACTTCACGCCTCGGCCCCATTAGCACCTGGAAAGAGGCCCGGTACCAATTGAACAGGAGGCTGCGTGGGCCCCAAAGTCGGTCTGGATGTTTTGGACAGGAGAGCAATCTCTTACTCTTACCGTGATTCGAACCCCTGAACGTCTACGGCCGTAGCTAGTGGCTATTACCGACTGGGCCACTCTGGGTCCTACCGATATTTAATCTATAAAATACATGTATTTTAAACTTGATTCAGATAACCTAAATGTATTAAATGTACACAGCATCGCTGTAAGCACTTCAACAATATCTTGCAAAATGTCTGTACACACATTCATATCCCTAATATATTCTGTGTACATAACTTTGGCACCATTTTGTCTTCCTTGTAAGGTGAAGCAGTACACAATAATTAAATTCCCCTTAGACAGTCGTATGCAAATTAAATGCCCACCCTCCAACAGTGAAAAACACAAACTCCTATTTGAAAATTTTACAAAATTGACAACGACGCGTGCAAGACTGGAACAGAGAGGCTTTCGTAAACAGTCTCTTATCTGTGTCGTTGGAATATCTACTTTGATATTGGGTGTTTTGCAAGAAGGGTGAGATAAGTGGCGTTATCTTTGTGAACATATGACTGTGGTTTGATACATAGGTGATGAGATGTATTTAGTTTTGATTACTAGCATGTAAGATTTATGTTTGTGTGAATACACACTTTGACCGAAGGCAGGGATGAGTACTCAGGACCGCGTGACAATGATGTTCAGGCGTACCATGTCTGCCCGGACTTTGATGGGATGGTTGTGCTACCACCAGGCCAAAGTGCGTGTCACGAGTTTTGGGTGTGCTACAGCAGTTGAGGTCCTGACGTCATAGTCGATATCCATATAATACGGTTTACGCGAGCTGACTCGCGGGTTCATCTACGTAACATTCTGTGCAACAGACTACATCGAACGCAGCCGCGGTCCTCTACTCATTCCACTCATCGGTCACCAGCTTTCAGCACTAGAAATCTGTATCTTCTTCAACGAATAAACCTACTTCTTGTACGACTTGGACTACTTGTGTGAACATTCCTACTCTGCGCTCCACAAATCCCAAGCCGCTCGGGATTCTGACGATCCTTGGGATTTGGCCATCCCTAGGACAACAGTACCTTGGAAAGACAGAACTCAACACTGAATACGGACAGAGGTACAAATGCTTAACATCAGGTAAATAATTTCACAGCTACAAAAGCATATACTTCACATCAGTATACATATCAGTTATTTAACGTTCCACGTTCGGTACATTGATCAGATATATAAAATTTTTAAACAGACCAACAAATGCACTTGAGTGTATGAATGTAGCCTAAGTTTATTATATACAGGGTGGCGCACAGCCGACTGACATATTTCAATACTATCGTATGCAAAATGTGTCAGTCGGCTGTGCGCCACCGAAATGTTTCGGCCACTCATGTGGCCATCTTCGGAGTGGCAAAAATAAGAATACAGTCACAATTATAAAGTGTCGTAATCAATCCACAGTTTAAAAAATTAAATACACTTACAAGAGTACTTACCGTAATGGTCGTACACAAATGTTTCGCTCTAACACGACAGTGTAAACAACGCGGTGTAACAAATTACACAATTCCTAAACACAGGACAGTACAAGTTTGTTTTCGATTTATGTATTTGATTAATAACAGTTCTATATTTAAAGTCCGACAAATGTAAAATTTAATCACATTAATTGTGTAATTTCACTGTCCTACATGTTTCGAACCCTTAATTTGGGTTCATCTTCAGGGACTCATGTCAAATCACACACAATTAATGTGATTAAATTTTACATTTGTCGGATTTTAAATATAGAGTTAAAATGTATGGAATGAATAATATTAAGTTTAATAAGAGTTCCTTTAAGGCACTGTTTGGAAATACAAACCACGTGAAAGATCAACTGGAAAATTTTTAATTTGGTGCGAGATTGGAGCCGGCCCTGCATTTTTGGCCGCTAGATATAGTGTCATTTATCAGCACGGTCAAATGACGTCCAGTTTGGGAAAGGGATTCGTGATGGCGTTTCATGAGACGAAATCTGTCATTACAATGGAGCGACAGATTTGACAAGCACGTAGGGAAGACCCCCCCCCCCCCCCCGCCGCATATAAGCACGATCTCAAGACAGGGATCAGAGAGGCCGGCGCAATAACTGATCAGAGAGGCCGGTGCAATAACTGATCAGAAACTCTTCGTCAACATGTGGCGGTAGGCCTTCAGTGTACGCCTTCCCCTCCGAATCTGCTCTGTACCTCCGCCATGACGTCAACTGCAGGAGCTTTGGCAAGTCTGCTCTCTGTCCTGTAGTACCCTTCTTCTAACTCCTCCAATTCCGGGTTTAACCTTGAAGGAATCTTTCCTTATTCTTGTCCTCGGAATTCATCAGGTACCATTTCATCTTCTGGTATCATTACACCATTTTTTAATCCTAGGAATATGCCAGGCGAGTCACCTGTACTCATTATCATCATTCAGATCCTTAACAAATTAACCTGGAAGAACACAGCCTTGTTTCTCAACCATACTGCTATCCCGCGATCCAAATCCTTCACGGAACTTGTCTGGAGCGCCGTACTGCCTTGTGAAATGTTTCGGGTTTGCCTCTCGTAGCGCTCACACTAGAACTTTATTAATGAAGAACTGCTATTCATAAACATTCGTCAATTTGTCTTTTATTTGGTATGTGTTTTAAAGCTTAATTAAATTAGCCCTGAGTAATTTTTTTTCTATGGCTCGACAGCCCTAGGGGGTCTAGACCTCGTCATTTTACGACGCTTCACGATCACAACTTTAGACACACCACGTTCGGTAGGACTCCTCTGGACGAGTGATCAGCCCGTCGCAGAGACCTCTACCTGACAACACACAACACTCACAACAGACAGACATCCATGGCCCCGGTGGAATTCGAACCCACAATCCCAGCAAGCGAGCGGCCGCAGACCCACGCCTTAGACCGCGCGGCACTGGGATCGGCAGCCCTAGGGGGTCTAGACCTCGTCATTTACGACGCTTCACGATCACACTGATAGACACACCACGTTCTAGGACTCCTCTGGACGAGGACCAGCCCGTCGCAGAGACCTCTACCTGACAACACACACACTCATAAGAGACAGACATCCATGCCCTAGGCGGGATTCGAACCCACGATCCTAGTAAGCGAGCGGCCGCAGACCCACGCCTTAGACCGCACGGCCACTGGGATCGGCAGCCCTGAGTAAAATATCAAAATCGGAAAACCCACATACGGAACTCACAATCAGTTTAAGTGTAACTGAAAAGGAGTTTCGCCTGCCGTTTCATGTCGTTTTAGCCCAGGCTGAAGCTACTGAACTGTGGACAAATTTATGCAAAAGAAGGTACAGTATTCAGTTTAGAAGAAAATGTACCATGCAAAGCGTTCAATCATCTACAGTTCAGTTATATACGTTGTACCCTTTTAAAAACGTGCGTTCGCATACGAAAAACAACGTATGACAACACCCTAGAAACTTATTTTATATGCTTAGGCAACCAGGGAATTTACGGCATTTTTAAAACATGCAGCATAATATTTTCCGCAAATACCGTTTTTTTCATAAATTTATCTTTTTCTCTTCAAATAATACATTTTTCATTAACCACGTGCTAAAATTTAAATACCCACCTCATTAGGATAAAGGCTAAAGATGATCAATGTAGATTACTTTATAAGGCTCTAATTTTAAAACCGATCTAGCGTTTGGGAAACGCACAAATACAACATGGTTGATGTTACTGTTTAGAAGACTTTTTCTGTTTTTCTTGCGCCCTCTGCTTCGTGTGGATAGATTATAAGACTTTCGAATCTTTTTTGCAGATTCGAACTGCTTCGATGGTGGCCAGCTGGAATGGTTGTAAAACCACTAGGATGTCAAGGCCGGAAGGTCTTCCGCGGTCTGGCTATAGTGCTTTCAGTGTCTCTGATTGCACTGTACCTCTCATTCCCTCTCCTGAAAGATACAGCGATTTTAGATCGCCTCTTTTATCCACCTACGACTGACGAAGATGACTTTGCATCTACTTTCGAAAACGTCAGTTACTTGGTTTTGAGTCCTAAATGTCAGATCCCTGACCTTGACCCTTATGATAAATCCATTCATAAGTTTGTGACTCTTGGAGAACCGATTGTCTGTTCCACCAAGTCTCCTCTTACTTACGTCACAATGGTGTCTGAAAGCGAGCGGAAATATCTGCTTAAGATAAATAATACCGCCATTGCCGATTACGAGGTTGAACCTGAAAATGTTGGCTGCTGCTACTCTGTAATCAATAGAGTCAATGTCCCAGCTGGCAAGAAACACGATCGCAATGCAGACAATCATTACTCTGTCAGTGAATGTTCAGATTTCAAGACACAAGTAGCCCTAAACTCAGAGGAAGAATTATCCTAGTCCGATGTTTCCAGGCGACTGGAAGTGGAGAAAATAAGGAAGTGTACAAAAACACGCACGCCGTGGTGCCGATAAAACCTGATGTCGAATTAAAATTAAATAAATTTAGTTCTGAAAGAACTTCCATGGAGGAAAAGCGACTCAGTGTTCTTGTGCTGGGATTCGATTCTGTATCGCGCCTCAATTTACTACGCACCATGCCAAAAACAGTGAAATATCTTAGACGCAATGGGTGGCTTGAAATGTTTGGCTACAATAAAGTAGGTGACAATACCTTGCCAAACCTCGCGGCTCTCCTCACGGGTCTCAATTTGGAGCAGTTGAAGAAGCAGTGCTGGGCGTCACGTGACAAAAACTTCGACGATTGTCCCTTCATCTGGCGAGAGTATTCAAAGCTCGGTTATGTCACAGCTTACGCGGAGGACGAACCAACAGGCAGCACGTTTAACTATCATAAGTCTGGATTCGTGACACCTCCGACTGATTACTACATTCGTCCGCTTTTACTTGCTTCCGAGGACAAACTTCCAGTTAAGAAGCGATACTATCTTAATGTGTGCCTGGGTCCAACACCTACCAGTGAGCACATATTTCAATACACCATAGACTTCGCCACCGTCTTTAAAAATACCTCGTCCTTCATGATGTTTTGGATGAACAATTTCAGTCACAGTACCAATGCAATCCCTGAACCAATGGACGAGAGAGCTGTCATGTTCTTCCACCAGTTGGAAGAGACCGGGGCCTTTAACACGACTTTCGTAATATTTCTCAGCGACCACGGAATGCGGTGGGGAAACATTCGGAAAACTTCCATTGGCTGGTACGAGGAACGTTTGCCTTTTATTTACGTCTGGGTCCCGGAATGGTTTAGAACAAAACATCCGGATGTTTACAACACTTTGAAAACAAACCGTAAACGTCTTACTTCGCCTTTTGATCTGCATTTGACTCTCAGGGAAATCCTCCGATTATCAAGACACGATAGCACGTCGGGTATCGTCGATGAATGTGCCGGTTGCCCGAAGTGTGTTAGTCTGTTCTCTGAAGTGTCAGAAGACAGAGCTTGTGAAGACGCCGGCGTCACAGCCAACTGGTGCACTTGTAACAGATACAGAAGCGTGTCAACAAAAGACAAAGAATCTAAAGCGATCGCTCTGCACGCGCTGTCAGAAATAAATGCAAAGCTGAAGAAGGCGGGGAACGTCACGGCGTCCTGTGCGGAACTGACGCTCGAACGCATCATCGAGTTGAAACAAAAGGTGTCGAGAGATGTGCATGAGTCCTTCATCGTGATGTTCGACACACTTCCTGGGGGAGCCAGGTTCGAAGCACAGTTCTTCGTTCAAAAAGAAGCTATCAGTTGAAGGGGAATATCAGTAGGATCAACAGTTATGGCAATCAGAGCGACTGTGTCGACGACTCGGTGCTCAAACTGTATTGTTATTGTATCTAAATGCATATCAGATCTGCACCGAATACTTTTAAGTGGGACATCCCTTTGTAATTAAGATATACAGGTGTAAGGATAGTAGCCGCCAGTCACAAATAACTGTTTTTATACATCGCAAGGTTTTAGTGCAACATGTTTCGGCTCAAGAAGAAGCCATCATCGGACTGACAAGGTACGAAAAAAAAATTTGTATGTAAGTCACTTTATATTGTTTAACATTATCTATACAAGGCTCAGACCTCATCTAACAACATAATAAAAACATATGCTAAGCCTAAAACATTAAATATGAAATTATATTGTATTCACGTAAAATAATAACACGTTAAAACGGGCGTTAAAACAGTTGTGAATAAACTACTAATATATCAATTCACAATTTTAAAAGACCAACAAATGCACAATTATCAAGTAATGTTCAATATCCCCTAAATACGTTTCGGTTCCAGTTGAACCATCAGTACTCATATATTAATACTTCCAGAAGGGAATATGGATCGAGGTCAGAAATTTTGGCCCTTATACCTTCCTTGATATATGTCCAAAATTTGAGGAATGTTCTTGATGTCACCAGTCATGTATTTTCTTTATCATGTTACTCGTTCAGTTGGTCTCCGTGAGAGTAATTCCCTGATCTTATAGTCGCCTCTGTACACCGACATTGCTTTGGAAGTGCACCGAAGTCTGCAGTTCCTGTGTCGATATTCTGGCTAGGAACTGGTTGACCGAACGATTTCTGAGGTGACAATGAGTTGAGTTATGCAAAATTTACACGTCTTAAGAAGGCATCTAGAAAATATTTCATTACATTGAGACAGGTTTGAAATCGACAGATTTACATCTATTTATTTCTTAAATGTCGTAATCAAAGGATCTCGTCTACCCTAATCCAATTCAATATGAAGAGAGAATATAATTTACGTATTTAACATTTACCCATATGCAGGCGAAAATGTTGCACACTATTGTTTACGGGCCTATATATATATATAAATTCAACCTTACGTTTGTCAGTCACACAACAGAAATCAGAAGTATCAGCTAGTTGAATGTGAATGAGTGGCACGGAATGCCGCCAATACATTTGAAGATACGTGCATCAGGGAATTCATAAATTATGATGCATCCTCTTGATTTTTCAGAAATTCATAATTTTATAACTTCGGTTTAAAAGCTATGTGGAATTTGTCCTAGAAATCTGTGCTTATCTGTGTTTTGAAATGTGGTGCTCGTGAAGGATGGAGAAGAACCGTTCGACCGATCGTGTGAAAAATAAAGTGTTACGTAGAGTCAAGGAGAAGAGGAATATGCTACGTACAATAAAAGGAAGAAAGGCTAACTGGATTGGTCACATCTTGCGTAGAAACTGCCTTCCAAAGCACGTGATTGAAGGAAAAATAGATAGAAGGATATAAGTGACGAGAAGACGAGGAAGAAGACGTAAGCAGCCACTGAATGACCTTAAGGAAAAGAGAAGATACTGGATATTGAAAGAGGAAGCACTAGATCGCACCTTATGGAGAACTCGCCTTGAAAGAGGCTATGGACCTGTCGTAAGACAGACTACAGAATGAAAGAATTATACGTTGTTCAAAGCGCATGCGTTGAATAACGTACAATTTAATTACAAAGCGTACCATCGTAACATAACGTATCACTCTGAACGCTTTATTTCAGATCGTCTTCAACGCGAGCAGTATCACTACACGCGGTATCCTTTAATATGTTTCACAAGGGGAAAATTGCAAAAGAGTTTTCGGTTCCTTTTTTTCATAACCATAAATTCACACTGACATGTTATGTTCTGACACCTTGATGCTGTGATGGTGTGATTTTTAATTAAATCATACTTCCGTCCAAGTTGTCCTAACTTCCAGCTATGTGACGTCAAAAACTATATGATCAAAAAAGAACATTTAGAATTGTATCACCTGAAGGGACTGTCCGAAATTACCAGTTTCGTTACTCTACATAAAAACTTTTTTAGCTTTGGATAAATTTTTTTTCGTAATTTGGAAAACCAAAGAGTGTAACAATCACTTTGCAGTATTCCACGCTGGTTCTCAGAATGGTACCAAAGAATTTACGTATAAACTTAGTATTAAGACGCAAATGAAGAGATATCAATGCGTGCCACTTGTCACAGTTATTTGCAAGAACTCTCCACGGTTATGCAGCCAGGCGAATGTATAGTTTTGCATTATGGCGCAGTGTTGAAGTACCTTAGCAAAAGCAACAACGATTTATCTTGCGAAATTAAAATACGAAGGTGTTCAGACAGTTCTGTGTTTACAGCTCTCTCTAAATGGTTCGAAGAGCAAGGTCCTGCCCTCACAGGGTTGTACAAGAAGCCTCAAGGCTGCGGTGAGTCCGTAGCTTCTGCTGCGGGGGCCTTCTCAAAAAAATAAGTCTTTCCCCTTCAAGCCGCCCAACCACTGCACCGATCAGTGCAACAAACAGCCTTGCACAGTTACCTTGGGACAAGCGCATACAAAGGGAGGGGGGCTGCAGGACTGCAGTACCCCCCCCCCCTAATCGGAATCGGAATTTTAAAAAACACAGATTTTGTAGACAGGATGATGCCAATGGTTTTACGTGATTAAGCCTTCACCCGAAATCAGCTACTGAAATCAGCTGATCACTAGTACATTGGAATTTTGAAAAATATAATAAACAACTTAGGGAGTCTCCGATGACCTTAAAAAACGAAAACTAGGCCTTGTGATTTAAAGTAAGTGAGTCGTCGAACATGTAGTTATATTTATATGCACATACATGCAATTGCAAACAGTGTTATGTTACAGCTGTATTTTGACATCATTTTTATAACATAAATTTTAAAACCGAAAATAAATTATACACATATCCTCAGGGTCAGACCTCACCCTCCCCCCCCCCCCCCCCCCCCCGGCCCAATAAAAAATTATGTGCCCACGCCTGATATATGTTGTGTCAAAATGTAAGTGGTTTATCTGGTATATAACTACATAAATATTGCATTTATTTGTAAATTTTATTTGAAACATAGTTTGATATTCTGTATTTATTCTTAGTACAGTGACGGTATGCACTGTAACTGTACTGCTGTTCATACATGACCAATTCATACAAGCATGAAAATTTGTTATGACAGTTATACTCACTGTGTACAATACGCACCCACATACGAGTATACGAGTATGCCGAGTGTAATTCATGAGAGAGTTATTGCAAAGTGACCTCTCTAAACACACTTCAGTATTCTCTGACGATGGAGGCAGCAGATTTCTAACAAAAGTTTTTAAATTCCCACCAGACTATACGGCGTCACATCCCAAAAAACAGCGTTCTTCATTCATACTGACAGCAATGAGAAGATCATATCTCACATTATATGATTGGTTACAATATTAAAGTGTACAGCGTTGCCGGATTGTGCAGTGGCAGGTTGGTCCACAAATCTGTCACTCTTCTGCTTTCATCGGATTAATATTTAATGAGGCACACAAGTTCAGTTAACTGGCAAGTTACTGTATCCGTGTAAGAGTCAATTAATGTCAACGATTAATACTTTAACAAATAAATTAAATCAGAAATATCACATGAAATCGTGTTAATCCGTTGAAACAACAACTTGACCTGCTTAGTATACAAGACTTGAGTTCCCAGCTCACAGAGAACACACACCGTCACAATTATAAAGCCAGCTTTCTAATGGTGTTGTGGAAAGTGACTGATGCATATAGGGAGAACCATACGAATCCCACTAATACACAGAATTTTGAACATGAATGCATGTGGTATTCACTGTTACCACTGTGTCTTGAGGGGTTACAGCAGCATTCGTGTAACATCGGGGTCATATTTATGCACCGGTATTAAAAAAAAGGTAAAGTTGTCTCTGTCCACGCCATGAAGGCGTATAGCGGGAGTAGAGTTATAGTCCCACTCATTCTTGACCTCGGCACTAGATGGAGGTGAGTGGTTAACTTCACGCCTCGGCCCCTTTATCCCCTGGAAAGAGCCCCGGTATCCATTCAACAGGACGCTGGGTGGGACCCAAAGTCGGTCTGGACGTTTTCGAGAAGAGAGCAATCTCTTACTCTTACCGTGATTCGAACCCCTGAACGTCTAGCCCGTAGCCTAGTGGCTATACCGACTGGGCTACTCTGGGTCATACCGATATTTAATCTATAAAGTAAATTTAAAAAAAACTTGATTCAGATAACCTAAATGTATTATAATGTACACAGCATCGCTGTAAGCACTTCAACAATATCTTGGCAAAATGTCTGTATACACATTCATATCCCTAATATATTCTGTGTACATAACTTTGGCACCATTTTGTCTTCCTTGTAAGGTGAAGCAGTACACAATAATTAAATTCCCCTTGGACAGTCTTATGCAAATAAAATGCCCACCCTCCAAACAGTGAAAAACACAAACTGCTATTTTGAAAATCTGATAATTTTTTTTCCTCCTACAAAATTGACAACGACGTGTGCAAGACTGGAACATAAAGGCTTTCATAAACAGTTTCTTATCTGTGTCCTGTGGAATATTGACTTTGATATTGGGTGTTTTGCAAGAAGGGTGAGATAAGTGGCGTTATTACCGAAATAATCCCAGAATCTGTAACAAACACTCATGTTACGACTACAGTGTTGCGTTATGCCAGATTTTGTGCAGTTGTGCCTTGGAAAGAGAGAACTCAACACTGAATACGGACAGAGGTACAAAGGCTTAACATCAGGTAAATATTTCACAGCTACAAAAGCATATACTTCATCAGTTTTATATCAGTTATTTACGTTCCACGTTCGGTACATTGATCAGATATATAAAATTTTTAAACAGACCAACAAATGCACTTGAGTGTATGAATGTAGCCTAAGTTTATTATATACAGGGTGGCGCACAGCCGACTGACATATTTCAATACTATCGTATGCAAAATGTGTCAGTCGGCTGTGCGCCACCGAAATGTTTCGGCCACTCATGTGGCCATCTTCGGAGTGGCAAAAATAAGAATACAGTCACAATTATAAAGTGTCGTAATCAATCCACAGTTTAAAAAATTAAACACACTTACAAGAGTACTTACCGTAATGGTCGTACACAAATGTTTCGCTCTAACACGACAGTGTAAACAACGCGGTGTAACAAATTACACAATTCCTAAACACAGGACAGTACAAGTTTGTTTTTGATTTATGTATTTGATTAATAACAGTTCTATACTTAAAGTCCGACAAATGTAAAATTTAATCACATTAATTGTGTAATTTCACTGTCCTACATGTTTCGAACCCTTAATTTGGGTTCATCTTCAGGGACTCGTGTCAAATCACACACAATTAATGTGATTAAATTTTACATTTGTCGGATTTTAAATATAGAGTTAAAATGTATGGAATGAATAATATTAAGTTTAATAAGAGTTCCTTTAAGGCACTGTTTGGAAATACAAACCATGTGAAAGATCAACTGGAAAATTTTTAATTTGGTGCGAGATTGGAGCCGGCCCTGCATTTTTGGCCGCTAGATATAGTGTCATTTATCAGCACGGTCAAATGACGTCCAGTTTGGGAAAGGGATTCGTGATGGCGTTGCATGAGACGAAATCTGTCATTACAATGGAGTGACAGACTTGACCAAGCACGTAGGGAAGACCCCCCCCCCCCCCCGCTGTCGACTATATAGCACGATCTCAAGGCAGGAATCAGAGGGGCCGGCGCAATAACTGATCAGAGAGGCCGGTGAAATAACTGATCACGAAACTCTTCGTTAACATGTGGCGGTAGGCCTTCAGTGTACGCCTTCCCCTCCGAATCTGCTCTGTACCTCCGCCATGACGTCAACTGCAGGAGCTTTGGCAAGTCTGCTCTCTGTCTTGTAGTACCCTTCTTCTAATTCCTCCAATTCCGGGTTTAACCTTGAAGGAATCTTTCCTTATTCTTGTCCTCGGAATTCATCATGTACCATTTCATCTTCTGGTATCATTATACCATTTTTTAATCCTAGGAATATGCCAGGTGAGTCACCTGTACTCATTATCATCATTCAGATCCTTAACAAATTAACCTGGAAGAACACAGCCTTGTTTCTCAACCACACTGCTATCCCGCGATCCAAATCCTTCACGGAACTTGTCTGGAGCGCCGTACTGCCTTGTGAAATGTTTCGGGTTTGCCTCTAGTAGCGCTCACACTAAACTTTATTAATGAAGAACTGCTATTCACAAACATTCGTCAAATTTGTCTTTTATTTGGTATGTGTTTTAAAAGCTTAATTAAATTAGCCCTGAGTAATTTTTTTTCTATGGCTCGACAGCCCCTAGGGGTCTAGACCTCGTCATTTTACGACGCTTCACGATCACACACTTTAGACACACCATGTTCGGTAGGACTCCTCTGGACGAGTGATCAGCCCGTCGTAGAGACCTCTACCTGACAACACACAACACTCACAACAGACAGACATCCATGGCCCCGGTGGAATTCGAACCCACAATCCCAGCAAGCGAGCGGCCGCAGACCCACGCCTTAGACCGCGCGGCCACTGGGATCGGCAGCCCCTAGGGGGTCTAGACCTCGTCATTTTACGACGCTTCACGATACACACTTTAGACACACCACGTTCGTAGGACTCCTCTGGACGAGGACCAGCCCGTCGCAGAGACCTCTACCTGACAACACACAACACTCATCAAGAGACAGACATCCCATGCCCTAGGCGGGATTCGAACCCACGATCCTAGTAAGCGAGCGGCCGCAGACCCACGCCTTAGACCGCACGGCCACTGGGATCGGCAGCCCTGAGTAATAGAGTATCAAAATCGGAAAACCCACATACGGAACTCACAATCAGTTTAAGTGTAACTGAAAAGGAGTTTCGCCTGCCGTTTCATGTCGTTTTAGCCCAGGCTGAAGCTACTGAACTGTGGACAAATTTATGCAAAAGAAGGTACAGTATTCAGTTTAGAAGAAAATGCACCATGCAAGGCGTTCAATCATCTACAGTTCTGTTATATACGTTGTACCTATTAAAAACGTGCGTTCGCATACGAGAAAAAACGTATGACAACACACCTAGAAACTTATTTTATATGCTTAGGCAGCCAGGGAATTTACGGCATTTTTAAAACATGCAGCATAATATTTTACGCAATATACCGTTTTTTTCATAAATTTATCTTTTTCTCTTCAAATAATACATTTTTCGTTAACCACGTGCTAAAATTTAAATACCCACCTCATTAGGATAAAGGCTAAAGATTGATCAATGTAGATTACTTTATAAGGCTCTAATTTTAAAACCGATCTAGCGTTTGGGAAACGCACAAATACAATATGGTTGATGTTACTGTTTAGAGGAAGTTTTCTGTTTTTCTTGCGCGCCCTCTGCTTCGTGTGGATAGATTATAAGACTTTCGAATCTTTTTTGCAGATTCGAACTGCTTCGATGGTGGCCAGCTGGAATGGTTGTAAAACCACTAGGATGTCAAGGCCGGAAGGTCTTCCGCGGTCTGGCTATAGCGCTTTCAGTGTCTCTGATTGCACTGTACCTATTCCCTCTTCTGAAAGATACAGCGATTTTAGATCGCCTCTTTTATCCACCTACGACTGACAAAGATGACTTTGCATCTACTTTCGAAAACGTTAGTTACTTGGTTTTGAGTCCTAAATGTCAGATCCCTGACCTTGACCCTTATGATAAATCCATTCGTAAGTTTGTGACTCTTGGAGAACCGATTGTCTGTTCCACCAAGTCTCCTCTTACTTACGTCACAATGGTGTCTGAAAGCGAGCGGAAATATCTGCTTAAGATAAATAATACCGCCATTGCCGATTACGAGGTTGAACCTGAAAATGTTGACTGTTGCTACTCTGTAATCAATAGAGTCAATGTCCCAGCTGGCAAGAAACACGATCGCAATGCAGACAATCATTACTCTGTCAGTGAATGTTCAGATTTCAAGACACAAGTAGCCCTAAACTCAGAGGAAGAATTCATCCTAGTCCGATGTTTCCAGGCGACTGGAAGTGGGGAAAATAAGGAAGTTTACAAAAACACGCACGCCGTGGTGCCGATAAGACCTGATGTCGAATTAAAATTAAATAAATTTAGTTCTGAAAGAACTTCTATGCAGGAAAAGCGACTCAGTGTTCTTGTGCTGGGATTCGATTCCGTATCGCGCCTCAATTTACTACGCACCATGCCAAAAACAGTGAAATATCTTAGACGCAATGGGTGGCTTGAAATGTTTGGCTACAATAAAGTAGGTGACAATACCTTGCCAAACCTCGCGGCTCTCCTCACAGGTCTCAATTTGGAGCAGTTGAAGAAGCAGTGCTGGGCGTCACGTGATAAATACTTCGACGATTGTCCCTTCATCTGGCGAGAGTATTCAAAGCTAGGTTATGTCACAGCTTACGCGGAGGACGAACCAAGTATCAGCACGTTTAACTATCAAAAGTCTGGATTCGTGACTCCTCCGACTGATTACTACATTCGTCCGCTTTTACTTGCTTCCGAGGACAAACTTCCAGTTAAAAAGCGATACGATTTTAATGTCTGCCTGGGTCCAACACCTACCAGTGAGCACATATTTCAATACACCATAGACTTCGCCACCGTCTTTAAAAATACATCGTCCTTCATGATGTTTTGGATGAACAATTTCAGTCACAGTACCAATGCAATCCCTGAACCAATGGACGAGAGAGCTGTCATGTTCTTTCCACCAGTTGGAAGAGACCGGGGCCTTTAACACGACTTTCGTAATATTTCTCAGCGACCACGGAATGCGGTGGGGAGACATTCGGAAAACTGCCATTGGCTGGTACGAGGAACGTTTGCCTTTTATTTACGTCTGGGTCCCGGAATGGTTTAGAACAAAACATCCGGATGTTTACAACGCTTTGAAAACAAACCGTAAACGTCTGACTTCGCCTTTTGATCTGCATTTGACTCTCAGGGAAATCCTCCGATTATCAAGACACGATAGCACGTCGGGTATCGTCGATGAATGTGCCGTTGCCCGAAGTGTGTTAGTCTGTTCTCTGAAGTGTCAGAAGACAGAGCTTGTGAAGACGCCGGCGTCACAGCCGACTGGTGCACTTGTAACAGATACAGAAGCGTGTCGACAAAAGACAAAGAATCTAAAGCGATCGTTCTGCACGCGCTGTCAGAAATAAATGCAAAGCTGAAGAAGGCGGGGAACGTCTCGGCGTCCTGTGCGGAACTGACGCTCGAACGCATCATCGAGTTGAAACAAAAGGTGTCGAGAGATATGCATGAGTCCTTCATCGTGATGTTCGACACACTTCCTGGGGAGCCAGGTTCGAAGCAACAGTTCTTCGTTCAAAAGAAGCTATCAGTTGAAGGGGGATATCAGTAGGATCAACAGTTATGGCAATCAGAGCGACTGTGTCGACGACTCGGTGCTCAAACTGTATTGTTATTGTATCTAAATGCATATCAGATCTGCACCGAATACTTTTAAGTGGGACATCCCTTTGTGATGAAGATATACAGGTGTAAGGATAGTAGCGCCAGTCACAAATAACTGTTTTATACATGCAAGGTTTTAGTGCAACATGTTTCGGCTCAAGAAGAAGCCATCATCGGACGACAAGGTACGATGTTACTTTGATGTTTACAGTCAAGTTTTTTCTTTATACATGTTACTCGTTCAGTTGGTCTCCGGGAGATACTAAATGTACATAACAGAATTCCCTGACTTATAGTCGCCTCTGTACACCGACATTGCTTGAAGTGCACCGAAGTCTGCAGTTCCTGTGCCGAAATTCTGACTAGGAACTGGTTGACCGAACGATTTCTGAGGTGACAATGTGTTGAGTTATGCAAAATTTACACGTCTTAAGAAGCATCTAGAAAATATTTCATTACATTGAGAAGGTTTGAAATCGACAGCTTTACATCTATTTATTCTTAAATGTCGTAATCAAAGGATCTCGTCTACCCTAATCCAATTCAATATGAAGAGAGAATATAATTTACGTATTTAACATTTACCCATATGCAGGCGAAAATGTTGCACACTATTGTTTACGGCCTATTATATAATATAAAATAAATTCAACCTTATGTTTGTCAGTCACACAACAGAAATCAGAAGTATCAGCTAGTTGAATGTGAATAAGTGGCACGGAATGCCGCCAATACATTTGAAGATACGTGCATCAGGGAATTCATAAATTATGATACATCCTCTTGATTTTTCAGAAATTCATAATTTTATAACTTCGGTTTAAAAGCTATGTGGAATTTGTCCTAGAAATCTGTGCTTATCTGTGTTTTGAAATGTGGTGCTCGTGAAGGATGGAGAAGAACCGTTCGACCGATCGTGTGAAAAATAAAGTGTTACGTAGAGTCAAGGAGGAGAGGAATATGCTACGTACAATAAAAGGAAGGAAGGCTAACTGGATTGGTCACATCTTGCGTAGAAACTGCCTTCTAAATTGAAGGAAAAATATATAGAAGGATATAAGTGACGAGAAGACGAGGAAGAAGACGTAAGCAGCCACTGAATGACCTTAAGGAAAAGAGAAGATACTGGATATTGAAAGAGGAAGCACTAGATCGCACCTTGTGGAGAACTCGCCTTGAAAGAGGCTATGGACCTGTCGTAAGACAGACTACAGAATGAAAGAATTATACGTTGTTCAAAGCGCATGCGTTGAATAACGTACAATTTAATTACAAAGCGTACCATCGTAACATAACGTATCACTCTGAACGCTTTATTTCAGATCGTCTTCAACGCGAGCAGTATCACTACACGCGGTATCCTTTAATATGTTTCACAAGGGAAAATTGCAAAAGAGTTTTCGGTTCCATTTTTTCATAACCATAAACTCACACTGACATGTTATGTTCTGACACCTTGATGCTGTGTGTGATTTTTAATTAAATCATAGCGTTATTAGAGAGTGTTTAATGACAGAATAAAAAATCAGGGGCTTGTGGCCTCCTTATACACCAGACCTAAATTTGAGCGATTTTTATTGGTGGTAAGGTAAAGCGATACCATTACAGGCCTGGACAGGCCCTTAGGGTTCCAGTAGGTTGAGGCCCAGATTTATAGACAATCGGATCACAAAGATGGTAAGGTTGTCAGTCCTACGCACCGGCCGCCTTTACCCCCCCCCCCCCCCCCCAGGAAATATTCCTGGTACTCATTTCTGTTAGAGGCTGAGTCGACCCCAGGGACATAGTGCGACCGAAAGGATTATGTCAATGAAAATTTCTAATAACACCATCGGGAATCGAACCCGCGACATTCCGGCTTGGGTCTTGTTAAAGGAAACGTACAGAAATAACCCTTGAAGTAAGGACGATCTGAAATAAACACTCAGGGTACAGTGCCCTAAAACGCCAACAACAAATATTAGCATCGTTTATGTTGCATTTGGTGGTCCCCACTGACCCAAAGGCCCCCGACCCTCGCGCCGCGGAGTCTACGGGAATCTTATCTAAGTCACTGTCATAATTCACTATGTAAATTCCATAATTATCAACTTGAGTCCTTTATGACAGTTGTCGTACACATAAGCAATTATTACAAAACCCTTATCAGTGTCACCCTGTGATATTTATCTGAATTACGTGTCAGTGTTACTCCTAATTTATTAAACATTGAAAACATAATTATGTAATAAATATTTAAATTATTTAAGGTATATACGTACACGGATTTGTTCATGTTGTTTGCATAGTAACTGTGGTTGGGCTGTAGTGTGGAGACGAGGTTAAGTTTAGTTAAGTTTATCTCTTGTACACATTTTATTTAGTCACCCTGTACTTATAATAACATAATCAATTATATAAATGAATAAAAACTGAAACTAAAAGAATGGTCTTCTTGGAGAGAGAGTCCCAGCAGTAATTTGAGTTGTTCTAATTTCAGATTTTTTTTTTCAAACGATATTTTCTTTTATTGATGAAAATGCTTGAATATAATGGCACAACGCACTATAGAGGAACTGACAATGGCAACATTGTGTTTTGGAACTTGGCAATTGGGACGCGAGGTAAATGGACCTGGATATGGATCGTGTCTACCTGTGGATTTCTATATCTAACTATTGAGCTAGATTGCGTCATAACCTGAACATCGTGTCAATATACACTGTCGTGGGGACTGCAAACTTCATAGTTCCCCACTAGAATTGTTTAAATTCGCTGATTTTATACTTTCGATCTGAATATTATTTGGTGCCCCTCCACGACAAGTGAAGTAGTGTCTGTTTAGCCGTGCACACATCCGTCTTCTAACGTGCGGTGACGCTGCGTTGCGTAATACGGTGTGGGAATAACTCTGAAGTCAGTTGGAGTGCACACATACCTCCGTCGAGTGTTCACCGTACGTCCATCTAATGCGTGTGTGCATGAGTTGCTACGCCCGCAGCGGCAACGCAGCGTCACCGCATGTTAGAAAAACGATGTGTGCACCGCCTTAAAATGGTTGCCACATTACGTAAACGCATTAATTCTTAGGCACATCGCTTAAACGCAAAGAAAGCATTATTAGCGTTCGTCATGTTTCCGTTATCCGTCTGTCTGTCGCATGGAACAACAACGTCCCACAGGACTTCTCTGTATTATGCATGTTCGCCCAGGTAAATCATACAAAAATGTAGAACACAAGCTGACGTATCACATCTAATTCAGTCGCCCTGAATTGTTTGAATAAATTAATCGTAACTGCAAATAATACATACGTAAGAGGTTGAGTGTAATAGAAATCGACAGATAGTAAGATCAGTATTTGTTACAAATTATACAGACAGACGTGTTGTGGATTTATAAAAGGTTAGAATTATGACAAAGCAATGTAATTTGTTACACATGTAATGATGGCTCAGACAGATGGCACCAGTAATCGGCTGCCGAACTGCAGCACCAACAACCTGAAACTCATCACGGAAGTATTCGATTACAGCACTACGTCCCTCCCCAAAGGTAGTTAGCCCAAACCAGTAACTTATCACCAGACACAAACGCAGGTATAACTTAATAAGGTCCTACTGTGAAACACGTCGCCAGCATGATAATAACGAGAAGAAAGCCTGTATGGCGATCGTGATATTATTAAAACTGAAGACAGCGAGTCCCCCACAGTACTCCAAATGTAACAATCCTCGTATTCACAATTCTGTAGACACAACAGGTATGTGCAATATCGCAAGTTAATTACCACCCTTGTACAGTTTCCAGTAGCAAATGAACATTTGGTCTACGTAACATAGCTGCTGGTTTATTACTATCAGTACAGCTGACATACAGATCTTAAACAATAGCCAGTTACAAGTAATTAAGCTTAACAATTCTACAACTACTGCATCCTAAGCTAGCAAAGTTAACAACTTATATTCAACTGAAGGTATACAAATAATTAAATCAATTACCATATCATACACAATAACACAAGTATGGACATATACAATCCTTGGTACTGTGTCAACAGTACATGCTTTCAACATACATACATAAATTCATGACTCTGAATGAACTTTAAATTTTGTAATGGGATATACAAAACGTTCTACCGCTTTACCCGCTGATATTTAATTATTACTCAGAACGCTTGTTCGTACGTTGCTCTAACATTGCAGTTCTGAGCAACGTATCTGATTGAGTAGAGTCTGTGCTAGACGAGTAGCAATGTTGGTAAATTGTACGGCTCTTGAAGTAATAAATTTCAAAATAAATGTTAACATGAACCCTTAATTCTATTTATTAATAAAAGGTAGGGCTTATATGAATAAAAATAGGACTAACGTACATAAATAGATGACAATTACAGAAGCACTTGCAATTCATTAAATAGAAAAAAGATAGATGCGTTAACAATCAGAATTCCAAAGATTGGCAGTGAAGCCTTAACTACATCGTTACGGCAAGTAACACTTGCTGGCTTATGAGAACATCTGACATGACCTTGAACATGTATTAGGTAAAATGAGCGAGCAAAACATGAACTGTTACATAAAATGTATGCAGGATTGTTGAATGTCCAACGTCGGAAGAAATTAATTAGTCCGTGGTTTCTTTATAGAATGCCATTCGTAGAATCACAAGGAGAGAAGATACACAAAAATCAGCAGATGCTGCCAAACAGATAAGTATAGAATAATTTAGAGATGTAAAGCATTAAAGATCTGACAATAAAAGAGGAACAGAAGGAAAGGAGGGTAACAAGATTTATCAGACACAACAGTATCATAAGCGACTGCTACAAAAGTTTGGTTCGAAAATTAGGGAAAACCCAAAAGCCTTCCTATACAATTCACAGTCATTCTTACTCTCACTAACAAACTTCTCACTGTAACGTAAGAATGTGACACCACTCCCTGGTTCAAGACTTCGCGTTTTCTTCCAAAAACTGTGACATCACCGGATATCGCAAATGTTTGTGCTTTACGGTAAATTTCATACTCATATGAACTGTACTCCTCCTCATGGCCGCGTAAAATACGCAAAGTAAATCGTTCTTCTCATTTCCCAGATCAAGAAAAACAATTGGTCATCAACGAAAAACGCTTTGCCATAATTTTTCCCAGGAGAGACATTCTGCAGTGTCACTTCGAAAAGGGTTGTACAAGAAGCCTCAAGGCTGCGGTGAGTCCGTAGCTTCTGCTGCGGGGGCCTTCTCAAAAAAATAAGTCTTTCCCCTTCAAGCCGCCCAACCACTGCACCGATCAGTGCAACAAACAGCCTTGCACAGTTACCTTGGGACAAGCGCACACAAAGGGAGGGGGCTGCAGGACTGCAGTACCCCCCCCCCCCCAACCGGAATCGGAATTTTAAAAAACACAGATTTTGTAGACAGGATGATGCCAATGGTTTTACGTGATTAAGCCTTCACCCGAAATCAGCTACTGAAATCGGCTGATCACTAGTACATTGGAATTTTGAAAAATAGAATAAACAACTTAGGGAGTCTCCGATGACCTTAAAAAACGAAAATTAGGCCTTGTGATTTAAAGTAAGTCAGTCGTCGAACATGTAGTTATATTTATATGCACATACATGCAATTGCAAACAGTGTTATGTTACAGCTGTATTTATGACATCATTTTTATAACATAAATTTTAAAACCGAAAATAAATTTTACACATATCCTCAGGGTAAGACCTCACCCCCCCCCCCCCCCCGGCCAAATAAAAAATTATGTGCCCTCGCCTGATATATGTTGTGTCAAAATGTAAGTGGTTTATCTGGTATATAACTACATAAATATTGCATTTATTTGTAAATTTTATTTGAAACATAGTTTGATATTCTGTATTTATTCTTAGTACAGTGACGGTATGCACTGTAACTGTACTGCCGTTCATACATGACCAATTCATACAAGCATGAAAATTTATGTTATGACAGTTATACTCACTGTGCACAATACGCACCCACATATATGCCGAGTGTAATTCATGAGTGAGTATATGCAAAGTGACCTCTCTAAACACACTTCAGTATTCTCTGACGATGGAGGCAGCAGATTTCTAACAAAAGTTTTTAAATTCCCACCAGACTATACGGCGTCACATCCCAAAAAACAGCGTTCTTCCATTCATACTGACAGCAATGAGAAGATCATATCTCACATTATATGACGTTACAATATTAAAGTGTACAGCGTTGCCGGATTGTGCAGTGGCAGGTTGGTCCACAAATCTGTCACTCTTCTGCTTTCATCGGCTTAATATTTAATGAGGCACACACAGTTCAGTTAACTGGAAAGTTACTGTATCCGTGTAAGAGTCAATTAATGTCAACGATTAATAGCTTTAACAAATAAATTATAACCAGAAAATCACATTAAATCGTGTTAATCCGTTGAAATAACAACTTGACCTGCTTAGTATACAAGACTTGAGTTCCCAGCTCACAGAGAACACACACCGTCACAATTATAAAGCCAGCTTTCTAATGGTGTTGTTGAAAGTGACTGATGCATGTAGGGAGAACCATACGAATCCCACTAATACACAGAATTTTGAACATGAATGCATGTGGTATTCACTGTTACCACTGTGTCTTGAGGGGTTACAGCAGCATTCGTGTAACATCGGGGACATATTTATGCACCGGCATTTAAAAAAAAAGGTAAAGTTGTCTCTGTCCACGCCATGAAGGCGTATAGCGGGAGTAGAGTTATAGTCCCCTCATTCTTGACCTCGGCACTAGATGGTGGTGAGTGGTTAACTTCACGCCTCGGCCCCATTAGCCCCTGGAAAGAGGCCCGGTACCAATTGAACAGGAGGCTGCGTGGGCCCCAAAGTCGGTCTGGAGTTTTGGACAGGAGAGCAATCTCTTACTCTTACCGTGATTCGAACCCCTGAACGTCTAGGCCGTAGCCTAGTGGCTATACCGACTGGGCTACTCTGGGTCCTACCGATATTTAATCTATAAAATACATGTATTTTAAACTTGATTCAGGTAACCTAAATGTATTATAATGTACACAGCATCGCTGTAAGCACTTCAACAATATCTTGGCAAAATGATCTGTACACACATTCAATCCCTAATTATTCTGTGTACATAACTTTGGCACCATTTTGTCTTCCTTGTAAGGTGAAGCAGTACACAATAATTAAATTCCCCTTAGACAGTCGTATGCAAATTAAATGCCCACCTTCCAAACAGTGAAAAACACAAACTGATATTTTGAAAATCTAATAATTTGTTTTTTTTTTCCTCCTACAAAATTGACAACGACGCGTGCAAGACTGGAACAGAAAGGCTTTCGTAAACAGTCTCTTATCTGTGTCCTCTGGAATATTGACTTTGATAGTGGATGTTTTGCAAGAAGGGTGAGATAAGTGGCCTAATTTTTCGAAATAATTCCCAGAATCTGTAACAAACACTCATGTTACGACTACAGTGTTGCGTTATGCCAGTTTTTGTGCAGTTGTACCTTGGAAAGAGAGAACTCAACACTGAATACGGACAGAGGTACAAAGGCTTAACATCAGGTAAATATTTCACAGCTACAAAAGCATATACTTCATCAGTTTTATATCAGTTATTTACGTTCCACGTTCGGTACATTGATCAGATATATAAAATTTTTAAACAGACCAACAAATGCACTTGAGTGTATGAATGTAGCCTAAGTTTATTATATACAGGGTGGCGCACAGCCGACTGACATATTTCAATACTATCGTATGCAAAATGTGTCAGTCGGCTGTGCGCCACCGAAATGTTTCGGCCACTCATGTGGCCATCTTCGGAGTGGCAAAAATAAGAATACAGTCACAATTATAAAGTGTCGTAATCAATCCACAGTTTAAAAAATTAAACACACTTACAAGAGTACTTGCCGTAATGGTCGTACACAAATGTTTCGCTCTAACACGACAGTGTAAACAACGCGGTGTAACAAATTACACAATTCCTAAACACAGGACAGTACAAGTTTGTTTTCGATTTATGTATTTGATTAATAACAGTTCTATATTTAAAGTCCGACAAATGTAAAATTTAATCACATTAATTGTGTAATTTCACTGTCCTACATGTTTCGAACCCTTAATTTGGGTTCATCTTCAGGGACTCGTGTCAAATCACACACAATTAATGTGATTAAATTTTACATTTGTCGGATTTTAAATATAGAGTTAAAATGTATGGAATGAATAATATTAAGTTTAATAAGAGTTCCTTTAAGGCACTGTTTGGAAATACAAACCATGTGAAAGATCAACTGGAAAATTTTAATTTGGTGCGAGATTGGAGCCGGCCCTGCATTTTTGGCCGCTAGATATAGTGTCATTTATCAGCACGGTCAAATGACGTCCAGTTTGGGAAAGGGATTCGTGATGGCGTTGCATGAGACGAAATCTGTCATTACAATGGAGTGACAGACTTGCCCAAGCACGTAGGGAAGACCCCCCCCCCCCCCCCCCCGCTGTCGACTATATAGCACGATCTCAAGGCAGGAATCAGAGAGGCCGGCGCAATAACTGATCAGAGAGGCCGGTGCAATAACTGATCACGAAACTCTTCGTAACATGTGGCGGTAGGCCTTCAGTGTACGCCTTCCCCTCCGAATCTGCTCTGTACCTCCGCCATGACGTCAACTGCAGGAGCTTTGGCAAGTCTGCTCTCTGTCCTGTAGTACCCTTCTTCTAACTCCTCCAATTCCGGGTTTAACCTTGAAGGAATCTTTCCTTATTCTTGTCCTCGGAATTCATCAGGTACCATTTCATCTTCTGGTATCATTAA
The DNA here is from genome assembly GCA_021186555.1 of Reticulitermes speratus. Lineage (NCBI taxonomy): Eukaryota > Metazoa > Arthropoda > Insecta > Blattodea > Rhinotermitidae > Reticulitermes > Reticulitermes speratus. Next base: position 5,361,196 of record JAJKFL010000012.1, on the reverse strand, counting down.
CCATTTTTTAATCCTAGGAATATGCCAGGCGAGTCACCTGTACTCATTATCATCATTCAGATCCTTAACAAATTAACCTGGAAGAACACAGCCTTGTTTCTCAACCAACTGCTATCCCGCGATCCAAATCCTTCACGGAACTTGTCTGGAGCGCCGTACTGCCTTGTGAAATGTTTCGGGTTTGCCTCTCGTAGCGCTCACACTGAACTTTATTAATGAAGAACTGCTATTCACAAACATTCGTCAATTTGTCTTTTATTTGGTATGTGTTTTGAAAGCTTAACTTAAATTAGCCCTGAGTAATTTTTTTTCTATGGCTCGACAGCCCTAGGGGGTCTAGACCTCGTCATTTTACGACGCTTCACGATCACACACTTTAGACACACCATGTTCGGTAGGACTCCTCTGGACGAGTGATCAGCCCGTCGAGAGACCTCTACCTGACAACACACAACACTCACAACAGACAGACATCCATGGCCCCGGTGGAATTCGAACCCACAATCCCAGCAAGCGAGCGGCCGCAGACCCACGTTAGACCGCGCGGCCACTGGGATCGGCAGCCCCTAGGGGGTCTAGACCTCGTCATTTTACGACGCTTCACGATCACACTGATAGACACACCACGTTCACGTAGGACTCCTCTGGACGAGTGACCAGCCCGTCGCAGAGACCTCTACCTGACAACACACAACACTCACAAGAGACAGACATCCATGCCCTAGGTGGGATTCGAACCCACGATCCTAGTAAGCGAGCGGCCGCAGACTCACGCCTTAGACCGCACGGCCACTGGGATCGGCAGCCCTGAGTAATAGATATCAAAATCGGAAAACCCACATACGGAACTCACAATCAGTTTAAGTGTAACTGAAAAGGAGTTTCGCCTGCCGTTTCATGTCGTTTTAGCCCAGGCTGAAGCTACTGAACTGTGGACAAATTTATGCAAAAGAAGGTACAGTATTCAGTTTAGAAGAAAATGTACCATGCAAGCGTTCAATCATCTACAGTTCAGTTATATACGTTGTACCTTTAAAAACGTGCGTTCGCATACGAGAAAAAACGTATGACAACACACCTAGAAACTTATTTTATATGCTTAGGCAACCAGGGAATTTACGGCATTTTTAAAACATGCAGCATAATATTTTCCGCAATATACCGTTTTTTTCATAAATTTATCTTTTCTCTTCAAATAATACATTTTTCATTAACCACGTGCTAAAATTTAAATACCCACCTCATTAGGATAAAGGCTAAAGATTGATCAATGTAGATTACTTTATAAGGCTCTAATTTTAAAACCGATCTAGCGTTTGGGAAACGCACAAATAAACATGGTTGATGTTACTGTTTAGAAACTTTTTCTGTTTTTCTTGCGCGCCCTCTGCTTCGTGTGGATAGATTATAAGACTTTCGAATCTTTTTTGCAGATTCGAACTGCTTCGATGGTGGCCAGCTGGAATGGTTGTAAAACCACTAGGATGTCAAGGCCGGAAGGTCTTCCGCGGTCTGGCTATATGCTTTCAGTGTCTCTGATTGCACTGTACCTCTCATTCCCTCTCCTGAAAGATACAGCGATTTTAGATCGCCTCTTTTATCTACCTACGACTGACGAAGATGACTTTGCATCTACTTTCGAAAACGTCAGTTACTTGGTTTTGAGTCCTAAATGTCAGATCCCTGACCTTGACCCTTATGATAAATCCATTCGTAAGTTTGTGACTCTTGGAGAACCGATTGTCTGTTCCACCAAGTCTCCTCTTACTTACGTCACAATGGTGTCTGAAAGCGAGCGGAAATATCTGCTTAAGATAATATATACCGCCATTGCCGATTACGAGGTTGAACCTGAAAATGTTGGCTGTTGCTACTCTGTAATCAATAGAGTCAATGTCCCAGCTGGCAAGAAACACGATCGCAATGCAGACAATCATTACTCTGTCAGTGAATGTTCAGATTTCAAGACACAAGTAGCCCTAAACTCAGAGGAAGAATTCATCCTAGTCCGATGTTTCCAGGCGACTGGAAGTGGGGAAAATAAGGAAGTTTACAAGAACACGCACGCCGTGGTGCCGATAAGACCTGATGTCGAATTAAAATTAAATAAATTTAGTTCTGAAAGAACTTCTATGCAGGAAAAGCGACTCAGTGTTCTTGTGCTGGGATTCGATTCCGTATCGCGCCTCAATTTACTACGCACCATGCCAAAAACAGTGAAATATCTTAGACGCAATGGGTGGCTTGAAATGTTTGGCTACAATAAAGTAGGTGACAATACCTTGCCAAACCTCGCGGCTATCCTCACAGGTCTCAATTTGGAGCAGTTGAAGAAGCAGTGCTGGGCGTCACGTGATAAATACTTCGACGATTGTCCCTTCATCTGGCGAGAGTATTCAAAGCTAGGTTATGTCACAGCTTACGCGGAGGACGAACCAAGTATCAGCACGTTTAACTATCAAAAGTCTGGATTCGTGACTCCTCCGACTGATTACTACATTCGTCCGCTTTTACTTGCTTCCGAGGACAAACTTCCAGTTAAGAAGCGATACGATTTTAATGTCTGCCTGGGTCCAACACCTACCAGTGAGCACATATTTCAATACACCATAGACTTCGCCACCGTCTTTAAAAATACATCGTCCTTCATGATGTTTTGGATGAACAATTTCAGTCACAGTACCAATGCAATCCCTGAACCAATGGACGAGAGAGCTGTCATGTTCTTCCACCAGTTGGAAGAGACCGGGGCCTTTAACACGACTTTCGTAATATTTCTCAGCGACCACGGAATGCGGTGGGGAGACATTCGGAAAACTGCCATTGGCTGGTACGAGGAACGTTTGCCTTTTATTTACGTCTGGGTCCCGGAATGGTTTAGAACAAAACATCCGGATGTTTACAACGCTTTGAAAACAAACCGTAAACGTCTGACTTCGCCTTTTGATCTGCATTTGACTCTCAGGGAAATCCTCCGATTATCAAGACACGATAGCACGTCGGGTATCGTCGATGAATGTGCCGGTTGCCCGAAGTGTGTTAGTCTGTTCTCTGAAGTGTCAGAAGACAGAGCTTGTGAAGACGCCGGCGTCACAGCCGACTGGTGCACTTGTAACAGATACAGAAGCGTGTCGACAAAAGACAAAGAATCTAAAGCGATCGTTCTGCACGTGCTGTCAGAAATAAATGCAAAACTGAAGAAGGCGGGGAAAGTCTCGGCGTCCTGTGCGGAACTGACGTTCGAACGCATCATCGAGTTGAAACAAAAGGTGTCGAGAGATATGCATGAGTCCTTCATCGTGATGTTCGACACACTTCCTGGGGGAGCCAGGTTCGAAGCAACAGTTCTTCGTTCAGAAAGAAGCTATCAGTTGAAGGGGGATATCAGTAGGATCAACAGTTATGGCAATCAGAGCGACTGTGTCGACGACTCGGTCCTCAAGCTGTATTGTTATTGTATCTAAATGCATATCAGATCTGCACCGAATATTTTTAAGTGGGACATCCCTTTGTGATGAAGATATACAGGTGTAAGGATAGTCGCAAGGTTTTACTGCAACATTTTTCGGCTCAAGAAGAAGCCATCATCGGACTAACAAAATACGAAAAAAATTGTGTATGTAAGTCACCTTATATTGTTTTACATTTTCTATACATTTATATATCTATACATTATATATATATAAATTCAACCTTATGTTTGTCAGTCACACAACAGAAATCAGTAGTATCAGCTAGTTGAATGTGAATAAGTGGCACGGAATGCCAATACATTTGAAGATACGTGCATCAGGGAATTCATAAATTATGATACATCCTGTTGATTCTTTAGAAATCCATAATTTTATAACATCGGTTTACAAGGTATGTGGAATTTGTTTTGGAAATCTGTGCTTATCTGTGTTTTGAAATGTGGTGCTCGTGAAGAATGGAGAAGAACCGTTCGACCGATCGTGTGAAAAATAAAGTATTACGTAGAGTCAAGGAGGAGAGGAATATGCTACGTACAATAAAAGGAAGGAAGGCTAACTGGATTGGTCACATCTTGCGTAGGAACTGCCTTCTAAATTGAAGGAAAAATATATAGAAGGATATAAGTGACGAAAAGACGAGGAAGAAGACGTAAGCAGCCACTGGATGACCTTAACGAAAAGAGAAGATACTGGATATTGAAAGAGGAAACACTAGATCGCACTCTGTGAAGAACTCGCTTTGGAAGAGGCTACGGACATGTCGTAAAAGACAGACGAGCGTGAATGAATTATACGTTGTTTAAAGCGCTAGCGTTGAATAACGTACAATTTAATTACAAAGCATACCATCGTAACATAACATATCATTCTGAACGCTTTATTTCAACTACATGCTTTATCCTTTAATATGCTTCACAAAGGGAAAATTGCAAAAGAATTTTCGGGTCCATTTTTTCATAAACCATAAACTCACACTGACATGTTATGTTCTGACACCTTGATGCTGTGATTTTAAATTAAATCATACGCGTTGTTTAGAGAGTGTTTTAATGACAGAATAAAAAATCAGGGGCTTGTGGCCTCCTTATACACCAGACCTAAATTTGAGCGATTTTTATTGGTGGTAAGGTAAAGCAATCCCATTACAAGCCTGGACAGGCCCTTAGGGTTCCAGGAGGTTGGGGCTCACAGATTTATAGACAATCGGCACATGAAGATGGTAAGGTTGTCAGCCCTACGCACCGGCCGTCTTTACCTCCCCAGGAAATACTCCTGGTACTCATTTCTGTTAGAGGCTTTGTCGACCCCAGGGACATAGTGCGACCGAAAGGATTATGTCAATGAAAATTTCTAATAACACCATCGGGAATCGAACCCGCGACATTCCGGCTTGGGTCTTGTTAAAGGAAACGTACAGAAATAACCCTTGAAGTAAGGACGATCTGAAATAAACACTCAGGGTACAGTGCCCTAAAACGCCAACAACAAATCTTAGCATCGTTTATGTTGCATTTGGTGGTCCCCACTGACCCAAAGGCCCCCGACCCTCGCGCCGCGGAGTCTACGGGAATCTTATCTAAGTCACTGTCATAATTCACTATGTAAATTCCATAATTATCAACTTGAGTCCTTTATGACAGTTGTCGTACACATAAGCAATTATTACAAAACCCTTATCAGTGTCACCCTGTGATATTTATCTGAATTACGTGTCAGTGTTACTCCTAATTTATTAAACATTGAAAACATAATTATGTAATAAATATTTAAATTATTTAAGGTATATACGTACACGGATTTGTTCATGTTGTTTGCATAGTAATGTGGTTGGGCTGTAGTGTGGAGACGAGGTTAAGTTTAGTTAAGTTTATCTCTTGTACACATTTTATTTAGTCACCCTGTACTTATAATAACATAATCAATTATATAAATGAATAAAAACTGAAACTAAAAGAATGGTCTTCTTGGAGAGAGAGTCCCAGCAGTAATTTGAGTTGTTCTAATTTCAGATTTTTTTTTTCAAACGATATTTTCTTTTATTGATGAAAATGCTTGAATATAATGGCACAACGCACTATAGAGGAACTGACAATGGCAACATTGTGTTTTGGAACTTGGCAATTGGGACGCGAGGTAAATGGACCTGGATATGGATCGTGTCTACCTGTGGATTTCTATATCTAACTATTGAGCTAGATTGCGTCATAACCTGAACATCGTGTCAATATACACTGTCGTGGGGACTGCAAACTTCATAGTTCCCCACTAGAATTGTTTAAATTCGCTGATTTTATACTTTCGATCTGAATATTATTTGGTGCCCCTCCACGACAAGTGAAGTAGGTGTCCTGTTTAGGCCCGGTGCACACATCCGTCTTTCTAACGTGCGGTGACGCTGCGTTGCCGTAATTACGGTGTGGGATACACTGAAGTCAGTTGGGTAGTGCACACATACCTCCGTCGACGTTGTGTCACCGTACGTCCATCTATTGCGTTGTGTGCATTGAGTTGCTACGGCCCGCAGCGGCAACGCAGCGTCACCGCATGTTAGAAAAACGGATGTGTGCACCGGGCCTTAAAATGGTTGCCACATTTACGTGAAACGCATTCATTTCTTAGGCACATTCGCTAAACTGCAAAAAACGATTATTAGCTTCTTCCTGTTTCCGTTTATCCGTCTGTCTGTCCGCATGGGAACAACAACGGTCCCACAGGACTTCTCTTGTATTATGCATGTTTCGCCCAGTAAATCAGTACAACAAATGTAGAACACAAGCTGACGTATCACATCTAATTTCAGTCTGCCCTGATTTGTTTGAATAAATTAAGTCGTATACTGCACAATAATACATTACGTGAAGAGGTTGAGTGTTAATAGAAATTCGACAGATAGTAAGATCAGTAATTTGTTAGCAAATTATTACAGACAGACGTTAGTTTGTGGATGATAAAAGGTTATGAATTATGACAAAGCCATGTAATTTGTTACACATGTAATGGGGCCTCAGACAGATGGCACCAGTAATTCGGGCTGCCGAACTGCAGCACCAAGCAACCTGAAACTTCAATCACGGAAGTATTCTGATTACAGCAGCTACTGTCCCCCCCCCCCCTAAAAGTAGCGTTAACCAAACCAGTAACTTATCACCAGACACACGGCAGGTTATAACATTAATAAGGTCCTACCTGTGAAACACGTCGCCAGGGCAGTGATAATAACGAGGAAGAAAGCCTGTATGGCGTATCGTGATATTATTAAAACTGAAGACAGCGAGTCCCCCAGCAGTTCCTCCAAATGTAACAATCCTCGTATTCACAAATTCTGAAGACACATAAAGGGCTATGTGAAATATCGGCATTTAATTACCGACCTCCTTTGTACAGTTTCCATTAGCAAATGAACATTTGGTCTACGTAAACAGTAGCTGCTGGTTTTTATTACGTATCAGTACAGCTGACATACAGATCTTACAACTAATAGCCTAGTTACAAGTAATTAATGCTTTTAACAATTTTAAACTACTGCAACCCTTAAGCTTAGAAAAGTTAACATACGTTTATTATTCAACTGAAGGTATACGAAATAATTAAATCAAATTACCACATAACATACACATATAACAGCAAGTATTGGACATACACAATCCTTGGTACTTGTGTCAACAAGGTACAGCTTTTCAACATTACATACATAAATTCATGAACTCTGAATGAAACTTACTTTTGTAATGGGATATACAATACACGTTCTACCGCCTTTACCCAGCTGATTATTTTAATTATTACTTCAGGAACGCTGTGTGTCGTAACGTTGCTCTTAACATTGCAGTTCTGAGCAACGTATTCTGATCTGGGAGTGAGTCTTGTGCTAGACGGAGTAGCAATGTTTGGTAAATTGTACGGCGTCTTGAAGTAGATAAATTTAAAATAAATGTAAATGAACCCTTTAAATTTTTATTTATTAATAAAAGGTAGGCGCTTATATGAAAAAAATAGAACTTTACGTACATAAATAGGATGGACAATTACAGAATGGCAACTTGCTCTTCATTATAAAAGAAAAGAAGATAGAGGCTTAAACAATAGAATTCCAAAGTTGGCAGTGAAGCCTTAACTGACATCGTTACGCGGCAAAGTAACACTTGCTGTCTTATGAAGAACATGCTGACATGACCTTGAACATGTATAGTGATATAAATGGAGCTAGAGCAAAATCATGGAACTGATGAAATGAAAATGTTATGCATGGATTGTTGAATGTTCCAAACGTCGGGAAGAAATTTAATTAGTTCCGTGTTTGTTTATAGGAAGTGCCTTCGTTAGGAATAGCAAGGAGAGAAGAATGAGCACAAAAATCAGCAGATGACGCCAAAACAGGAATAAGTAATAGAATAATTTAGAGATGTAAGAGCATTTAAAGGATCTGGACAATAATAAGAGGAACAGAAGGAGGAGGCTAACAAGATTTATCAGACACACGAAGTATCAGAAGCGACTGCTACAAATGTTTGTTTTCGAAAATTAGGGAAAACCCAAAAGCCGTTTCCTATTACAATTACACATGTCAGTTCATTACTCTCACTTACAAACTTCTGCACTGTACCGTAAGGAATTGTGACACACTCCCCTGGTTTCAAGACTTCGCGTTTTTCTTCCAAATAACTGTGACATACACCGGATATCGCAAATGTTTGTGCTTTACGGTAAATTTCATACTCATAAGTGACACCTGTAGCTACCTCCTCATGGCCGGCGTAAAATACGGCAAAGTAAAACGTATCTTCTCTTATTTCCCAGATCAAGAAAAACAATTGGTCATCAACGAAAAACGCTTTGCCATACTTTTTTCCAGGAGAGACATTCTGCAGTGTCACTTCGAAAAGGGTTGTACAAGAAGCCTCAAGGCTGCGGTGAGTCCGTAGCTTCTGCTGCGGGGGCCTTCTCAAAAAAATAAGTCTTTCCCCTTCAAGCCGCCCAACCACTGCACCGATCAGTGCAACAAACAGCCTTGCACAGTTACCTTGGGACAATCGCACACAAAGGGAGGGGGGCTGCAGGACTGCAGCACCCCCCAACCGGAATCGGAATTTTAAAAAACACAGATTTTGTAGACAGGATGATGCCAATGGTTTTACGTGATTAAGCCTTCACCCGAAATCAGCTACTGAAATCGGCTGATCACTAGTACATTGGAATTTTGAAAAATAGAATAAACAACTTAGGGAGTCTCCGATGACCTTAAAAAACGAAAATTAGGCCTTGTGATTTAAAGTAACTCAGTCGTCGAACATGTAGTTATATTTATATGCACATACATGCAATTGCAAACAGTGTTATGTTACAGCTGTATTTATGACATCATTTTTATAACATAAATTTTAAAACCGAAAATAAATTATACACATATCCTCAGGGTAAGACCTCACCCTCCCCCCCCCCCCCCCCGGCCCAATAAAAAATTATGTGCCCTCGCCTGATATATGTTGTGTCAAAATGTAAGTGGTTTATCTGGTATATAACTACATAAATATTGCATTTATTTGTAAATTTTATTTGAAACATAGTTTGATATTCTGTATTTATTCTTAGTACAGTGACGGTATGCACAAATGAACTGTACTGCCGTTCATACATGACCAATTCATACAAGCATGAAAATTTATGTTATGACAGTTATACTCACTGTGTACAATACGCACCCACATACATGCCGAGTGTAATTCATGAGTGAGTTATTGCAAAGTGACCTCTCTAAACACACTTCAGTATTCTCTGACGATGGAGGCAGCAGATTTCTAACAAAAGTTTTTAAATTCCCATCAAACTACACGGCGTCACATCCCTAAAAAACAGCGTTCTCCATTCATACTGACAGCAATGAGAATATAATATCTCACATTATATGATTGGTTACAATATTAAAGTGTACAGCGTTGCCGGATTGTGCAGTGGCAGGTTGGTCCACAAATCTGTCACTCTTCTGCTTTCATCGGCTTAATATTTAATGAGGCACACACGGTTCAGTTAACTGGCAAGTTACTGTATCCGTGTAAGAGTCAATTAATGTCAACGATTAATAGCTTTAACAAATAAATTAAACCAGAAAATCACATGAAATCGTGTTAATCCGTTGAAACAACAACTTGACCTGCATATTATACAAGACTTGAGTTCCCAGCTCACAGAGAACACACACCGTCACAATTATAAAGCCAGCTTTCTAATGGTGTTGTGGAAAGTGACTGATGCATGTAGGGAGAACCATACGAATCCCACTAATACACAGAATTTTGAACATGAATGCATGTGGTATTCACTGTTACCACTGTGTCTTGAGGGGTTACAGCAGCATTCGTGTAACATCGGGGTCATATTTATGCACCGGTATTTAAAAAAAAAAAGTAAAGTTGTCCCTGCCCACGCCATAAAGGCGTATAGCGGGAGTAGAGGTATAGTCCCACTCATTCTTGACCTCGGCACTAGATGGTGGTGAGTGGTTAACTTCACGCCTCGGCCCCTTTATCCCCTGGAAAGAGCCCCGGTATCCATCGAACAGGAGGCTGGGTGGGCCCCAAAGTCGGTCTGGACGTTTTCGAGAAGAGAAAAATCTCTTACTCCTACCGAGATTCGAACCCCTGAACGTCTAGCCCGTAGCCTAGTGGCTATACCGACTGGGCTACTCTAGGTCCTACCGATATTTAATCTATAAAATATATTTTTAAAAAAACTTGATTCAGATAACCTAAATGTATTATAATGTACACAGCATCGCTGTAAGCACTTCAACAATATCTTGGCAAAATGTCTGTATATACATTCATATCCCTAATATATTCTGTGTACATAACTTTGGCACCATTTTGTCTTCCTTGTAAGGTGAAGCAGTACACAATAATTAAATTCCCCTTAGACAGTCGTATACAAATTAAATGCCCACCCTCCAAACAGTGAAAAACACAAACTCCTATTTTGAAAATTTTACAAAATTGACAACGACGAGTGCAAGACTGGAACAGAGAGGATTTCGTAAACAGTCTCTTATCTGTGTCGTATGGAATATCTACTTTGATATTGGGTGTTTTGCAAGAAGGGTGAGATAAGTGGCGTTATTACCGAAATAATCCCAGAAGCTGTAAAACACGCTTATGATACGACTACAGTGTTGCGTTATGCCAGTTTTTGTGCAGTTATGCCTTGGAAAGAGAGAACTCAACACTGAATACGGACAGAGAGGTACAAAGGCTTAACATCAGGTAAATATTTCACAGCTACAAAAGCATATACTTCATCAGTTTTATATCAGTTATTTACGTTCCACGTTCGGCACATTGATCAGATATATAAAATTTTTAAACAGACCAACAAATGCACTTGAGTGTATCAATGTAGCCTAAGTTTATTATATACAGGGTGGCGCACAGCCGACTGACATATTTCAATACTATCGTATGCAAAATGTGTCAGTCGGCTGTGCGCCACCGAAATGTTTCGGCCACTCATGTGGCCATCTTCGGAGTGGCAAAAATAAGAATACAGTCACAATTATAAAGTGTCGTAATCAATCCACAGTTTAAAAAATTAAATACACTTACAAGAGTACTTACCGTAATGGTCGTACACAAATGTTTCGCTCTAACACGACAGTGTAAACAACGCGGTGTAACAAATTACACAATTCCTAAACATAGGAAAGTACAAGTTTGTTTTCGATTTACTTATTTGATTAATAACAGTTCTATATTTAAATTCCGACAAATGTAAAATTTAATCACATTAATTGTGTAATTTCACTGTCCTACATGTTTCGAACCCTTAATTTGGGTTCATCTTCAGGGACTCGTGTCAAATCACACACAATTAATGTGATTAAATTTTACATTTGTCGGATTTTAAATATAGAGTTAAAATGTATGGAATGAATAATATTAAGTTTAATAAGAGTTCCTTTAAGGCACTGTTTGGAAATACAAACCATGTGAAAGATCAACTGGAAAATTTTTAATTTGGTGCGAGATTGGAGCCGGCCCTGCATTTTTGGCCGCTAGATATAGTGTCATTTATCAGCACGGTCAAATGACGTCCAGTTTGGGAAAGGGATTCGTGATGGCGTTGCATGAGACGAAATCTGTCATTACAATGGAGTGACAGACTTGACCAAGCACGTAGGGAAGACCCCCCCCCCTCCCCCGCTGTCGAGTATACAACACGATCTCAAGGCAGGAATCAGAGAGGCTGGCGCAATAACTGATCAGAGAGGCCGGTGCCATAACTGATCACGAAACTCTTCGTCAACATGTGGCGGTAGGCCTTCAGTGTACGCCTTCCCTCCGAATCTGCTCTGTACCTCTGACTATTGTCTTCCGCCATGACGTCAACTGCAGGAGCTTTGGCAAGTCTGCTCTCTGTCCTGTAGTACCCTTCTTCTAACTCCTCCAATTCCGGGTTTAACCTTGAAGGAATCTTACCTTTTTCTTGTCCTCGGAATTCATCAGGTACCATTTCATCTTCTGGTATCATTATACCATTTTTTAATCCTAGGAATATGCCAGGCGAGTCATCTGGTACTTCATTATCATCATTCAGATCATTAACAAATTAATCTGGAACAACATAACCTTGTTTCTCAACCATACTGATATCCCGCGATCCAAATCCTTCACGGAATTTGTCTGGAGCGCCGTACTGCCTTGTGAAATGTTTCGGGTTTGCCTCTCGTAGCGCTCACACTGAACTTTATTAATGAAGAACTGATATTCACAAACATTCGTCAATTTGTCTTTTATTTGGTATGTGTTTTAAAAGCTTAACTTAAATTGGCCCTTACGACGCTTCACGATCACACTTATTAGACACACCACGTTCGGTAGGACTCCTCTGGACGAGGGACCAGCCCGTCGCAGAGACCTCTACCTGACAACACAAAACACTCACAACAGACAGACATCTATGGCCCCGGTGGAATTCGAACCCACAATCCCAGCAAGCGAGCGGCCGCAGACCCACGGTTAGACCGCGCGGCCACTGGGATCGGCAGCCCCTAGGGGGTCTAGACCTCGTCATTTTACGACGCTTCACGATCACACTGATAGACACACCACGTTCACTAGGACTCCTCTGGACGAGTGACCAGCCCGTCGCAGAGACCTCTACCTGACAACACACAACACTCACAAGAGACAGACATCCATGCCCTAGGTGGGATTCGAACCCACGATCCTAGTAAGCGAGCGGCCGCAGACTCACGCCTTAGACCGCACGGCCACTGGGATCGGCAGCCCTGAGTAATAGAGTATCAAAATCGGAAAACCCACATACGGAACTCACAATCAGTTTAAGTGTAACTGAAAAGGAGTTTCGCCTGCCGTTTCATGTCGTTTTAGCCCAGGCTGAAGCTACTGAACTGTGGACAAATTTATGCAAAAGAAGGTACAGTATTCAGTTTAAAAGAAAATGTACCATGCAAAGCGTTCAATCATCTACAGTTCAGTTACATACGTTGTACCCTTTTAAAAACGTGCGTTCGCATACGAAAAACAACGTATGACAACACCCCTAGAAACTTATTTTATATGCTTAGGCAACCAGGGAATTTACGGCATTTTTAAAACATGCAGCATAATCTCTGTTTCATTTTCCGCAAAATACCGTTTTTTCATAAATTTATCTTTCTCTCTTCAAATAATACATTTTTCATTAACCACGTGCTAAAATTTAAATACCCACCTCATTAGGATAAAGGCTAAAGATTGATCAATGTAGATTACTTTATAAGGCTCTAATTTTAAAACCGATCTAGCGTTTGGGAAACGCACAAATACAATATGGTTGATGTTACTGTTTAGAAGACGTTTTTCTGTTTTTCTTGCGCGCCCTCTGCTTCGTGTGGATAGATTATAAGACTTTCGAATCTTTTTGCAGATTCGAACTGCTTCGATGGTAGCCAGCTGGAATGGTTGTAAAACCACTAGGATGTCAAGGCCGGAAGGTCTACCGCGGTCTGGCTATATGCTTTCAGTGTCTCTGATTGCACTGTACCTCTCATTCCCTCTCCTGAAAGATACAGTCGATTTTAGATCGCCTCTTTTATCTACCTACGACTGACGAAGATGACCTTTGGATCTACTTTCGAAAACGTCAGTTACTTGGTTTTGAGTCCTAAATGTCAGATCCCTGACCTTGACCCTTACGATGAATCCATTCGTAAGTTTGTGACTCTTGGAGAACCGATTGTCTGTTCCACCAAGTCTCCTCTTACTTACGTCACAATGGTGTCTGAAAGCGAGCGGAAATATCTGCTTAAGATAAATAATACCGCCATTGCCGATTACGAGGTTGAACCTGAAAATGTTGGCTGCTGCTACTCTGTAATCAATAGAGTCAATGTCCCAGCTGGCAAGAAACACGATCGCAATGCAGACAATCATTACTCTGTCAGTGAATGTTCAGATTTCAAGACACAAGTAGCCCTAAACTCAGAGGAAGAATTTATCCTAGTCCGATGTTTCCAGGCGACTGGAAGTGGGGAAAATAAGGAAGTGTACAAAAACACGCATGCCGTGGTGCCGATAAAACCTGATGTCGAATTAAGAATTAAATAAATTTAGTTCTGAAAGAACTTCTATGGAGGAAAAGCGACTCAGTGTTCTTGTGCTGGGATTCGATTCGTATCGCGCCTCAATTTACTACGCACCATGCCAAAAACAGTGAAATATCTTAGACGCAATGGGTGGCTTGAAATGTTTGGCTACAATAAAGTAGGTGACAATACCTTGCCAAACCTCGCGGCTCTCCTCACGGGTCTCAATTTGGAGCAGTTGAAGAAGCAGTGCTGGGCGTCACGTGACAAAAACTTCGACGATTGTCCCTTCATCTGGCGAGAGTATTCAAAGCTAGGTTATGTCACAGCTTACGCGGAGGACGAACCAAAGGCAGCACGTTTAACTATCATAAGTCTGGATTCGTGACACCTCCGACTGATTACTACATTCGTCCGCTTTTACTTGCTTCCGAGGGAAAACTTCCAGTTAAGAAGCGATACTATCTTAATGTGTGCCTGGGTCCAACACCTACCAGTGAGCACATATTTCAATACACCATAGACTTCGCCACCGTCTTTAAAAATACATCGTCCTTCATGATGTTTTGGATGAACAATTTCAGTCACAGTACCAATGCAATCCCTGAACCAATGGACGAGAGAACTGTCATGTTCTTCCACCAGTTGGAAGAGACCGGGGCCTTTAACACGACTTTCGTAATATTTCTCAGCGACCACGGAATGCGGTGGGGAACATTCGGAAAACTTCCATTGGCTGGTACGAGGAACGTTTGCCTTTTATTTACGTCTGGGTCCCGGAATGGTTTAGAACAAAACATCCGGATGTTTACAACACTTTGAAAACAAACCGTAAACGTCTGACTTCGCCTTTTGATCTGCATTTGACTCTCAGGGAAATCCTCCGATTATCAAGACACGATAGCACGTCGGGTATCGTCGATGAATGTGCCGGTTGCCCGAAGTGTGTTAGTCTGTTCTCTGAAGTGTCAGAAGACAGAGCTTGTGAAGACGCCGGGTCACAGCCAACTGGTGCACTTGTAACAGATACAGAAGCGTGTCAACAAAAGACAAAGAATCTAAAGCGATCGTCTGCACGCGCTGTCAGAAATAAATGCAAAGCTGAAGAAGGCGGGGAACGTCTCGGCGTCCTGTGCGGAACTGACGCTCGAACGCATCATCGAGTTGAAACAAAAGGTGTCGAGAGATATGAATGAGTCCTTCATCGTGATGTTCGACACACTTCCTGGGGGAGCCAGGTTCGAAGCAACAGTTCTTCGTTCAAAAAGAGCTATCAAGTTGAAGGGGGATATCAGTAGGATCAACAGTTATGGCAATCAGAGCGACTGTGTCGACGACTCGGTGCTCAAACTGTATTGTTATTGTATCTAAATGCATATCAGATCTGCACCGAATACTTTTAAGTGGGAACATCCCTTTGTAATGAAGATATACAGGTGTAAGGATAGTAGCCGCCAGTCACAAATAACTGTTTTTATACATTGCAAGGTTTTAGTGCAACATGTTTCGGCTCAAGAAGAAGCCATCATCGACTGACAAGGTACGAAAAAAAATTTTGTATGTAAGTCACCTTATATTGTATTACATTACCTATACAAGGTTCAGACCTCATCTAACAACATAATAAAAACATATGCTAACCTAAAACATTAAATATGAAATTATATTGTATTCACGTAAAATAATAATAACATTAAAACGGGCGTTTAAAACAGTTGTGAATAAACTACTAATATATCAATTCACAATTTTAAAAAAACCAAAGCACAATTATCAAGTAATGTTCAATATCCCTAAATACGTTTCGGTTCCAGTTGAACTCATCAGTACTAATATATTAATACTTCCAGAAGGGAATATGGATCGAGGCAGAAATTTTGGCCCTTATACTTCCTTGATATATGTCCAAATTTGAGGAAGTTCTTGATGTCACCAGTCAAGTATTTTCTTTATCATGTTACTCGTTCAGTTGGTCTCCGTGAGAGTACGTAAATGTACATAAGCCCACGAATTCCCTGATCTTATAGTCGCCTCTGTACACCGACATTGCTTTGGAAGTGCACCGAAGTCTGCAGTTCCTGTGCCGAAATTCTGACTAGGAACTGGTTGACCGAACGATTTCTGAGGTGACAATGTGTTGAGTTATGCAAAATTTACACGTCTTAAGAAGTCATCTAGAAAATATTTCATTACATTGAGACAGGTTTGAAATCGACAGCTTTACATCTATTTACTTCTTAAATGTCGTAATCAAAGGATCTCGTCTACCCTAATCCAATTCAATATGAAGAGAGAATATAATTTACGTATTTAACATTTACCCATATGCAGGCGAAAATGTTGCACACTATTGTTTACAGGCCTATATATATATATATATATATATATAATATATATATATAAATTCAACCTTATTTTTTGTCAGTCACACAACAGAAATCAGAAGTACCAGCTAGTTGAATGTGAATAAGTGGCACGGAATGCCGCCAATACATTTGAAGATACGTGCATCAGGGAATTCATAAATTATGATGCATCCTCTTGATTTTTCAGAATTCATAATTATATAACTTCGGTTTAAAAGCTATGTGGAATTTGTCCTAGAAATCTGTGCTTATCTGTGTTTTCAAATGTGGTGCTCGTGAAGGATGGAGAAGAACTGTTCGACCGATCGTGTGAAAAATAAAGTGTTACGTAGAGTCAAGGAGGAGAGGAATATGCTACGTACAATAAAAAGAAGAAAGGCTAACTGGATTGGTCACATCTTGCGTAGAAACTGCCTTCTAAATTGAAGGAAAAATATATAGAAGGATATAAGTGACGAGAAGACGAGGAAGAAGACGTAAGCAGCCACTGAATGACCTTAAGGAAAAGAGAAGATACTAGATATTGAAAGAGGAAGCACTAGATCGCACCTTGTGGAGAACTCGCCTTGAAAGAGGCTATGGACCTGTCGTAAGACAGACTACAGAATGAAAGAATTATACGTTGTTCAAAGCGCATGCGTTGAATAACGTACAATTTAATTACAAAGCGTACCATCGTAACATAACGTATCACTCTGAACGCTTTATGTCAGATCGTCTTCAACGCGAGCAGTATCACTACACGCGGTATCCTTTAATATGTTTCACAAGGGGAAAATTGCAAAAGAGTTTTCGGTTCCATTTTTTCATAACCATAAATTCACACTGACATGTTATGTTCTGACACCTTGATGCTGTGTTGGTGTCATTTTTAATTAAATCATATGCGATGTTTAGAGAGTGTTTGAATGACAGAACAAAAAATCAGGGGCTTGTGGCCTCCTTATACACCAGACCTAAATTTGAGCGATTTTTATTGGTGGTAAGGTAAAGCGATACCATTACAGGCCTGGACAGGCCCTTAGGGTTCCAGTAGGTTGAGGCTCCCAGATTTATAGACAATCGGATCACAAAGATGGTATGGTTGTCAGTCCTACGCACCGGCCGCCTTTACCCCCCCCCCCCCCCCAGGAAATATTCCTGGTACTCATTTCTGTTAGAGGCTGAGTCGACCCCAGGGACATAGTGCGACCGAAAGGATTATGTCAATGAAAACTTCTAATAACACCATCGGGAATCGAACCCGCGACATTCCGGCTTGGGTCTTGTTAAAGGAAACGTACAGAAATAACCCTTGAAGTAAGGACGATCTGAAATAAACACTCAGGGTACAGTGTCCTAAAACGCCAACAACAAATATTAGCATCCTTTATGTTATATTTGGTGGTCCCCACTGACCCAAAGGCCCTCGACCCTCGCGACGCGGAGTCTACGGGAATCTTATCTAAGTCACTGTCATAATTCACCATGTAAATTCCATAATTATCAACTTGAGTCCTTTATGACAGTTGTCGTACACATAAGCAATTATTACAAAACCCTTATCAGTGTCACCCTGTGATATTTATCTGAATTACGTGTCAGTGTTACTCCTAATTTATTAAACATTGAAAACATAATTATGTAATAAATATTTAAATTATTTAAGGTATATACGTACACGGATTTGTTCATGTTGTTTGCATAGTAATGTGGTTGGGCTGTAGTGTGGAGACGAGGTTAAGTTTAGTTAAGTTTATCTCTTGTACACATTTTATTTAGTCACCCTGTACTTATAATAACATAATCAATTATATAAATGAATAAAAACTGAAACTAAAAGAATGGTCTTCTTGGAGAGAGAGTCCCAGCAGTAATTTGAGTTGTTCTAATTTCAGATTTTTTTTTTCAAACGATATTTTCTTTTATTGATGAAAATGCTTGAATATAATGGCACAACGCACTATAGAGGAACTGACAATGGCAACATTATGTTTTGGAACTTGGCAATTGGGACGCGAGGTAAATGGACCTGGATATGGATCGTGTCTACCTGTGGATTTCTATATCTAACTATTGAGCTAGATTGCGTCATAACCTGAAGATCGTGTCAATATACACTGTCGTGGGGACTGCAAACTTCATAGTTCCCCACTAGAATTGTTTAAATTCGCTGATTTTATACTTTCGATCTGAATATTATTTGGTGCCCCTCCACGACAAGTGAAGTAGGTGTCCTGTTTAAAATGCTTGCCACATTTACGTGAAACACATTCATTTCTTAGGCACATTCGCTAAACTGCAAAAAAAAAACGATTATTAGCTTCTTCATGTCTCCGTTTATCCGTCTGTCTGTCCGCATGGGAACAACAACGGTCCCACAGGACTTCTCTTGTATTATGCATGTTTCGCCCAATAAATAAGTTCAAAAGATTTAGAACACAAACTGACGTATCACACCTAATTTCAGTCTGTCCTGATTTGTTTGAATAAATTAAGTCGTATACTGCACAATAATACATTACGTGAAGAGGTTGAGTGTTAATAGAAATTCGACAAATTGTAAGAGCAGTAATTTGTTAGCAAATTATTACAGACAGACGTTAGTTTGTGGATGATAAAAGGTTATGAATTATGACAAAGCCATGTAATTTGTTACACATGTAATGGGGCCTGAGACAGATGGCACCAGTAATTCAGGCTGCCGAACTGCAGCACCAAACAACCTGAAACTTCAATCACGGAAGTATTCTGATTACAGCAGCTACCCCCCCCCCCTAAAAGTAGCGTTAACCCAAACCAGTAACTTATCACCAGACACACGGCAGGTTATAACATTAATAAGGTCCTACCTGTGAAACACGTCGCCAGGGCAGTGATAATAACGAGGAAGAAAACTTGTATGGCGTATCGTGATATTATTAAAACTGAAGACAGCGAGTCCCCCAGCAGTTCCTCCAAATGTAACAATCCTCACATTCACAAATTCTGTAGACACTTACGTGGCTATGTGCAATATCGGCATTTAATTGCCGACCTCCTTTGTACAGTTTTCATTAGCAAATGAACATTTGGTCTACGTAAACAGTAGCTGCTGGTTTTTATTACGTATCAGTACAGCTGACATACAGATCTTACAACTAATAGCCTAGTTACAAGTAATTAATGCTTTTAACAATTTTAAACTACTGCAACCGTTAAGCTTAGCAAAGTTAACATACATTTATTATTCAACTGAAGGTATACGAAATAATTAAATCAAATTACCATGTAACATACACATATAACAGCAAGTATGTGGACAGATACAATCCTTGGTATCTGTGTCAACAAGGTACAGCTTTTTAACATCATATACATAAATTCATGAACTCTGAATGAAACTTACTTTTGTAATGGGATATACAATAGACGTTCTACCGCCTTTACCCAGCTGATTATTTTAATTATTACTTCAGGAACGCTGTGTGTCGTAACGTTGCTCTTAACATTGCAGTTCTGAGCAACGTATTCTGATCTGGGAGTGAGTTTAGTGCTAGACGGAGTAGCAATGTTTGGTAAATTGTAGGGTCGTGTTGAAGTAGATAACATTTAAAATAAATGTAAATGAACCCTTTAAGTTCTTATTTATTAATAAAAGGTAGGAGCTTATATGAAAAAAATAGGACTTAACGTACATAAATAGGATGGACAATTACAGAATGGCAACTTGCTCTTCATTATAAAAGAAAAGGAGATAGAGGCTTAAACAATAGAATTCGAAAGATGGCAGTGAAGCCTTAACTGACATCTTTAGGCGGCAAAGTAACACTTGCTGGCTTATGAAGAACATGCTGACATGACCTTGAACACGTATAGTGATATAAAAGGAGCTACAGCAAAATCATGGAACTGATGAAATGAAAATGTTATGCATGGATTGTTGAATGTTCCAAACGTGGGGAAGAAATTTAATTAGTTCCGTGTTTCTTTATAGGAAGTGCCTTCGTTAGGAATAGCAAGGAGAGAAGAATGAGCACAAAAATCAGCAGATCACGCCAAAACAGGAATAAGTTATAGAATAATTTACAGATGTAAGAGCATTTAAAGTATCTGGACAATAATCAGAGGAACAGAAGGAGGAGGCTAACAAGATTTATCAGAGACACGAAGTATCAGAAGCGACTGCTACAAATTTTTGTTCTGGAAAATTAGGGAAAAAACAAACGTCTTTTTCTATTTTAATTACACATGTCAGTTCATTACTCTCACTAACAAACTTCTGCACTGTACCGTAAGGAATTGTGACACACTCCCCTGGTGTCAAGACTTCGCATTTGTCTTGAAAATAACTGTGACATACACCGGATATCGCAAATTTTTGTGCCTTACGGTAAATTTCAAACTCATAACTGAAAACTGTAGCTTCTATCTCATGGCCGGCGTAAAATACGGCAAAGTAAATCGTGTCTTTTCTTATTTCCCAGATCAAGAAAAACATGTGGTTATCAAAGGAAAACGCTTTGCCATAATTTTTTCCAGGAGAGACGTTCCGCAGTGTCACTTCGAACATGCGCATGTACCATTTGGAACGTCCAGTATCGCTTCGCGCAGGTCTAATAAACTCATATTTGTGCTCACTTCTTACATGATCCTTTATCTTCGACGGAGAACCAGTCCAGGGGCAATTAACTCCCCATAATATTGTAAATGCGCATGCTGTGCTCTGGTACAAACACACCTTCTGATGATCATTTCTTGTACCCACTGTTAAGATCTCCTTACAACCAGCTTCCCGGTTCTTGCAAGGATATATCACAGCAGCTGCAACCTTCTCCAGAGTAAAATTTCTCGTGTTAGTTAAGATTCGTCTACAAGTTGGACAGGGTGATACACTTGAATTACAGCTGCTACACAAGCTGTGTCCGTTTTCACATATCATGATTTGTGACGTCATGTACTCCAGACACACAGGACACTCCAGTTCTTTTAAGAGCTCAAAATTAAGATCCTTTGATGAGGACATGTTCTGCCTTCTGTCGTCCTGTCGTTGGTTAGATATCTAGAGCATAAATATAAGTAAAACAAATCAGTGCTGGTTACATAAATTAGTACACTCTTTGGACAGATAAGACAAGGCATTTGGTTATACTGAAACGTGCGTATCTTGTACAGGGTTACGTAGGAGGTAATGGTAAAGTTCATCCTATAACCTGCCTTGAGGTCACACGGAGAATACAGGTATAGTTCTAATCTTTCTTTAACCTCGGCGCTAATGGAGAAGGGGTAGTTAACGCCACGCTTCGGCCGCTTTACCCCCGGGATTGACCCGATACCCATTGTACAGAAGGCTGGGTGGGGCCCAGGGACGGTCTGGCCTCGTTCTGAAAATCTCGCCCCCGCCGGAATTAGATTCCCGGACCCTCCAGACTTTTGTTACAAAAGTAAGAAGTCCTGTGAAGAACACATGAAGCCTTCTCACAATATTCTAACTTACGTAAACATAACAGTGGAAAATACAGTCATATAATTACACAAGAAACTTATATCTTCTCTTGTTTTTTTTTTTCAACAGTCTCATTACGTTGCAGGTGAAACGTCGCAGTCAGTTCAAAAGTAAAAAATCCACGTTTAGTTCTACACGAAGAAGACTTTTTAAGATATTGGTATTGCCTACAGCATAATTAACAAGATTATGTAGCAATTCCTATATAATTCGGGAATACACAACAGAGTAAACCAAATCCTATAAGAATGTTAACCTAATTCCTTAAGAATGAAAAAATATTATACAAAGATTTAAAGTTGAACCCAGCTTACTTTTACACTCACAGATAAAAATTCCAAAATCGCCTTCATTATTTACACGACAATCAATAAACTTTAAATTATTAAAATTCATTTCAAAATACGGTAATTAATTCACCGCAGGATCCCGAATATGATCGTACTTAGACATCGTTTCTTAAAACCCCTACCTTCTATTAGAGAGCCTACAAATTACTTAATTTTAATTAGATACGTTTTTTAACCCACGTCAGCTACACTATACTACATTTATTTGTATATTATTTGTAAAAGTATATGTAATACATTTTAAGGGTGATAAAAATCCGGAGCACCATTTCCTTCGGAGGGGAAGTAAAGCCGTCGGTCCCATGTCGTAGATTTACGGCATGTAAAAGAACCTTACGGGCATGAATAAAGATGTTGCGTAAGCCAAATTGCCTCCATTTCTCACCCAAGTCTCCTGACTGCCTGCCAGATGGCTCTGGCCGACACATCAGGATAGATAGAACACTAGCGCGGCCAGTTGACCAGTCACCAACTGCCATGAATGCGCACGACTTATTATATGTAATACATTTTATTTTACGTCAAATATTTTGCACTGATTTCATGCATGAATTCTTTGTAATAGTTCGAGATATCTTACTAGATTCGAAGTTCTATTTATCCACGTTTTATTTCGTTTTGTACAGCGCGACATGACTATAGGTATAGCCGAAACGTGTAGCTGGTTTTAGTCCTTAAAATGTATGTTGTGTTGACGGATTATTTGTTGGTTTTATTAAATGCTACATAATTATCACAGAGTTTTAAGAAGATTTTTACCTTAATTTTTTTCAAACACGTGTAGGTAAATTTTACTCACGAAAACTTATTCTTGAACTGGGATCGGCCATCCACGCTTTGGTATAGGACTAAGAAACTTCATAACTGTTACTGCACATCAAATATTATTTGGGTTATTAAATCAAGGAAGAAGAGAAGGAGACAAATTGGAAGACCTAGACGTATGTGGAAGAATAATATTAAAATTGACGTTTAAGAAATAGTGGCGGCGGGTTTGACCGTGGTTAATTTGGTTCAGCTTGGCGTTCCATGAAGTACGTGAATTTCCTTGACTGGCTGAGAAACTAGCAGCTTCTCAAGAAAGACTGTGCGGCATGGAATTTATGTGAATTCCAATCTTAAAAATATCGTGTCAGTCCGCTGGTTAGGGTACCGAGGGATCCCAATTGGATTACCTGCAGGGGCAGAAATGTTTGGCTTCACAACGTCCAGACCGGCTATGGGGCCCACCCAGTCTCTGTCCTTTGGGTACAGGGAACTTTTGGGTAGGATAAAGCGGCCGCCAAGTGAGGCTAAGCCCATACCTGCATGGGATGTCTAAGTTAAGGTTGTGTGTATGTGTGGTGATATACCTGCACTGCCGCATGTCTAAGTTAAGATTGTGTATGTGTGGTGATATACCTGCACTGCCGCATGTCTAAGTTAAGATTGTGTATGTGTGGTGATATACCTGCACTGCCGCATGTCTGTAAGGAGCGGTGTTTAGAAAGTGCCTAGACTGCTTTGTTTATTGTGATTGATTCTTGATTTAATTACGATTTCCCATCTGCTTAAGATATACCTGTTTGAACTTTGCTAAATTTAATATCTATTGATTCGAAGTAACTTCACATATGTTGATATAATAATAATTTGTTTTGTCGTAATTCTCAATATTGTAAATTTAAATTTATTTATGCACACCCACGACATTTTATATGATGTCTTCTTTGTATCTACGTTCAGCCTGAGGATGACCTTCTTAGGCCGAAACATGTAGTTAAATTATTACGACATAACAAATTGTTATTAATGAAAATGTGCAATTAGTTGGAATAAAGAGAGTAAAGTTACTATATTGCGTGTAACATGTACAGTATTAAGTTGGTATATGTGAAGTGTGGAGAGGAATATGTCACGAATGGCTTATGTACTAATTAAGGTGTAGCCTGGTATTTTCCTGGAGAGACCGAAGACAACCACGGAAACACATAAGTCAGGATAACCGGTTTCCGTGTCGCCTTCTTAAACTGGGACCAAACGAATACAGAGCAAAGGGTCAAGATCACGGCGGATTCTTACGCTGCGTTGGATGATAAGTTTGTTCCGACGTTTCGAAGGAACGCGTTGCTTCCTTCTTTAAAGCGATTGAATTTAATTTAGGTTGTTTCTGGAATGGCTGGGAAAAGGAACTGTGTCTATTGTATGGCTACA
Source organism: Reticulitermes speratus (assembly GCA_021186555.1). NCBI lineage: Eukaryota > Metazoa > Arthropoda > Insecta > Blattodea > Rhinotermitidae > Reticulitermes > Reticulitermes speratus. The sequence continues at coordinate 5,336,774 of JAJKFL010000012.1, read as the reverse complement.
CTGGGTGCAGTTCTTGCAGTTGTCCTATATAAATGACATTTTTCTTTTCCTCAATTAATTCAGCTTCCACTCTGAAGATGAAGAGAGCACGTTCACACGAAACGTCGGTAAACTTACTCTGCACGTTGTAAAAGTCCAGAAGACTGTAATTTAAGGGTGCAAGTTGTAATGCGCCTGGCTTTACGACGTACAGACTGCATGTTTCACGTTTCTAATGGAACTGATGGACTGTATGTAGTGCCTTCCGCATAGCTCATTAAAGTTGACTGCTGTGATTGATTTGCTTGTCATTACTTTCCTTCTTATAGTTACTGTAATTACCACATGTCTGTACTAGCGCTGCTACTGCTCCCACAGCAGTCTTTAATTTGTGTGTTTAACCTTCAGATCCATGACTACTTTCCCTCTCCAGTTCTGTTAATAATCGTAAATTATGTTATAATGTGTATTATATTGTATTATTATTACTATTATTATTTTATTGTTGAGCAGTTCATTACCTCAGTACATACCCTGCATGTTCATAATATATTTGATATATATGACTTCAAAATTACATATTATTTAATTCTTAAATTAGCAAGTTTATTTTCTGACGTACAAACGTGCTATATTGCAGAATGTGCCATCCTTATAGTGTATGTCTGATAACATGGCGGCCGTATGAATTGTAGGGATCGGCTAGGTGACGTTAACTGAAGAAAACTGCAGGTGGGTTTCTGTAGCTTTCAATGTCGAAAATATTAATACTTTTCATTTTCATATTGTGCATTTTCCCATGCAATTGTACACACAAGTTTATTTTCGGCTAACTTCGTAATAGGTTTTTAATGCTCATACATGTTTCGTTTGGTAACTGCATCCATCCTCAGGGTGCTATAGAAGTGTTGAAGATATGTGCAGCGGGCTACACATGTTGTCAAAATATAAATGGTAAAATTATTATACATATTAGTAAGTACAGTGCATTCACTAATGCAGTGAACACCGAATATCTAAATCTGCGATTTCCTGTCTACTATAAACTGTAAAGCAATCCTCTATCACCAGATGTCTCGATACTACGTTTTACGTAATATTGATACTTGTTTCATAACTTCAGTAACACTGTACAGTTTTGTAATGACACTAATATGTGTAAATATTCTGTCATTTATACTTGACAGCCTTCATATCATGCTGTACATGTTTTCAACAGTTGTAGCTCCCTGAGGATGGCTGCAATTTGCAGCCCGAACATGCAGGAGCATTAAACTAGTTGCACATTATTTGACAATACACGTGTGTACGTGTTTCAATGTTTTGGCGAGGTTATTTCGAACGATAGGTTAATTATGAAGGTCAACAAGGCGTAATTGTGCTTTTAACTTTTCTGTAAGTGAATTGGGTTCGACTCCAAGCTTTTCAAAAGTAAGGTAAGTTTTATCTGTAATACGCGCTTTGTACTGGTATTGCAAAAAATAAATACGTAAAAGAAAAAACTCGCTTTGTGTAAATTTTAGGGAAAATGCCAGCGATATTTTAACACAACTGTAAGTTTAACTCGAATCCCTTGTACAGTTCAGCCATAATAATAGGTACTTTTGAAGTGTTTATCATTTCAGACCTCCAACAACTCGTACACAAAACTGCGTCTAAAACAGCAGGAAATGATAATTTATTCACTTCTTAGTTTTGAATGTGTGTAATGTTCGTCATAATGCTAATTAACACGATAACTAACAACGCAGTGCAGACAGTTCCTTACGAGGAATGAGTGAATTTACTGGTACTACTTGCTGCTCGAATTGATTTGAAATTTGAAAAATCCTTTAAAATGCCCTATAAATTTTTGCAAGGAATAAATATTTGAAAAAAAAAAATAGGCGTAGAACTCCCCTTAGTTTAAATTACCCGTTGTAATTCAACCGGCTTTACACTAGGATTCGTGGTTCGATTCCCAGACGGGTTGAGTTATTTCTCTTCATCAAAATATCCAGACCGCCTCTGGGCCCTCCCAGCCTCTCATCAAAAAGTTACTAATACTGTTTCTCCGGAGGCAAAGCAGCCGGAGCGTGAAGACCACCACTCACCTCCGTCAAGTACCGACGTTACAAATAAGAGAAGCCATACCTCTGCTATCCCCATACGCCTTATTGGCATGCACAGGAACATCTTTACTTTAAAATGTTTCAGAATAAATAACTGTGAAGGAAGTGACGTTTGAGGTGTGTTAAGGTTTGTGACGCCGTGTACTTTCGTCTGTATGTTCTAACCCGAAAATTAAACCTCAGTTTCATCTGAAACGTCGGTGTCCACGAACTGGCATGGCGTTAATTTTCTAAATTCCGTAATGTTGACGAGTAACAGATAACGCTATACATGTGTACTCCAGACGGGAGTATGCTAACTTGTTTGAGTTACTTTTAGAGAAAGTAATAGCAGCCATGATATTCAAGGGGTCTCACGTTCCACGGAACCAGAATGTGAATTTCCTTACAAGATTCGATATTTTTACTGGGCGTTCATGAGCATTAAAGTAATTTGGGATATGGCGCTTAGTATTTTGTTAGATACTGACTTTTCGGAGGAAGTTGTTGCGCCAAACCTCAGGGTTTTTGTACCACTCACAGCATGAAGATGGAGGCAAAGTTTGCTCCAAAAGTCGGTTAATATTTACCAGGCAACACGCGGTCGTTTTCCAGAAGACTCTAATTTTCTTTTCCACAAATACTCACGTTCTAATGTCATATTTTATCGAACTCCATACAAACGTTTGGAGATATAAACGGTGGAATAAGACACGAACTGCTTATTGTGACTTCTTTGCACAATCAGCGTCCTATTCAGCGGCTACTGTGAGCTCTTTTCCCGGAATTAAAGCGGCCGGAGCGTGAAGCTGATCATTTACCTCTACGTAGTGCCGGGAGTAAGAATGAGTGGAACTCCTCTAGCGAAAAACGAAAAGCAGCTGTGGCCATTTTCACGATAACACTTTGCAATGTAATTAGCGCCGAGGTTAAAGAAAGAGTAGAGCTATACCTCTGCTCCCCCTCTGGGCTTTCATGGCCTGTTTTCGGGTGAACTTTACCTTACCTTTACCTTAATTTTAAGTCTTCCTTTCTTTCCGTTATCCCTTTTTTATCTTTAGATCCTTCCTCCCCTTGCTGTTAAAATAGCAATTTAAGGCGTATCTGTGTCTCTCAGATGTTACGTTCTGCTTTGGGGATCTGCTGCCTGTGCAAATACTTGAAAACTACAGTCTGTATGGAAATTGCGGGAGAACAATGTTACCTACATGTGCAGAAGGGCCCCGCAGCAGATGTTACTGACGCACCGCAGCCTTGAGGCTTATTGTGAAACTCTGTGATGAATATGATTATATTATATATTGTATATATACGTATATGTGTGTAACATATGCTTTTAATTACAACTGCATTAACGCGGTATTTAACGTGTCACTGTTTTATGTCCATATAATATAATTCTAAAATTCATGGTTTTGTCTTAAGGTATGTTTTGTTAAGATACTGCGAGTTGAGATCTCAACTGTACACAAGGATATTGTGAAATAATTAAGGTGTTGTAAATAGAACTTTGCAGCCTGATGACGGCTGTTTACACTTGAGACGAAACGTGTTGCAGTAAAACTTTTTAACACGTAAAGAATTGTTGTGGTTGATGGCTACAGTGTTCGATTCTCTTTCCCTCAGGTGTCACATCCAAAACTTCATATGCAACTCGCCTCTCCCCATACGTACTACATGACCCACCCATCTCACAAAATTCTATGATATAATTGAATGAATTTGCACTATAACATTTAATCATTTATATACAATCTTAACATCTATATTTAAACCTACAGTCACACATCTGTGACATAATTAGCCATGCTGTGTTTTTTGTCGAATACTTCCTTGAAGATGGCCAAAACGTGTAGGAGGCTTGCTGTAGGATTGTATTGTATACTTTTGTATCTAAGTGTTGTGCAGGCGTTGGAATAAACATTGTATAATTATCTTGTTGCACAGAACAGGGATAATATTAAATTGTAGTTCAGTATATTGTAACGTTATATTTTGGTAACAAACTGTACACAGAAGGTTCTGCACAGAATGATAGCAGGCATTTGATGAGCAAATATATAAATCCATCGATCAAGGACGTTTCCTCTTTTATATCTGATAATTAATCACAGAGTTTCTAATGGATTTTACAGGCATATCTCTAATTAGCACAACATAAAATTTTACGTTTCACGGCAGTTAAGATATATGTTGTGGTCGTTTCTTTTATGACACCGTATGATCTGGTAGATGGCTATCAATGTCTCTCCTTACTTGTTGACCTAATGTTCAATGTAGCCTTAAAATGGGACAATATATTCCTTCGAAACGTTAGTACCGTCTACTAAACTAGACGATGTCAACCCAGAAAACCAAACTTTGAACCTTCAGATTGATACGTATTGCTCAATCTGTTCAATACATTTTGCAATTAAATGCACATTATTAGTTACATATATTGTTAAACACGTAGCTGCGACATGTTTCGGTACAAGCTTACCATCCTCAGGTAGCACAGTATGCGAGGTTTAAAACCAACGGCCAGTGACAAGCTATTATTTAAAAGGTTCCACAGTCTGTAGCAGGCTGCGTTGTTGATATCGCTTATGTATAAAACGTACAGCTTGTAGTGTTTTAAGAAGTAATGTTTAAAATATGATTAAAATATTTCTTACATGTTAAACATGATTTATGGGGATTAAAACTACTGTTGCAGCTGCTAGTGGACACTTGTAGTTTGTGTCATTATATGTTGAGGTCTGTAGTGCGTATCTCAATGCAAGGTGGATCGGGTCCTGTGTTTATGATGTGTCGTGTATCGGAACCGGCAGGACACACTGAACTAAAAGTGCACGGAATGGACAGCTTTATGTTACGTGGTGCTGCATATATGGAGCACTTAAGATAAACTCATGTCAGTTTATCATCACAAAGTCCGGAAATTCTGGACTTAGTTCTATGTTTAGTTCCAAACCACCATTTCGACGTACCTTGTAGCAGGTCAGTATGTAGCTGTCCGCAGCAACCTGTTCCAGCTCGAACCACAGTTTCACTGTAAATGCTGATCGTCGCTTGTTTGTCCCACAGAGGTATTAGCGGTAATGGCCAATGGGGTCGCTGGACGTGTTTGGTCTGTTTTAGGATCCAAGGTCAGTGTACACGCAGAACATGGCTGACAGCTTGGGTCAGTCCATTTTCCTTTTGTCGACACTTTTGAGGGGCGAGGAAGTGGGGAAAGGTGAAGGAAAAGGGTTGGCGCAAGTTGTGAAGCTAGTACCTGTTTTATGCCAGAATATGTCAGTGAATAATACCAGTCCTGAATACATCGGCCGATAAAACTGTAGGGGTCGACACAGTCACACTAAAGTAAGAGATAAATGTTTTTGCACAGGTAGCAGTCGCTAGCTAAGTCATACACCCTCGCCAGGCGAAGGCCCACCGCTTACTGCCGCATTCCTTAAGTACCTTCCGAGTCTCAAGTTACCGGAACTGAACATCAAAATTGTATGTCTTGAAAGTGGTAATGTGACATTTGAAATGAAGGAGAAATAACTCTATACGAAATGTTATCGTTCTGGATAACGACACCGTGTAGTCTGGTAGGTGTTTACCAATGTTTCGGAGGCACATACTGCCATCCACCCTGAGCATGGAGGCAGTATATTTCACCGAAATATTGGTAACCTCTTACCGGATTATACACTGTCATACATCAAAACATAGCAATATGATTGGGGTTGTTCCTTGCCTTAATTGCACCTAATAGTGGTAACTATATGTACCACCTGGTACAACATTCAGAACACGATTCAATTCTGCTTTCACCAATGATACTCCGTATAAATTTTGCGCAGGCCAGTAACAAAATTGGATTCCGACAGACAGAATGTCGTCTTATTTTTGTGAAGTTTCAATTGACTAATGCAGTTGAAACAGCAAGTTTATAATACTGTAAGAACAGACGGCCGGATTTATATTCAAACAGTTTATAGAACATTGTTACTCAGCGAGCATTTTCAGATAGAAGAAATGAATTTCTTGTTTTACAGCGTAGTGCTACTGAAAGGAATTCGACCTAAGATGAAGCGATAGGAGTTTGGGGAAACTGCGTAAGGGAGAAGTTTATGATATGTAGTTCTGGTCACATAATGTTAGGGCCGTAAAGTAAGGGGGATGAAGTGGGCGAGACATGTAGCATGAGACAAATTCATGAGATAGCGATATGGAGGGAAAATATGGTGCAGAGAACCCGCTTGTAAGACCTCGACATAGATGGTAAGATAATAATAACGTGCAATAACAAAGAATGGAAGGTGCAAACTAGCTTTCTCTGACTCAGGATACAAACAAATAAAGCATTTTGTGAAAGCGGTAGGAATTAGTTATGAATACAGATCAGTGAAATATTACTTCCTGTAAAGAATGCTGGGTTACCTAAGGTGGGTTTTAGAAACACGTGAGAGACTTATCACCTGAATTTACTTAGGCCTACCTACGTTACGTGAGACTGGAGTGGAATGCTTACTGAGGAGCTGTGCGATCTGTACTCCTCACCAAATACTATTCGAGTGACAAAATCAGAAGAATGTTTTTAAGAAGGTAGTTGGAACGGACGGAGAGGGCAGAAGGGCGTTCATGACTTTGGTGGGGAAATCTGAGGAAAAGAGACAACTTGGAAGACCTAGGTGTAGACAGAATTATGATATTAAAATTGGTCATAAGAAATGAGATATGGCTGGGACTGGGTTGATCTGGCTCAGGATATGTTCCAGTGGCGGATTGTTGTGAACACAGTAACGCAATTTAGAGTTCCATAAAATGCACAGTATATCTTGACTGGTATAGAAACTGTTAGTTTTGACGAAGGACTCTGCTCTATTGCGTCCAGTGCACATAGATGTGTCACAGCCTATTTTTGGTGTTGCTGTGATAGTTCTACTGTGATAGCAGGCCGACACAGTGAAGTCTAGTCATTCCATTTGGACCCACTGTAAATAACTGTTGGTCCAAACACATTCCTAGAGTGCAGGACTGAAGTATGGCTGTTATATGAAAGGAGTATCAAGGTATGTTTTTCATTTCTTTTGTCACTCAGTTTCGAAATATCTTCAAGTTTTGAATTATGGTCGGTTTATAAATACTTAAACTATATGGTTCAGATTCACATTTTGGGTTAAGATACAAAATACATGCTGATCCCAGTGGCCGCGCGGTCTAAGGCGTGGGTCTTCGGCCGCTCGCTTACTGGGATTGTGGGTTCGAATCCCACCACGAGCATGGATGTCTGTCTCTTGTGAGTGTTGTGTGTTGTCAGGTAGAGGTCTCTGCGACGAGCTGGTCCCTCGTCCAGAGGAGTCCTACCGACCTTGTGTGTCTAAAGTGTGTGAGCGTGAAGGCGGCCTAGGCCCACAAGGGGCTGACGAGCTATTGAAAAAAAGAAAGAAACAATTTTTTTGGAGCAAGTCGTGCAGTCTTTATGCAGCCACTTTTCACAGACCGAGCATTTTATCCAGTCGCATTCCTCTTTTGTTACACAGCAGTATTGCTTACATTCTTTACAGCGGTCACTGTCATCATTTTTATCAGAATTAGAATTTGGAGTGTGAAACTTTTCTTGAAATTACTCTTCATATGTTTGGCTTTTAGTTTCTTCTCCTGGATGATTGGCGAACTAGTGAGAACTCCCCATGGAGACTTCTCGTTACCATTGTTGGCCCCGAGTTTGATGATTTTGGTGGAGGGGGAAATTCCATGAGTTTTAGTTCGCGTTTTTTCCCCTCAGATACCTGGATGGATGTTGATGGAGGGACGGATGCAGGAGTGAAGGCGCGCCTTTTTAATGCGTTCTTTAACACGGAGCAGGGATAAATAAATTATATTACAGTCGGTAGGCGACAGTTTTTAGTCTTTCATTAACATATCGTTGAAAATGCAGCATACAGTTTGATGTATAACATAGGCCAACCTAGCGAGTTAGAGTATAAGTGGGGCAACGTTACCCATCTTTCAGTGGGGCGACTGTACCCAAATGTGGAGCAAAGAATCCCCGGCTGATCACGTGACAATGGCGTGGTTTGCAAAAGTTTCTAACTATATAAAACACTACAGAAAAGGTCACTCTCCTTTTCACACAAACTATTGGTAAAAATTACTATATACATAAATTAAAGAATAGCTCCCTGAAATGTATAAGGTATAAATGTATAAAGAAGCTGCTGAATTTGGTGTTATTTAAACTAAATTTCGCAGACAGCGATATTGCTCGGCTACCTAAACGAACAGGAAGGTATCAGCTAAGTTTAAAGGTAACTGCAGGCAGCCCTCTTTGTGCGTCACGACAATACCGCGAGGAGTGGGGGGTAGGCGCTAAGTAGACGAGGTACTGCGTTGGAATTATCGTAACTGCGGACAGTAGATGGCTATGTGACTTGCCTGTTAGAAACACATTTTTTTGTATGTCTCGATAATCCTATATGGGCCTGGGCCTCCTCGTTTCGTCGAGGTTCATGATCACACTTTTTAGACACACCACAGTCGGTAGGACTCCTCTGGACGAGGGACCAGCTCGTCGCAGACAACACACAACACTCACAAGAGACAGACATCCATGCCTTCGGCGGGATTCGAACCCACGATCCTAGTAAGCGAGCGGCCGAAGACCCACGCCTTAGGCCGCACGGCCACTGCGATCGGCGTTAGAAATACATTAGATGATATAAATTAAACTCAGTGATAACAGATAACATGCGAGGTATCGGACAGAAGGAGTGTGAAGGCAGTACAGGTAGTTTAGAATTTCGTGTTTCCTGTTACACCCAAAATCTTGCCCTTTATTAATTTTGAGCAGGGATGAACACTTCACATAAGCAGGTTAGTCTTGCGGACTGACGCATTTGTATACGTCACTGCAGGCTTCCTCCGCGATATTGATGAGATCTGCGCTCACCTGGGGTATTACGCAGCGTCGGACGGTAACCTTTACCGACGTTTCGGGACAACGTAAAGGGTCAAGAAGTCCGTCGTTTGTACACTGAGAAAATGAAGTACTTTCATGCATTTAAAATTTATTTTTGAACAACCAGTACTCCCTTAACTTCCAAGAAAGTCGGAGTTGATAACCGGTTGCCCATCGATTGTACGAGTAACCTGAGCATGATTAAACACCCAGTCCACATCCTGACACACGTTCTGTTTAGGATCCAGTTTAATATTATCCTCTCATCTGCTTCTAGATGAAAGAAATTAGGGGCATGAAAACAAGGGTAACAAGACATTGCCAAATATGTTTTCTTCGTAAAATTGTAAAGTTCTCCCTGGAACAGGCCACGAAGGCCCAGAGGGGGAGTAGAGGTATAGCTCTACTCTTTCTTTAACCTCGGCGCTAGATGGTGGTGGGTGGTCAACTCCACGCCCCGGCCGCTTTACCCCCGGGAAAGAGACCCCGTACCCAATGTACAGGAGGCTGGGTGGGCCCCAGGTTCTCTTCGTAATATTAACTTAGATGTTCGACTATGTAATTTATATTTACTGCTCAAGCCTGCAAAGTAAACAGTTTCAATACATTTTCCAGCTGTGTCAGCGTGCTGCTGTGGACGTGTGTATCAGCGTTGTGAGCTGAATTTTCCTTTCCCCTGATTTACAATGGAAAACGGTGTAGCATGATCCACACCCACTTCTAGGGCCCAACATATTCAATGGTCACCGGCGACTTTTCCCCGGGAGCTAAGCGGTCGGGGCGTGAGTGTTAACACCCACCTCCACGGAATTGAGAGTTTACGAATGCGTGGAACTATGCCTCCACTCTTCCTATATGCCTGCATGGTGTGCTTAGGGAAGACGTGGACCTTTTATTTTACTGATTTGCAAAGCACAGCAACTAGGAGACTGTCTGCTGTGTATGTAGATTGTCTGCTGTGTATGTAGACTGTCTTTCTGTGTATGTAGACTGTCTTTCTGTGTATGTAGACAGTCTGCTATGTGTGTAGGCTGTCTGCTGTGTATGTAGACTGCTGTGTATGTAGACTCTTTCTGTGTATGTAGACTGTCTGCTATGTGTGTAGGCTATCTGCTGTGTATGTAGACTCTCTGCTGTATATGTAGACTCTTTCTGTGTATGTAGACAGTCTGCTATGTGTGTAGGCTGTCTGCTTGTGTATGTAGACTGCTGTGTATGTAGACTCTTTCTGTGTATGTAGACTGTCTGCTATGTGTGTAGGCTGTCTGCTGTGTATGTAGACTGTCTGCTGTGTATGTAGACTTGTCGCTACAAACAGATGTAGGATTACAAATTTTAAGTTAAAGTAATTAACTTCAAGTAGAGTTTGTTGGAGCAAGTTGTGCAGTTGTCATGCAGCCACTTTCCACAGACCGAGCGTTTTATCCAGTCGCATTCCTCTTTTGTTACACCGCAGTATTCCTTATATTCTTTACAGCGGTCACTGTCATCATTTTTATCAGATCTTCATATGTTTGGCTTTTAGTTTCTTCTCCTGGATGATTTGCGAACTAGTGAGAACTCCCCATGGAGACTTCTCGTTACCCTTGTTGGCCCCTAGTTTGAAACCTGTAGCTTCTTTCTCATGGCCGGCGTAAAATACGGCAAAGTAAATCGTGTCTTCTCTTATTTCCCAGATCAACAAAAACAAGTGGTTATCAAAGAAAAACGCTTTGCCATAATTTTTTCCAGGAGAGACATTCTGCAGTGTCACTTCGAACATGCGCATGTACCATTTGGAACGTCCAGTATCGCTTCGCGCAGGTCTAATAAACTCATATTTGTGCTCACTTCTTACATGATCCTTTATCTTCGATGGAATACCAGTCCAGGGGCAATTAACTCCCCATAATATTGTAAATGCGCATGCTGTGCTCTGGTACAAACACACCTTCTGATGATCATTTCTTGTACCCGCTGTTAAGATCTCTTTACAGCCAGCTTCCCGGTTAATGCAAGGATATATCGCAGCAGCTGCAACCTTCTCCAGAGTAAAATTTCTCGTGTTAGTTAAGTTTCGTCTACAAGTTGGACAGGCTGATACACTTGAATTACAGCTGCTACACAAGCTGTGTCCGTTTTTACACATCCTGATTTCTGATGTCATATACTCGAGGCACACAGGACACTCCAGTTCTTCTAAGAGCTCAAAATTAAGATCCTTTGATGAGGACATGTTCTGCGTTCTGTTGTCCTGTCGTTAGCTAGATTTCAAGAGCATAAATATAAGTAAAACAAATCAGTGCTCTTTACATAAGTAAGTACACAGTTTAGACAGACAAGACGTGGCGTTTGAATTTCACGTTGTGTTCACCGTGCATCTTGACATTAATTTTCGGTTTTTTAACCAACAAGGCAACAAGACAATAACAACAGCAAGATACGAACGTCAGCATCCATACAAGGCTAAATTCCAGCAATTTTAACAATTTTTAATAACAATAATTTTAACATTTTAACGATTTCAACAACTTCCAACAACACAGCGCTCTATATTCACAATTTATAGTGCTACACTTTACACTTCTAACGCAAGATAAATACTATATACAGCGAGACATTTCAAGAAAAACTTGAAGAAACTTTGCATACCGGTGTTTGTCAATGTAAGAAACTACCTTACACAGTGTAACAGTTCTGTGATAATACCACATGGACCAGTGAACAGTGAAGTGAACTTATCAATGTACCCCTGATGATGGCCGAGTCACGGCCGAAACATATGTAGGGTGAATTGAACAGAAATACGAAAATAAAAAGTGCATTTTTGGTTTAAAAAAACTGAAAAAAAACATGTAATTTGGTTATACTGAAACATGTTTATCTTGAACAGGGTTACGTACACGTATTAAAATTACATTAAAAGGCCTAGACAAGATACAGTGGCTAAAACAGAAGTTTCTTTCATATATGGATACAGAATGATATAAATATTTGTTGTTCTACAGTCAACCGCAAACCACTGATGTTTATACTTGACAGTAGACTGAAGACAACAAACTGCTACACTGAAGCAATGGGAGAACCATTTCTGTGACGATGTTATTGACTTGCTTTAGAATCTTTTCACTTGCATGATGACAATGGTGACACACAGTGATCACTGTTTATACAACTAATAGTATCAATTTGACAGAATACATTCCGTTGTGCTGCGAAACATTTCACAACAATTAACTGTATTATAACCAACAAATGAGTCACAACCACAACAAGACACTAGCAACAACAGGACGCGGATGTCAACATCTACAAAAAAAACAATCTGCCAGCAATTTCAAAACTTTTTTTACAATTTTAACAACTTTAATGTTTTAACTACTACCAACCAGATACTGCTTCATATCTACAACCAAAAGTGTTATACCTCAAGCTTTTAACGTAAGACAAACACAACCTGCAATTGTGAGTGAACGAAACTACAAAAACATTGTGATGACGTGTGATAATACCAAATGAACCAGTGACAGTGAGGTGAACCTACTGGTGTACCGTGATGATGGCTGAACCACAGCCGAAACATGTGTAGGGTAAAAGTGTAACAGAAATACAAAAAGGTGCATTTGTTGGTTATAATACTGCTAATTGAATCAAAATGCACGGTGAAAATAACGTGAAAATGTAACAACAAAACTTTACACACTCCGCCCAACACAACTGCGTTTTATTAAAAAAAAAACCAGCTACATGTTTCAGTCACATTTGACCATCATCGGGCTATCATACAACATATCACAAAAGAAAGTTCAATGTGATACGTATAAATTCTGTCATTGTGATTTTTCTTTGTGGGATCCAACAAGTTCACAGTTATGCAATGAGGTCATAAGACGTCATGTAAACAGTGAACACGCCGATACCATTTAGGTAATTAAAAACATCAATAAAGGGCCCGAATATGAAGTAGAACCATATAACGGAGGAAAAAGGGAGAGATTAGATGAATATTAGGCAAAGCGGTATATGACAGAAGTAGCCAAGGCATGTTGTCAACTCCCCTACCATCAGCGAGATATACAATTACAAAGAATATCCGCTCAACATACAATACGTAGCCGACGCCTTTGATTGAAAATTTCTACATGTAAATGATTACAAGAATCTAAAGAGTGTTAGTATTAGTAACATTTATCCAATAACATTTTACTCGTTGGTTTCAACGTATTTTATCTTTACAACATATGTCTGGCCAAAATTCGTTGTAAACTCCACAACCGCCATTTACGTACTGAATGACCAACAATTTTATAAAGGAAGAACTATTTACAATTTTACAATTGTATAATTGTAAAGTTGCAGGAGCTCACAAAATAAAATTACAATGATCTATTCATATCGATCACACGACACTTTCTTTTAAATTAATTAATTAATTAATACCCCATTGTTGGTCACTTTTGACTGAAACATGTTGCTACTTTTTAAATCAGCATACTTTTGTTGGAACGACTATATAAAGATTTCTTATTTAATACATAATATCAATAATCTGACTACCTCACTGTTATGTCAAACGTCAGAATTAGTTCCAATCTAAGAACTCCAGGATTTAAGTCTGACGAAGACAATGTGAGGCTACTGGTAGCATAATAATACATTTCATATGCAGTGGGTTACAAGTTACATTATTATCACTAGACCTACCTGTAACTTAAATGTGTCGAGGAAAATAAATTCTTGAACGCTCACGACAGCTCCTGACTTTGGACGAATTTAAACCAGAGTTTGTAGAGACCTGTAGTGTAGGCTTTCAGCAATACAGTGGACGATGTGGCCTGACAAGTCCTATTTATATCAGAGTAAACAGGGGGAGAGGTAAGTCGATCGTACAGGGATTCTTTACACGGAGAGTACAAGAGTGGTGCAGAGCAAACCACTCACCTCCATCTAATGCCAACATTAATAATGTGTGGATCTATACCTCCAATTCCTCATATACAAATATCTGTACGGGTGGTGGCTAGAAAAAGATTACATTTACATTGTTCCTACAATTGTCGTTTTAGATTAACATGTTGGGTGGGAACGACGGACAGACAGACACGGACCGACGGACGACATTATATCTTAAATAACAGCATACGACTGGCTGTATTTATAACACATACACTTAAATTAAGTTTCAGACCAACTGATGCACGGTGTCAACAATGTGAAACACATACACTGTTAGGATATTGCGTGTTTTCCATTTGTGAAGACCGTAAGGCAGTGTCTGAAGAAAAATGGAGTCCTGTGCTGTGCATTGAGACCATACCCTGCGTTCTTAGCAGGAATTATACAAGCAGCAAACTATATTAACTTTTATGTTGTAACTAAAGTCGCTTTATCCTATGGAACTTACATGCAAAAAATATGCATGCATGTATATAATTACAGGGTACCAGAAATCACTATTAACGCTTTTGTGTTATCTTATACCAGCAAAGAAGTTACATTTACAATGAGAAAGATGGACAAAACACTTCATCGAACATGAAACACTCGACCAACAAATGCACTCTTATGATGATGATTATTATTATTATTTAGATATTATATATAATCCCTGTAAACCAGTCCAACATGTTTCGATCCCTTCCTGGGATCATCATCAGGGACACTTGTGAGAGTGTAAATTAAAAGGCAAAGCAATCCCATTACAGGCCTGGACAGGCACTTAGGGTTCCAGGAGGTTGAGGCTCACAGATTTCTAGACAATCGGCACATCACATGAAGGTGGTAAGGTTGTCAGCCCTAAGCACCGGCCGCCTTTACCCCCCAGGAAAGATTCCTGGTACTCATTTCTGTTAGAGGCTGAGTCGACCCCAGGGCTATAGTGCGACCGAAACGATTATGTCAATGAAAAACTACAGTGACACCATCGGGAATCAAACCCGCGACGATCCGGCTTGTAGTGCAGTGCCTCAACCAACTGCGCCACCGCGTGCCCCGAGAGTATAAATTACATAAGCTAAAACCAACAGTATAAGTACATGTTAAAACTATAAAATGCATAAAAGATGTTAAAATTGTAGGCGATCACTTCGGGAGGATCCGTGGTCTACTGTGTAGAGAGAATTGGTTGTTTGTATGCGGTGGATAGGACTGGTTTACAGGGCTTACATACAGCTAAAGTTCACCCTAGAACAGGCCATAAGGGCCCAGAAGGGGAGTAGAGGTTCAGCTCTACTCTTTCTTTAACCTCGGCGCTAGATGGGGGTGGGTAGTCAACGTCACGCCCCGGCCGCTTTACTCCCGGGAATGACCCGGTACCCATTGTACAGGAGGCTGGGTAGGCCCCAGGGCCGGTCTGGACTGGTGCTGAAAATCTCACCCCCAACGGGATTCGATCCCCGGACCGTCCAGCTCGTAGCGAATCGCTATACTGACTGAGCTATCCCGGCCCACAGGGATTACATATAATATATTAAAAATTAATAATAATCATAAGAGTGCATTTGTTGGTTGAGTGTTTCATGTTTGATTGATGACGATGCACGGTGTGAACAATGTAAAAAGACACCTCATATGGCAGTACGAACATTTGCGTACGGAATTGTAAGTGACGACTGTTTGAGCTCACTCGCTTACGTTACGGCATCACTCAACAGCCATGTGTCACATCTCACAAATCACATTTTAACTTCACATCACTGAATACAGGCAGTGGATTCAGGTCTATTTATTTTCTTACATAATGTGGCTACGTCGGCTGGTTGCAAGTACATGATCACCGTGTGTTCAAAAGGCCCTAAATGAAAATATCCGTGAAAGTTCGTATATATTAGTGGTTCCCAAAGTGGCGGTACCGCCCCGGGGCGGTAGGATACGAGTGGGCGCTAATAGGTACGAGAGGTGGAAGGGAGCGCTGTTATTATCACAGGGGGGCGCTAGTAGACAAGTAGTGCATTTATTTTTATAATAAAATTCAAATAAAGTAATTTTTGTGTTAGAAATAAAAAAATGAACTAAATTTCTTAGTATTTTAATTTATGAATCTTATTCAAGCACATATTATTTTTTTAATAAACTATTGCTAGATGAATTATTGTTAATCATAAAAATATAATAAATTTAAATTTATTAATTAACACATAAAACATTAAGTTTAACTCTCATAATTTTATTTAAACGGTTTTTTAAATATAAAATAAAAGTGGAAACAAAAGCGCATTTATGTTTTTTAAAAAAGGTAGGGGGGCGCTGTGGGTGTGTATATGGAACCAAGGGGGCGGTGGACCGAAAAAGTTAGGGAACCATTGCTGTACAGTAATACAAGTACATCACATTCAGTTACAGTATCTTTTTCGCTTTGTAAAGGCAAAATCTGCATTAAAGCACGACATTTTTTTTAGGTCTGTGCAGAAATGTGTTATCAAAATTGTTATAAACCAGCAAGTACCTGCTCTTTATTGCTTTATAATATAAAGACATGGCACAATATAATGCGTATAAAGGTGTAAATGTGTTATAAAAATCAACAAAGGCGTTGTGTGTTTGCTGTGCTGGAACTTTCATTTAATATCTGGACCACCGTTAAATAATACGTTCAAACATAAGATTGACGTTCCAAGTAATCCTGCTTGTGTTATTAATTTTAACAGAAAACTTTTAATGCAGTTCTCCCCGTCACGTCGTGACATTTCAATATTACTAAATGTACTGCCGTCGTACCTAACTCTTAACTAATAACTAACGGATGAACCAACCGACTGATTAGCAAGCCAGTCGACTGATCAATGAATCAAGAGACATAACGAATTAATAATCAAGAAATGAATGATTAGAAGTACAATCAAATAATTCCGTGAAATCTTCCATGTTGGAGGCTTCTTAATCATATCAAGATCAGAATTTGTCCAATTTTTATCTCACTATTTAATCCTTATTTTATCACTTTTTTTTAGTCGTCCTCTTCTACCTACTCCGGTTTCCCGTTTCAGTGTCGAGGTTTATCACTTACTAATAAGCACAATTTAAGTGGTGCATATGTGCCTTTTACCACTAGAGGCATCGATCCCCAGAATTAGGTCAGGAGGCTTAAAATAGCAACATTAATACAAACAATGGATCTCTAGAAATGCCACATGTTTCGGTCCTTCTCACGGACCATCATCAGGCATAAAAATACATATCTAAAATATAAGCATATATGCAGTTCAATATAATTAATTGACGAGCTTAAAAATTTTAGTATTGTATCATCACAGCTAGTCAAGCTAGCATCTTCAATAAATGCCAAACTCCAACAACAAATCTTAGCATCCTTTATGTTGCATTTGGTGGTCCCCACTGACCCAAAGGCCCCCGACCCTCGCTCCGCGGAGTCTACGGGAATCTTATCTAAGTCACTGTCATAATTCACCATGTAAATTCCATAATTATCAACTTGAGTCCTTTATGACAGTTGTCGTACACATAAGCAATTATTACAAAACCCTTATCAGTGTCACCCTGTGATATTTATCTGAATTACGTGTCAGTGTTACTCCTAATTTATTAAACATTGAAAACATAATTATGTAAAAAATATTTAAATTATTTAAGGTATATACGTACACGGATTTGCTCATGTTGTTTGCATAGTAATGTGGTTGGGCTGTAGTGTGGAGACGAGATTACGTTTAGTTAAGTTTATCTTTTGTACACATTTTATTTAGTCACCCTGTACTTATAATAATATAATCAATTATATAAATGAATAAAAACTGAAACTAAAAGAATGGTCTTCTTGGAGAGAGAATCCCAGCAGTAATTTGAGTTGTTCTAATTTCAGATTTTTTTTTTTCAAACGATATTTTCTTTTATTGATGAAAATGCTTGAATATAATGGCACAACGCACTATAGAGGAACTGACAATGGCAACATTGTGTTTTGGAACTTGTCAATGGGGACGCGAGGTAAATGGACCTGGATATGGATCGTGTCTACCTGTGGATTTCTATATCTAACTATTGAGCTAGATTGCGTCATAACCTGAAGATCGTGTCAATATACACTGTCGTGGGGACTGCAAAATTCATAGTTCCCCACTAGAATTGTTTAAATTCGCTGATTTTATACTTTCGATCTGAATATTATTTGGTGCCCCTCCACGACAAGTGAAGTAGTTGTCCTGTTTAAAATGCTTGCCACATTTACGTGAAACGCATTCATTTCTTAGGCACATTCGCTAAACTGCAAAAAACGATTATTAGCTTCTTCCTGTCTCCGTTTATCCGTCTGTCTGTCCGCATGGGAACAACAACGGTCCCACAGGACTTATCTTGTATTATGCATGTTTCGCCCAATAAATAAGTACAAAAAATTTAGAACATAAGCTGACGTATCACACCTAATTTCAGTCTGTCCTAATTTGTTTGAATAAATTAAGTCGTATACTGCACAATAATACATTACGTGAAGAGGTTGAGTGTTAATACAAATTCGATAAATTGTAAGAGCAGTAATGTGTTAGCAAATTATTACAGACAGACGTTAGTTTGTGGATGATAAAAGGTTATGAATTATGACAAAGCCATGTAATGGGGCCTCAGACAGATGGCACCAGTAATTCGGGATGCCGAACTGCAGCACCAAGCAACCTGAAACTTCAATCACGGAAGTATTCTGATTACAGCAGCTACCCCCCCCCCTAAAAGTGGCGTTAACCCAAACCAGTAACTTATCACCAGACACACGGCAGGTTATAACATTAATAAGGTCCACCTGTGAAACAGGTCGCCAGGGCAGGTATAATAACGAGGACGAAAGCCAGTATGGCGTTTCGTGATATTATTACACCGGACGACAGCGAGTCCCCTAGCAGTACCTACAAATGTAACAATCCTCCCATTCACAAATTCTGTAGACACTTACGTGGCTATGTGCAATATCGGCATTTAATTGCCGACCTCCTTTGTACAGTTTTCATTAGCAAATGAACATTTGGTCTACGTAAACAGTAGCTGCTAGTTTTTATTACGTATCAGTACAGCTGACATACAGATCTTACAACTAATAGCCTAGTTACAAGTAATTAATTCTTTTAACAATTTTAAACTACTGCAACCCTTAAGCTTAGCAAAGTTAACATACGTTTATTATTCAACTGAAGGTATACGAAATAATTAAATCAAATTATACACATATAACAGCAAGTAGTGGACATATACAATCCTTGGTACTTGTGCCAACAAGGTACAGCTTTTCAACATTTTATACATAAATTCATGAACTCTGAATGAAACTTACTTTTGTAATGGGATGTACAATAGACGTTCTACCGCCTTTACCCAGCTGATTATTTTAATTATTACGTCAGGAACGCTGTGTGTCGTAACGTAGCTCTTAACATTGCAGTTCTGAGCAACGTATTCTGATCTGGGAGTGAGTCTTGTGCTAGACGTGAGTAGCAATGTTGGTAAATTGTACGGCGTCTTTAAGTAGATAAATTTAAAATAAATGTAAAGGGAGCCTTTAAATTTTATTTATTAATAAAAGGTAGGAGCTTATATGAAAAAGTAGGACTTAACGTACATAAATAGGATGGACAATTACAGAATGGCAACTTGCTCTTCAATATAAAAGGAAAGGAGATAGAGGCTTAAAGAAGAGAATTCGAAAGATGGCAGTGAAGCCTTAACTGACATCTTTAGGCGGCAAAGTAACACTGGCTGGCTTATGAAGAACATGCTGACATGACCTTGAACACGTATAGTGATATAAAAGGAGCTAGAGCAAAATCATGGAACTGATGAAATGAAAATGTTATGCATAGATTGTTGAATGTTCCAAACGTGGGGAAGAAATTTAATTACGTTCCGTGTTTCTTTATAGGAAGTGCCTTCGTTAGGAATAGCAAGGAGAGAAGAATGAGCACAAAAATCAGCAGATCACGCCAAAACAGGAATAAGTTATAGAATAATTTAGAGATGTAAGAGCATTTAAAGGATCTGGACAATAATAAGAGGAACAGAAGGAGGAGGCTAACAAGATTTATCAGACAGACACGAAGTATCAGAAGCGACTGCTACAAATTTTTGTTCTGGATAATTAAGGAAAAACAAAAGGTCTTTTCCTACTTTAATTACACATCTCAGTTCTTTACTCGTTACTAACAAACTTCTGCACTGCACCGTAAGGAATTGTGACACACTCCTCTGGTGTCAAGACTTCTCGTTTTTCTTGCAAATAACTGTGACATACAACACCAGATATCGCAAATTTTTGTGCTTTACGGCAAATTTCAAACTTATATTTGAAAGTTTTAGCATCCCTCTCATGGCCGGCGTAAAATACGGCAAAGTAAAACGTGTCTTCTGTTATTTCCCAGACCAAGAAAAACAAGTGGTTATCAGTGAAAAACGCTTTGCCATAATTTTTTCCAGGAGAGACATTTTGCAGTGTCACTTCGAACATGTTCACGGGACTTTTGAAAAGTCCAGCAACGTGTAGCGCAGGTCCAATAAACTCATATTGGTGCTCACTTCTTACATGATCACTTATCTTAACAGAATACCAGTCCAAGGGCAATTAACGCCCCATAATTTTGTCAATGCGCATTCTGTGCTCTGGTACAAACACACCTTTTGATGATCATTCCTTTCGCCCTCTGTTAGGGTCGCCTGACAGCCAGCTTCCCGGTTCTTGCAAGGATATATCACAGCAGCTGCAACCTTCTCCAGATTAATATTTCTCATGTTAGTTAAGTTTCCTCTACAAGTTGGACAGGCTG
The DNA here is from genome assembly GCA_021186555.1 of Reticulitermes speratus. Lineage (NCBI taxonomy): Eukaryota > Metazoa > Arthropoda > Insecta > Blattodea > Rhinotermitidae > Reticulitermes > Reticulitermes speratus. The sequence continues at coordinate 5,316,030 of JAJKFL010000012.1, read as the reverse complement.
ATATACTTGAATTACAGCTGCTACACAAGCTGTGTCCATTTTCACACATCCTGATTTTTGACGTCATATACTCGAGGCACACAGGACACTCCAGTTCTTTTAAGAGCTCAAAATTAAGATACTCGTACTCTGATGAGGACATGTTCTGCGTTCCGTTGTCCTGTCGTTTGCTGGATTTCAAGAGCTTAAATATAAATAAAACAAATCAGTGATCGTTACATAAGTAAGTACACAGTTTAGACAGATAAGACGTGGCATTTTAATTTCACGTTGTGTTCACCGTGCATCTTGACATTAATTTTCAGTTTTTAACCAACAACGCAACAAGACGACAACAACAGCAGGATACGGACGTCAGCATCCATACAAGGCTAAATTCCAGCAATTTTAACAATTGTTAATAACAATAATTTTAACATTTTAACGATTTCAACAACTTCCAACGACATAGTGCTCTATATTTACAATCTATACTGCTACACTTTACACTTCTAACGCAACATAAACACTATATACAGCGAGACATTTCAAGAAAAACTTGAAGAAACTTTGTATATTGGTGATTGTCAATGTAAGAACTACCTCAAACAGTGTAACGGTTCTGATAGTACCAAATGGAACAGTGAAGTGAACTTATCAGTGTACCGTGATGATGGCAGAGTCACGGCCGAAACATATGTTGAATTAAACAGAAGTACGAAAATAAAAAAGCATTCTTTGGTTAAAAAACTGAAAAAAACATGTAATTTGGTTATACTGAAACATGTTTATCTTGAACAGGGTTTCGTACAGGTATTGAAATTACATTAAAAGGCCTACACAAAATGCAGTGGCTAAAACAGAAGTTTCTTTCATATATGGATACAGAATGATATAAATATTTATTGTTCTACAGTCAACCGCAAACCACTGATGTTTATACTTGACAGTAGACTGAAGACAACAAACTGCTACACTGAAGCAATGGGAGAACCATTTCTGTGACGATGTTATTGACTTGCTTTAGAATCTTTTCACTTGCATGATGACAATGGTGACACACAGTGATCACTGTTTATACAACTAATAGTATCAATTTGACAGAATACATTCCGTTGTGCTGCGAAACATTTCACAACAATTAACAGTATTATAACCAACAAATGAGTCACAACCACAACAAGACACTAGCAACAACAGGACGCGGATGTCAACATCTACAAAAAAAAACAATCTGCCAGCAATTTCAAAACTTTTTTTACAATTTTAACAACTTTAATGTTTTAACTACTACCAACCAGATACTGCTTCATATCTACAACCAAAAGTGTTATACCTCAAGCTTTTAACGTAAGACAAACACAACCTGCAATTGTGAGTGAACGAAACTACAAAAACATTGTGATGACGTGTGATAATACCAAATGAACCAGTGACAGTGAGGTGAACCTACTGGTGTACCGTGATGATGGCTGAACCACAGCCGAAACATGTGTAGAGTAAAAGTGTAACGGAAATACAAAAAGTGTATTTGTTGGTTATAATACTGCTAATTGAATCAAAATACACGGTGAAAATAACGTGAAAATGTAACAACAAAACTTTACACAGTCCGCCCAACACAACTGCGTTTTATTAAAAAAAAAACCAGCTACATGTTTCAGTCACATTTGACCATCATCGGGCTATCATACAACATATCACAAAAGAAAGTTAATGTGATACGTATAAATTCTGTCATTGTGATTTTTCTTTGTGGGATCCAACAAGTTCACAGTTATGCAATGAGGTCATCAGACGTCATGTAAACAGTGAACACGCCGATACCATTTAGGTAATTAAAAACATCAATAAAGGGCCCGAATATGAAGTAGAACCATATAACGGAGGAAAAAGGGAGAGATTAGATGAATATTAGGCAAAGCGGTATATGACAGAAGCAGCCAAGGCATGTTGTCAACTCCCCTACCATCAGCGAGATATACAATTACAAAGAATATCCGCTCAACATACAATACGTAGCCGACGCCTTTGATTGAAAATTTCTACATGTAAATGATTACAAGAATCTAAAGAGTGTTAGTATTAGTAACATTTATCCAATGACATTTTACTCGTTGGTTTCAACGTATTTTATCTTTACAACATATGTCTGGCCAAAATTCGTTGTAAACTCCACAACCGCCATTTACGTACTGAATGACCAACAATTTTATAAAGGAAAAACTATTTACAATTTTAAAATTGTATAATTGTAAACTTGCAGGAGCTCACAAAATAAAATTAAATGATCTATTCATATCGATCACACGACACTTTCTTTTAAATTAATTAATTAATTAATACCCCATTGTTGGTCACTTTTGACTGAAACATGTTGCTACTTTTTAAATCAGCATACTTTTGTTGGAACGACTATATAAAGATTTCTTATTTAATACATAATATCAATAATCTGACTACCTCACTGTTATGTCAAACGTCAGAATTAGTTCCAATCTAAGAACTCCAGGATTTAAGTCTGACGAAGACAATGTGAGGCTACTGGTAGCATAATAATACATTTCATATGCAGTGGGTTACAAGTTACATTATTATCATAGACCTACCTGTAACTTAAATGTGTCGAGGAAAATAAATTCTTGAACGCTCACGACAGCTCCTGACTTTGGACGAATTTAAACCAGAGTTTGTAGAGACACGTAGTGTAGGCTTTCAGCAATACAGTGGACGATGTGGCCTGACAAGTCCTATTTATATCAGAGTAAACAGGGGGAGAGGTAAGTCGATCGTACAGGGATTCTTTACACGGAGAGTACAAGAGTGGTGCAGAGCAAACCACTCACCTCCATCTAATGCCAACATTAATAATGTGTGGATCTATACCTCCAATTCCTCATATACAAATATCTGTACGGGTGGTGGCTAGAAAAAGATTACATTTACATTGTTCCTACAATTGTCGTTTTAGATTAACATGTTGGGTGGGAACGACGGACAGACAGACACGGACCGACGGACGACATTATATCTTAAATAACAGCATACGACTGGCTGTATTTATAACACATACACTTAAATTAAGTTTCAGACCAACTGATGCACGGTGTCAACAATGTGAAACACATACACTGTTAGGATATTGCGTGTTTTCCATTTGTGAAGACCGTAAGGCAGTGTCTGAAGAAAAATGGAGTCCTGTGCTGTGCATTGAGACCATACCCTGCGTTCTTAGCAGGAATTATACAAGCAGCAAACTATATTAACTTTTATGTTGTAACTAAAGTCGCTTTATCCTATGGAACTTACATGCAAAAAATATGCATGCATGTATATAATTACAGGGTACCAGAAATCACTAATAACGCTTTTGTGTTATCTTATACCAGCAAAGAAGTTACATTTACAATGAGAAAGATGGACAAAACACTTCATCGAACATGAAACACTCGACCAACAAATGCACTCTTATGATGATGATTATTATTATTATTTAGATATTATATATAATCCCTGTAAACCAGTCCAACATGTTTCGATCCCTTCCTGGGATCATCATCAGGGACACTTGTGAGAGTGTAAATTAAAAGGCAAAGCAATCCCATTACAGGCCTGGACAGGCACTTAGGGTTCCAGGAGGTTGAGGCTCACAGATTTCTAGACAATCGGCACATCACATGAAGGTGGTAAGGTTGTCAGCCCTAAGCACCGGCCGCCTTTACCCCCCAGGAAAGATTCCTGGTACTCATTTCTGTTAGAGGCTGAGTCGACCCCAGGGCTATAGTGCGACCGAAACGATTATGTCAATGAAAAACTACAGTGACACCATCGGGAATCAAACCCGCGACGATCCGGCTTGTAGTGCAGTGCCTCAACCAACTGCGCCACCGCGTGCCCCGAGAGTATAAATTACATAAGCTAAAACCAACAGTATAAGTACATGTTAAAACTATAAAATGCATAAAAGATGTTTAAAATTGTAGGCGATCACTTCGGGGAGGATCCGTGGTCTACTGTGTAGAGAGAATTGGTTGTTTGTATGCGGGTGGATAGGACTGGTTTACAGGGATTACATATAGCTAAAGTTCACCCTAGAACAGGCCATAAGGGCCCAGAAGGGGAGTAGAGGTTCAGCTCTACTCTTCCTTTAACCTCGGCGCTAGATGGGGGTGGGTAGTCAACGCACGCCCCGGCCGCTTTACCCCGGGAATGACCCGGTACCCATTGTACAGGAGGCTGGGTAGGCCCCAGGGCCGGTCTGGACTGGTGCTGAAAATCTCACCCCCAACGGGATTCGATCCCCGGACCGTCCAGCTCGTAGCGAATCGCTATACCGACTGAGCTATCCCGGCCCACAGGGATTACATATAATATATTAAAAAATTAATAATAATCATAAGAGTGCATTTGTTGGTTGAGTGTTTCATGTTTGATTGATGACGATGCACGGTGTGAACAATGTAAAAAGACACCTCATATGGCAGTACGAACATTTGCGTACGGAATTGTAAGTGACGACTGTTTGAGCTCACTCGCTTACGTTACGGCAACACTCAACAGCCATGTGTCACATCTCACAAATCACATTTTAACTTCACATCACTGAATACAGGCAGTGGATTCAGGTCTATTTATTTTCTTACATAATGTGGCTACGTCGGCTGGTTGCAAGTACATGATCACCGTGTGTTCAAAAGGCCCTAAATGAAAATATCCGTGGAAGTTCGTATATATTAGTGGTTCCCAAAGTGGGCGGTACCGCCCCTGGGGGCGGTAGGATTACCGAGGTGGGCGCTAATAGGTACGAGAGGTGGAAGGGAGCGCTGTTATTATCACAGGGGGGCGCTAGTAGACAAGTAGTGCATTTATTTTTATAATAAAATTCAAATAAAGTAATTTTTGTGTTAGAAATAAAAAAAATGAACTAAATTTCTTAGTATTTTAATTTATGAATCTTATTCAAGCACATATTATTTTTTTAATAAACTATTGCTAGATGAATTATTGTTAATCATAAAAATATAATAAATTTAAATTTATTAATTAACACATAAAACATTAAGTTTAACTCTCATAATTTTATTTAAACGGTTTTTTAAATATAAAATAAAAGTGGAAACAAAAGCGCATTTATGTTTTTTAAAAAAGGTAGGGGGGCGCTGTGGGTGTAAATATGGAACCAAGGGGGCGGTTGACCGAAAAAGTTAGGGAACCACTTGTGTACAGTAATACAAGTAGATCACATTCAGTTACAGTATCTTTTTCGCTTTGTGAAGGCAAAATCTGCATTAAAGCACGACATTTTTTTTAGGTCTGTGCAGAAATGTGTTATCAAAATTGTTATAAATCAGCAAGTACATGCTCTTTATTGCTTTATAATATAAAGACATGGCACAATATAATGCGTATAAAGGTGTAAATGTGTTATAAAAATCAACAAAGGCGTTGTGTGTTTGCTGTGCTGCAACTTTCATTTAATATCTGGACCACCGTTAAATAATACGTTCAAACATAAGATTGACGTTCCAAGTAATCCTGCTTGTGTTATTAATTTTAACAGAAAACTTTTAATGCAGTTCTCCCCGTCACGTCGTGACATTTCAATATTACTAAATTTACTGCCGTCGTACCTAACTCTTAACTAATAACTAACGGATGAACCAACCGACTGATTAGCAAGCCAGTCGACTGATCAATGAATCAAGAGACATAACGAATTAATAATCAAGAAATGAATGATTAGAAGTACAATCAAATAATTCCGTGAAATCTTCCATGTTGGAGGCTTCTTAATCATATCAAGATCAGAATTTGTCCAATTTTTATCTCACTATTTAATCCTTATTTTATCACTTTTTTTTAGTCGTCCTCTTCTACCTACTCCGGTTTCCCGTTTCAGTGTCGAGGTTTATCACTTACTAATAAGCACAATTTAAGTGGTGCATATGTGCCTTTTACCACTAGAGGCATCGATCCCCAGAATTAGGTCAGGAGGCTTAAAATAGCAACATTAATACAAACAATGGATCTCTAGAAATGCCACATGTTTCGGTCCTTCTCACGGACCATCATCAGGCATAAAAATACATATCTAAAATATAAGCATATATGCAGTTCAATATAATTAATTGACGAGCTTAAAAATTTTAGTATTGTATCATCACAGCTAGTCAAGCTAGCATCTTCAATAAATGCCAAACTCCAACAACAAATCTTAGCATCCTTTATGTTGCATTTGGTGGTCCCCACTGACCCAAAGGCCCCCGACCCTCGCTCCGCGGAGTCTACGGGAATCTTATCTAAGTCACTGTCATAATTCACCATGTAAATTCCATAATTATCAACTTGAGTCCTTTATGACAGTTGTCGTACACATAAGCAATTATTACAAAACCCTTATCAGTGTCACCCTGTGATATTTATCTGAATTACGTGTCAGTGTTACTCCTAATTTATTAAACATTGAAAACATAATTATGTAAAAAATATTTAAATTATTTAAGGTATATACGTACACGGATTTGCTCATGTTGTTTGCATAGTAATGTGGTTGGGCTGTAGTGTGGAGACGAGATTACGTTTAGTTAAGTTTATCTTTTGTACACATTTTATTTAGTCACCCTGTACTTATAATAATATAATCAATTATATAAATGAATAAAAACTGAAACTAAAAGAATGGTCTTCTTGGAGAGAGAGTCCCAGCAGTAATTTGAGTTGTTCTAATTTCAGATTTTTTTTTTTCAAACGATATTTTCTTTTATTGATGAAAATGCTTGAATATAATGGCACAACGCACTATAGAGGAACTGACAATGGCAACATTGTGTTTTGGAACTTGTCAATGGGGACGCGAGGTAAATGGACCTGGATATGGATCGTGTCTACCTGTGGATTTCTATATCTAACTATTGAGCTAGATTGCGTCATAACCTGAAGATCGTGTCAATATACACTGTCGTGGGGACTGCAAAATTCATAGTTCCCCACTAGAATTGTTTAAATTCGCTGATTTTATACTTTCGATCTGAATATTATTTGGTGCCCCTCCACGACAAGTGAAGTAGTTGTCCTGTTTAAAATGCTTGCCACATTTACGTGAAACGCATTCATTTCTTAGGCACATTCGCTAAACTGCAAAAAAACGATTATTAGCTTCTTCCTGTCTCCGTTTATCCGTCTGTCTGTCCGCATGGGAACAACAACGGTCCCACAGGACTTATCTTGTATTATGCATGTTTCGCCCAATAAATAAGTACAAAAAATTTAGAACATAAGCTGACGTATCACACCTAATTTCAGTCTGTCCTAATTTGTTTGAATAAATTAAGTCGTATACTGCACAATAATACATTACGTGAAGAGGTTGAGTGTTAATACAAATTCGATAAATTGTAAGAGCAGTAATGTGTTAGCAAATTATTACAGACAGACGTTAGTTTGTGGATGATAAAAGGTTATGAATTATGACAAAGCCATGTAATGGGGCCTCAGACAGATGGCACCAGTAATTCGGGATGCCGAACTGCAGCACCAAGCAACCTGAAACTTCAATCACGGAAGTATTCTGATTACAGCAGCTACCCCCCCCCCCCCCTAAAAGTGGCGTTAACCCAAACCAGTAACTTATCACCAGACACACGGCAGGTTATAACATTAATAAGGTCCTACCTGTGAAACAGGTCGCCAGGGCAGGTATAATAACGAGGACGAAAGCCAGTATGGCGTTTCGTGATATTATTACACCGGACGACAGCGAGTCCCCTAGCAGTACCTACAAATGTAACAATCCTCCCATTCACAAATTCTGTAGACACTTACGTGGCTATGTGCAATATCGGCATTTAATTGCCGACCTCCTTTGTACAGTTTTCATTAGCAAATGAACATTTGGTCTACGTAAACAGTAGCTGCTAGTTTTTATTACGTATCAGTACAGCTGACATACAGATCTTACAACTAATAGCCTAGTTACAAGTAATTAATTCTTTTAACAATTTTAAACTACTGCAACCCTTAAGCTTAGCAAAGTTAACATACGTTTATTATTCAACTGAAGGTATACGAAATAATTAAATCAAATTATACACATATAACAGCAAGTAGTGGACATATACAATCCTTGGTACTTGTGCCAACAAGGTACAGCTTTTCAACATTTTATACATAAATTCATGAACTCTGAATGAAACTTACTTTTGTAATGGGATGTACAATAGACGTTCTACCGCCTTTACCCAGCTGATTATTTTAATTATTACGTCAGGAACGCTGTGTGTCGTAACGTAGCTCTTAACATTGCAGTTCTGAGCAACGTATTCTGATCTGGGAGTGAGTCTTGTGCTAGACGTAGTAGCAATGTTTGGTAAATTGTACGGCGTCTTTAAGTAGATAAATTTAAAATAAATGTAAAGGGAGCCTTTAAATTTTTATTTATTAATAAAAGGTAGGAGCTTATATGAAAAAGTAGGACTTAACGTACATAAATAGGATGGACAATTACAGAATGGCAACTTGCTCTTCAATATAAAAGGAAAGGAGATAGAGGCTTAAAGAAGAGAATTCGAAAGATGGCAGTGAAGCCTTAACTGACATCTTTAGGCGGCAAAGTAACACTGGCTGGCTTATGAAGAACATGCTGACATGACCTTGAACACGTATAGTGATATAAAAGGAGCTAGAGCAAAATCATGGAACTGATGAAATGAAAATGTTATGCATAGATTGTTGAATGTTCCAAACGTGGGGAAGAAATTTAATTACGTTCCGTGTTTCTTTATAGGAAGTGCCTTCGTTAGGAATAGCAAGGAGAGAAGAATGAGCACAAAAATCAGCAGATCACGCCAAAACAGGAATAAGTTATAGAATAATTTAGAGATGTAAGAGCATTTAAAGGATCTGGACAATAATAAGAGGAACAGAAGGAGGAGGCTAACAAGATTTATCAGACAGACACGAAGTATCAGAAGCGACTGCTACAAATTTTTGTTCTGGATAATTAAGGAAAAACAAAAGGTCTTTTCCTACTTTAATTACACATCTCAGTTCTTTACTGTTACTAACAAACTTCTGCACTGCACCGTAAGGAATTGTGACACACTCCTCTGGTGTCAAGACTTCTCGTTTTTCTTGCAAATAACTGTGACATACAACACCAGATATCGCAAATTTTTGTGCTTTACGGCAAATTTCAAACTTATATTTGAAAGTTTTAGCATCCCTCTCATGGCCGGCGTAAAATACGGCAAAGTAAAACGTGTCTTCTGTTATTTCCCAGACCAAGAAAAACAAGTGGTTATCAGTGAAAAACGCTTTGCCATAATTTTTTCCAGGAGAGACATTTTGCAGTGTCACTTCGAACATGTTCACGGGACTTTTGAAAAGTCCAGCAACGTGTAGCGCAGGTCCAATAAACTCATATTGGTGCTCACTTCTTACATGATCACTTATCTTGAACAGAATACCAGTCCAAGGGCAATTAACGCCCCATAATTTTGTCAATGCGCATTCTGTGCTCTGGTACAAACACACCTTTTGATGATCATTCCTTTCGCCCTCTGTTAGGGTCGCCTGACAGCCAGCTTCCCGGTTCTTGCAAGGATATATCACAGCAGCTGCAACCTTCTCCAGATTAATATTTCTCATGTTAGTTAAGTTTCCTCTACAAGTTGGACAGGCTGATATACTTGAATTACAGCTGCTACACAAGCTGTGTCCATTTTCACACATCCTGATTTTTGACGTCATATACTCGAGGCACACAGGACACTCCAGTTCTTTTAAGAGCTCAAAATTAAGATACTCGTACTCTGATGAGGACATGTTCTGCGTTCCGTTGTCCTGTCGTTTGCTGGATTTCAAGAGCTTAAATATAAATAAAACAAATCAGTGATCGTTACATAAGTAAGTACACAGTTTAGACAGATAAGACGTGGCATTTTAATTTCACGTTGTGTTCACCGTGCATCTTGACATTAATTTTCAGTTTTTAACCAACAACGCAACAAGACGACAACAACAGCAGGATACGGACGTCAGCATCCATACAAGGCTAAATTCCAGCAATTTTAACAATTGTTAATAACAATAATTTTAACATTTTAACGATTTCAACAACTTCCAACGACATAGTGCTCTATATTTACAATCTATACTGCTACACTTTACACTTCTAACGCAACATAAACACTATATACAGCGAGACATTTCAAGAAAAACTTGAAGAAACTTTGTATATTGGTGATTGTCAATGTAAGAACTACCTCAAACAGTGTAACGGTTCTGATAGTACCAAATGGAACAGTGAAGTGAACTTATCAGTGTACCGTGATGATGGCAGAGTCACGGCCGAAACATATGTTGAATTAAACAGAAGTACGAAAATAAAAAAGCATTCTTTGGTTAAAAAACTGAAAAAAACATGTAATTTGGTTATACTGAAACATGTTTATCTTGAACAGGGTTTCGTACAGGTATTGAAATTACATTAAAAGGCCTACACAAAATGCAGTGGCTAAAACAGAAGTTTCTTTCATATATGGATACAGAATGATATAAATATTTATTGTTCTACAGTCAACCGCAAACCACTGATGTTTATACTTGACAGTAGACTGAAGACAACAAACTGCTACACTGAAGCAATGGGAGAACCATTTCTGTGACGATGTTATTGACTTGCTTTAGAATCTTTTCACTTGCATGATGACAATGGTGACACACAGTGATCACTGTTTATACAACTAATAGTATCAATTTGACAGAATACATTCCGTTGTGCTGCGAAACATTTCACAACAATTAACAGTATTATAACCAACAAATGAGTCACAACCACAACAAGACACTAGCAACAACAGGACGCGGATGTCAACATCTACAAAAAAAAACAATCTGCCAGCAATTTCAAAACTTTTTTTACAATTTTAACAACTTTAATGTTTTAACTACTACCAACCAGATACTGCTTCATATCTACAACCAAAAGTGTTATACCTCAAGCTTTTAACGTAAGACAAACACAACCTGCAATTGTGAGTGAACGAAACTACAAAAACATTGTGATGACGTGTGATAATACCAAATGAACCAGTGACAGTGAGGTGAACCTACTGGTGTACCGTGATGATGGCTGAACCACAGCCGAAAAAATGTGTAGAGTAAAAGTGTAACAGAAATACAAAAAGTGTATTTGTTGGTTATAATACTGCTAATTGAATCAAAATGCACGGTGAAAATAACGTGAAAATGTAACAACAAAACTTTACACAGTCCGCCCAACACAACTGCGTTTTATTAAAAAAAAAAACCAGCTACATGTTTCAGTCACATTTGACCATCATCGGGCTATCATACAACATATCACAAAAGAAAGTTCAAATGTGATACGTATAAATTCTGTCATTGTGATTTTTCTTTGTGGGATCCAACAAGTTCACAGTTATGCAATGAGGTCATAGACGTCATGTAAACAGTGAACACGCCGATACCATTTAGGTAATTAAAAACATCAATAAAGGGCCCGAATATGAAGTAGAACCATATAACGGAGGAAAAAGGGAGAGATTAGATGAATATTAGGCAAAGCGGTATATGACAGAAGCAGCCAAGGCATGTTGTCAACTCCCCTACCAATCAGCGAGATATACAATTACAAAGAATATCCGCTCAACATACAATACGTAGCCGACGCCTTTGATTGAAAATTTCTACATGTAAATGATTACAAGAATCTAAAGAGTGTTAGTATTAGTAACATTTATCCAATGAACATTTTACTCGTTGGTTTCAACGTATTTTATCTTTACAACATATGTCTGGCCAAAATTCGTTGTAAACTCCACAACCGCCATTTACGTACTGAATGACCAACAATTTTATAAAGGAAAAACTATTTACAATTTTAAAATTGTATAATTGTAAAGTTGCAGGAGCTCACAAAATAAAATTACAATGATCTATTCATATCGATCACACGACACTTTCTTTTAAATTAATTAATTAATTAATACCCCATTGTTGGTCACTTTTGACTGAAACATGTTGCTACTTTTTAAATCAGCATACTTTTGTTGGAACGACTATATAAAGATTTCTTATTTAATACATAATATCAATAATCTGACTACCTCACTGTTATGTCAAACGTCAGAATTAGTTCCAATCTAAGAACTCCAGGATTTAAGTCTGACGAAGACAATGTGAGGCTACTGGTAGCATAATAATACATTTCATATGCAGTGGGTTACAAGTTACATTATTATCACTAGACCTACCTGTAACTTAAATGTGTCGAGGAAAATAAATTCTTGAACGCTCACGACAGCTCCTGACTTTGGACGAATTTAAACCAGAGTTTGTAGAGACCTGTAGTGTAGGCTTTCAGCAATACAGTGGACGATGTGGCCTGACAAGTCCTATTTATATCAGAGTAAACAGGGGGAGAGGTAAGTCGATCGTACAGGGATTCTTTACACGGAGAGTACAAGAGTGGTGCAGAGCAAACCACTCACCTCCATCTAATGCCAACATTAATAATGTGTGGATCTATACCTCCAATTCCTCATATACAAATATCTGTACGGGTGGTGGCTAGAAAAAGATTACATTTACATTGTTCCTACAATTGTCGTTTTAGATTAACATGTTGGGTGGGAACGACGGACAGACAGACACGGACCGACGGACGACATTATATCTTAAATAACAGCATACGACTGGCTGTATTTATAACACATACACTTAAATTAAGTTTCAGACCAACTGATGCACGGTGTCAACAATGTGAAACACATACACTGTTAGGATATTGCGTGTTTTCCATTTGTGAAGACCGTAAGGCAGTGTCTGAAGACAAATGGAGTCCTGTGCTGTGCATTGAGACCATACCCTGCGTTCTTAGCAGGAATTATACAAGCAGCAAACTATATTAACTTTTATGTTGTAACTAAAGTCGCTTTATCCTATGGAACTTACATGCAAAAAATATGCATGCATGTATATAATTACAGGGTACCAGAAATCACTATTAACGCTTTTGTGTTATCTTATACCAGCAAAGAAGTTACATTTACAATGAGAAAGATGGACAAAACACTTCATCGAACATGAAACACTCGACCAACAAATGCACTCTTATGATGATGATTATTATTATTATTTAGATATTATATATAATCCCTGTAAACCAGTCCAACATGTTTCGATCCCTTCCTGGGATCATCATCAGGGACACTTGTGAGAGTGTAAATTAAAAGGCAAAGCAATCCCATTACAGGCCTGGACAGGCACTTAGGGTTCCAGGAGGTTGAGGCTCACAGATTTCTAGACAATCGGCACATCACATGAAGGTGGTAAGGTTGTCAGCCCTAAGCACCGGCCGCCTTTACCCCCCAGGAAAGATTCCTGGTACTCATTTCTGTTAGAGGCTGAGTCGACCCCAGGGCTATAGTGCGACCGAAACGATTATGTCAATGAAAAACTACAGTGACACCATCGGGAATCAAACCCGCGACGATCCGGCTTGTAGTGCAGTGCCTCAACCAACTGCGCCACCGCGTGCCCCGAGAGTATAAATTACATAAGCTAAAACCAACAGTATAAGTACATGTTAAAACTATAAAATGCATAAAAGATGGTTAAAATTGTAGGCGATCACTTCGTGGAGGATCCCTGGTCTACTGTGTAGAGAGAATTGGTTGTTTGTATGCGGATGGATAGGACTGGTTTACAGGGATTACATATAGCTAAAGTTCACCCTAGAACAGGCCATAAGGGCCCAGAAGGGGAGTAGAGGTACAGCTCTACTCTTTCTTTAACCTCGGCGCTAGATGGGGGTGGGTGGTCAATGCCACGCCCCGGCCGCTTTACCCCCGGGAATGACCCGGTACCCATTGTACAGGAGGCTGGGTAGGCCCCAGGGCCGGTCTGGACTGGTGCTGAAAATCTCACCCCCAACGGGATTCGATCCCCGGACCGTCCAGCTCGTAGCGAATCGCTATACCGACTGAGCTATCGCGGCCCACAGGGATTACATATAATATATTAAAAAATTAATAATAATCATAAGAGTGCATTTGTTGGTTGAGTGTTTCATGTTTGATTGATGACGATGCACGGTGTGAATAATGTAAAAAGACACCTCATATGGCAGTACGAACATTTGCGTACGGAATTGTAAGTGACGACTGTTTGAGCTCACTCGCTTACGTTACGGCATCACTCAACAGCCATGTGTCACATCTCACAAATCACATTTTAACTTCACATCACTGAATACAGGCAGTGGATTCAGGTCTATTTATTTTCTTACATAATGTGGCTACGTCGGCTGGTTGCAAGTACATGATCACCGTGTGTTCAAAAGGCCCTAAATGAAAATATCCGTGGAAGTTCGTATATATTAGTGGTTCCCAAAGGGGCGGTACCGCCCCCTGGGGGGCGGTAGGATTACCGAGGTGGGCGCTAATAGGTACGAGAGGTGGAAGGGAGCGCTGTTATTATCACAGGGGGGCGCTAGTAGACAAGTAGTGCATTTATTTTTATAATAAAATTCAAATAAAGTAATTTTTGTGTTAGAAATAAAAAAAATGAACTAAATTTCTTAGTATTTTAATTTATGAATCTTATTCAAGCACATATTATTTTTTTAATAAACTATTGCTAGATGAATTATTGTTAATCATAAAAATATAATAAATTTAAATTTATTAATTAACACATAAAACATTAAGTTTAACTCTCATAATTTTATTTAAACGGTTTTTTAAATATAAAATAAAAGTGGAAACAAAAGCGCATTTATGTTTTTTAAAAAAGGTAGGGGGGCGCTGTGGTGTGTATATGGAACCAAGGGGGCGGTGGACCGAAAAAGTTAGGGAACCATTGCTGTACAGTAATACAAGTACATCACATTCAGTTACAGTATCTTTTTCGCTTTGTAAAGGCAAAATCTGCATTAAAGCACGACATTTTTTTTAGGTCTGTGCAGAAATGTGTTATCAAAATTGTTATAAATCAGCAAGTACATGCTCTTTATTGCTTTATAATATAAAGACATGGCACAATATAATGCGTATAAAGGTGTAAATGTGTTATAAAAATCAACAAAGGCGTTGTGTGTTTGCTGTGCTGCAACTTTCATTTAATATCTGGACCACCGTTAAATAATACGTTCAAACATAAGATTGACGTTCCAAGTAATCCTGCTTGTGTTATTAATTTTAACAGAAAACTTTTAATGCAGTTCTCCCCGTCACGTCGTGACATTTCAATATTACTAAATGTACTGCCGTCGTACCTAACTCTTAACTAATAACTAACGGATGAACCAACCGACTGATTAGCAAGCCAGTCGACTGATCAATGAATCAAGAGACATAACGAATTAATAATCAAGAAATGAATGATTAGAAGTACAATCAAATAATTCCGTGAAATCTTCCATGTTGGAGGCTTCTTAATCATATCAAGATCAGAATTTGTCCAATTTTTATCTCACTATTTAATCCTTATTTTATCACTTTTTTTTAGTCGTCCTCTTCTACCTACTCCGGTTTCCCGTTTCAGTGTCGAGGTTTATCACTTACTAATAAGCACAATTTAAGTGGTGCATATGTGCCTTTTACCACTAGAGGCATCGATCCCCAGAATTAGGTCAGGAGGCTTAAAATAGCAACATTAATACAAACAATGGATCTCTAGAAATGCCACATGTTTCGGTCCTTCTCACGGACCATCATCAGGCATAAAAATACATATCTAAAATATAAGCATATATGCAGTTCAATATAATTAATTGACGAGCTTAAAAATTTTAGTATTGTATCATCACAGCTAGTCAAGCTAGCATCTTCAATAAATGCCAAACTCCAACAACAAATCTTAGCATCCTTTATGTTGCATTTGGTGGTCCCCACTGACCCAAAGGCCCCCGACCCTCGCTCCGCGGAGTCTACGGGAATCTTATCTAAGTCACTGTCATAATTCACCATGTAAATTCCATAATTATCAACTTGAGTCCTTTATGACAGTTGTCGTACACATAAGCAATTATTACAAAACCCTTATCAGTGTCACCCTGTGATATTTATCTGAATTACGTGTCAGTGTTACTCCTAATTTATTAAACATTGAAAACATAATTATGTAAAAAATATTTAAATTATTTAAGGTATATACGTACACGGATTTGCTCATGTTGTTTGCATAGTAATGTGGTTGGGCTGTAGTGTGGAGACGAGATTACGTTTAGTTAAGTTTATCTTTTGTACACATTTTATTTAGTCACCCTGTACTTATAATAATATAATCAATTATATAAATGAATAAAAACTGAAACTAAAAGAATGGTCTTCTTGGAGAGAGAGTCCCAGCAGTAATTTGAGTTGTTCTAATTTCAGATTTTTTTTTTCAAACGATATTTTCTTTTATTGATGAAAATGCTTGAATATAATGGCACAACGCACTATAGAGGAACTGACAATGGCAACATTGTGTTTTGGAACTTGGCAATGGGGACGCGAGGTAAATGGACCTGGATATGGATCGTGTCTACCTGTGGATTTCTATATCTAACTATTGAGCTAGATTGCGTCATAACCTGAAGATCGTGTCAATATACACTGTCGTGGGGACTGCAAAATTCATAGTTCCCCACTAGAATTGTTTAAATTCGCTGATTTTATACTTTCGATCTGAATATTATTTGGTGCCCCTCCACGACAAGTGAAGTAGTTGTCCTGTTTAAAATGCTTGCCACATTTACGTGAAACGCATTCATTTCTTAGGCACATTCGCTAAACTGCAAAAAACGATTATTAGCTTCTTCCTGTCTCCGTTTATCCGTCTGTCTGTCCGCATGGGAACAACAACGGTCCCACAGGACTTCTCTTGTATTATGCATGTTTCGCCCAATAAATAAGTACAAAAAATTTAGAACATAAGCTGACGTATCACATCTAATTTCAGTCTGTCCTGATTTGTTTGAATAAATTAAGTCGTATACTGCACAATAATACATTACGTGAAGAGGTTGAGTGTTAATACAAATTCGATAAATTGTAAGAGCAGTAATGTGTTAGCAAATTATTACAGACAGACGTTAGTTTGTGGATGATAAAAGGTTATGAATTATGACAAAGCCATGTAATGGGGCCTCAGACAGATGGCACCAGTAATTCGGGATGCCGAACTGCAGCACCAAGCAACCTGAAACTTCAATCACGGAAGTATTCTGATTACAGCAGCTACCCCCCCCCCCCTAAAAGTGGCGTTAACCCAAACCAGTAACTTATCACCAGACACACGGCAGGTTATAACATTAATAAGGTCCTACCTGTGAAACAGGTCGCCAGGGCAGGTATAATAACGAGGACGAAAGCCAGTATGGCGTTTCGTGATATTATTACACCGGACGACAGCGAGTCCCCTAGCAGTACCTACAAATGTAACAATCCTCCCATTCACAAATTCTGTAGACACTTACGTGGCTATGTGCAATATCGGCATTTAATTGCCGACCTCCTTTGTACAGTTTTCATTAGCAAATGAACATTTGGTCTACGTAAACAGTAGCTGCTAGTTTTTATTACGTATCAGTACAGCTGACATACAGATCTTACAACTAATAGCCTAGTTACAAGTAATTAATTCTTTTAACAATTTTAAACTACTGCAACCCTTAAGCTTAGCAAAGTTAACATACGTTTATTATTCAACTGAAGGTATACGAAATAATTAAATCAAATTATACACATATAACAGCAAGTAGTGGACATATACAATCCTTGGTACTTGTGCCAACAAGGTACAGCTTTTCAACATTTTATACATAAATTCATGAACTCTGAATGAAACTTACTTTTGTAATGGGATGTACAATAGACGTTCTACCGCCTTTACCCAGCTGATTATTTTAATTATTACGTCAGGAACGCTGTGTGTCGTAACGTTAGCTCTTAACATTGCAGTTCTGAGCAACGTATTCTGATCTGGGAGTGAGTCTTGTGCTAGACGAGTAGCAATGTTTGGTAAATTGTACGGCGTCTTTAAGTAGATAAATTTAAAATAAATGTAAAGGGAGCCTTTAAATTCTTTATTTATTAATAAAAGGTAGGAGCTTATATGAAAAAGTAGGACTTAACGTACATAAATAGGATGGACAATTACAGAATGGCAACTTGCTCTTCAATATAAAAGGAAAGGAGATAGAGGCTTAAAAAAGAGAATTCGAAAGATGGCAGTGAAGCCTTAACTGACATCTTTAGGCGGCAAAGTAACACTGGCTGGCTTATGAAGAACATGCTGACATGACCTTGAACACGTATAGTGATATAAAAGGAGCTAGAGCAAAATCATGGAACTGATGAAATGAAAATGTTATGTATAGATTGTTGAATGTTCCAAACGTGGGGAAGAAATTTAATTACGTTCCGTGTTTCTTTATAGGAAGTGCCTTCGTTAGGAATAGCAAGGAGAGAAGAATGAGCACAAAAATCAGCAGATCACGCCAAAACAGGAATAAGTTATAGAATAATTTAGAGATGTAAGAGCATTTAAAGGATCTGGACAATAATAAGAGGAACAGAAGGAGGAGGCTAACAAGATTTATCAGACAGACACGAAGTATCAGAAGCGACTGCTACAAATTTTTGTTCTGGATAATTAAGGAAAAACAAAAGGTCTTTTCCTACTTTAATTACACATCTCAGTTCTTTACTCTTACTAACAAACTTCTGCACTGCACCGTAAGGAATTGTGACACACTCCCCTGGTGTCAAGACTTCTCGTTTTTCTTGCAAATAACTGTGACATACAACACCAGATATCGCAAATTTTTGTGCTTTACGGCAAATTTGAAACTTATATTTGAAAGTTTTAGCATCCCTCTCATGGCCGGCGTAAAATACGGCAAAGTAAAACGTGTCTTCTGTTATTTCCCAGACCAAGAAAAACAAGTGGTTATCAGTGAAAAACGCTTTGCCATAATTTTTTCCAGGAGAGACATTCTGCAGTGTCACTTCGAACATGTTCACGGGACTTTTGAAAAGTCCAGCAACGTGTAGCGCAGGTCCAATAAACTCATATTGGTGCTCACCTCTTACATGATCACTTATCTTAACAGAATACCAGTCCAAGGGCAATTAACGCCCCATAATTTTGTAATGCGCATTCTGTGCTCTGGTACAAACACACCTTTTGATGATCATTCCTTTCGCCCTCTGTTAGGGTCGCCTGACAGCCAGCTTCCCGGTTCTTGCAAGGATATATCACAGCAGCTGCAACCTTCTCCAGATTAATATTTCTCATGTTAGTTAAGTTTCCTCTACAAGTTGGACAGGCTGATATACTTGAATTACAGCTGCTACACAAGCTGTGTCCATTTTCACACATCCTGATTTCTGACGTCATATACTCGAGGCACACAGGACACTCCAGTTCTTTTAAGAGCTCAAAATTAAGATACTCGTACTCTGATGAGGACATGTTCTGCGTTCCGTTGTCCTGTCGTTTGCTGGATTTCAAGAGCTTAAATATAAATAAAACAAATCAGTGATCGTTACATAAGTAAGTACACAGTTTAGACAGATAAGACGTGGCATTTTAATTTCACGTTGTGTTCACCGTGCATCTTGACATTAATTTTCAGTTTTTAACCAACAACGCAACAAGACGACAACAACAGCAGGATACGGACGTCAGCATCCATACAAGGCTAAATTCCAGCAATTTTAACAATTGTTAATAACAATAATTTTAACATTTTAACGATTTCAACAACTTCCAACGACATAGTGCTCTATATTTGCAATCTATACTGCTAACCTTTACACTTCTAACGCAACATAAACACTATATACAGCGAGACATTTCAAGAAAAACTTGAAGAAACTTTGTATATTGGTGATTGTCAATGTAAGAACTACCTCAAACAGTGTAACGGTTCTGATAGTACCAAATGGAACAGTGAAGTGAACTTATCAGTGTACCGTGATGATGGCAGAGTCACGGCCGAAACATATGTTGAATTAAACAGAAGTACGAAAATAAAAAAGCATTCTTTGGTTAAAAAACTGAAAAAAACATGTAATTTGGTTATACTGAAACATGTTTATCTTGAACAGGGTTTCGTACAGGTATTGAAATTACATTAAAAGGCCTACACAAAATGCAGTGGCTAAAACAGAAGTTTCTTTCATATATGGATACAGAATGATATAAATATTTATTGTTCTACAGTCAACCGCAAACCACTGATGTTTATACTTGACAGTAGACTGAAGACAACAAACTGCTACACTGAAGCAATGGGAGAACCATTTCTGTGACGATGTTATTGACTTGCTTTAGAATCTTTTCACTTGCATGATGACAATGGTGACACACAGTGATCACTGTTTATACAACTAATAATATCAATTTGACAGAATACATTCCGTTGTGCTGCGAAACATTTCACAACAATTAACAGTATTATAACCAACAAATGAGTCACAACCACAACAAGACACTAGCAACAACAGGACGCGGATGTCAACATCTACAAAAAAAAACAATCTGCCAGCAATTTCAAAACTTTTTTTACAATTTTAACAACTTTAATGTTTTAACTACTACCAACCAGATACTGCTTCATATCTACAACCAAAAGTGTTATACCTCAAGCTTTTAACGTAAGACAAACACAACCTGCAATTGTGAGTGAACGAAACTACAAAAACATTGTGATGACGTGTGATAATACCAAATGAACCAGTGACAGTGAGGTGAACCTACTGGTGTACCGTGATGATGGCTGAACCACAGCCGAAACATGTGTAGGGTAAAAGTGTAACAGAAATACAAAAAGTGTATTTGTTGGTTATAATACTGCTAATTGAATCAAAATGCACGGTGAAAATAACGTGAAAATGTAACAACAAAACTTTACACAGTCCGCCCAACACAACTGCGTTTTATTAAAAAAAAAACCAGCTACATGTTTCAGTCACATTTGACCATCATCGGGCTATCATACAACATATCACAAAAGAAAGTTCAATGTGATACGTATAAATTCTGTCATTGTGATTTTTCTTTGTGGGATCCAACAAGTTCACAGTTATGCAATGAGGTCATAAGACGTCATGTAAACAGTGAACACGCCGATACCATTTAGGTAATTAAAAACATCAATAAAGGGCCCGAATATGAAGTAGAACCATATAACGGAGGAAAAAGGGAGAGATTAGATGAATATTAGGCAAAGCGGTATATGACAGAAGCAGCCAAGGCATGTTGTCAACTCCCCTACCATCAGCGAGATATACAATTACAAAGAATATCCGCTCAACATACAATACGTAGCCGACGCCTTTGATTGAAAATTTCTACATGTAAATGATTACAAGAATCTAAAGAGTGTTAGTATTAGTAACATTTATCCAATAACATTTTACTCGTTGGTTTCAACGTATTTTATCTTTACAACATATGTCTGGCCAAAATTCGTTGTAAACTCCACAACCGCCATTTACGTACTGAATGACCAACAATTTTATAAAGGAAAAACTATTTACAATTTTAAAATTGTATAATTGTAAACTTGCAGGAGCTCACAAAATAAAATTACAATGATCTATTCATATCGATCACACGACACTTTCTTTTAAATTAATTAATTAATTAATACCCCATTGTTGGTCACTTTTGACTGAAACATGTTGCTACTTTTTAAATCAGCATACTTTTGTTGGAACGACTATATAAAGATTTCTTATTTAATACATAATATCAATAATCTGACTACCTCACTGTTATGTCAAACGTCAGAATTAGTTCCAATCTAAGAACTCCAGGATTTAAGTCTGACGAAGACAATGTGAGGCTACTGGTAGCATAATAATACATTTCATATGCAGTGGGTTACAAGTTACATTATTATCACTAGACCTACCTGTAACTTAAATGTGTCGAGGAAAATAAATTCTTGAACGCTCACGACAGCTCCTGACTTTGGACGAATTTAAACCAGAGTTTGTAGAGACCTGTAGTGTAGGCTTTCAGCAATACAGTGGACGATGTGGCTGACAAGTCCTATTTATATCAGAGTAAACAGGGGGAGAGGTAAGTCGATCGTACAGGGATTCTTTACACGGAGAGTACAAGAGTGGTGCAGAGCAAACCACTCACCTCCATCTAATGCCAACATTAATAATGTGTGGATCTATACCTCCAATTCCTCATATACAAATATCTGTACGGGTGGTGGCTAGAAAAAGATTACATTTACATTGTTCCTACAATTGTCGTTTTAGATTAACATGTTGGGTGGGAACGACGGACAGACAGACACGGACCGACGGACGACATTATATCTTAAATAACAGCATACGACTGGCTGTATTTATAACACATACACTTAAATTAAGTTTCAGACCAACTGATGCACGGTGTCAACAATGTGAAACACATACACTGTTAGGATATTGCGTGTTTTCCATTTGTGAAGACCGTAAGGCAGTGTCTGAAGACAAATGGAGTCCTGTGCTGTGCATTGAGACCATACCCTGCGTTCTTAGCAGGAATTATACAAGCAGCAAACTATATTAACTTTTATGTTGTAACTAAAGTCGCTTTATCCTATGGAACTTACATGCAAAAAATATGCATGCATGTATATAATTACAGGGTACCAGAAATCACTATTAACGCTTTTGTGTTATCTTATACCAGCAAAGAAGTTACATTTACAATGAGAAAGATGGACAAAACACTTCATCGAACATGAAACACTCGACCAACAAATGCACTCTTATGATGATGATTATTATTATTATTTAGATATTATATATAATCCCTGTAAACCAGTCCAACATGTTTCGATCCCTTCCTGGGATCATCATCAGGGACACTTGTGAGAGTGTAAATTAAAAGGCAAAGCAATCCCATTACAGGCCTGGACAGGCACTTAGGGTTCCAGGAGGTTGAGGCTCACAGATTTCTAGACAATCGGCACATCACATGAAGGTGGTAAGGTTGTCAGCCCTAAGCACCGGCCGCCTTTACCCCCCAGGAAAGATTCCTGGTACTCATTTCTGTTAGAGGCTGAGTCGACCCCAGGGCTATAGTGCGACCGAAACGATTATGTCAATGAAAAACTACAGTGACACCATCGGGAATCAAACCCGCGACGATCCGGCTTGTAGTGCAGTGCCTCAACCAACTGCGCCACCGCGTGCCCCGAGAGTATAAATTACATAAGCTAAAACCAACAGTATAAGTACATGTTAAAACTATAAAATGCATAAAAGATGGTTAAAATTGTAGGCGATCACTTCGTGGAGGATCCCTGGTCTACTGTGTAGAGAGAATTGGTTGTTTGTATGCGGATGGATAGGACTGGTTTACAGGGATTACATATAGCTAAAGTTCACCCTAGAACAGGCCATAAGGGCCCAGAAGGGGAGTAGAGGTACAGCTCTACTTTTTCTTTAACCTCGGCGCTAGATGGGGGTGGGTGGTCAATGCCACGCCCCGGCCGCTTTACCCCCGGGAATGACCCGGTACCCATTGTACAGGAGGCTGGGTAGGCCCCAGGGCCGGTCTGGACTGGTGCTGAAAATCTCACCCCCAACGGGATTCGATCCCCGGACCGTCCAGCTCGTAGCGAATCGCTATACCGACTGAGCTATCGCGGCCCACAGGGATTACATATAATATATTAAAAAATTAATAATAATCATAAGAGTGCATTTGTTGGTTGAGTGTTTCATGTTTGATTGATGACGATGCACGGTGTGAATAATGTAAAAAGACACCTCATATGGCAGTACGAACATTTGCGTACGGAATTGTAAGTGACGACTGTTTGAGCTCACTCGCTTACGTTACGGCAACACTCAACAGCCATGTGTCACATCTCACAAATCACATTTAACTTCACATCACTGAATACAGGCAGTGGATTCAGGTCTATTTATTTTCTTACATAATGTGGCTACGTCGGCTGGTTGCAAGTACATGATCACCGTGTGTTCAAAAGGCCCTAAATGAAAATATCCGTGGAAGTTCGTATATATTAGTGGTTCCCAAAGGGGCGGTACCGCCCCCTGGGGGGCGGTAGGATTACCGAGGTGGGCGCTAATAGGTACGAGAGGTGGAAGGGAGCGCTGTTATTATCACAGGGGGGCGCTAGTAGACAAGTAGTGCATTTATTTTTATAATAAAATTCAAATAAAGTAATTTTTGTGTTAGAAATAAAAAAATGAACTAAATTTCTTAGTATTTTAATTTATGAATCTTATTCAAGCACATATTATTTTTTTAATAAACTATTGCTAGATGAATTATTGTTAATCATAAAAATATAATAAATTTAAATTTATTAATTAACACATAAAACATTAAGTTTAACTCTCATAATTTTATTTAAACGGTTTTTTAAATATAAAATAAAAGTGGAAACAAAAGCGCATTTATGTTTTTTAAAAAAGGTAGGGGGGCGCTGTGGGTGTGTAATATGGAACCAAGGGGGCGGTGGACCGAAAAAGTTAGGGAACCATTGCTGTACAGTAATACAAGTACATCACATTCAGTTACAGTATCTTTTTCGCTTTGTAAAGGCAAAATCTGCATTAAAGCACGACATTTTTTTTAGGTCTGTGCAGAAATGTGTTATCAAAATTGTTATAAACCAGCAAGTACCTGCTCTTTATTGCTTTATAATATAAAGACATGGCACAATATAATGCGTATAAAGGTGTAAATGTGTTATAAAAATCAACAAAGGCGTTGTGTGTTTGCTGTGCTGCAACTTTCATTTAATATCTGGACCACCGTTAAATAATACGTTCAAACATAAGATTGACGTTCCAAGTAATCCTGCCTGTGTTATTAATTTTAACAGAAAACTTTTAATGCAGTTCTCCCCGTCACGTCGTGACATTTCAATATTACTAAATGTACTGCCGTCGTACCTAACTCTTAACTAATAACTAACGGATGAACCAAACCGACTGATTAGCAAGCCAGTCGACTGATCAATGAATCAAAAGACATAACGAATTAATAATCAAGAAAGAACGATTAGAAGTATAATCAAATAATTCCGTGAAATCTTCCATGTTAGAGGCTTCTTAATCATATCAAGATCAGAATTTTCCAATTTTTATCTCACTATTTAATCCTTATTTTTAACACATTTTTTTTATTTTCATTTTTAGTCGTCCTCTTCTACCTACTCCGGTTTCCCGTTTCAGTGTCGAGGTTTATCACTTACTAATAAGCACAATTTAAGTGGTGCATATGTGCCTTTTACCACTAGAGGCATCGATCCCCAGAATTAGGTCAGGAGGCTTAAAATAGCAACATTAATACAAACAATGGATCTCTAGAAATGCTACATGTTTCGGTCCTTCTCATGGACCATCATCAGGCATAAAAATACATATCTAAAATGTAAGCATATATGCAGTTCAATATAATTAATTGACGAGCTTAAAAATTTTAGTATTGTATCATCACAGCTAGTCAAGCTAGCATCTTCAATAAATGCCAAACTCCAACAACAAATCTTAGCATCCTTTATGTTGCATTTGGTGGTCCCCACTGACCCAAAGGCCCCCGACCTCGCTCCGCGGAGTCTACGGGAATCTTATCTAAGTCACTGTCATAATTCATTATGCAAATTCAATGCTTATCAACTTACGTCCTTTATCACAGTTGTCGTACACATAAGATAGACGAGTTGCAATTATTACAAAACCCTTATCAGTGTCACCCTGTGATATTTATCTGAATTACGTGTCAGTGTTACTCCTAATTTATTAAATATTGAAAACATAATTATGTAACAAATTTTTAAATTATTTAAGGTATGTAAGTACACGGATTTGCTTATGTTGGTTGAAGTAACTGCCTTGTTGTTTTTGTAGCATGCCTAAATTTATTGGTTACATTTTGCTTTGCGTTTTGAATTACGTCACTGTCCCTAACTCATAATTTTTATTTCATGTTCCACAGACAACTGTATAATGCTGCGCCGGATGCAGTGCCATCCTTTACCCCACCTGACCTCCTGTACTCCCACTAAATCTAACCTATATTTTGCTAATTTTCTAGCAACTGTCTTCAGTGACCCTGACCTCTATAGGCTCTCATATTCCATATGCCAAATCTCGTGTCCATATTCCGTTGCTTACGTCATTTCTAAGGTTCTGTCCAAGTCCGAGGCATTGTGTAATATTTTGCAACATGTTGATTTTTTACGGTGCAGACCTTTCATCCCTTCGCTCAAACAGAATCTGGAGGACAACCCTTCTTCAGCTATCCGCGATTGCTCATTATGTATATTCGCAACTATCCACCATATCCGGAGGACTGCCTTTATACGGTCAGTATTTATTGGCATGAAAACTATAAAACTACTTTTATCGATATTTGTTGTTATCAGGACTTTCAATGTAATCTCTACACGGTCAATGTTACTGTCAATATCGTAATGTTGACCACAGACACTGGCCATAAACAGCTTCAGATAATTCCAACAAAATCCCTTCCTTCTTCTATTTTACTCAAGTGTAAAAGATATAGAATTAGGACATCCAATACAAGGAACACATGGTGCAAATGCACCGCTATAAAATTGGAAATAGTACAAGAAACTTGTGGTACAAACACAGCAAGTATACAGATCGGACACCAGTCACACTGTAAGTCGACACACGACGAACATAAACAGAACAAATCCTGTCCATCGCCAGTACTGACACAGTTAAAGTAACGATACGAATATAGAATTACTCAGGCAGAGGTTACGTTGTGCAGGTGGTCTGACGTGTAAACGGCCGTGCGTCAGAGCGAAACAAGCCTTAAGAGTTGAATGCGGCAGGTTGCAGAGCCTGCTGACTGGTTGTATGTGCCTACACACGGGCTTCACATCCAACGTACCGCTATCTGGTACGTACGTACGTATGTACGAGCGGAAAATAGCAGTAGTTACTGAATCACGTGCATGTACAAAAAGGAGACTTTATACGCCGAAACACAAATCACCAAATTCCATATTAGTTCTACATCGCACCCTGAAAGAAAAACTACAAAACAGTTGTTAAAGTGAAATACTTGTACATTCGTGTACTCACCGACGCCCCAAGCGTCTATCACGTGTTGCGATGTGGATGCACCATACAGATGCAGACCTGATGTATGACGTAGCACTGACGAAATGCGTTTGTCACAGTATCAAGTAACTTGTCTCCATAAACAGAAAAGCTTTCCGGAAACCACATCAAAACGGCATTGTTATACACATTACAGTTTAAACATTGTTAACTGGATTTATTCACACAAATAACGAACTTTCGTAATATAAAGAACTGAACGAATCCTCGTCGTAAACACTGGTCTCACTTGTAATGCGACACTGTAACTTTCTACCATCGCAATCTCACACAGTATCGGTTACGCACAGCACATTAATCACTTCCTAATGCCACTGTATGCACTAGATATCACCGCACAAAAAAGAACACTACACAATTTGAACTAAACTCAATAATGTACAACCTTCAAATCTCTTCCAAACAGCAGTTCTTACCGTAACAAACTCGAACCAAACGCAGCCCGTACAAGAACCGACACGACACGCCATTTTCTGGAAACAGAAGACAGAACGAAGTAAGTTGACTTGTGCTCGGAGCTAGCGAGCGCGTTCAGTGTGCAGGCACAAGGTGGACCAACCAAGGTGCACTGAATTTAGTTTCCCTGCGTTTAACAAGGCAGGGAAATTAGAGTCGTTACAAGTATAAATGAAATGCAGAGTGTGTAGGTGAAAGGAGTCAGTATGAAATATTAATGTTACGTATAACGAGAAGGAATAAACCACACCAAAATTATTCTTAAATATAAAAGAAAATAAACCTTTTAACGGGCGAAATAAAAACCAAAGCAGAAAAAATTAGACTTCAAGTTAACAAGGCGGTGACTGTGAAGGGTAAGGGGGTGTCGGATGTGACCCCGTGTAGTCTGGCAGAAATTTATCAACGTTTAGAAGGAACCGCTTGCTCCCATTCTGCCAGATTACGTACACAGAATCGCATTACAAAAGGCAGTATTCTTCAAAACAGAAAAGTTAAACAATAAGAAAACGCAGTAAACCATACTTTCCATAGCAATGGGCCGAGAACTGTTTATTACATTCAGTGTCTGGGCTTGATGTACTTTATTGCACAGTTTAAAGAAGTGTTCATCAATTGTCACGGTCAGCACCGCGTAGCGATCTACGAAATTACGTCACTGGATGATCCATTACAGATTCTTTCCTCCAACAATCCTTTGGAATTTCTTCATCGAGTCTTTGACCCACGTAAAGGTAAGGTAAAATTCTTCCTATAACAGGCCATGAAGGCCCAGAGGGGGAGTAGAGGTATAGCTACACTCTTTCTTTAACCTAGCACTAGATGAGGGTGGGTGGTTAACTCCC
Source organism: Reticulitermes speratus (assembly GCA_021186555.1). NCBI lineage: Eukaryota > Metazoa > Arthropoda > Insecta > Blattodea > Rhinotermitidae > Reticulitermes > Reticulitermes speratus. Next base: position 5,287,589 of record JAJKFL010000012.1, on the reverse strand, counting down.
ACCCCGGCCGCTTTACCCCCGGGAAAGAGACCCGGTACCAATTGTATAGAAGGCTGGGTGGGCCCCAGGGCCGTTCTGGACGGGTGGTGAATATCTCTCCCCCACCGGGATTCGATCCCCGGACCGTCCAGCCCGTAGCGAGTCGCTATACCGACTGAGCTATCCCGGCCCACCTTTGACCCACGTGGTAATTATATATCCCCTTTTGATTTATTCTGTGGAATTTTTGTTCTTAGTCTTATTGTGCTTCGTGACCGAAACGAGGCTATTTATGTAAATAAATCTGGACTAAAATTAAGTTTCGTCACAATGTCTAAGGAGATGACAGCTGACACCTTGAACGAGACAGTTTTCGGTGTTTGTCACCTAACACGGTCAGACACACGCCATATGTCTTCAGAATGTCTCGAAGTCTTCAGTTACTTCCGATTTCACTGCCTCTGCTCGAATTCTCTTACTTATTATATCAGATTGTAAAGCAAACCTGTACCTACAGATCTAACTGAAAGTATGCACCCCGTTAAACATTCTCCCTCTTAAGATCTCTTCTGTATATCTCTATACATTATTCAGTTATAACGTATAACTTAAACATCCTCTGAACGCTCCAAAAATTAATATTCGCTTTAGCCAAAGGTTCACTCCGTGATAAAAATGTATCTCTAAGAATCACAACTTTAAGAATAACGTTATGATAACCAATGGTTTTGACGTAATAACTATGAACGAATTCAGTGCAATAAAGTTGGGAGATAGTTGTGGCCAGAATATTGGATCAGCCATTACACGAATATTTCATAACAAAAACAATCTGCCTTGTTGAAATATGTAACAAGGCTCATGTCTGTCAATTACCTCCCTAATTAATGCACAAAATAATTTCAGTGATTTCTCTCATGTATGAGAAAGATGGTTTAGTACATAAGTAATGTGTTTGGTGTATGCATAATAGCTAATAGTGTTTGGTGTATGCATAATAGCTAATAGTGTTTGGTGTATGCATAATAGCTAATAGTGTTTGGTGTATGCATAATAGCTATAGGTTTGGTGTATGCATAATAGCTATAGTTTTTGGTGTATGCATAATAGCTAATGTGTTTGATATGCATTGCTATAGTTGGTTTATGCATAATAGCTAATCTGTCGGTTACAGAAGTCATAAAGTTTGGAATCTCTAAACTAGTATTCATTCATTCTGAGTCTGTCTTACGACAGGTCCGTAGCCTCTTCCAAAGCGAGTTCTCCACAGGGTGCGATCTAGTGCTTCCTCTTTCAAATTTCCAGTATCTTTCCTTTTCCTTAAGGTCATCCATAGCTGCTTACGTCCTTCTTCCTCGTCTTCCCGTCATTTCTATCCTTCCCTCTAACTTTCCTTCAATCACGTGTTTCAGAAGGCAGTTTCTACGCAAGATGTGACCAATCCAGTTAGTCTTTCTTCTTTTTATTGTATGTACGATATTCCTCTCCTCCTTGACTCTTGTAATACTTCTTCATTTCTCACACGATCGGTCCAACTGATCTTCTCCATTCTTCTCCAGCACCACAGTTCAAAACTTTCTAGTATATTTGGAAACAAATTTCTGCTAACTTATTTTTAATATTTTACAGGATGTTAAAGTGATCTTAAAACGTACGGTTAATTGCAGAATATATTTTTGGAAACTGTGCAATAAGAAGTTAAAAAATAAGTTGCTTGAAACGCCACTTTTATTGTACATTTCACTTCACCACGTTCCAGATGTTGACACCTTTAATGTTATACATGGAACCGGGAAAGCTAGAAAGGAGAGGAAAGTTCAGTACTTTCTTAGCTGATAAACGTTGTTATGAAAATACAGTAATCGGAGATACTGAACGCGTCGTTAAATGCATCATAAGAAATAAAATTAATTATTTCGTCATATATACCTGGAAAGTTTTGAAATGTGGTGTTGGAGAAAATGGAGAGGATCAGTTGGACTGATCGTGTGACAAATGAAGAAGTATTACAGAGAGTCAAGGAGGAGAGGAATATCATACATACAAAAAAAGAAGAAAGGCTAACTGGATTGGTCACATCTTGCGTAGGAACTGCCTTCTGAAACACGTGATAGAAGAAAAGGTAGAAGGAAGGATAGAAATGACGGGAAGACGAGGAAGAAGGCGTAAGCAGCTACTGGATGACCTTAAGGAAAAGAAAAGATCTGGAAATTGAAAGAGGAAGCACTAGATCGCACTGTGTGGGTAACTCACTTTGGAAGAGGCTACGGACTGTCGTAAGACAGACTACAGAATGAATGAATACGCCATTGTTTCCCAAACAGATTTCCGCATAACATTGTTAAGGGTTCCGAGAAAATTCGTTTAATAAATATATAAAGACTTTAAAATACCCTAATAAAAATCCCAAATGCCCCTCAAAATATTTCTGAATTTTTTTTTTCCGGCAAATTGGCAATCCTGGATTAATCTCCGTGCTCCACCAACTGCCTCTTTGTTTCGTGGCCTGTCAATGTTTTCATAGGTAAGGGTTCGTCCGGATATCAAAAATTATTTTAGGGATATCTCCATGGAAGAAATGTTGGAAAACAAATGATCCATGCTGACGCGAAGATTTAACCACTATCTACGGGCCAGGCTCCTCCCTCTGCCTTACAATGATTAGTTTCTTTCTTCACGAGTGATAATGAAACTGTATGTCAAAAACACTCATAATCATTTATCTCCTTAGTCACGTGACATGTAATGGATGTCGCCTGCTGTTATCTTTGCGGTTAGGTTATGCCATCGATTTTGTTTCGGCTACAAGACAGACGTAGTTGTCTGCAGTAACTCAATGGTTAACTCGGCAACTCAACACTATCAAGAATTCACTTCCTGAAAGACGATACGTAAGTATTTTGGTTAGTATTGTAGCTTCACTCTTTGATTTTCAAGTCTAGTTTAACAAAACAGATTATTCTCTTCGTGCATTTTATCACTGGAAAGTTGCCAAAACTGTCACTGATCACAAGTCACAAACAATTTGAATGAAAAAAGAAAAACCACGATAAATGTCTTCTAACTAAGAGTTTTAAGGATTAGTTCGTCGAATATACATGATTAAGTGTGTACGGTTAACAACCGTCTGAAAATGTTTTTAAACATCTAAGAGTATCTTCTCCTTTCATCGAGAAAATGGGTTCCTTAAAGAAAAAAAAATTCATATAACATTATATAAATAGTATTCATTTTAGCTGCTCTTTTGACTAACTTGTTTGTTTTATGCAACAATTTCATTATTCGTAAGCCTCATCTAATAACTTTAATTGGAAATTCGTACGAAATCACTTTGACCCTTCGGAACATTACGTTGACCTTCACATTACGTAAACATTCTCTTCCGACAAAACACATTACGTCACATTTAAAAACCTACCCTTAACAATGTGAATAAACATCCCAAACAATGTAATGAAAAACTGCCAATACATACATTTATAGAAATTAGATATCTGTATTAAAACAACACCCTGTGTTGAAGGTTTTTCTTTACGAATATTGCTTACGTAAAACACAACAGGATGACAGACATTAATTTAAAATATCCACATCCACAATAATGGAACACAAATCCACATTATGGAAAATATAGTTATACTCTATCATCCACAAAATTTACAACGATGTGTTAAATACACTTAGCAGCAAAGTCTGTGAAGGTAGCAGCTCTCACGCACTATCTGCTAGCCTTATCTAATACCAAGATAAACATTTGATGTAATTCCAAGAAGGGTGAGATAAATGGCACCATCACGTGATCTCCAATACAGCCAGAAGTTGTCCGCAAGGCACTCTACTGTTATCACCATAATGTTACAATCTGCGAGTTTATGTGCAGTTGTGTTACAAGAAGAGAATCCAGCACTGAATTTGCAGACACACACAAGGACTTAAAGTTCAGGTAATTCTTTACATCTGTCTCACCTAAACTTAATGTAAAGTTCGCAACACATTCCTTCGCCCTAGAACAATAACACAAGTTTTAAGTGAGTTTATTTAACGACACTGTGCATTACTCAGATTATGTACTGTAGGTAATAAATCAATCAATAAATAAATAAATATGGATCATTTTTGGAATGATACTGACAGGGGAAAACGTAAGTACTAGGCGAAAAACATTTCCCAATGTCACCTTGTCTAACGCAAACCCACAGAGACAAGAAATGTATCGAGAGTATGACGTAGCAAACGAAATTCTTAAACACGGAATCGTGAACTTTTTACACGTGTTACGTAATTACGTTCTCGTAAGCTGGATAAACCTTTGTAAGTTTAACAAAATAACCCGAAAGCACGTCTAGAGGTTTACCGCAATGTATATTTATTTATCTGGCAATTGCTTAGTTTCATGAAAGTACAAATATTGGGGGGAACGCGGTGGTGCAGTTGGTTGAGGCACTGCGCTACAAGCCGGAAGATCGCGGGTTCGATTCCCGATTTTGTCATTGGAATTTTTCATTGACGTAATCCTTTCGGCCGCACTATGGCCCTGAGGTCGACTCAGCCTCTAACATAAATGAGTACCAGGAATATTTCCTGGGAGGTAAAGGCGGCCTGTGCGTAGGGCTGACAACCTTACCACTTTCATTTGCAGATTTTCTAGAAATCTGGGAGCCTCAATATCCTGGAGCCCTAAGGGCCTGTCCAGGCCTGTAAAGGCATTGCTTTACCTTTTTTTAAGGGACCACTGATTGTTTTCCATTTACATCTTCCAGGATAAAGACAGCCATCACAGAATGTCCACAATCAAGTATCTCGACAAAGACCTGTTGAAAAAACTGGAGTGTCCGGCCTGTCAGAAATACATGCTGTCATCAATCACTTTATGTGAGAATGGACACAACATCTGTACGAACTGCAGCTCAAAAGTTTCGGCTTGCCAAAGTTGTTCAGGACGGTTTCTGCAAGTCCGTAACGTAGCTCTCGAAGACATTGCCCGAACTGCAAATTATCCGTGCAAGAACCGGGAAGCAGGCTGTAATGAGATCGTCTCTATGGATGACAAAATTGGGCATGAATCAAAGTGTTTGTATGAGACAAGAATATGTCCATTTACACAGTTATCAGGCGACAGTTGCTCTTGGACTGGTGTTCTGTCAGATGTAGCGGCCCATGTGAGCCACGATCATGGCTGTAAGATACAGAGCAGTGTGGGAATATTTTCAGTGAAACTCGAGACCCTATGCGCATTAAAACATCACGTGCAAGCTGTTGTCGCTTTGGGTAAATTATTTTTTGTAATTTGGGAAATCAAAGAGTGTAACATTCACTTTGCAGTATTCCACGCTGGTTCTCAGAATGGTGCCAAAGAATTTACGTACAAACTTAGTATTAAGACGCATAATGAAGAGATATCAATGCGTGCCACTTGTCACAGTTATTTGCAAGAACTCTCCACGGTTATGCAGCCAGGCGAATGTATAGTTTTGCATTATGGCGCAGTGTTGAAGTACCTTAGCAAAAGCAACAACGACTTATCTTGCGAAATCAAAATACGAAGGTGTTCAGACAGTTCTGTGCTTAGAGCTCTCTCTAAATGGTTCGAAGACCAAGGTCCTCCTCCTTCAAACCGCCCAACCACTGCACCGACCACTGCACCGATCACTGCAGCAAAACAGCACTGTAACATTACCTGACACTATACCTCAACCTTCCACAGCACAGCTTCCTTAGAACATGGTCGGGTAATCTTAAGCTGATTCGTGATTTCAGGCTTCGGACGCGATGCAGATGAGATGTGCGCCTTTCTGGGATATTACGCGATGTCGTGTTGTAAATGTTTACCGACGTTTCGGGACAACTTATGGGTCACATTTTCAAGGTTCAAGAAGACTTGGACTTCTTGACCCTTGAAGATGGGAGCGATAGGTTTTCGCGAAACGTCGGTACAGAACTACCACTCAACGCTGCATAATATCCCAGAACAGGGCAGACCTTAAGGTGATTCATCCCCGTTGCTCCTCTAAATATTCCCCTTTCTACGTTTTTTTGTATTCAGCCTGATGATGGTTGCCTAGCTAGCCAAACATGTAGCTGCTTTTAATTTCAATTTGTAAGAATAAAGTTGTGTTTAGAGCGAACATATTTATATCACTGTTGTGATGTAATCTGGTGGCAATGTGTTGTGGTTGCTTTGACTAACACTGAAACCGTTTTAAAAGTGAAGACATCCCTGCGCACGCTCTGCAGGTACATCGGAAATTGGAAGTATAGCTCCACCAATTCTTAACCTTAACACCAGATGTCAAAGAGTGGTCAGTTTCATTGCCCAACCGCCACATTCCCCAGGGAAACAGCCCGCGGTACCGCATGAGTAGAAGGCTGCGTGCCACCAGGGGCAGTCTGGACGCTCGGGACTAGAGAAAAGTTTCTACTCCGTGCCAGGAATTGAACAACGAAGCCTCGGGCGTCCAGCCCGTGGCCTAGTCACTATACCGACTGAGCTATCCCGTCCCCTAATATCGGCTCATCATATAATTCCTATGATATGTAAGTTGAGATCCCAGCACAAATATAAATATTTTAAAATAGATAATGTAATTTACAATGCAATTTTTCTTTAGTATATTTTTGTATGATGATGGCTATGTATATGAGCCGAAACACGTAGCACAATAAATTCAATACATGAAGAGGGTTGTGATTGACAGTTATTTTTCCTGTACTTATGTATCTTCCGCTCATAACACTGTCTTGCAGCTGTTTACATCAACATCACAACGTCTTTACCTGCAGGTCAACGAAGTAAGTTTCACACCTGAACGGTTATACTGTACTAACTAACTAACTAACTAACTAACTACATGGAGCAGAGTCCTTCTTGAGAAGCTAACAGGTCGTCAGCTAGTCAAGAAATTCCCCGCGATTTATGGAAACCGAAGGTTCATTACCGCATTCACAACAGCCCGCTACCTGTCCCTATCCTGAGCCATATCAATCCAGTCCATGCCCCCCCATCCCACTTCTTGAAGATCCATTTTAATATTATCCTCCCATCTATGCCTGGGTCTTCCAAGTGGTCTCCTTCCCTCAGGTCTCCCAACCAAAATCCTGTATGCATCTCTCCTCTCACCCATACGTGCTACATGCCCCGCCCACCTCACTATTCTTGATTTGATCACCCGAATATTTGGTGATGAGTACAGATCATTAAGTTCCTCGTTATGTAGTCTTCTCCACTCCCCTGTTACCCCGTCCCTCTTAGGCCCAAATATCCTCCTCAGCACAATATTCTTGAACACCCTCAGCCTATGTTCCTCCCTCAGTGTGACAGACCAAGTCGGTTATACTGTACAGCGACGTTAAAGAGAATGAAAATATGATGATTCTGATAGAAACCATACTTGCTTCGCATTCGGAGAGTACTGGGTTCGAATCACAGCACACAAATCTACTACCCTTGGTCCCTCAATGGGAATTATAGTGCATTGCCTTAACATAGAGTTCGACTGTTTCTCTTGCACTGTCTTCTCGATCTGATAATTTATATTAAGCCTACGTTCTTCGCAAAGCGGCAGAAGACAAACCAATATAAATATCAGAATAGTGTTGGTCGTTATTTCTCGACGTTAAAACTCATCATTATGACGTTTTATCTACTATTTGAGTCATCAGTTGATAATAACTGTAATAATGCTGGGTATTTTAACGTGACATATATTATGTCAGAATAAGAGTGAAATGTCCTGTATATAAAACAACTAAATAACTTTATTTGTACATTTTGAGTCAAAATTTAGTAAATCGTCTATTTATAGCTGTTACATACACCTCCGGCCGATCCCAGTGGTCGTGCGGTCTAACGCGTGGGTCTGCGGCCGCTCACTTACTAGGATTGTGGGTTCGAATCCCGCCGGGGGCATGGATGTCTGTCTCTTGTGAGTGTTGTGTGTTGTCAGGTAGAGGTCTCTGCGACGGGCTGGTCCCTCGTCCAGAGGAGTCCTACCGAATGTGGTGTCTAAAGTGTGTGATCGTGAAGCGTCGTAAAATGACGAGGCCTAGGCCCCCAAGGGGCTGTCGAGCCAATGGAAAAAAAAAAAAACATACACCTCCGACAACAATTAGTTACGAAATTAGCACACAAATAATTCTGCCAAAAAGTGTGAACTTTTATGCTAATATATTCTTAATCGCTGTGTAAGATATTAGTACACCGGCAGATAGGTTGAATTTAATTTATGTGTTATTCCCAAAAGCGCCCTCTCAAAGACAAATACTTCCAGAATTCTCTAAATATGGAGGCTGCAAGTTTCTAAGAAACGTTGGTAAATTTACACCAGATTACACGGAGTCATATCTAATGACACAATATGCTTCACAGTGAGAGCAGTTAGAACGGCATATCGCATATTATAGTTGGTTATAATATTAAGTGCATCATACTGCCAAATTTTATACAGACATTTTCATCCATACATTTGTTATTCCTTTGGTTCCACTGCCTTTCTTCCTCATTGAACGATGCTTAATTGGATAAATTTAACACTATTCGTGATTTCAGGCTTCCGCCACGGTGTAAACGAGGCCTTCACTCTTCTGGGATGTTACGCAGCGTTGACTGGTAGTTAGACATCAACCTTTCCTTTTGGACTGCTCGACCCTTGAAAATGGGACACACAGGCAGCCCCGAAACGTTGGTAACTAACTGCCAGTCAACGCTGCGTAATATCCCAGAGGAGCGAAGACCTTAATTAGAATTCATTTTAGCTGCTCTTTTGACTGACTTGTTTGTTTTATGCAACTATTTCATTATTCGTAAGCCTCATCTAATAACTTTAATTGGAAATTCGTACGAAATCACTTTGACACTTCGGAACATTACGTTGACCTTCACATTACGTAACCATTCTCTTCCGATATAACACATTACGTCACAATTAAAAACCTACCCTTAACAATGTGAATAAAACATCCCAATCAATGTAATGAAAAACTGCCAATACAAACATTTATAGAAATTAGATATCTGTATTAAAACAACACCCTGTGTTGAAGGTTTTTCTTTACGAATATTGCTTACGTAAAACACAACAGGATGACGGATATTAATTTAAAATATCCACATCCACAATAATGGAAAACAAATCCACATTATGGAAAACATAATTATGCTCTATCATCCACAACATTTACAACGATGTGTTAAAGTCTATGAAGGCAGCAGCTCTCACGCACTATCTGCTAGCCTTATCTAATACCAAGATAAACATTTGATGTAATTCCAAGAAGGGTGAGATAAATGGCAATATCACGTGATATCCAATACAGTCAGAAGTTGTCCGCAAGGCACTCTGCTGTTATCACCATAATGTTACTCGTACAATCTGGGAGTTTATGTGCAGTTGTGTTACAAGAAGAGAATCCAGCACTGAATTTGCAGAGACACACAAGGACTTAAAGTTCAGGTAATTCTTTACATTTCTCTCACCTAAACTTAATGTAAAGTTCGCAACACATTCCTTCGCTCCAGAACAATAACACAAATTTTAAGTGAGTTTATTTAACGACACTGGTCATTATTCAGATTATGTACTGTAGGTCACACATAATTCAATGAATATGGAGCACTTTTGGAATGATACTGACAGGGGAAAACGTAAAATGCCACCTTGTCTAACGCAAACCCACAGAGACAAGAAATATATGAAGAGTATGACGTAACAAATGATGTTATTAAAAATGGAATAATAAAATATTTACGCGTGTTACGTAATTACGTTCTCTTAGGCGGGATAAACCTCTGTAAATTTAATAAAATAACCCAAATGCATGTCTAGAGGTTTACCGCAATACTCATTTATTTATTTCGCAATTGCTTAGTTTTATGAAACTACAAATAACACTGCCATTGTTCATGTTATGTCACTCTCACAATTTATACATCAACCAACACACGCACTTAACGAAATATGTGGAACTGCTTACTTTAATACCACAATATTGTAATTTATACTTACTAAATTTGTGTATTTCAGGGTTTTAATATTTTAATCACTCCAATAAGGGCGACACAATACCTACATTAGCGTGTTGGGCTTGTACTTCTTTGCTCTGAAAATCCCTGATGATGGCACCCCGTTGCCGAAACATATTCGCATTTCATACTTGCTCTAGAATGTATCTTATTAAGTGCATGTTTTGGTTGATGTATCAATTAATAATTAAATATTGCCATTGCCTGTGAAGGTTTTCAAAACATACGTTCCGCATTACAGTCAATTATATTATTCCATTTAAAAAGCTGTTGTTTGAGAATAGGGGCAAAAACAATGCGTGAAATTTCCAGAATTAGTAGACTTGTAAATTATTATGAAGCTTCCTGTTTTTAATAAACGTGCTGTAATTTATCACAGGTAACGTAATTGGAGGTGATAGGAACCAGTACGATGGCAAATACGCGAAGTGATTTAGACGAAGACCTCAGGAAGGAACTGGAGTGTCCAGTTTGCTTTGAATACATGAAGCGCCAATATCAATGTGTGAGAATGGACACAGCATCTGCAGCGATTGCAAACCGAAGATGAACAACTGCCCGTCCTGTAGGAGGCCATTCCTGCAAGTAAGGAACCTGGCGCTGGAGTCGTTGTCGACAATGTTTGTAAATACGTACAGCACCCCAAAGAATTCCACATCTGCTGTTAAGACATACAGGTGTCCGTTTTATACAATATCTCACGAAGACTGTGTATGGGATGGTTCTCTTCACGACATGATGCATCATATAAAAACTAGCCACAATGATATAAATGACTCTCTCAAATCTAATGGACGTTTCAATGTTGTTCTCACAGATTTGTCACCTCAGCGTCATTATCGGAAGGCAGTGTGGGTCGGCGATGAATTATTTTATGTGGTTTGGGAAATCAAAGATGGTAACTTCTTCTGTGCAGTGTTGCATATTGGCCCAAAGAAAAAGCATTCAAAATTCACATACAAATTTTCGTTAACGACAGAAAATGGTATGAAAATCATATCGATGCTTTTCCAAACGCAAAGTGTCCTGAAAAAATGGAACATGTTCTCACGCCTGGAGATTGTGTGCTTCTGCATTATGACACAGTTACGAAGTTTCTGAATTCCGAAAATTCCTACATTGTGCGTTTGAAATCAGTCCGATTAAAACTGCGTCAGGTGGTGATAGAAATCTGGCAAAGCACGGAGCAAGCAATGATGTCAACTGTGACCCTGACTGCCTCACAGATGAACGTGATCTTCTAGAACAAGAAGTGAAACGCGAGTTACTGGCTTCATATGACAACAGTCTGATGGTTCCGTCCTCACCACTCCGATAATTACAGAAATGGTAGGGGAGGAAGACGCGGTAGAGGCATTGGTCTCGGTAGGTTTAACAGGGCAGGTAGACGTGGGCCAGAAGCTCGCGACTTCATTACAGGGCAGAACATTTTGGCCGAATTTCAAAGTTAGGCCGGAGCCTGACAGACCTACGTGATGAAGCCCTGTATGAAGGCGAGGATAAAGAAACCCTTATGCTGGGTAAATTACGTGATTCGCCCACGCAAATCGACTCAAAGTTAACTCTTCAAGTAGTTCGCCAGCTCCAAACATGAGAAAATTGATAAAATTACATGCGCTTCTGGGTTTGGAAAGTCTCAAGAAAAAATCAAGGCAAATTACCACAAAGCTAAACCTTCTGGTTTACCAGCTGCAAAAGATGCCCACGTGAACACATTACAAAATTTTCGGCAGTGGGAAAACCGCAGGGTAATTTACCAGGAAAGTGTTCCGACTGTTATATCTCACCCAAGTGTATCATCTGTGAAGTCTGCACCAAATGAACAAGCTTCCACACAGGAAAGAACAGACGTTAAGTCCCCGATCAATGATTCCAAAGTCAAATTTCCTTTAAGTGAAAAAGTTACCGACGCCACCGTAATGGGCAAATCAGAGTGTAATTTCCAGGCCAGTTGTCCCATAGTAAAATCTTCTGACTTGCCAACTTCGACAAGTGTCAATCTCACAACTGCTCCAACACTCAGCAAACCACGTGATAAAACCGAGGCAATTTATCCCAATCTTGACTTCGTGACTGTGGACGATTATCCGATTATTGACCTTTCTCCTTTTGACCCTTTACATGATACAGTACAAGCAAGTGTATCAAGAGGCAAGGCACCAACAAGTGCATCAACTGTCAGAAATATTCCCAGTCAGCCGAGAGCAAATGTGTCCCCAGTTACGTGGCTTCAAAATAATCAGCCAAACACTGCGACTGCATCTGAAGAAACTTGGAAATGTTCCTTGTGTGGATACTTGGTTCCAGTAAAGCAGACAAATCGTTATTACCGACTTGTGGATATTGTGCCACCTGGTACCAAAATGGAAGTGCAAATTATGTGACCAATGGAGACCTTGAAAAATGACATTCGATGGCGGCAATAACATCCCTCGTAAGTTATATTTCAAATATCTGGTATTATGTAGAACATAACGTACCGCAGATTTGACAAAAATCAGACGGTTCATTCATTATATATATATATATATATATATATATATATATGAACACAATATTTAATAACTCGCAGAACTTAGGAAGCACGTAATAACATTCTGAGAAGAGCATGCCGAATTACTAAAGCTTTGTCCAACAGGAACACAAATTTTCCACATCCCTATAAATCGCAGAAAATTTCTTCATTTTTATAGGATATATTTTGTGTACACACAAATTACATTAATTATTTTTCTGAACCCTGATGTCCAGTTATTGTTACGATGTAATTATTTGTGGTGCAGATAAGTCCTGTAGACAGCCTAAATCTTTCATGACAGAAAATGTTCATGAACTCATCGGTACAAGCATAAAATGAATTGACGTAATTATGAATTTAAATACGAGTTTCACTTTGTTTATATCAGCACTTTTAACTTGGTTTGGTACATCAAATGTGGGACGAGCGGTACAGTCGGTTGAGGACACCGCGCCCCCAAATAGCTGACAACTCTGCCGTTCCAGTTGTGCCCAATATTTCAAAAATATGTGCGAACATGCGTATTACCAAACTAAATAATAAATTTATTTGTACATTTTGAATGACAAGGTGTTTTAATTCCTCTTTTTACAGCTGTTACATAACCTCCAACAATAATTATTTTCGAAATTGATACACAAATAAATCTGCCAAGAAGTGTGAAATTTTATCCTAATATATTCTTAATCACTGTGTAAGATATTAGTACACACGTAGAAAGGTTGAATTTAATTTATTAGTTATTCCAATATGCGCCCTCTCAAAGACAAATACTTCCAGAATTCTCTAAATATGGAGGCGCAAGTTTCTAAGAAACGTTGGTAAACTTACACCAGACTACACGGTGTCATATCCAATGACACAATATGCTTTATGACGACAGCAGTTAGAACGGCATATCGCATACTGTACAGTTGGTTATAATATTAAGTGCATCATACTGCCAAATTTTATACAGACATTTTCATCCATACATTTGTTATTTCTTTGGTTCCACTGCCTTTCTTCCTCATTGAACGATGCTTAATTGGATAAATGTAACACTATTCGTGATTTCACGCTTCGCCGCGGTATAAATGAGATCTTCACTCTTCTGGGATGTTACGTAGCTTTGATCGGTACTTAGTTACAGAACTTTCCTTTTGGACTGCTCGACCCTTGAAAATGGGACCCATAGGCTGTCCCGAAACGTTGGTAACTATCTGCCTGTCAACGCTGCTGTAACATCCCAGAAGAGCGAAGACCTTAATTAGTATTCATTTTAGCTGCTCTTTATACTAACTTGTTTGTTTTATGCAACTATTTCATTATTCGTAAGCCTCATCTAATAACTTTAATTGGAAATTTGTACGAAATCACTTTGACACTTCGGAACATTACGTTTACCGTCACATTACGTAAACATTCTCTTCCGATATAACACATTACGTCACAATTAAAAACCTACCCTTAACAATGTGAATAAAACATCCGAAACAATGTAATGGAAAACTGCCAATACATACATTTATAGAAATTAGATATTTGAGTTAAAACAACAAGTTGTGTTGACGGTCTTTCATTAGGAATATTGCTTACATAAAACACAACAGGAAGACCGACATTCATTGAAAATATCCACATGCACAATAATGGAACACAAATCGATATTATGGAAAATATAATGTTTCTCTTTAAAGCACAAAATTTACAACGGTGTGTAAAATACACCTAACAGGAATGTTCCCTCTAAGCTGCGCGGGTGCGCGGCCGCGCAGCAACTGAAATGCTACCGCGCACATTGAATTGTTGTCACGCAGCTGGAATTTTATTATTACGCATATTACAAAAAAAAACATCTAAAGTGCCACGCAGTCGTCAGGTCGTGTAAAAGTTTCTGCTCAGAACAGCAGCAGGTCCGCGCAGGTGTAAACAAAATTAGAAGAAACGATGCCTAACAGCAAAGTTTCTGACGGTAACAGCTCTCATGCACTATCTGCTATACTTATCTTATCTAATTAGAGTTCAAACATTTGATGTTTTAAAGAAGGGTGAGATAAATGGCAACATCACGTGATCTGGAATACAGCCATATGTTGTCCGTAAGGAACACTCTGCTGTTATCAGCATAATGTTGCAATCTGCGAGTTTATGTGCAGTTGTGTTCAAGAAAGAGAATCCAGCACTGAATTGCAGAGGCACACAAGGACTTAAAGTTCAGGTAATTCTTTACATCTGTCTCACCTAAACTTAATGTAAAGTTCGCAACACATTCCTTCGCCTAGAACAATAACACAAATTTTAAGTGAGTTTATTTAACGACACTGTGCGTTACTCAGATTATGTACAGTCGGTAATAGATAAATCAATTAATATGGAGCACTTTTGGAATGATACTGACAGGGGAAAACGTCAGTTCTAGGAGAAAAACCTGTCCCAATGCCATAATGTCTAACGCAAACCCACAGAGACAAGAAATATATGAAGAGTATTGACTTAACAAACGAAATTTTATGCTTATCAACTTTGTGTATTTTAGAGTTTTAATATTTTAATCACTCCAATAAGGGCGACACAATACCTAGATTAGTGTGTTGGGCTTGTACTGCTTTCCTCTCAATAAATCCATGATGATGGCACCCCGGTGCCGAAACTTATAGGAGTTTCATACTTGTTGTAGAATGTATTTTATTAAGTGCATGTTTTGGTTGATGTATCAATTAATAATTGAATATTGCCATTGCTGTGAAGGTTTTCGAAACATACGATCCGCATTACAGTCAATTATATTATTCCATTTAGAAAGCTGTTGTTTGAGAATAGGGGCAAAAACAATGCGTGAAATTTCCAGAATCAGTAGACTTGTAATTATTTTGAAGCTACCTGCTTTTAATAAACGTGCTGTAATTTATCACAGGTAACATAATTGGAGGTGATAGGTGCCAGTACGATGGCAAATACGCTAAATGATTTTGACGAAGACCTCAGGAAGGAGCTGGAGTGTCCAATTTGCTTTGAATACATGAAGCCGCCAATATCAATGTGTGAGAATGGACACAGCATCTGCAGTGACTGCAAACCGAGGCTGAACAACTGCCCGTCCTGTAGGAGGCCATTCCTGCAAGTAAGGAACCTGGCGCTGGAGTCGTTGTCGACAATGTTTGTAAATACGTACAGCACCCCAAAGAATTCCACATCTGTTGTTGAGAAATACAGGTGTCCGTTTTATACAATATCTCACGAAGACTGTGTATGGGATGGTTCTCTTCACGACATGATACATCATATAAAAACTAGCCACAATGATAGAAATGACTCTCTCAAATCTAATGGACGTTTCAATGTTGTTCTCACAGATTTGTCACCTCAGAGTCATTACGGAAGGCAGTGTGGGTCGGCGATGAATTATTTTATGTGGTTTGGGAAATTAAAGACGGTGACTTTTACTGTGCAGTGTTCTATGTTGGCCCAAAGAATAGGTCTTCAAAATTCAATACAAATTTTCGTTAACGACAGAAAATGGCTTGAAAAACATATCGTTGTTTTTCCAAACGCAAAGTGTCCTGAAAAATATGGACAATGTTTTCACGCCTGGAGATTGTGTGCATCTGCATTATGACACAGTTACGAAGTTTCTGAATTCCGAAAAATTCCTACATTGTGCGTTTGAAATCAGTCCGATTGAAACTGCGTCAGGTGGTGATAGAAATCTGGCAAAGCACGGAGCAAGCAATGATGTCAACTGTGACCCTGACTGCCTCACAGATGAACGTGATCTTCTAGAACAAGAAGTGAAACGCGAGTTACTTGCTTCATATGACAATATGTCTGATGGTTCTCGTCCTCACCACTCCTATAATTACAGAAATGGTAGGGGAGGAAGACGCGGTAGAGGCAGAGGTCTCGTAGGTTTAGCAGGGCAGGTAGACGTGGGCCAGAATCTCGCGCCTTCCAACAAAGGGGCAAACATCTTGGCAGATATTCAAAGTTAAGCCGGAGCCTGACAGACCTACGTGATGAAGGCCTGTATGCAGGCGAGGATAAAGAAACCCTTACGCTGGGTAAACTACGTTTCATCGCCCACGCAAATCGAACCAAATTCAACTATTCAAGTAGTTCGCCAGCTGCCAAATATCATAAAATTGATAAATTTACATACGTTTCTGGGTTTGGAAAGTCTCAAGAAATAGTCAAGGCAAATTACCACAAAGTTAAACCATCTTGTTTATCAGCTACAAAGTGTGGGCCACGTGAACACATTACCAAAGTTTCGGCAGTGGGAAAGCAACAGGATAATTTCCAGGAAAGAGTTCCGACTGTTATGTCTCACCCAAGTTTATCATCTGTGAAGTCTGCACCAAATGTACTAGCTTCTACACATGAAAGAACAGAGGGTAAGTCCCAGTCAATGATTCCAAAGTCAAAACTCCTTCAAGTGAACTGTTACCGACGCCACCGTACTGGAAAACCACAGGGTAATTTCCAGAAAAGTGTTCAAACTGTTACATCTCACACAAGGTTATCATCTGTGAAGTATGCACCAAATGAACTAGCTACCACACATGAAAGAACAAGGGTAAGTCCCAATCAATATTCCAAAGTCAAATCTCCTTCAAGTAACCTGTTACGGAGCCACCGTACTGGGGAAAACCACAGGGTAACTTCCAGAAAAGTGATTAAAACTGTTACATCCACCAAGGTTATCACCTGTGAAGTATGCACAAATGAACCAGCTACCACACATGAAAGAACAGAGGGTAAGTCCCAGGTCAATATCCAAAGTCAAAACTCCTTCGAGTGAACATGTTACGACGCCACCGTACTGGGAAAACCACAGGGTAACTTCCAGAAAAGTGTTAAACTGTTACATCTCACACAAGGTTATCACCTGTGAAGTATGCACTAAATGAACTAGCTTACCACACATGAAAGAACAGAGGGTAAGTCCCAGGTCAATGACTCCAAGTCAAATCTCCTTCGAGTGAACATGTTACCGACGCCACCGTACTGGGAAAACCACAGGGTAACTTCCAGAAAAGTGTTCAAACTGTTACATCTCACACAAGGTTATCACCTGTGAAGCATGCATTAAATGAACTAGCTTCCACACATGAAAGAACAGAGGGTAAGTCCCAGGTCAATGACTCCAAAGTCAAATCTCCTTCAGTGAACATGTTCCCTGACGCCACCGTACTGGGAAAACCACAGGGTAATTTCCAGGAAAGTGTTCAAACTGTTACATCTCACACAAGGTTATCATCCTGTGAAGTTGCACAAATGAACTAGCTTCAACACATGAAAGAACAGAGGGTAAGTCCCAGATCAATTATTCCAAAGTCACATCCCCTTTTCAAGTGAACATGTTACCGAAGTCACCGTACTGGGAAAACCACAGGGTAATATCCAGGAAAGTGGTCCCATAGTAAGATCTTCTGAGTTTCCATCTGTGACAAGTATCAGTCACACCATTGCTCCAACGCGCAGCAAAGCACATGATAAAACTGAAATTATTTATCCCAAACCTGACTCCGTGCCTGTTGATGATTTTCAGATTACTACTTTTCTCCTTTACATTATATATAGTACAAGCAAATTTACCGAAAGGCAACGCACCAGTTAATGTATCAACTCTCAGTGATAATCCCAATCAGCAAGCACAAGTATGTCCCCAGATACGTCCCTTCAAAATCAGCAGCCAGATACTATGACTGCATCTGAAGAAACTTCGAATTGTCTCTTGTGTGGATATTTATGTCCAGTTGTGCTGAAAAATCGCTGGAACCGATTTGTGGAATCCAGAACCAAATGGAAGTGCAAATTATGTTGCCAATGATGATCTTGAAAAGTGACATCCGATAGCAGCAATAACATATCTCGTAAGTTACATTTCAAATTTCTTGTATTATGTAGAACATAACGTACCACAGATTTGACAAAAATCAGACGGTTATTCAATATATATATATATATATTATATATATATGAACACAATATTAATTAACTCGCAGAACTTAGGAAGCACGTAAAAACATTCTGAGAACAGCATGCCGAATTACTAAAGCTTTTTTTTTTCCTATGGTCGACAGCCCTATATAGGCCTGGGCCTCCTCGTTTCGTCGACGCTTCACGATCACACACTTTTTAGACACACCACACTCGGTAGGACTCCCTGGACGAGTGACCAGCTCGTCGCAGAGACCTCTCTACCTGACATCACACAACACTCACAAGAGACAGACATCCATGCCCCCGGTGGGATTCGAACCCACAATCCCAGTAAGCGAGCGGCCGAAGACCCACGCCTTAGACCGCACGGCCACTGGGATCGACAAGCTTTGTCCAACAGAACACAAATTTTCCACATCCCTATAAATCGCAGAAAGTTG
Organism: Reticulitermes speratus; assembly: GCA_021186555.1. Lineage (NCBI taxonomy): Eukaryota > Metazoa > Arthropoda > Insecta > Blattodea > Rhinotermitidae > Reticulitermes > Reticulitermes speratus. The sequence continues at coordinate 5,268,709 of JAJKFL010000012.1, read as the reverse complement.
CTTATTTTCATAGGATATATTTTGTGTACACACAAATTACATTAATTATTTGTCTGAACCCTGATGTCCAATTATCGTTACGATGTAATTATTTGTGGATGCAGATAAATCCTGTAGACAGCCTAGAACTTTCATGACAGATAATGTACATGAACTCATCGGTAGAAGCATAAAATAAAATGACGCAATTATGAATTTAAATACGAGTTTCACTTTTTAATATCAGAACTTTAACTTGGTTTGGTACATCAAATGTGGGATGAGCGGTACAGTCGGTTGAGGCACCGCGCCACAAAACGGAGGTTCCTGGTTCGATTTCCGGTGGAGTCTTTGTAATGTTCAAGTGACCTATTCCATCTGTCCGCATTCAGTAGCACTGTTGTACAGTGAGCTTGTAACATAAATGAGTACCAAGGAATTTCCTTGGGGGTAAAGTGCAGCCGGAGCGTAGAGCTGACAGCTCTGCCGTCATCGTTGTGACGAATGTCAAAGTAAGGATGGAAGCCCAACGTTCCATCCCTCCCTCTGAGCCTTCATGGCTTGTTACGGGAAAGCTTTACATAAAAAATACAAGGAACATTCCACCACCACCGTTCAACTGCCGGCAATACTGTGTCATTTTCAGAATGTGTAACATTAACCAACTTACTTTACAATGGAAGTATTTATTTTCATACCAACTTATGCAAAAATCTTACAAATTATTAATTAATTTACCCCTATACGTATTTCGGCGTTTAAATCGCCATCTTCAGGGGTCGCAGTGTTAAAAGCATAGATATACATCCATTGTATACGTTGTATACAACGATGTATAATCTATGCTTTTAACATGTTTTTTACGTTGTATACAATGGATGTATAATCTATGCTTTTAACACTTTTTTACGTTGTATACAATGGATGTATAATCTATGCTTTTAACACTTTTTTACGTTGTATACAATGGATGTATAATCTATGCTTTTAACACTTTTTTACGTTGATACAATGGATGTATAATCTATGCTTTTAACACGTTTTTTACGTTGTATACAATGGATGTATAATCTATGCTTTAACACGTTTTTTACGTTGTATACAATGGATGTATAATCTATGCTTTTAACACGTTTTTTACGTTGTATACAATGGATGTATAATCTATGCTTTTAACACGTTTTTTACGTTGTATACAATGGATGTATAATCTATGCTTTTAACACGTTTTTTACGTTGTATACAATGGATGTATAATCTATGCTTTTAACACGTTTTTTACGTTGTATACAATGGATGTATAATCTATGCTTTTAACAGTTTTTTACGTTGTATACAATGGATGTATAATCTATGCTTTTAACACGTTTTTTACGTTGTATACAATGGATGTATAATCTATGCTTTTAACACGTTTTTTACGTTGTATACAATGGATGTATAATCTATGCTTTTAACACGTTTTTTACGTTGTATACAATGGATGTATAATCTATGCTTTTAACACGTTTTTTACGTTGTATACAATGGATGTATAATCTATGCTTTTAACACGTTTTTTACGTTGTATACAATGGATGTATAATCTATGCTTTTAACACGTTTTTTACGTTGTATACAATGGATGTATAATCTATGCTTTTAACACGTTTTTTACGTTGTATACAATGGATGTATAATCTATGCTTTTAACACGTTTTTTACGTTGTATACAATGGATGTATAATCTATGCTTTTAACACGTTTTTTACGTTGTATACAATGGATGTATAATCTATGCTTTTAACACGTTTTTTACGTTGTATACAATGGATGTATAATCTATGCTTTTAACACGTTTTTACGTGTATACAATGGATGTATAACCATCTATAGCGTAATTTAACACTTTTTAAGTTTGTATACAATGGATGTATAATCTATGCTTTTAAACACGTTTTTTACGTTGTATACAATGATGTATAACCTATGCTTTTAACACGTTGTTTACGTTGTATAAAATGGATGTATAATCTATGCTTTTAACACGTTTTTTACGTTGTATACAATGGATGTATAATCTATGCTTTTAACACGTTTTTTACGTTGTATACAATGGATGTATAATCTATGCTTTTAACACTGTGACCCCCTGAAATGGCGATTTAAACACCGAAATACGTATAGGGGTAAATTAATTAATAATATTGTAAGATTTTGTTCATAATTTGGTATAAAAACAAATACTTCCCATTGTGATAAGATGCACGGTCAATACAACGTGAAGTTTACTTTTCGATATTTCTAGAGGTAGAAATATATATTTTAACCCTCACTTGAGGTATGTGACGTGGTATAATAACGTGTAGTAGATCCAGTGAAATAGAAGACTGATTGACAAGCGAGAATATTTTCAACAGACGTAGCTTCATAAGACATAAAATACACATCTGAATATTTTATGCTAAGTCCATAGGTTTGTGACTGTGATGTGTTATCGAGGGGATCCGTGTATTCGACGCTTTGCAAAATATTCCTTTTGTTAAGAAGACACATAATCTAGGAAGTTAAAGGCAATACATTACCTATCCTGCTGGGCCCATTGGACATAAATTGGGTTCCCCTAATGGACCCGAGAGATTATTTTCCACGTGTATTTTATTATTTTATTGTTATTATTATTGTTTATTATTATTATATTATTCAGAAAAATGTCGGAAGCAGAACGAGCTTCTGAAACGCCGTGAGTGTTTTAAAGACGAGAAGATGGGAAAATAAAATTGTGTATATCTCACTTGCAGAAATTGTTATAATTTGGTATTTTTCTCAAACGATCAACGTCAATGTGTGAGAGTGTAATTTATGTGTGGATAGAACATTGTAATTTTGCTTAATTTTGCTACGTAGATGAATAAAGAGCAACAAATACAACTCACAGTTTATCCGCATAACCTATCCGCATTCCAGTGGCTTCTTTATCTCAGAAAATGCATTTCTTGGCTCATATCACAGCTACTGTGTTATTCTATCTGATTCCATACGTTCAATTCAGTTGTCCTAATATTGTCACTAAATATGTGTAAGAAACCTTAGCCTCCTCTTTATGTAATATTATACATTGCCTTCTGCTGTATTTTCATCAGAATATTATTCGCACATATCATCAGTATGGCGACAAACTTTCTCATCAACATAAAACAAATTATACGGTCATATTTTTTATGTTATTAGAATTTAGTTTTTAAAAAACTGATACAAGATAAATACAGTTGAACTCGGTTATAACGTCATGAAAGGGACTGTATATTTTGTGTCGTTATAAACGAGTGTTGTTATAACCGAGGAGTATAATGTTACGGTTAACAGTGAGGAATTAATTGGTACCACAGAATATCTGACGCTATAGGCGAGGTGCCGTATAAACCGATGTCGTTATAACCGGGTTCCGCTGTATTAAGAGGAATACTGTCGTGTGGGACGTGGTACGTTGTGATGTGTTACACTGCTGTCATATCTCAGTTGATATTTCTTCGGGATCATCGCCATAAGAACTTCAAATATCTTCTGTGTTCAACGAAATCGCACATTTATTCATTTGGCTCGTATTATAATTAAATAGGTGCCTATATTTTTATAGTGTATAACATAAGACTTTAGGGACTATTGTTTTAATACAACAAAGCGTTATGTCATTACTTAAAAGAAAAAAATTATTTCAGAAGGCAATAAATCCCCTGACATTTAATTACATTTTTTTCACAAAGACCCACGAACAGACCCCACCCACAGCCAATTAAACCACTTTATATCATATTTATCTTATATCTATTTTAATATTATCCTCAAATCTATACATAGATCTATAAAGTTAACTCCTCCTGGGATTTTCAAGAAACAATTTAGCTTGTATGTATTTCTTTCGGTGATGAATAAAATTTGGAAATTTAGCGTTCTATACGCCTATATTTTCCATTTCATATCTGGTCTGGATAATAGCCCTCTGTAATGTAGGACGTATTGTCTTTAACAGCACAAAGGTTCCGGTTATGTACTGGGCGTACCTAGCAGACTATAGTAGGATTGTTAATGAATAATGAATCTTAATAACCTAGAAGGAAATGGTCGTTGCCTAATTTAATGCAAAATCCAGGTATTCACATCGATGGCCTCATATACACTACAAAACTCTTAGTCGGGATGGTCGGGGCTCCGTCCGAGGTCAGAACAGGTCAGAAGCATTACCACCACTTTAGCAAACTTACCGCATAATGCCATATATTCTGGTACAGTGGTACCAACGGATCACAGAAACCTGCAGCCTACATCTCCATAATCTATCCTCAAGACATATCTGTGGTCCTTCTGCAACGTCGGTACCCATATACCAGAGTACAAGGCGTCACATCCCGCAAGATAATCTTCATAGTCGTGTCAGACTATTACTTGACGCTTCAGGAAACAAAAGTGTTCGAGGTGGAACTGACTGTACTTCAACTGATACGTAACCGCGAGGTGGCCGTCACGTGGTGTGATGTGACTGGATTGTGTTTAGAAAGTTGCAATTCACTTTCGTCAGTACGACGTGTTAACACCACGTCAGCTATGTGACGTAGACCACGTATCCTGCTGATTCAGCGCGGTCAGCACTGCGCCCTTCTCTGTCAGTTACGACGTACGGTGGGCGGTGTGATGGCTGCAAGGTGATTCGTCGTGTGCTCTACAGTGATAAACCTCTGCTCCTCAGTGACAAACCTCAAGCCGGTAACATTTTCTGGTAAGTGAGAATCCCGTATATCCGCATCACTTTCTAATATCGAATAGTTTGGCGTGGCGGCCACTCTGTAATTCAGTTACCAACGGACTCTATTCTGGAAGCTACCTAAGACGTCACTCCACGAAAATTTGATTTTTATGGCGTCATTCGAAGCAGGAGCAGTGCTAGTAGCGGGAAATGACATTTTGTTATGGAGCAGGACAGACTGATGCTTTAATGTAAGAAATCGCGTGGAAATTCTATTCATTCTCATTTTTGTGTGAATTTGGAGGAGACAGCAGTTGCTGTATTTCATTGGCGGAACTGCAGTGATCCGAGGGATCTTACTTGTGGGGGATCCTCCGATATAATTGATCCTTAGTTTATTTAACGACACTGATCCAATTACGGAGTCAGTTTAAGGTTAAGAAAGGTTACGAATTGTAAGAAATTACATGGGTTTTGAGATATCACTTTTTACAGCAGTGAAGATTCATGTTTTGGTCTATTTGGTTGCGACACTGTGTAGTGTGGTGGGTGGGCACAGGCGTTTCGGTGGAACTTACTGCGTCTGTCTTCAGGGTTCAGTACTGAATGTGTAGGCATTATATTCCTCCGAAACCCATACACCAGACTATAAAACAGTGTTACAACCCACATTACAGTATAAAGGGATTCGTAAGTAGGCTGTTGTGTTTGTTTTAAAGTAAATTCCCGGTATTTGCCAGCGACTGAGAACCTTAAAAAAGTCATGAATGTACGACACCGTTAAATCAACCAATATAAAATTTCATCTTAACCCATTTAGTAATGTTGAAGATGTAACAGAAAGACAGATGAGGCCCACAGTTGACCCACTTTGTTAGCTGTTTGTAAATGACGAATAACAAAGTAATTTTACTGTTAACAGAATACTGGGTTTTACCTGGAAGTAAAAACACAGACATAATTTATGAAAGGGTGCTAAGCGATTATTTGAACCTAACAGGGAGGAAAACCAAATATTATTCAGGTGATCAAATCAAGGAGGATGAGATGGGCGGGACATGTAGCACATGCAGGAGAATAAAATTGCATCTAGCACTTTGGTAGGAAGACCTGAATGTAAAAGATAATTTGCAAGACCTAGACTGAGATGGGAGGATAATATTAAAATGGATCTTAAAGAAATAGGATAGTAGTGAAAAGTGGCGGGCTGCTGTTGATACGGTAATGAGCCTTCGGTTTCCACAAAGTGTGGGAAATTTCTTGACTAGCTGAGGAACTGGTATGGCTTGTCAAGAAAGGCTCTGTTCTGTGGAGTCAGTTAGTTAGTTAGTTAGTTAGTTAGTAGTTAGTTAGTTATACTGAGGTGCTCCACGATTTGAACGTTTCTCCAGATATCATTATAATTATCAATAAGGATGAAGTTCACAGTGTTTTACGACGCATGGAACAGTGAAAGATGCATACAAAATTTTAGTCGGACAAGCAGAAGGGATGACAGCTTGCGACACCTCCTTGTAACTGTGAGGATGACGTGATTGTACATCATAATGAAACGGTGGGAAGATGTGGAGTTGGATGTATCTGGTTTAGTACTGAGTGTGACGGCAGGGGGAGGGGTGGAGCTGATGTGAACAGGATATTGATATATCGGTGTATCATAAAAGCGAGTAATTTATTGACGGGCAGAGTGACTATCAGCTTGTCAAGGACTGTATAGAACCGGTTCGTAATGCAGAATACATTTACCGAAATTTATTTGAGGTAAAAAAAAAAAAATTGGAATCGCGATGCGTCGCTGGCCCGCGGAACACAGTGTGCACATCTATTCTGCATGATCATAAAAGCAAACAGTAATTTAACAGGAAACTCACGCAGTAGGACGTGGGGTTTTCTATAGTTACGAAACAAGTCTGCAAACATTTCACAACATACACGACACAATTTCCGCATTACTAGAGTCACAAAAAAAAATGTGACCATCAGCATGTCACCGTGCAGTGAGTAGCGTACCTGCTTTACATTCAGGAGGTCATGTGCACGAATCTCGAACCTGTCACAATTTAACTTGATGATTGCCGTGCCCTTCTCAGTCCTTGAAGTAAACTTGAAAGACCTAGGCTTAGATGGGATGATAATATTAAAATGGATCTTCAATCAATAGAATGGTAATTCCTGTACTGTATTAATTTGGCTGAGAATAATGACCAGTGGCAGGCTGTTGTTATACGGTAATGAACCTTCGGGTTCCTTATAGTGCAGGGAATTTATTGACTAGCTGAGGACCCTGTACTCTGCTTCATGGAGTTAGTTAGTTAGTTAGTATTAGCTAGTTAGTGTTTGCTGAGATGTGATGCCCTGTAGTCTAGTATAAATAGACCGACTGTTTGTACGAACGTGTGCTGCCTTCTGCAGGGTGGCACGTAGATGGAGGCAGCAGGTACCTCCGAAACGGCAGTACATTTTTACCAGACGGTACGGTTTCACATCCCAGAAGACAGTTGCCGCGATCAGAACTTCCGGTATCGCCAGTATGAAATGGTTATGTACCTAACTGACTAAGTCTCTGGCAGCGGATTCCGACTGTTCGAGACAGCTTAAACAAAACCCGCCTCTGGAAACCACTCCCACTCTGTCCGTCAGTCTGTCCAATCTTTACAAGGTGTATTTCTTATTGATATCCTCCCATCTTGTTTTCTGTCTTCCAACTGGCCGCTTTCCAGTTGGCTTTCCCCACTAAAATTTTGTGTCAACTTCTTCCGTGTCCGAGCTACATGTGTAACCCATCGTATCCTATGTTTTTACTTCATTAACAACACCCGATGAGAGAGTGAATTGGATTATTCTGGCTGAGTGACGCGCTGTTTGAGACACGATAATGAAATAACGGGTTCCATAAAATGTGAGAAACTTCTTGACCAGATGAGAAACTGTTAGATTTCTGAGAATGACTCTGACTCGTAGAGTTAGTTAATGACCTTTGTAACTCACGAAGTCACGCGTTATGTAATGGCCTAAATTTTCAACTTCTCTTGTCTTTATGAAGTTATGAGTTCTTGTGAAATTTATGATGAAGTGTTTGTAATTCTTTTTTCTCTTCCGTTGCAAGTATCTGACAATCAGCTTTGCTTGCTCTTCAGTGTTTTGTAAGATAATGGCAGTCTTTTAATTGAATAATTACACGTATTTTACGAATTTATTCTTCTGACGACATAATCACAAATTTCATTTGTGCCGCTCCTGATTTCTTAAATATTTATATATTTCCAAATTATTTGTTATCCCAAATATTTTTGGGCCTAAGTTGTGATTTCTGCTGAAAGTCGTTTACTATACTCGACCGAATTCATCTATTTAACGATGCTTTTTCAGCTTCAGAGCTCATGTGTCAGAAGGAATATGATAGACTCTGATGGTGATTTCGGAATTTGTGACATATGTCTGTTTTGAGAAAAAATCGGAATTAAGAGGGGAATGAAGAAAATTGGGAAACCCTTTTATAGTCGGTAACCCGGCAGGGATTGGATCTGGATGCCTCCTAAATATTAAACACAAATCTCAGTAGTTTCTGGCCTGCCGTCTCTTCTCTAATTACGAAAAACTGTTCAAGTCCTCTTTATTTTGGGCAATACAAGATGAACGTTAGATTACTTGTTAATGATAAGTGTTTCCAATGTCTTACATAGAATTTACTGGATTTTATTTCCCAATAGGAACTACACCAGCGAAAGAACTTCACCAGATACCACTTCACCACGATGGATTCCTTGCCAAAAGACCTGGATCAAGGACTCCAACAAGAGCTGGAATGTCCTGTCTGCTTGGAATGCATGGTACCTCCGATCACAATGTGTGAAAACGGACACAACATCTGCCCGAAATGCAAACCAAAACTCAACAACTGCCCATCCTGCACAAAACCTTTCCTTCAGGTCCGGAACTTGGCACTGGAAAGCCTCTCCAGGCAGGCGATTAATCAGCAAGGCTCTCAGCTACGCGCAAGATTGCCTCAGAATGTCGAGTGTCCATTTGCTAGTATATCAAAGGATACCATGCCCATGGAAAGGTCCTGTAAATGGTATAAAGAATCACGTTAAAGTTTTCCATAGCAATTTGAATGACACGCTTGAAGCAAACGGAGTTTTCACTGTTTTCCTGACTGGACTGTCTCCAACACAGCAGTATCGTAAGGCTGTGTTCATTGCTGATGAATTGTTCTACATTTATTGGCGAATCAAAGACAGTAGCTTCTACTGTGCAGTGTTTTACCTGGGTGAACAGGAGAAGTCCTCAAATTATAAGTACAGATTCGTCTTAACTACTGAGTCTGATAACAGGAAAATCTCCATGTCCTTTCCAACTCGAAGCATTCTGGAGAATCTGGAAGAACTTCTTCAGTCGGGAGACTGTGTAGTTCTAAACTACAATACTTTATTGAACTTTTTACACCCAAACTTTAATTTGGAATGTGAATTTCAGATAAAAGCCGTTGAACTAGCCGTTGAACTAGCCGTAGATATTTCTGGTGGAGTCAGTCAACCAAATGTATATGCTGAGTCTGATGTTCATACTTCTCTGTTCGGTCGATCAAGAAGGCATCGTCGCAGACATGAGAATGAGCGCTCTTATGGCTCTTCTGATAAACACGTGTCTCTGTTTAAGCCAGGAAGATGTGTCCATGGAAGACGATTTAGGCACTGTAGAATTTGCAAGTTTTCTGCCATTTCGACAAATACACCAGGCCCTAATGTTGCATCTGGCACAGTCCTCCTCCAGAACAATCAGCCACAAACTGTATTTTACTGCGCACCAAGCGGTAATTTTGCAGAAGGGGCATCAGCGGCTTACAACACATTTCCAAGTGCACCAGCTGAGAAAGATTTATGTTCCGATCCGGTGGGGAATATTTCACCAAATCTCTCAAGTAATGTGAAATCATGTGATGAAAAATTTGCATATTCTGATCGAAGTTTGTTGGCGGAGAAAGCACCCAGCAGTTTGCCTCCTGGATATGTTCCTTCCAACCCTTCTTCGGATTCGACTTGGAAGTGCCCGCTGTGTGAAAAAAGTGCTCCAAGTGCCCCAGTTTCATTGCCGGGGCCAGGTTGGCACGTCTCAAGTTCTGTTCCCGATTCAAAACGGAAGTGTAAAATGTGTGGGCAAATACAACAGTAACCTTCTGTGTGGCGGTCAGAAGAGTCCTGATTTTGACAAACGACTGTTTCTGTGCCAGCACTTGATGACATCCCTCAGCCCCATAAGAACATTAGAATTTTGCAATTTTATATGACGAACGTAAATTGTGTTTTTGCCCAGGGAAGTGTTTGGACCTAAGGAGGCTGTGTTCCTTCATCATTTAATAGTCTGTCTTACGAAATGTACATTGCCTTTTCTAAAGCGAGTTCTCCACAAAGTCCGATCTAGTGCTTCCTATTTCAATTTCCAGTATCCTCTCGTTTCCTTAAGGTCATCCAGTTGCTGCTTACGTGTTTTTCCTCGTCGTCCCGTCACTCCTATCCCAGGTATTTCTGAAGGCTGCTGTACATGGACAATTTTACAATATCATATAACGAGGATCTTCATGATTGATACATGTCACCTGGTGATCGTGCAGTAAAGACATCTAGGATGACAAAATAGGTTAAGAAGATGTGTGCTGAATAATGGTACTGAAATCTCAGGAGAAAAGGCACTCCCAAGACCGAGAAAGAGATGGGAGCAAGGCATGTAAATTGATTTTTGGTAAATGATGCCTAAGTTTAGACTATACTGCCACAATGTCAGCTGTATGTATAGTTATTTCGTTAGATGTTTGTGTCGCTGTGTATATCGCCAGTTATTTCTTTGGTTAAATGGTTAACTGATTAGTCGGGTACCATGACATATATTGTTAATTAGATGTTAGTATAAATTTTGAACTGTTTCATCATTGGAAATAAGATACAATGCATATTATCAGCAAAATAGATTGAATTGTTGCTACATAAAGCTCAGGATTGAAAGGGTTAAATCAATAAAATCTGGATATTTCCAATTATTTTTTGTATATGCACTTCAGTTATGGTTTCATAATAAAGAAACAGTCGGTTATTTGAATGTAGCCGGAGCTTGAGGCTCACCACTAAACACCATCAAGTGCCGACGTTAAGAACGAATGGAGCTGTGCCTCCACTGCTTCATATACCCTCATGTCATGTACAGTGACAGCTTTGCAGAGGAAACGAAATAAAAGGAACACAGTGACTATAATTACTTTGGGGACGTGAATCGAACCAGGTACCTTCCGGAAAAAACTGCGTGTTATGCTGCAGTGATCTGCACGGCGTATATAATAGTACAGCTAAGGTTAGGTTATGTTGGGTTAGGTTAGGTTAAGTTAAGTTAGGTTGGGTTAGGTTAGGTTAGGTTGCGTTGGGTTAGGTTATGTTAGGTTTAGGTTGGGTTATGTTAGGTTAGGTTAAGTTAGTTGGGTTAGGTTAGGTTGCGTTGGGTTAGGTTATGTTAGGTTGGGTTATGTAGGTTAGGTTAAGTTAGGTTGGGTTAGGTTAGGTTATGTTGGTTAGTTAGGTTAGTTAAGTTAAGTTAGGTTAGGTTGGGTTAGGTTAGGTTAGGTTGCGTTGGGTTGGGTTAGGTTATGTTAGGTTAGGTTGGGTTTATGTTAGGTTAGGTTAGTTAGGTTGGTTAGGTTAGGTTGCGTTGGGTTAGGTTAGGTTAGTTAGGTTATGTTGGGTTATGTTAGGTTAGGTTAAGTTAAGTTAGGTTGGGTTAGGTTAGGTTGCGTTGGGTTAGGTTATGTTAGGTTAGGTTGGGTTATGTTAGGTTAGGTTAGGTTAAGTAAGGTTGGGTTGGGTTAGGTTAGGTTGCGTTGGGTTAGGTTATGTTAGGTTAGGTTATGTTGGGTTATGTTAGGTTAAGTTAGGTTAGGTTAGATTGGGTTGGGTTAGGTTAGGTTAGATTGGGTTGGGTTAGGTTAGGTTAGGTTAGATTGGGTTGGTTAGATTAGGTTTAAATTAGGTTAGGTTAAGTTAGTTGGGTTCATCCATTTCGGTGACTCCGTCGCAGGGAATTTCGGTCGCCATTTCTTTTTCGTAGCTATTCGGACCCAGATCCCATTCCATAAACGCAGCACTTTCCCGCACCCTACATTTAAAGGAATATCCTTAAATGACGTAAGCTCAGTACTATCATATGTCACGTGACTTCTACAGCCATCGGAAATAGATGAGCTGCAACAAGGACAGACTTTGAAATCTGCGCTCTTCTGGGATATTACGCAGCGTCAAGTACTAGTCCTTTACCGACGTTTCGGACAATGTATCGATCCCAACTTCAAGGGTCAATAAGTCTTCTTGGACACCCCTAAATAGTCACAATTCATGACTACCATCCAATTTAATCCGTCCCCGTATATCCTCTGCACTTGTTAGAACGTCGTTATATAATGCGTATAAATGACCCTTTAAGCGTCGTGGTTATGTACCGCCAGGTTTAACACTAACAAGACACGCAATGTACGTATAACGTAACACTGAGGTGCGTTCGCGTAACCATTGTTGCCGTGGAAAAGCAGTATTACTTATTATGAGTGTGTGTCTAGCCTTAGTTATCCAGCATGCAAAGCGCATGCGCCGTATTATATTGTCATCTGTGGCCTGTCTGGCTGTACCATATTTTTCCACATTATCTCATAAACGGCACGATTTTCAGGAAAAAAGTTATTGAACATAAAATGTGTGTTTGATTTTATCTACAACTTTTGTCTGAAAAATTTCTCACTGAAACAAAAATTCTGCGAGATTTGATAAATGTACAGATTTTTAACGAAACTTGACTTTTCCCCGACAGATTTTCGAAAAATACACAAATATGAAATTTCATGGAAATCCGTCCAGTGGGAGCCGAGTTGTTCCATTCGGACAGACAGACATAACAAAGTTAATAAGTCTCTTTTTAGCAATTTTGCGAACGCTCCTAAGAAAGAAAAATTAAGTTATTTCAGAGTGTATGGCATACAGACCAACTGGCGTTCCAGGTAAGGTATTCGAGACATTTTATGTGACGTAATTACGTGTGACGTAATACATGGTGCCCTCTGGAATGACACAACACACTGCAGCGAGCGAGCAGTCTAGGCCAGTAAGTGGCTTGCCTGCCATATCACAGCAAACACAGTGACCTAACACAGGTAAGGGTTGATATTGGTGCTTGGAGCAGTGTGTATATGAAGTTATTGTATATTAATAATATATAAATTTGTAATTATTTCCCTGTAATCAAACGACGTATATATGACGTGTAAATTCCCGGCATTAAGCTTGATCGGCGCCTATTCCTGTAAATCACGTCATTTAAGGACGCAGTACTTTGAAACCTCTTGTATATAAAAGTGTCTTGTGTCCATATTTCACGACATTTCAAATAGCCACAACAAATCTTTAACGTTATACGAGATACGTGGTATATGAAAAGCGATGTCACTTGTTGCTGCCACTGGCTGTGTTCGTAACTACAGATCGTTTTGTATCAAATTAATGGGCCATTTCTCCATCAAAACGTCACAAGTTATTTTGACAAATTTCGTTTGCTGCCCGATACGTTTCGATCCACGATGTGAGACTACACTGACGATCATTCCATGGTGAATCGAAACACATCGTGCAGCGAATGGACAAGTTGTCAAAATAACTTGTGAGATTTTGATGGAGAAATGGCCCATTCATTCTTGCTGCCGTTCTTACTGTTGTTTATTCAACGACGACTGCCAGTAACTAAGGTTTTATAGTGTGGAAGGACAATGTGATTAGTGAAGAATTGCAGAGGATTCGGAAGGATACAGGCGTAGTCTGATCGAAGTATCATTCCGGCAATTGCCTTGAGGGACTGAGGAAAATCGCGAAAAATCCGTCCAGGGTGTTTGACGAGCCGGCTGATATTCGAAAGTGGTACCCCCCCCCCCTAGATCGTCACCGGTACACTAAACCTTCCGGTACATTGCTGATAAAGCAAATCAGTCCCTGTGCACGCCATGAAGTCATATAGGGGGGCGTAGTGGTGTAGCCCCACTCATTTTTAGCCTCGGCGCTAGATGTGTGTGTGTTTAACTTCAGCCCCGGCCGTTTTATCCCCGGGAAAGAACTCCGGTACCCATTGAATAGGAGCCTAGGTGGGCCCCAAAGCTGGTGAGGAAGTTTTGGAGAAGAGAAAATTTATACCCTTGCTGGGATTCGAAACCTGTACTTTCCACCCCCTAGTCTAGGGTACTTGTTGTTGTTGTTGCTGGCAGATGCTAGTGTTTGTTGTTGTTGTGTTGTTGTTGTTGGCAGATGCTAGTGTTTGTTTGTTGGCAGATGCGAGTTGTTGTTGTTGGGCAGATGCTATGTTGTTGTTGTGTGTTGGCAGATGCTAGTGTGTTGTTGTTGTTGTTGTCGTTGTTGTTGTTGTTGGGCAGATGCTAGTGTTGTTTGTTGTTGTGTTGTTGTTGTTGTTGTTGGCAGATGCTAGTGTTGTTGTTGGCAGATGCTAGTGTTGTTGTTGTTGTTGTTGTTGTTGTTGTGCAGATGCTAGCCATCAGCAATGACAGCTCTGCCCAATGTTAGCCCAAATGTTCAATCACATAGAAATAAGCCAAGCATTTGACTGATGTCAGACATTTCTCATGGTCTGGCGTATGACTGCGATGACTGATAAATGTTATGTTTATGACTGTGACTCCTTGTGTGCTGCTATTTATCCTCTGGCAACATCACTGGGATCTGCGCTCTTCTGAGATACTACGCAGCGTTGAGTGATAGTTACGTAGCGACGTTTCGGGACAACCTATCTGTTCCATCTTCAAGGTTCAAGAGGAGGACTTCTTGACCCTTGAAGATAGGGCCGGTAGGTTGTCCCGAAACGTCGGTACAGAACTATCTTCAAGAGTCAAGAAGTCCAAGAGTTCTTGACTTCTTGGCTTGGACGTGTTGACCGTTGAAGATGGGACCGATAGGTTGTCCCGAAACGTCGGTACAGAACTACAACTCAACGCTGCCTAATATCTCAGAAGAGCGTACATCTCATCTACATCGCGGCGGAAGCCTGAAGTCACGCATTATTATTATTATTATTATTATTATATTATTTTCTGTCCTTTTATTTTTTACCACCTGTTTTTATGAGCCGAGCTGTCATGATCTACATAGTGACTAGACAACGAGATGCACAACTGAGGAATCCCGGTTCGATTCCCTTCACGATCACCAGATTCCTCTCCTCTCCCAAGCTTCCAGACCGACTTTGTGACTCACCCATCTTCGTACCGGCCGTTCTTTATGTGGGGGTAAAGCAGCCGGAGCGTTAGGCTGACCACGGATCTCTATGTAGCGCCGAAGTTAAGAATAAGTGGACATACACCTGCACACTCCCCCCGTATGTCTTCAATGCCTATGTATGTTTATATTTCTGTTTGCCGTTCTTTACATTACAGAAATTAGCTGAACTGAATTGCTAACTTGAGACGACTTTAGACAGGAGAGAATTTTGTGAGATTTCAGGCTTTCACCGCGGTGTAGTCGATGTCTTCATTCTTCTGACATGTTACACGGCGTAGATCGGTTTTTGGTTACCGACGTTTCGGGACAGAGAATCGGTACCATATTCAAATTTTTCTTCGACTGCATGACCCTTGAATGTGTGAGATGTATATCGTCCCGAAACGTCTGTAACCAACTACTAGAAGATCGAAGGTCTCAGGAGAGAATTTTGTATGAAGTACACAAGCTAAAGTAACACAGAATAGGGAGGGCACACAATGAGACGCTTAATAATTGGTGTTCTTTACTTAGTGAGACAAAATAAGAAACGTAAAATGCCAGGACATGTAGCACGCGTGGGTGAGACAAATTGGTACATTTTGGTAAAAAAATAAACTTTTCTTATTCTGTTCTGTTCTTATGGCGTCCTGTAATTTGGTACGCGGGTAGCCATGTTTGAGGAATTCCTGTTTTCATTTTATATCTAACAAAAGTGACAGTAGGTACCTCCAAACATTGCTGTCAACCTACCAAACCGCACGTCGTCATAACCAAGAATGCCACAACACGAAGCTGTAAAATCTTTGTATTTTCTGGATGCATTTCTCTGTGTTTTTTTAGATATAAGTGATAACAGTTTAACAACTCACAAATTACACACCAACGAAATGCACTATATATATAAGTGCATTCGTGGTGTGTAATTTGTGAGTTGTTAAAAAATGCACGATGAAGATAATATGAAATTTACAGTTTAACAGTTAATATTTCACTACTGTACGTGATGTCTAACTTTAGACTGAATATAGACAGTGTCTGGATTTGACATGAAAATGACTTTTTTATGTTAATTCATACCGTGCATAATCTTATAATTAATACATTAACCAACTTAGGCAATTAACGAAATACATTCAGAAGTATAAAACTCCTACATGTTTCGGCACCGAGGTGCCATCATCAGGGAGTTATTCTGACTACGTCTAATGCTACCTAGTTAAGCGTGCTGGCCTTATACTTCTTTGTTCAGAATAACTCCCAGATGATGGGACCTCGGTGCCGAAACACGTAGGATTTTTATACTTCTGAATGTATTTTGTTAAGTGCATTAGTTATTTAATGTATTAATAATAACTGAAAATGGCTGTTTAATAGCCGAAACGTGTAGTCACGGAAATAATCAGTTAACCAATACGACCCGATATGCTACCTGTCAATGTAATAGCTGTGTAAATAAGATTTCAGAATCGTGACCTTTTGTATGAACCTACAAACCTGAAATATTTCTCCTATTTACCCTCGCAGCATCAGCTGTAGCGAGCTGTTAGATCAGACCTTACGTGAAACCTTTGGGCTACTGTCTGCAGGCGACGCAATGACAATGACGTCATCTCCCACGCAATGCTAATCCTGAGAGAACTGAAGTGCCCTGTGTGTTTGGAATACATGACACCACCCATCACCCAGTGTGCGACAGGCCACAACATCTGTACCATCTGCAGGCTGCGAATCAAAACACTGTCCTACCTGCAGGAACCACTTCCATGGATACGCAACTACTCACTGGAGAACTTGGCGCAAGCGATAAACTATCCCTGCGTGAACAAAATGGCCGGCTGCACGGAGTCATTTCCCCTATACAGCATCAAGAAACACGAGGGGCAATGCCCATATCGTAACCATGACTGCCCCTACCACAAGATATCTAAGGAAGACTGTGTTTGGTCAGGGCCACTAGTGGAAATGAAGAATCACGTGAAAGATATGCATGACAGTCCAGGAGACAATGTTGAACTTACCGGACCTTTGAGGACAGTTCTAAGAAATATATCAGAAATATCAAGCTTCCGACAGGCGATGTTTGCCTTAAATGAAGTATTTTATGTAATTTGGGAGCTCAGAGATAATACCTTCTACTGTGCTACCTTTCATATTGGTACTAAGGAAAATTCTTGTAAATTCAAGTATAGATTTCGTATATCAAAGCAGAAGGGCGGGGAATCTATCTCATATTGTCTTAAAACACACAGTTTTATGGAAGATGTTGATGAGATAATTGGAAGGGGTGAATGTGTTGCGATTCACTACAGTTGTGTACAGAAATTCATTAAGAATAGTGTCCTACCATTTGAGATTCACATTTTCAATAATGATAATATTAAATGCGATAGAAATGAGATATATTATATAACCAGAGATTGTAGTGAAAGCTATGATAATGACACTGGTGATAATGGAATTGGGGATGAAGTAGAAAGCAATTAGTAAACACATCAGAATATGACTGGATCTTCAATAATTGCAAAGTTAAGAGTTGTGTACTTAACAGGGTGATACAGCATGACAGTGTCTTCGCATGAGTATTGTTACGCGCATTGTTAGATGACCTGAACGAGGTTAACATAAAGATAAAAATAAACTCTTAGAGAAAAAAAAACTGTGATAAGTTCAACAAGTTTTTGTGTCATGGAATACATAATATTTTTATAATTTTATTACAGTGTCTTGCAAATAAAATCAGTTAGGTTTCTGTAGTTTCGACGTTGCACTATCTTGCATGTTTTATATTGGATGTATCCGAATTACAAAGCAATATGTTTGAAAGTAGTTTTAATTTTTATATAGCCTACAAGACTATTCTGAGTGTAGAATGTTTGCAGAAAATTGAATATGAATATTGATTAATTTTATAATTTAGGAATAACATACATTAAATTTATTAAATTATAAAAAAATACGGCATGAAGTAATACTCCAATTAATTATAAAAATATGTTTATCATTTAGGTGTTTTGTGTTTCATTAGAATTAAATGAAACTCGATATTAATAATTATTTTTAGATCCACAATACATGCACGGGGTGTAAAACAAAACTGATGTTCTATACGGTGAAAGAAAATTGTTTAAAACCACATATTAAATGACATTTTTGCATGCAAAAATATTGTATTTTGTATTGTAATTACACACTACAAGGAAGCACATTTTAAGACCTTTAGTATAACTGACTACAGCAACATTTTGTCCAGTAACTACACAGGTGCCACTTTCTCCAGCTGAAACCAGAAACAACTCCAGAAATTCGATTTGCGAAATTCAAGCAATTAAAGCCAATTTAACCCATAAAACATTCAATAATTCAGATTTTCGTGTAAACAAAATGCTTCTCCGCATCACAAAACAAAGTGGTTCATGGTCTAAAAATAATATCTGTTTACTGTAAGATACATGCAAAGCACACCACCAATATATTGTGTGGGCACAACCAATCTCCTGATGTTAAGAGGAAAGGATACATACAGGGCATCACAAAAGAATGGTGCGGTTTCAATAGTATTCCCTATTGAAACCGCACCATTCTTTTGTGTACACCCTGTATAACAGCCACTGTGGTTTAAAGTGTTAAGATACATTTTGTGGTGAACATCGTAGAAGAAAATAGAAATATACAAAAGGAGAAGTAATACATATTTACGTGTCACATATGTGAAAAAATACAAAAACAAACTTATGTATAACCAACTGTAATAACAATTATTTAATAAAGTTAGACTTTTAAAAAAAAAACCCTTATTCCTTTATTTAAAATGGTGTATATTTTGTATAAGTTTTTGACTGTACTTTGGGGCTGGGATTGCTACTATCTACGGCTGGATGGTCCGGGGTTCGAATTCCGTCGAAGGCAACAAAATTTATCTTGTCCAAAAGTCCTGACCAGCTCTGGGGCGCACCAGCCCCTATTCAATGGGTACTGGGGTTCTTCCCCGGGGATAAAGCGGACGGGACGTGAAGTTGACCACTCAATTCCATCTAGTACTGAGGTTAAGAATGTGTGGAGCTAAATTCCTTCTCTCCCTATACGCCTTCATAGCGTGGACAGGGACGATTTTATCTTCTTCACTCTCGTTTTTATTATCTATTTTATATACAATTCGTTAATTCGAAGTCCTAAGAATATGAACTGACTATACAGGCCTCGGTAGTTACTGTACTCAAAGCATCTGAGGCAATTTTAAACTTAAGACGTTTCATAAACTTCAAACGACACATGCACATATAATATTTATGGAGTTGTTTGAGAAGCTGACAGTTGTTCGGCTAGTCAGGAAATTCTCCAATTCTTATAAAACCCGAAAGGTCATTACTTTTTTCAGAAAAAAAAAAACTCCAACCCACAACTTCCCGACATACATTTATATATTCCGTTTTCATAGAGAGTTCGACAAATTTTCCAAAAAAATCTAGAAGCCACGTCCAAAATACCAGTCACCAGAAGGGTAGCATGAAGCAAGTTCCACATTGATGAACCCCCCTCTCCCCCAAAAAAAAAATTTTAGGCGCCACTCTAAAAAATTTAGTCACCACGGCGACCTGGCGACCGGGATTTGTTCACCCCTGTTTTAATATTATCCTACCATCTGCTCGTAGGTCATACAAGTTGTCCCTTCTATTCAGCGATTCGGATTAAAATGTATGGATTTCATATATCTGCTTTGCATGACGCAGACAATGCTGTTCTAGTCTTCCTTGATTTGATTGCCCTAATAACATATTTGTTACGCACCAATCATGAAGCACGTCGATTTGCAATTTCCTCCGTCCCCCTCTTACTTCCGCTTTGGCCCAACCTGTTCTGTAAAACATTCGCGCACATTCCTCGGTGACAGCAGACAGAACCTCTCACACCCCCCCCCCCCCCCCCACAAAACAGGTAAAATTACAGTTTTTTACATCTTAGTCGTTTTTTAGGCTTTTCGCAAAATTGCGAAAAGCGACTATGAGCTTCGTCATGCCTGTCCGTCTGTCTGTCCGTCCGCATGGAACAACTCGGCTCCCACTGGACGGATTTTCACGAAATTTGACATTTCAGTATTTTTCGAAAATCTGTCGAGAACATTTAGGTTTCATTAAAATCTGACAACAATAACGGTACTTTACATGAAGACCTATGTACATTTATGATATCTCACTCACTTCTTAGAACGAGAAATGTTTCAGACAAAAGTTGTAGAGAAAATCAAAACACACATTTTTTGTTCGTAATTAACTATTTTTCCGAAATCGTG
The DNA here is from genome assembly GCA_021186555.1 of Reticulitermes speratus. NCBI lineage: Eukaryota > Metazoa > Arthropoda > Insecta > Blattodea > Rhinotermitidae > Reticulitermes > Reticulitermes speratus. The sequence goes on along the minus strand of JAJKFL010000012.1, from coordinate 5,248,437 downwards.
CGTGGATGTGGAAAAATGTGGTAGAACCGATAGGCCACAGATGACAATATAAAGGCGCATGCGCTTTGCATGCTGGATAACTAAGACTACAGACACACAAACTCAGAATATGTAATACTTATTGCTTTTCCACGGCAACAATGGTTACGCGAACGCGCCTAAATGTTACGTTTATACATACATTGCCTGTCTTGTTTACATAGCAAAGAGGAAGACAAAATACTGTGCCGAATGGTCGCAGATATTTACCAGATTTAATATGCTCTTAATTTCTTTGTGCATACAATTTTGATTTGCCAATTGTCATTCGTAAATATTTAAATTTGCAACATTTTTATACACCTACTTAGACGACTTTATGTAATTATTGTGTCATATGTTTTGATGATGTGGCCTGAACACATAAGCCTACACCCTCTTCTCTCTTCTTTATTTCTAGACCAACCCCCCCTAAAACTTTGAATTCCAGTGGTAACTAAATATATGTGCCACCTGCTTCAACATTAAGAGACTAAACTTTTTCCACAGAGTGTACTTATGTGTTTTATCTTTTTCACAACAAACAGTGATTATTTACCTAAGGAGTTTCCACCGTTTATTTCTTGTAATCGAGGAAGATTGTGTTCTCTGCGAGATAGGAATTGAAATTTTATACATAATTTCAAATGTTCCTAGCAAAGCTATTTAACGGACCTTGTTCGTGGTGTGGTTCACTTAGGGAAATTCATGACCACGTCGGGAAAGACCATCGCGACGTAAAATATACGGAATAAATATGTCGTCAAATTTTCCTAAATCGCGTTAAGTTTCAATGGAGGTCAAGGCTGACAATTCTTGCAAAGGTTGAAATGTTTTTCGTCATCTGTAGGAACAGGAAGAATATATTCACTGTGCTGTATTTCCTGCTGGACTCACAGTGGATGACTCGTGTGTCGAATAGCGGGTCTCTATATAACTACTCAAGATGTTAAGGCGCATATTACTTACATTGAGCGGACGCACGGCTTCACGGCAGATGTCTCTGATGTTCCGGTAGCTGACAGACCGGTCACACTGGCAGGAAGTATCTTGCGGCGAAGGAACTGTCGTTGGAACTGCAGAAAATAAATGCATACGATATTAAAAACAGACGGACACAGAAAATGACGACATATCGTGATTACACAGAAATCTTACTTTATAATGACCAATTTCTGTCACAAAATTTTTAGAGTAAAAACATCCAGTTCCTTGTATTTTCATCAGAACTTCGATTTATTTTCCTGGGTGCTGAAAACTGCTACGTTAAAACATGTTACGTTTCATAAACCATGCATACAGGGAGATAAAGGAATGCACTCAGAGCGATATATGTCGCTTGATACATACAAAGTGTTGAAAACACGTGACAGTTTCATCATTGAGTTCACCACCATACAAATTACTTCCCAGTTCCCCTGTCGATTTCATTCCACTGGTGCTCCATTAATTGTAAAAAATTGGTAAAAAAAAACTGCTCATCTTTATCATCTTCATTGGGGTTGCACAAAAAGCCTTAAGGCTGTGGTGCGAGGGCCCTTCATCACAAAACAAAACAAAAAAAAATTACTTCCCAGTAATTGTTTGGTAAGCTGATCACAGTGGCCGTGCTGTCTAAGGCGTAGGTCTGAATCCGCTTTATTGCTTGGATCGCGGGTTCGAATCCCGATGAGGGCATGGATGTTCGTCTCTTGTGTTTGTTATGTGTTGTGTAGGCCTGTGTGACGGCTGATCACTCGTTCGGAGGAGTCCTACTGTGTGTGTGTGTATGTGTGTGTGTCTAATTGTGTGTGATCTAGAAACCTCAACAATGAGGTGCCTAGCCAGAGCTGGGAATTTTGCAATGACAGCTTAATATATCGTGTCTGTAAAGAGTTATCAGAACAGAAGAAAACACTTTCAGAAAATCCGGAGATAAAAAGAAATAATGCGGGTAAATGATGCATGAAACATTGGAAGAACATCTGCCCCGTGACAAGATGGCCACACATCGATTCTGTTAAATTACACACAAAATATAATCACTATGGCGATCAGTGTTTTCGGTTGTCGAAACAGTGGCGTACATAGTCTGTCGCCCCCCCCCCCCCACGACTGAATAATCGGAGGACTCTCTATAATGATACCGAAGTCACTCCCATCTCATAACAGAGACCCAGAATACTGCCTTCTGTCAGAAGAACACTCTGAAAGGACTCGCAACAAATCTTAGTCTTCTGTACGTTTATTGGGCCCACTAACCCAAGGTGCCTCACTGCGCCGCGCGGGGTCTTTGAGGGCCTTATTTATGCCACCGTGTCTGTGCAATACTTGGCACAGACGTTTTGGAATTTTGATCTGTAACCAGTCACTTGACGATTCGAGTATAACCAACGCCCGAAAGGCCACACATTCAAATATACCAAAGACACTGGGCATATGAAGACAAAACATTTGTGTGTGCAAAAAACCTCTATCCAAAGTCTTACAAGAATAATTTAGCCAAATTGGAAGATCATACCGTAACATTTCAAGACATATTTATAATCACGGAAATATGGTAGTGGTAATAATTCTTAAAGCCGATCCCAGTGGCCGTGCGGTCTAAGGCGTGGGTCTGTGGCCGCTCGCTTACTGGATGTGGGTTCGAATCCCGCCGGGGCATGGATGTCTGTCTCTTGTGAGTGTTGTGTGTTGTCAGGTAGAGGTCTCTGCGACGAGCTGATCACTCGTCCAGAGGAGTCCTACCGACTGTGGTGTGTCTGAGTGTGTGATCGTGAAGCGTCGACGAAACGAGGAGGCCCAGGCCCATATAGGGCTGTCGAGCCATAGAAAAAAAAAATCTTAAACACATTGAGCGATGTTATAAAATACTGCAGGTGTCATATGTAGTAAGTTTGTGCCCGTATGAGAGATAACAGAGTATTTTGAGATAAGAATTTAGATAAGATAAATCTGTACTGATATTTTTGCTCTCGAAGTTGCCAGCTATTCTGTTCTTTGCCAACTACATTTTAACATTAAAACCAGCGGTTAAAATTTGATAATATAACGTGAAGATTGATAATAATGGTTTCTTTCACTCAAAAGCCGGTACCCATGTATTAAGCTACCAAAAAACGGTGACTGCAATGTGTGCTATCACCTTTAACATCTAAAATGAAGTCTCAATTTTACTCACACGTGTATTTTACGTGTAAAAGGTAAGAATAAATTTGTTCTTGTGCACATTATGAAGGCATACAGTTAAGTGGAGGTATAACCCCACGCATTCTTAACCTCGGCACTCTATGGAAGTGAATGGTCAGCTTAAAGCTCCGACTGCTTCATTCCCGGAGAAAGTGCCCCCGGTTCCCACTTAATAGGAGGCTGGATGGGCTCCAAGTTCGGTCTGGAAATTTTGGAGAAGACAAAAATGTTCAATTATTGACGGGAATCGAACCACGATTCCACAGTTATTCAGCTCTCCCGTTTTCTTTGTATTTATGTAAAGGTAAAGGTCACCCCATGATATACCTGGACAGGCACCGAGGGTAGGCGGGAGTATAGCTTCAACCCATTCGAAACCAGGCGCTAAAAGAAGGTGGGTGGTTAACGCCACGCCACGGCCGCTTTACCCCTGGTAATGAGCCGGTAACTATTGTAGAGGAGGCTGGGTGGGCCCCAGGGCCGGTCTAAATAAGTGCAGAAAATTCGCCCCTACCTTTTTTTTTTCTTCTTCTAATTCCTGGGTTTTTCCCTTTGATCCCTTTTTGTTCTGTATTAATCCTTTTTCGTCCTTTTCATGTCACTTACGGTCCACAACCGTCTTTTTTACAACACAACACACAACATCCATGCCCCCGGTGGGATTCGAACCCACAATCCCAGTAAGCGAGCGGCCGTAGACCCACGCCTTAGACCGCGCGGCCACTGGGATCGGCACGGGGTTCGATCCCCGGACCGTCCAGGTCGTAGAGAGTCGCTATACCGACTGAGCTATCCCGGCCCATAAATGTTCAAGGCTTTTGTGAAGTAAACAGCATTCACATAATGGTCAAGCTATCATCTTCCAGTGCCCCTTGAAGTCGTCACTTCATTGCAAGAGGGGATGCAGATATGACCATAGCTTGCAGTCGCCTTTCACGTCACACGGTTACTGCCTCTAAGATCATCAACCAAAGATATACGGAGTAAACATTTCACCAAAAAAAGGAATCTCATCTTCACTACCCATTTACTTTCTTTAACAGAATAAAGAGTATGTCTCAGTGTAATATCCTCTTATAGTCTCCTTTAAGTGAATATTGAATCTTATTTCCTTATTACGACCGATCTGCTGGTACTTGATGGCTCTAGAAGGCAGCGACTCTCTATCCGAATAGTCGATAAGTGTCATGGAGAGTTTACTGCTGTCCATATAGAAGGCGGTGCTCTTATTACAAGCCTATCTGGAAGATAGGAACATCAAACGGAGACAGATATCTTGATGGGGCTGCTACCGTGGAATTTATGTTGCTGCACTTCACCCCATCAGGCGGGGCGTACTGTGGCGTTGGTGGAGAAGGGCCTCGGCTGTGTCGTAGAAATTTATTGATGTTTGTGCTATTGAACGATACTACTTCAACTGAATAGTTTTCGGATCGTAGAGTATTGCTACGTAACGACTATATGAATTCGTAAATTTACGGCCTGAATCAAACTTATCACTTGGTAGGGTAATATTAAAATTGAACTTAAATGACGACGGTCCGAAGGCTGGATTTTGTGGGAACGGTGATGAGTTCTGGGATTAAAAGTGAAAAGATTTTCGTACCAGTTTGAACAATTACAAATACTTCAAGACAGTTTCTATCATTGCATTACTTAGTAACTTAGGTAGTTTGTTTTGTAGTGAAGGGCCCCGCAGTAGATGCTACGGACGCACCGCAGCCTTGAGGCTTATTTTGCAACCTTTTGATGCAGATTATTCTTTTTTTTCGTTTTTCTGTGTAATGGAGCACAGGTGGAATGAAACTGACAGGGAAAACTGAAGTACTCGGGGGAAAACCTGTCCCAGTGCCACTTTGTCCACCACAAATCCCACATGGACTGACCCGGGATTTTTTTTTTCCTGTTCCGTTATTTCCCTTTGATCCATTTTTGTACTTTTTTTTTAAATCCGTCCTTCTTCATGTCACTTATGATCCATACTAGTCCTTATACAACACTCACAACAGACAGACATCCATGCCCCCGGTGGGATTCGAACCCACAATCCCAGTAAGCGAGCGGCCGAAGACCCACGCCTTAGACCACACGGCCACTGGGATCGGCTCGAACCTGGGCCTCCGCAGTGAGAGGCCGGCGACTAACCGCCTGAGCCATGGCACGGCCTACTTAGGTACTTAGGAATTACTCCCTGGTGGTACCGCAGCTTACGTGTGGCGGTAATATGAAAAATTACCAAACTCATTAATTTTATTTTATATTGTTCACACCGTGCACTGTCGCCAATCAAAACACACAATACTCAAACCAACAAACTGCAGTCTTATTATTTTAGATATTATATACCACAAAATCTGTAGACTAATCCAACATGTTTCGATTCTTCCTGGGACCGTCATCAGGGATTCGTGTAAAAGTAAGAACTGCACAAACAGAACTAAAATATACGTAAAGGTAAAGTTCTCCCTATAACAGGCCACGAAGGCCCAAAGGGGGAGTAGAGGTATAGTTCTACTCATTCTTGACCCCGGCGCTAGTTGGGGGTGGGTGGTCAGCACCACGCCCCGGCCGCTTTACACCCGGAAAGACCCGGTACCCATTGTATAGGAGGCTGGGTAGGCCCCAGGACGTATGCGAAAAATCTCGCCCTCACCGGGATTCGATCCCCGGACCGTCCAGCCCGTAGCGAGTCGCTATACCGACTGAGCTATCGCGGCCCCTAAAATACATGTACATGTTAAAATCATATAAAATGTATAAAAGATGATCAGTTAACTGTAGACGATTTCGTAGTGGATCCCTGTGATATCTGGTACGTGGGCCGTGATTTGAAGTGGGGACCTCTAGCAGAATTATACGTAAACAGAAATTATATCCATAGGTACTGTGACAATACCACAGGGATATCAGAATATGATAGGGGACAGTGACTTACGGTTGTGACTCGAAACCCATAAGTTCTTCACCAAAGAATTCTGTTGTGAGAAGAGGGGGAGGGGGGAAACAGGCATAAATTATGACTTATTGTGTGTTTTATTTGACTATCTGACGCTGAATGGTAAAACGACTGATGAATGATAAAGTGGAAAGGGTTGGGAAGAAAAGATTGTGGCATAATCAAGGCATTAAAATGTTTTTTGTCTTGGGGGCTGAGGAAATCCACGACAATCCTCAGGACAGCCAACGTCTCTGCAAAATTTCAAATCGTACACTCCAGTTATACAAGTCTAGAGCGTCAGCACTACAACAATCCGTTCGGTGGTGGTAGTAGTAGTAGTAGTAGTGGTAGTAGTAGTAGTAGTAGTAGTAGTAGTAGTAGTAGTAGTAGTAGTAGTAGTAGTAGTAGTAGTAGTAGTAGTAGTAGTAGTAGTCATACAGTAGAATCCTTCTCAAAAAAGCTAAAGTCGCTGAGCTAGTCTAAATTTCTCGGTCCCTTATAGTACCAGAGCACTCTGTAGAAAGCATTCGTGCTTTTCTTCAGTCTTTCCAAGTATGTACTCGTAATTTCACAAATTTTACACTGAAATAGGCCACGACGTCCCTTGAAATCCTTACTTATTTATTATTCATGAATTTCCTTCCGTTTTGCTCTGAACTGGGTACGAAGGTGCAGCTTACAGAACACGTTTAATGCTATATAACAGTCAGTCTTTATGTCACTTCCTTACGTAGACCTATGTGTAACAGTCCGCTAGGTCATCTCTATGTCACTTCCAAACGTAGACCTAAGTGTAACAGTCCGCTAGGTCATCTCTATGTCACTTCCTTACGTAGGCCTAAGTATAACAGTCCGCTAGGTCATCTCTATGTCACTTCCAAACGTAGGCCTATGTGTAACAGTCCGCTAGGTCATTTCTATGTCACTTCCTTACGTAGGCCTATGTGTAACAGTCCGCTAGGTCATCTTTATGTCACTTCCTTACGTAGGCCTAAGTATAACAGTCCGCTAGGTCATCTTTATGTCACTTCCTTACGTAGGCCTAAGTGTAACAGTCCGCTAGGTCATCTCTATGTCACTTCCAAACGTAGGCCTATGTGTAACAGTCCGCTAGGTCATCTCTATGTCACTTCCAAACGTAGGCCTATGTGTAACAGTCCGCTAGGTCATTTCTATGTCACTTCCTTACGTAGGCCTATGTGTAACAGTCCGCTAGGTCATCTATGTCACTTCCAAACGTAGGCCTATGTGTAACAGTCCGCTAGGTCATCTCTATGTCACTTCCAAACGTAGACCTAAGTGTAACAGTCCGCTAGGTCATTTCTATGTCACTTCCTTACGTAGGCCTAAGTATAACAGTCCGCTAGGTCATCTTTATGTCACTTCCTTACGTAGACCTATGTGTAACAGTCCGCTAGGTCATCTCTATGTCACTTCCAAACGTAGGCCTATGTGTAACAGTCCGCTAGGTCATCTCTATGTCACTTCCAAACGTAGGCCTATGTGTAACAGTCCGCTAGGTCATTTCTATGTCACTTCCTTACGTAGGCCTAAGTATAACAGTCCGCTAGGTCATCTTTATGTCACTTCCTTACGTAGACCTATGTGTAACAGTCCGCTAGGTCATCTCTATGTCACTTCCAAACGTAGGCCTATGTGTAACAGTCCGCTAGGTCATCTCTATGTCATCTATGTCACTTCCAAACGTAGGCCTATGTGTAACAGTCCGCTAGGTCATCTCTATGTCACTTCCTTACGTAGGCCTATGTGTAACAGTCCGCTAGGTCATCTCTATGTCACTTCCTTACGTAGACCTATGTGTAACAGTCCGCTAGGTCATCTCTATGTCACTTCCAAACGTAGGCCTATGTGTAACAGTCCGCTAGGTCATCTCTATGTCACTTCCTTACGTAGGCCTATGTGTAACAGTCCGCTAGGTCATCTCTATGTCACTTCCTTACGTAGGCCTATGTGTAACAGTCCGCTAGGTCATCTCTATGTCACTTCCTTACGTAGGCCTACGTGTAACAGTCCGCTAGGTCATCTCTATGTCACTTCCTTACGTAGGCCTAAGTGTAACAGTCCGCTAGGTCATCTCTATGTCACTTCCTTACGTAGGCCTATGTGTAACAGTCCGCTAGGTCATCTCGCTAGAACACAGCGCTACAGTCGCCTGTCAATCAAGTGACCCTGCAATAGAAACAAGACAATATCGGAGCCCGTTCAACTTTACTGCCCGCGTTCCTTCCGCGACGTCATCAATGTCGTCATCATTTCCCGACACCCGCCATTTTATGAAGGACCTTCCACTTCTGGTTCACATTGTGCTCTTACATACTAGTGGCAGTATATGGTTAACACTGTGCGTGGGACAGCTGCAGTGCGACCAACGTAGGGGTCACAGAACTGCCTTCGTGTTCGCAACCTCGTAGATCCTACCGTCCTTTTTCACGTAGGAAGTGACAATGTTGCAGTGAAAGGTAAAGGTAAAGTTCACCCTAGCCGATCCCACTGGCCGCGCGTTCTAAGGCGTGGGTCTACGGCCGCTTGCTTACTGGGAATTTGGGTTCCAATCCAGCCTAGGGCATGGATGTCTGTCTGTTGTGAGTGTTGTGTGTTGTCAGGTAGATGTCTCTGCGACGGGCTGATCACTTGTACAGAGGAGTCCTACCGAGTGTGGTGTGTCTAAAAAGTGTGTGATCGTGAAGCCTCGAAAAATGAGGCGACCTAGGCCCCCAATAAGCTGTCGAGCCATTTAAAGAAAAAAATTCACCCTAGAACAGGCCATAAAAGCCCAGAGGGGGAGTAGAGGTATAGCTCTACTCTTTCCTTAACCTCGGCGCTAGACGGGGGTGGGTGGTCAAAGCCACGCCCCGGCCGCTTTACACCCGGGAAAGAGTCCCGGTACCCATTGTACAGGAGGCTTGGTAGGCCCCAGGGCCGGTCTGGACGGGTGCTCAAAATGTTAAGCTGAATTACCAGACAGTGGTACACTGATTTCGCTATGTGCTACATCTTTATATCCACTGTTCTTTTGATTGCATATTTTATTATTTCGGCACCGTTGATTATACTTGTAACAACAGTTCCAACTATACAATATACAATATATAGTATTATATGCAATAGAAATGCCATTCTTCTTCTTCTTTTATAACAAAGCTTGGGCCATTAAGCTCATTTCCAACCCTAAGCAAACTGGTCCTTCCATCGTGATTTAGGTCGACCTATGTATTTTCTTCCAAAAGGGCTGTAAAATTATTCCGTGTTCCGTGATGTGACACGTGTACCTATGTTTCACAGATACCTGCTCCTTCCATACACAAGGAATGTCAGCAGATAAAATTCACCCTGTAACACTGATGGCCAACCTTTTTGTAACAAAGTGCCGCACCCTTTATTGTGAGCGACAAGTGGAAGAGCAACAATAAGTTGTATACCTATCCGCCTAATTACTGTAAAAAATTTTATATCCTATACACAATTGATTATTTACACCAACAAATGCACCAAAACAAGTTTTGTCACTGTTTTCTTTATTAAAAGAGTGCCCCAATACGCATTTCGGCAATTTTTATATTGCCATCATCAGGGGGTAGAGGGAGTTTGTACATAGAGCAGTTATTAAGTTACATCATAACAGCTGAGTCAATATTCATTATTACCACTTTGTATAAAATCGTATAATAGTAGTGTTGTTAAATTGCTAAAATTGCTAAAATTAATAGTAAAACAGTGTGGCATATTATATTAAACTACATACTGTAATATAATTCATAAATTATTGGCAGCGTGGTCCTATTTTCCGGTGTGTTGCTTTGTTCCGGTTATCTGTGTGTATTGCTGTATGGTGGAACCTCCTTCTTTCGTGTCTGCGTGGCTTGTCCTATACACAGTTTACAAATGTGGCCGCGGGCCACGGGTTGGAGACCCATGCCCTATAACATGCTATGAAGATACACAGAAAGGGGATATTCCAATAGCTCAACCCTTTCTGTAACCTCGGCGCCAAAATTTGGTGCTTGTCACTGTGTTTGTTTGGTGGTCATCCTTTACACTAGGCCATACAAAATTTTAGAATGTTCAATGTTTGTTCCGAATAACGACATGGAGGAGTACACGGGTGTCGGCAGGCACTTCAGTCATCCGAGACGGCGCCTGGTAGCTAGGCTGCCCTGGAGACTCTGGAACATCAGAGTACCAACACACTGATATGTGGAGGGGGAAGCCACTTAGCGACTGTTTGCTGTGTCTCATTTACATGCAAATAACATTACCAATATTTACAGAACTGCATACAGTCCAGGGCTGTGCAGTCGGAGACCATGAATTTGGTTAAGTTGAAGGCTTAGAGCAATGTTTCGCAAACAGTCTTGCTCGCGGACCCCCTTTTGGCTTCGAAAAATAACCACGGATCCTCACATCCTTGCTCACGTAAATATAGACTGTCCGGATGATAGGTACCAAAATTAAAAATTTATATCTCAGAACTGATTTTAGAAAGCTACGAACACAGACCAGTAACATACGTAACAACGCATTGCGTGACTTGACCTTAAATAAAATGACTGCCGTTCGTTGCGTGGGTACAGGGTGTTTCTTAATTAGATATTCTAACGGTCATACGAAATAAACACACCGCCAATTAAAGGAGTTCCGCACTTATATTTAACGAAACATTATTCCTTTAATTTAAAAAAATTAGTAAACGTGAAAGTTGTCATTACAGAAATGTATCCACGGATCCCCTGGGAACTGGTAGCGAATCCCTTGGGATCCGCGGACCACACTTTCGGAACCACTGCCTTACATGATTTAAAGCGTGGAAAGGTAATGAATTGTCAATACAGCCCAATAAGAACCTTGGCCTGCTTGAGGAGGTATAGCTCCAGGAATTCTTAAACTCAGGCACTTGATGGAAGTGAATGATCAGCTACGCGCACGGGATGGTTTACCCTCGATGGAAGATCTCTTTGTGCTCTGTGGACAGAAGTTTGGTGTCTGGATGGGATATTGAAGAGAGATACTTATATCCCTGTAGGGAATCAAACCCTCGATATACAAGCAGCGTGTCCCTCCGAAACGTCGCTACTTACGTATCGAACTACACGTTGTCACATCGCATAAGACCGTGATAGTAATAAGTTGTCACTGTTCACTGATAGCGCAATATAAATTCAGTCACTCTATATTGTCAAAATTGTAACACTTTTTCACATTTCATTTTATTTGTTAATGTTTAGACGTACAGAGTCGCCCTCGGTGGACTAGTGGTTAGCGTGCTCGCCACTGGACCCAAGGTTCGCGGGTTCGATTCCGGCTGAGGTCGATGGATTTTTAAGGGTGATAAAAATCCGGAGGGGAAGTAAAGCCGTCGGTACCATGTCATAGATTTACGGCATGTAAAAGAATCTTACGGCATGAATAGAACTAGTAATGCTCGTAAGCAAAATTCAGCGGCCATTTCTTACCCAAGTTTCCTGACTGACTGCTAGATGGCTCTGGTAGTCACATCAGGATGAGTAGAACTTGTGCAGTCAGTGGACTGGTCACCCACTACAGAATGCACACTTCCAGACCAAGAAACCTCTGAAAGGAGGCCCTATGCTCCGCAAGCAGCGACAGGAAGTAACTAACTAACTAACTAACTAGACGTACAGAGTCAGTGACCGGGTCATAGGCAAATCAGAACATATGTATATCTGTGGCCCACACCTGCATAATCCGCATTCAGCTCCTTCAGTATAATATCTGTCGCTTTGTATCACTTTACTGTAACTAGTCACTGTTTCGTCCAGTCTGTGTTCCAATTCTGAATGTTCTTTAATTACTGTAAAACTCTGAGGCTTAGAAAATATAAAGCACTGTCAACCCCCGGTTACTTCGAAAAGTAGATCAGAAGTATCTGGAAAGTTTTGAAATGTGGTGCTGGGGAAGAATGGAGAAGGTCAGTTGGACCGATCGTGTGAGAAATGAAGAAGTATTACATAGAGTGAAGGAGAGAGGAATATCGTACATACAATAAAAAGAAGAAAGGCTAACTGGATTGGTCACATCTTGCGTAGAAACTGCCTTCTGAAACACGTGATTGAAGGAAAGTTAGAGGGAAGGATAGAAATGACGGGAAGACGAGGGAGAGGGCGTAAGCAGCTACTGGATGACCTTAAGGAAAAGAAGAGATACTGTAAATTGAAAGAGGAAGCACTAGATCGCACCCTGTGGAGAAACTCGCTTTGGAAGAGGCTACGGAACCTGTCGTAAGACAGACGCAGAATGAAGAATGAACCCCCGGTTATAACGACATCGGCTCATATGACACCTCCTTTCCTGACGTTCCACGGTCTCAGAAAGAGCCTCACTTTTGTTGCAAAGTCCGCAGGCTTAGCTCGTTTGTCCCTTTCTTTTTTTAGAGTAACCTTGAAGATAGACGATCATAGAAAATGGGTGGAATGATACTGACAGAGGAAATCGAAGTACTCGGAGAAAAACTGTCCCAGCTCCATACCAAAAATCTCACATTAATTTGACCCGAATCGATCGTAATAATATATAAAAATTCAGTTTCTACCTCGTAGAAAACAAGCTGCGTCCCCATTACAAAGACCAAGCAGTTGACACTGTTTGGGGAAATAATTGTTTTGTGTTAGAATTATGCGAAACATATAAATACACTGTTTGCGGACGTTAATCAGGTGGTACATATAGTTACCACTCAGCTTTAAACAAACCGCGCAACATTTATATACCCGCAATCCCACCAAATTTAAGTGATTCATATTTCTTTCGTTTTCCTGTTAATATTTCTATATTACTTAAAACATTTATGGGTTAAAATATGCATTTAAAAAACTCGTGTAAGATGTAAAGCTATCCCATTACAGCCCTGGACAGGCCCTTAGGGGTCCAGGAGGTTGAGGTTCCCAGATTTCTAGACAATCGGCACATGAAGGTGGTAAGGTTGTCAGCCCTACGCACAGCCCACCTTTACCCCCCAGGAAATAATCCTGGTACTCATTTCTGTTAGACGCTGAGTCGACCCCAGGGCCATAGTGCGACCGGAAGGATTATGTCAATGAAAAATTCCAATGACACCATCAGGAATCGAACCCGCGACCTTCCGCCTTGTAGCGCAGTGCCTCAACCAACTGCGCCACCGTAAAAAAACACGCGTAACTAAATTAATTTAATGGTCTCCATCCCGTTGTGTTCAATCAGTGCGTAGATAATCTGCGTGTAGATAAATTCGAGGCTCTTATTTAAAGTTATTACGTTTACAAAATACACTTTGGAAATTGTTATTGTATTTCGAATCCTCCGCAAATTTTTCGTGACTTCAAAGACAGCCGCCTGCAAACACAGGGTTGCGGACCACAGCTTTAAAACTGTAGAACTAGATGCACGTGCTTTAACACTCTGTAGACGAAAAAAATAAGCTGAACTAACAGAATGATGTCATAAGGTCCACACCTGCAGGCATCCTAAATAAAGAAATCTCCTTTATGCCCATTTTATGTTCGTGTGACTCTCACTCCTTCTGTTTACAGAAGTCTGTCTATTAATACGGACAAATTCATCACCGACTCTCTCCTCAGTTCGGGATGTAATGAAAATGCTGCGTCCCGCTGTCCGCCTGTGATTCCTGTTGTCTTGGCCGCGATATCGCCATAGACAGGAGAACTACAGGAATGGGACAGTAAATAAATCCAGAGACAAAGACAGAATTGGAGACAAGCTAATAGGCCTGCTCGTAACAGAGCACAACACGTGTCTCTTCTTACAGTGTCAAGACCAGCACTGCTAGATAGTCACGTCATGGTCAGAGATCAGGCTGGTCCGGTGGCAACACTATGGAGGGCAGCGGTTCGAATCTCCGTCGGTTATATATCATGTCGTTCCCTTAGGTTCTTTAGGCAAATGTGACAGTAGTATATTATATTAGACCATGAACCTCTTCCTTCCAAATTCCCACTCGATTACATATACCCTATGTAGCATCTTTAAATAACGCAAAACACCGATAACACTGTAGATATCGGAGTTGAACTATGGAGCCTTACACCCACGCCATCTACACAGTTTCATGGCAAGATGCTGCCGGGCACCAATTGATGATGATGATGATGGGTGAGACAATAATAACGAACTCCATGGAGCAGAGTCCTTCCTGAGAAGCTAACAGGTCGTCAGCTAGTGGAGAAATTTCCAGCGTTTTATAGAACCCGAAGGTTCATTACCGCATTCACAAGAGCCCGCCACCTGTCCCTATCCTGAGCCATATCAATCCAGTCCATGCCCCCCATCCCACATGATAAGTCGGTCCCTGTCACCACGGCATGGCGCGTACTCGGGTTGCGGATGGAGGAACGGCCTGCAGATATGGAGGGTAGCTGCGATTACATTGAATAAGCAGTCGCGGACAGCCGACAAGGGGTGGCTCTCCAGCTTGGGGGTTGGGCTAGGTGCTAACAACTCCTCACCTTAAAAAAATACCAAGTTACGAAACGTATCACGAAGCCTCGGACATGGACTGATTCTTTGGTACAACCTAAGCAACGGACAGTAGTTCGATATTCTAATTTTGTCTGAATAAAATCATGAATACACCACAAATTAGTCTGTCCGCACTTAACAAATGGATTTTCATTTATGTACACAAACGTAAATTCAATATCAAACACCTGAATTTATTTCAATAACGTACACACAGTAACTACGCTAAAGGCTGTACATGCGAGGAACCACGATTCGATTTCCAGAAAGGGCACAAGTATATCTGTTCTCAAAATGCCCTGATTTGTTCTAGGGCCCACACAGACCCTTATTCAATGGTTACCGGTTACACTTTCCGAGGGAATAAAGCGGCTGGAGGGTGACTCTGACAACTCACCTCCTCTACTGCCAAGGTTAAGAATAAATGGAGATAGATTTCCACCCTCCAAAGACCTTCACGGTCTACACAGGGATGACATTAGACCGGCCGTGTTTCACTTATACACGGAGCTATACTGTGTCCAGGCTCCACTGATATCACTTTGTTTCCATTTCGGCGTGATATTTGTTTTTCTTTCGCGTGTTTCGTTGGAAACAGTTACGATAAGTAGAGAAGCGACCTACTTCCGTTCGCACATCACTTTCTCGCTTCCGGTCGTACGCAACGATAGGAGAGAGAAACACCCATAAAAGGAAATGAAAGAAACTGGCTTCCAAAATGTTCCCTCTTGTATTTGGCGCCCGTTCTTCGCCAATCGTTTCATAACATTGACACGCCATGTTACATCTAACTTCTACGTACTTCCGGTTTGTCTCACAAGACAACACGTGACTTTTCCAAACTTTTACTGCTGCTCTTGGTGCTGAGCCAGCTGGATCCCTTCCACACGGTTTTGGCTATGTTCTTCACCAAATGTTATTCGGGTGATCAAATGAAGAGAATAAGAATGGACGGAGCTTGTGGTATGCATGGAACAGAAGAGAAATGCTTACAGGATTTGGGTGGGAAATCCTGGAGGAAAGAGATCACGTGAAAGACATGGGCGTAGATGCGAGGATAATATTAAAATGGATTTGACTTATGATAGGGAAAATTGGAGGGTGTTTTGAAGAGGGTAATGAAATTTCTGGTCCTATAAAAGGATGGGAGTTTGTTGACTGTCTATGGAACTACCACCTTTTCAAGAAAGACTCTGCTCCATTTAGTTATTCAGTCAGTTTTGCTGTGTTCATAATAATAATGTAATAATCACCGTGTTCACAAGAGCGCGCCACTGGTCCCTATTCTCAGCCACATGAATCCAGGCCTTAATTTTCAATCTCTTCTTTTATGATTCATTTCAATATTATCCTCCTATATACACCTATCCCCACCGAAGGTATATCTCCACTTTGAAGTAGAGGTGAGGCTTGCGTGGTCAAATGATCCTGAGAGCTATACCGGCGGTAGCATAGCTACTGGCAGGGTCTCCCAAGCCGGGCAGGTCAAGGGTGATGATCCGGACAAAGAGAGGTACCCTGGTCCTCCAGATTGGGGGTTGAGCGTAGGGTTAACAGCCCTACCTCGTAAAAACACCAATTTGTTACGGATACTTTACCACAGTCTCGGGACCGAGAGGAATGGAGGCATGTGGTCAAGAAGGCCGAGGCCATACATGGGCTGTAGCGCCGACCAGAAGAAGAAGAAGAAGAAT
The DNA here is from genome assembly GCA_021186555.1 of Reticulitermes speratus. Lineage (NCBI taxonomy): Eukaryota > Metazoa > Arthropoda > Insecta > Blattodea > Rhinotermitidae > Reticulitermes > Reticulitermes speratus. Next base: position 5,232,129 of record JAJKFL010000012.1, on the reverse strand, counting down.
ATACACCTATATCTTCCACGTTTTCTACCGTTCAGGTATTCCGGCCAAAATTCTGTACGCACTTCTGATCTCCCCCATAACATCCACGTGCCCTGTTTACCAGTATAGATTATTAATCTCCTCATTATGCAATTTTCTACATCACACCCTTATGTCCTCTAGCTAAGAATTAGATATTTTCCTCAGCACCCTATTCTCAAACACCCTCCATTTTTTGGTTACTTAATATGTGCGACCAAGTTTCATACCCACATTAAGCAACAAAAAGATTATAGTTTTTATTGCTAATTTTTACGGCTGTATATAGTAGTTGTCAACAATAAAGAAGGCCCGTACCATGGCTCAGGCGATTAGTCGCTGGCCTTTCCTCGCGGAGGCCCAGGTTCGATCCCGGGTCAGTCCATGTGGGTTTTGTGGTGGACAAAGTGGCACTGGGACAGGTTTTTCCCCGAATACTTCGGTTTTCCCCTATCAGTTTCATTCCACTGGTGCTCCATTATACGTTGAAACGAAAAAAAAACTAATTATCTTCATCACAGGGTTGCACAATAAGCCTTAAGGCTGCGGTGCGTCCGTAGCATCTGCTGCGGGGCCCTTCACCACAAAAAAAAAAACACTAAAGTTTCTGAATTAATTGACAGCAAGCGTTTCCCGAATTTAACCTCCCCTTAGTTCCTTCGTGAATGCAATTTTGACTTCTGAATAGCTGACAAACTTTTCAACCTTTCACATTTTCAATATTTACATCATTATTCACCCTCAAATTACTTCGTGTTTTTAAGGTCTAAATATTCAATTTCTCCTCACCTTAGTGATTTCAACTTATTTGTCCAAGTACCTTATCTTATCACTTGGACAGAAGAACCCGTTATCAAATACAAAGACTAACAATTTTATCAGGAATCCCGCAGCAAGGCACCACTGCAGTCCAAATGGAACAAGTGTAGCCAACGAAGGAAAACCAAATCATGTGACTTACACTGTAGAACACTGTAAAACCTGCCTCTGAATATGTATGTATATGCTGAAATAGTACTGTATACGGTACATGCAAAGATTTAAATAAGCAATAATAAATATACGACACCATCTTTGTGTGGCTACAACGGTGGCGCATAATAAAATACAGTAGAACCCGGTTATAACGACATCGGTTTATACGGCACCTCGTCTATAACGTCAGATATACTATGGTACCAATTAATTCCTCACTGTTAACCGTAACATTATACTCCTCGGTTATAACAACACTCGTTTATAACGACACAAAATATACAGTCCCGTTCTTGACGTTATAACCGAGTTCGTCTGTATTTATTCGAACAGTGAAAATAATTTTATTCACGCACTTCCCACAGAACATATGCCTGATTACCTAACTGTGTTCTTAATCAAATGTCTAATTTATTACCCTTAAATGATAACGAAATATGGAGGTTCTGTTCCACCCCAACAAACACGATCCTGAATCATTCCAGTCCAGTTCATATACCAGTCACCCACCATCCCTAAGAAAGAATAAATTTCGTCCATCTTATTCTTGTTCATTCAAGTGACCTCTATCGGCAAGATGCAGATAAATAACATACACATCTAATCACTGTTTCATTCAAATCAAGCATGTTAATCTTATGAAGTCTGACATCCACCTCAGTAATATTTAAAAAGTCAATTTCCACCTCACAGAAAACACACCGCCTCCGTTATAAAGGATAAGGGTCAACGCTGTTTAGGTAAATAACCATTGTTCATTGTTAAAATAATAAGAAATATGTAAATGAACACTGTGTGAAAAATGTAGATATCCTTCTCATATTACGTGAGTGGTATATATGTTTACCACTCTGCTCTAATGGGTTAGCTAATAATAAACCACACTTGATGAAGATCCAAGCCTGTTGCTTGCATTGTGTTACATATGCATGTAATGTGTATTCTGTAATTACTGGTGTTTATTGCAATAACACTGATTATGCAGTTAACTCATGACCGTGATATGTGTCCTTACCGCTCCCACCCCCCCCCCCCCCACCCCCCATCAGGGGCTGTTTACAGTTTGTTAACAAATGTAAATATTTGGGAAGAATATAACACACAGTCCCCCTCACCACCGTGCATGTAAATCTATTGTTATGGACACCTGCATGTCAATGTTGGGCACACCCTGTGTATCGTATGAGAGAGGGGAGATGTTCTGAAAAATCAGTTAGTTATTACATTATTGCGGAGGCTTTCAATTTGATTATCATTATTATCATCATCATCAATTCAGTAGTCCAGTCAAACAATGCAAAAGAATGAGTCCGCCAGCACCATATTTTTTTGCAGTCTTCAGCCTCTGTATCCAGTTTTATAAGCAGTATCATTTAATAACCAATCCCACAAGCTGCCAGCCATACTTACCCTTATTAAGTTTCCCTCCAAGTCTTCTAAACCAGATATATGGATTGTGAAATTTTTTACATAATCATTCGTTTCCTTGTCATACTTTGTCATGTATGTATGTATGTATTTTGTTTTGTATGTGTATGGGTGTTTTTGTAAGGTGTGAACGGAGTTCTAATATGTGTACTTGTATTTACTGTATGTATTTTGTTTTGTATGTGTATGGGTGTTTTTGTAAGGTGTGGATGTATTTGTAAGGTGTGGATGTTTTTGTAAGGTGTGGATGCTTTTGTAAGGAGTGGATGCTTTTGTAAGGTGTGGATGTTTTTGTAATGTGTGTACGGTGTTCTAATGTGTGTACTTGTATTTACTGTATGTATTTTGTTTTGTAATTGTGTATAGTTTGTTTTGTATTGTTATTTTTATGTATATTTATATGTCCATTTGTATTGTGTGTACTAGTGTAAGGACTACTGCCACCGGTGAAAACATTCATTGTAATTGTTGTGTTACTAGTGTAAGGCCTACTGCCACCGGGTGAAAACATTTGTATTGTGTGTACTAGTGTAAGGACTACTGCTACCGGGTGAAAACATTTGTATTGTGTGTACTAGTGTAAGGACTACTGCTACCGGGTGAAAACATTTGTATTGTGTGTACTAGTGTAAGGACTACTGCCACCGGGTGAAAACATTTGTATTGTGTGTACTAGTGTAAGGACTACTGCCACCGGGTGAAAACATTTGTATTGTGTGTACTAGTGTAAGGACTACTGCCACCGGGTGAAAACATTTGTATTGTGTGTACTGTGTAAGGACTACTGCCACCGGGTGAAAACATTTGTATTGTGTGTACTAGTGTAAGGACTACTGCCACCGGGTGAAAACATTTGTATTGTGTGTACTAGTGTAAGGACTACTGCCACCGGGTGAAAACATTTGTATTGTGTGTACTAGTGTAAGGACTACTGCCACCGGGTGAAAACATTTGTATTGTGTGTACTAGTGTAAGGACTACTGCACCGGGTGAAAACATTTGTATTGTGTGTACTAGTGTAAGGACTACTGCCACCGGGTGAAAACATTTGTATTGTGTGTACTAGTGTAAGGACTACTGCCACCGGGTGAAAACATTTGTATTGTGTGTACTTGTGTAAGGACTACTGCCACCGGGTGAAAACATTTGTATTGTGTGTACTAGTGTAAGGACTACTGCCACCGGGTGAAAACATTTGTATTGTGTGTACTAGTGTAAGGACTACTGCCACCGGGTGAAAACATTTGTATTGTGTGTACTAGTGTAAGGACTACTGCCACCAGGTGAAAACATTTGTATTGTGTGTACTAGTGTAAGGCCTACTGCCACCGGGTGAAAACCCAATTGCAGTAAGTAATAATAATAATAAATGTTAATCCTTTCCTTTTACCTTGAATTCTGTGCTATTAACAGTGAAATCGTTCAGTTAGTTTTATAGCCCTTTTGCACCATATTAAAACACTGCAAGTTCATCCACCATACCCATAGAAAGCATTTTGTGATAACACAAAGTTAGGTACAGAACTTCTTTTTTTACCCTCTAAAGCCCAGTGGTTACTATATGTACCACCATGTTTAACATTCAACAATTCTACGTTCTGCCCACACAGTGTATTTATGTGTTTTGTGTGGATCTCAGAACAAACAGCGATTATTTCACTGTACAGCATTAACTGACTGGTTTGTATAACTGAGACGGAGTGTGTTTACTGCGCGGTACGGACTGTATTTATGTGTTTTGTGTGGATCTCAGAACAAACAGCGATTATTTCACTGTACAACATTAACTGACTGGTTTGTATAACTGAGACTGAGTGTGTTTACTGCGCGGTACGGACTGTATTTATGTGTTTTGTGTGGATCTCAGAACAAACAGCGATTATTTCACTGTACAACATTAACTGACTGGTTTGTATAACTGAGACGGGGTGTGTTTACTGCGAGGTACGGACTATATGTGTTTTGTGTGGATCTCAGAACAAACAGCGATTATTTCACTGTACAGCATTAACTGACTGGTTTGTATAACTGAGACGGAGTGTGTTTACTGCGAGGTACGGACTATATGTGTTTTGTGTGGATCTCAGAACAAACAGCGATTATTTCACTGTACAGCATTAACTGACTGGTTTGTATAACTGAGACGGAGTGTGTTTACTGCGCGGTACGGACTGTATTTATGTGTTTTGTGTGGATCTCAGAACAAACAGCGATTATTTCACTGTACAGCATTAACTGACTGGTTTGTATAACTGAGACGGAGTGTGTTTACTGCGCGGTACGGACTGAGTCTTTATTAGGCGTTCGCAAAATTGCGAAAAGCGACTATTAACTTCGTTATATCTGTCTGTCTGTCCATCCTTCCCCATGCAACAACTCGGCTCCCATTGCACGGATTTTCATGAAATTCGCTATTCGAGTATTTTTCAAAACTCTGTCCACGAAATTCAAATTTCATTAAAATCTGACAATAATAACGGTACTTTAAATGAAGACCAGCGTGTTCTTATGATAATATCTCGCTCAGTTCATCTTAGAATGAGAAACGTTACAGACAAAAGTTGTAGATAAAATCAAAAAAACACATTCTATGGTCAATAATTGTTTTCCAAAATCGTGTCGTTTATGAGATAATGTGGAAAAATACGGTACAGCCAGACAGGCCACAGATGACAATATAACACGGCGCATGCGCTATGCATGCTGGATAACTAAGGCTACAGACACACACTCAGAATATGTAATACTTATTGCTTTTCCACGGCAACAATGGTTACGGGAACGCGCCTCAATGTTAGGTTATATGTACATTGCCTGTCTGTATGTACGAGTATTTCAAATTAATTTTAGAATTTAAAGGATTCATCATAAAATTTCTGTTCTGTAATGTACCGTAATGGTGGCAAATAAATATCCTTTCGTGTAAGATCTAACGTTCTACAGTCTTCTGGCCTGTAACGCCGTGTAGGTTTATAGGTAGCTACCAGAATTTCGGTGGAACGTACTGCTTCCATCATCAGGGCCGAAATAAATTGAGCGCTCTCCTTCCTCCCTGCTGTTTGTACACTCAGTCTGCGTCTAGCCACGATAAGAAATAGTAGCAGTAATAACAATAAATTATATTCAACATTCCCCATACAAGTCACTGGCCGCATGGAAAGAGAAACCCATTTACTGCTGTTCAGTTTACACTCTGAAGAACTTGAAATGCGGAGGCCATCAAAATGCAACCTTTATTAAAAGATGATGACGGGGGGGAGGGTGGGCTATATATCACGTATAGTGCTGCTATCTAGGAGCAACACGTGACAGGTCAGCTGCGCCACGAAAGTTCAACCATTGACCCGAGATGAGTCCGGAGAAAAGTGACATATATATCTATGCATAGAAATACAGTAGAAACCCGGTTATAACGACATCGTTTAATAAGACACCTCGTCTATAACATCACATATTCTGTGGTACCAATTAATTCCTCACTGTTAACCGTAACATTACACTCCTCGGTTATAACAACACTCGTTTATAACGACATCGGTTTATACGACACCTCGCCTATAACATCACATATTCTGTGGTACCAATTAATTCCTCACTGTTAACCATAACATTATACTCCTCGGTTATAACAACACTCGTTTATAACGACATCGGTTTATACGACACCTCGTTTATAACATCACATATTCTGTGGTACCAATTAATTCCTCACTGTTAACCGTAACATTATACTGCTCGGTTATAACAACACTCGTTTATAACGACACAAAATCTACAGCCCCTTCCATGATGTTATAACCGAGTTCGACTGTGTATATATAGGCCTACACCCACATGTCTATACATAACTATATATACCATTAACGATGCATTGTCCGATATTTCTCTTGTCCCTGTCTGGAATCGAAGCACGATCCCTCGGTCGTCCAACACGCAGTCTAGTCACTATACTGACTGAGCTATCCCGGCTCCTGATTGGATTAAACAACTAAAAGACTCCTATTATCCGTAGCAGATGACGTCTGTTTACACAGGCAAGATTGAAATTTAGCCATGTTTCGGAAGAACATACTGCCTCTATCTTCACGGTGGTAACACACACCACGTCCCAGAGTACGGTAATGTTTATAGCAACCATCGCAGCAATATTAAATCCGGCAAAAGCAAAAATAATCTTGAAAGAAAAATGATTATAACCCAACAGGCGAACCACGACATTAATCTATGAAACTGATACAATGTCGTGACATAAATTTGAAAAGCATATCAGAGTTCACTGAAGACAGAAACAGACACTTTTTCCAGACTTAATGTTAGGATTTTTTACCTATGATATTGGAATTGATACGAGTTTATTGCAGATATAATTATGCATTTGACTGCTTATATCCTGAAGATGGCGGCAGAAAACTACTCCGAAACGTCCATAACTTTACTGGAGGCCAAAAAGCGTCATATCACAGGATTGACTGCCCAGACTTAATTCTGTTGCTGCAAACTAAACTCACTGCAGACGCAAAAATTATATTTCCCACTATTCCCTTCGATTGGTATTCATGATATCAGTCCACTTCGTAGGACTTAACCCTTTACAGCTCAGTGGTCATTATACTTACCGCCGAGTTTTAACACTATGAACTAGATATTTCTTCCCACACAGTACACTTATTCATGTGAGTTTATGATTCTTACAACAGCGATTATTTCTCTATAAAACACTGACTGACTCTTTTATACAACGAAAGTAAACACTCTGTACTTTGTTCTCTGTGCGGTACGTGCAGAATTTTTATATATAATATAAGCTCATTTCAGTCTTCATATGATTAATGAGTTTTGTGTATGACATAGCAAGAACACTTTCTTACAATGTCGATGGAATTCTTTCTGTTGTTGGTATAAAACAGAAATTATAACAAAAGACACACCAAAATTAAACCCGTTAACAACTGTTAACTTTAGATTTCTAATACGAAATTTTATGTAAATCCGTTAGGTAGTTCTAGAAATGAAATATGACGATACACAATACATCCACACTAACTGCACATTTTATCGCCTTTACACAAAGCTGTAACAGGAAAAGACAAAGTGAATTCCGTGTCCCTCCGTTGGCTAGTCCTTTACACCCTTCATGTTCTGTCTGTCTGTCTCCAAACGTTTATAGCAGTGAAATTCTTGACAGATCAGAATCTGTCTTGTCCTTTCTTCACACACTGCTTCAGTATAAATACAAAATAAAAGCTCTGATAAATGTCGAAATGTAAGGACTTGAGCCTCATCCGTCACACTGAAAAGGCGTGACAGACTCAACAATGGAGCTTTGGGCATAGCAGCCATGTCCAACGTGATGGATATTAGAGTTGGTCTAGTCTGTTATAAACATATGCAGATATTGTGCATAAGAGAGGAGAGGAGTTGGGCTTAGTTTCAGGAGTGCATGATGAATACACAGTGACCATTCCTATATCTCATCTTGACATTCGTAAGTAGCAAACAGTTTTCATTTGTTCACACTCGGTTACAGCTGAATTACACGATGCCATGCAAGTCGTAAGGAAACAAAATATACCATTATATAAAGTGACTTGTAAGAAAAATTTCCGTCGCATTTTTCATTTTAGGTACATAGTCACTCATGTTTTTAAAAGGCGTTAAACGGTGGGGTATTTAATAAAATTAAATCATTCTTGAATTTAGAGTCGTACATTAACAAGTAATGAAACGTATTTATTTTTTCACCTTTTGACATTTATATTCATGACTTTAAAAACATTATGAAGTGTTGTGGGGTGTGACGCCGTGTAGCTTGATACGTAGTTTGTATAGTCGCTGCTGAGAACATTAAACCTCACATAAACATATCGAAGCATTTCACAAATTACACACCATTTCACTTTTTTATTCTTCAACCCCTACGTATGTTTCAACCCTTACAAGGCCATCTTCAGGGGGCTCGTAGTCTACATTTACTTTACATCCATTGTTGTCTGCTATTATGTTTTGTATCACATATAGTGAAGTTTCATATTACAGTTATTTACAATTTGTCTTTAAATATATAAAACACAGATTATAAAATCCTTAAATAAGGTTCGTCACTATCTTCGTAGTAATTTTTATAATCTGTGTTTTATATATTTAAAGACACATTGTAAATTACTGTAATATGAAACTTCACTATATGTGATACAAAATATAATAGCAGACAACAATGGATGTAAAGTAAATGTAGACTACGAGCCCCCTGAAGATGGCCCTGTAAGGGTTGAAACATATGTAGGGGTTAAAGAATAAGAAGTGAAAATATAGTGCATTTTGTTGGTGTGTAATTTGTGATTTGTTAAAAAATGCACGGTGAAGATAATATTAAAAAAATATATCAAAGCATTGTTGCTGAGGATTCAAGTCTTCTGGGATGTGACGCATGACCCTGAAGACGAAGGCATTAGAAGCCTTCGAAACGTCGGAAACCATTCATCCAAAGACTCAGCGTCAGTTGAGTACTCATATAAATATTACTTTGTAGTGCTATTCATCTTCACTGATCCACAGTCCAGTGTGCTCTCGCACTCTAGGAACGATATTATGTTTTTCTAAAGGTAGATATTTGCAATGTGCACAACATTTACCTCTTTATATGGTATTAAATTCGGAAAGACCCCTCTAAACTTTGAAACAACGGAAGAAAAAAAAATGGCACATCTTATGAAACCCTGGCGAAGAATTTTTATTACGGTTTAAGTCCGTTTACTTACTTAGGCAGTTGTTGGGTCTCTGCTTTATAACCGTTTATGCCAGATGTCAGTCCTTTCGTCTACTGTTTGCCCCTTTCTTTCATCCCTTCACTTTAGGCACCCGTAAATCATCCCCCTCATCTTCCTGTCATTTCATTTCGGACCGTCCCAAATATCTTCTTTCTTGTGGCTTATTTTTAAATTTTCTGAATCCTTGTTTTAACCATACTAGTCGGAGTGACGCTACCGCTGACGGTTATCTAGCCAGCCATCTTAGGGTCACAGGACCAGATGATCAACTCTAAAGTTATGCCCGCCGTTTCAACTTGCTATTTTAAGACATCAAATACAGGCATGACTAATGTACAGATAAGATACCCAGACAATCCTACACAACAATAATACTGATACATCAACAACATGGACATAGCAAGAAGAAAGAAAGCACGCAAAACGTTTCCACATTGACAAAAGCTGGGAAAGAAACAAACAACGCAGCAAAATTATTCAAATATTCAAGTATAAATATATCTTTTAAAACCAATAATACGATAGCAAAACTTCTACACTCGAAGCCAACAATACACCTTACGCGGCATATATCACAGGAAATGCCATGATTGCCCCCCAAACATACATAGGACAAACAGGAAGTATATTTAACAAGATTTAAAGAACAAGTCAATTTCCATAAAGAACAACAGCAGCATCGGTTCAAAGTACACCCAACACATACTGGAGACAAAACACACACATGGCACAACAGAAAACTCGATTGACATACCGCACGTCACAAAGGGAAACACATGAATGCCATAGAGAAATTCTACCTATACAACCTCAGTAAACAAAAACCAACACTTAAACAACAACCACATGGTCACCAAAAAAATCCAATTTTTTATACAATGATCACACAAAGCTAAAAACAAAAAGCTGGGAACGCACTCGCTGAACAGGCAATACGATCCAGTACACACACCACATCACCAACAGCTGAAATGTAAGCAAAACAAACAACCAAAACCTCATTACGTTTTACAATAACCTGAAGATATCCTAGACATGTCGAAATATGTCACACTAGATCATTTATTGTGATAATATAATACAATAAAAATATTGTTGTGCTTTTAACATTCTTGCGATAAACATGTTACCGGTACGGCGCCCGGGTCCCAGGTTAGAAAATCATACTTTCTGTTACAGCATTCGGAGGTTTACATGTGTATATATACGACACTTGGCACAGAAATATAATCGGCCAAACGGGATAAACGGAACTCGCCATCCGTCACTCGGCAGTGTACAGCACCTGTAGCAAAGTGTGTATATATATACAGGACCGCTGTAATTTGCTCCGATGTCTGTTAACAATCCTTTTATGCCAATATGGCGCCAGCACAAGTTTTTGATGTAGATACAATACTAGCACTGTTCAATGCATAATTCTGAAAGTGTATATTACTAAACCAATCCCTGGACAAGCGCCCTTAGGGTTCCAGCAGGTTGAAGCTCCCAGATTTCAAGACAATCGGCACATGAAGGTGGTAAGGTTGTCAGCCCTACGCACCGGCCGCCTTTACACCCCAGGAAATATTTCTGCTACTCATTTCTGTTGGAGGTTGAGTCGACCCCAGGGCCATAGTGCGGCCGGAAGGATTAAGGATTAATGACACCATTGGGAATCGAACCCGCGACCTTCCGGATTGTAGCGCACTGTGCCACCGCGTGCCCCCTAAGTGTACTACTTTTTTTCCAATGGCTCGACAGCCCCTTGGGGGCCTAGGCCGCCTCATTTTTCGAGTCTTCACGATCACACACTTTAGACACACCACACTCGGTAAAACTCCTCTGGACGAGTGACCAGCCCGTCTAAGTGTACTATTACTGAACCTAAAATGGCGCTAGTCTAATTACGGGTATGTTATTATGAAGTGTAAAATAGCAACATGGCGACCAAGCGATTTTATTTTATTCCCTGTACGATAACAGAATGATCGCTGACATGTCAAATTTGTATGTAGGATGTAATAAACACATACACTAGAAAAAATAACTTTGAAATACATAACGTACATAAGGCCAGGGACTTTTAGTGTTTGTGTGCTGTTCGTAATGATGCTTATATCCATCCTCGTTTTTATAAAGCTCCTAAAATATCAGGCTGTGCAAATAAATGGGCTCTCTGTCGGTCATTTAAACACGATATAATGGTTCACAGTGAAGACGTCTGGTTCACAAAGACCTTCCACAGCGCTATGACCTATGTATGTATGTTACTGCTTCTGCCTATAGAGTTAACAGCGTCTAAACGGGTTTTGTGGTCACAACGGATCTACTGTGTACGTTGCCTAACTCGTCTCATCTGAAACAGGAATCAAACCATTACCCTCCGCCTGCAGGGACACATAATAACGAAGAAAGACATGCAACAAGTTTTTGATTCTTCTCTTACACCATAGAACAGGGGTGTCCAAGCCACACATGATTATATAACCATAAGTGTGCGAAAAAAAAAAATCTATACAGGGCATACACAAAAGAATGGTACGGCTTCAAAGTGAATCACTGTTGATACCGCACCATTCTTTTGTGTATGCCCTGTATTACTGTTAATAGCTGTGAAGTGTAGTATGCATAGTTTAGCAGTGATACATCTTCAGTGGGCAGTTTGTTAGGTTCTGCTTGTTAAATGTGTGTGCTGGATAATTAAGCATTAAATGGGTTGATAAATATTTCAAGACGGTGGCATTTGGCCTGCTGGTCGTGTGATGGATGCCCCTGACAAATAATGTTGAGTGTAAGAGGTCATGACTCTGTGACGTAACCGGGAAGTCGTGGTTCATATCCCGATCATCAAACCATTTTTACATTTTTTTTTTCACGCAAGATATTAACCTCCCTGAGCGGTTGGCGTCAACATTACAGTTTTAGAGGATGTGACATCGTGCGGTCTGGTACGTACCTATCTGTTTGTGACCTAGAGGTCATACTGAATCGGAAAGAAACCGAAATTAATATGAAACCAAGACAAATTTTTTGAATCAGTCTACACAACTTTTGTTTACTGGTAAACAAACTCCTTTTGCTTACAATAAATCGCTACATGTTTCGTCTTTTTTACCAACATCATCAGCAGGACAAACCATAATAAACGTTTATTAAGGAAAAGTGTACTTGAAAGGCAAAACAAAAATTATGTGTATATATCTATATAGCCAATCCCAGTAGCCGCGCGGTCTAAGGCGTGGGTCTGCGGCCGCTCGCTTAGTAGGATTGTGGGTTCGAATCCCGCCGGGGGCATGGATGTCTGTCTCTTGTGAGTGTTGTGTGTTGTCAGGTAGAGGTCTCTGCGACGGGCTGGTCACTCGTCCAGAGGAGTCCTACCGAGTGTGTTGTGTCTAAAGCGTGATCGTGAAGCCTCGAACAATGAGGCGGCCTAGGCCCCCCAAGGGGCTGTCGAGCCATTGGAAAAAAAAACACGATATAAACTCTTGTAAGGTGTGATATCACTACCATATTGGAATGAAAATTACGTGTCTTAAGGTTTTCGTTCATAGGCTCCAACTTCATAAAGGTTTAGCCTGATGATGGCTGTAGTACAACAGCGATTTACTGTAAACAAAATGCGTTTCTTTACCAATAAACAAGAGTTCATCAACTGAGCCAAGAAAAGTTATGTTGGGTTCATATTAGAAAACACAGCAAGATGCAACAAATTAAGATGAACCAAAATTAAATTATTTCTACATCTTTTAATATCAAATCCCAAAATCAAATTTTAATCGACGCCATTATATATTTTCCTATTTGAAACAAGCATATGACATCCATTAATTTTTTTTGCACTTCGTGTAAATAACACTTAGAAACCTCCTCACAATGAATAAACATTGAATTCGGCCTGACCCCAAACTGCACGTGTCTTTTACACTGAATTGTTTATCTGCAAATCGAGGTCACCATCGTAACATATTTGCACATGCCACTCGATTTGTACACACGGCCAGTTTCTGTCTTTTACTGCAAGAGCAGAGAGATTTACAGCTGCGCAGTCTAAACCCCACATTACGTTAGAAGGCTGCATTACTGCGCACTCCTCTTTTAACAAATTGCATCATGGCAGCTGTGTATTTCTAGAAGGCGCTGAAATAAATGTTGTCAGCCATTACATTCTGTTGACTGTAAATTATATTATTGTTTCTTAAATAAATTGCCGCGTCAGTTGTTCCTCTAAACGCGCGTAATTATTTATTTAACGCCATAAATTCGATACATGTGTTACAGCAGATTAAAGCCTGTTGAAACTTCAATGGGGACTTCTTTAAACAACTTCGTCAGAAATATGTACATAACCTCACTAGCGATGGAAAGATATTTATATTCCACTATGGCACTAAATTTTATAGAACAACAATATGGAATGGGCAGTGCTGCTGTAGAAGGCTCAAGTCTTGTGGGATATTACGCCGTGTCGACTGGTGCATAGTTATGGACGTTTCGGAAGTTCGTAGTGCATTCAACGTCAGGGTCAAGAAGTTCAAGAAGACGTTTCGTATGATTGCTTAAGATCTGTTGTTGAATTACTCCAATTTTAGTTGCTCTTCTTAGACTGCTTGACCTTGAAGATAAAAGCATACAATCCTTCGGAACGCTTTGCCAGACAACACGGCTTGAAATCCCAGAATGGCGTTTCGGCAGCATCGCTTTGAGAACATCAAACCTCGCACAATGATGTTATAAATTACAGACGGCATTTTTCGTCAAAAGTTTATTTTTTAATACCTGGCCAATTTTTATTTCCACTGATGTCATCTTCTGTTTCTATTCGTAACTGCTTGCTCTAAAAAAAAAATATGGCATAAGAGGAAAACTTTCTGAGAACCAGTTTGAAATAACAAAGACTGTCACTTGGCGGGATATTAATTTCTTTAAGGTTAAACCAGGTGGTATATATTATTACCACTGTCCGTTAACAGGCCTACTCCTTAATTGGTGAACAAAACAGTAATCAGAAGCGAAGACAGAGCACTCTTCAGGATTCAATTTTGTAAACAAGTGTCACTCAATTCGTTCCACCAATCTAACACATTCCGTACTCCCTGTCACACACTCACCTCATCGTCTGTTTGTAAGGACACGTGATTTTCTTCACGTGTCAGACACACAACTTGCGTGCCACAGGATTATCCGTGACGTAATGACGTGGGCAGGGCCCCCTGCTGCGACGTGGAGAAAGCCAATGACAGATCAGAGCGCTCACAAAAAGAAAGATTCTATTTTTGTTTATGCCAGCAAGTATGTTCCGGAACTTTGGTCAAAAATCAGCTGAATAGGAGATCAAACAATCTGAAGTGTTTTAGATGTTAAACGACTAAATGTGTCACTTTTAAGGAAAACTTCGGAGCCATGACATCTCAGCTGGTATAGCAGTTGGGCGAAAGACTGGAACAACAAGAAGGGGTTCGATTCCAAGCTGGGACAACGTCTATATACCTAGCTTGGCCAATCTATTTCATATCAAATGGGTTATAGCGGCTGGGGCGTGTATCTAACATTTACCTCCATCTCGTGCTGGAACTAAGAATCTGTGGAGTTATACCTCCACTTTCCATATGCTACCACTTTGTTTAAATGTACATAGAAGCAAATCTACCTCTTCGTTTACCTTTATTTAAGCATTATTAAATGTTTAAATTGAGTGCGTGCCTGTAACTGCATGTATAAATAATTTACATATGGAGAATAATCAGTTTCGCTCCTCACAAGTATTATTAGGGTTATTAAATCAGGTAGGATGACATGAGCAAGTGAGAAATGAAATATACATACATAATTCTGATTGGGAAATCTGAAAGGAGCAAAGACTTTGAAAACAAAGGCGTAGAATGGTTGATAATATTAAAATGGATGGCTAAAATGGGATATATGGGAACTGGATTCATCTGGCACAGGATACGGAGCAGTGGCGGGTTTTTGTACACTGTAATGAAACTTCTTGTCCTCTAAAATGCTGGAAATTTCTTGAGAAGTTATTCGACTTGAAGTAATGAAGCAATATGGTACATATCACCTGCTGTTTCATTTGGCCAAATTGATGTATAAATCCGAAGAAGGTTTATATATTGAGGATATCTGGCCAGAATGTACACAGACGTATTAAGGAAATTAGTTAGGAAATCAGGGTGAGGAGTGAAGGGGGAGACAGTCAGTCTCAATCCTGGAATTACGGTTTTCACCGTCGTGACGGTGAAATTTGTTTTCTGGCATGTAACGCCGTACAGTTTTGCAGATATTTACCAATGTCTCCGACGAATCTACTGCTTCTATCTTCTGACCTGAAGAAGGAGGTAGTGAGCACCTCCGAAACGTCAGTAAAGTTCCACCAAACGACGTGACGTCGCATCTCAGAAGAAAGTAATCTTCAGCGTGTTATGAATTTTATGGCGTTTCGAGTTCTTACAGGCAAAGAGAAAAGAGAACGGGGAAAAGGAAAGAAAGAGGGAGAGACGGAGACGTAGTGAAGAACTAAGGAGGCAGGCAGAAGAAAGAAGGAAGAACAGAAGGATGAAGGGATACAAAAGTAATGCAGAATAAAGGGCAGATATAGAAGAAAAGAGAGTGTGAGGAAATACATGAAGAAGAGGAAAAGAGAATGGTGTGATGGATAAGAACGAAGAGAAAGAAAGGTAAAGGTAAAGGTCACCCTAGAACAGGCCATGAAGGCCCAGAGGGGGAGTAGAGGTATAGCTCTACTCTTTCTTTAACCCTGGCACTAGATGAGGATGGGTGTTCAACGCCACGCCCCGGCCGCTTTACCCCCGGGAATGACCAGGTACCCATTGTATAGGAGGCTGGGTGGGCCCCAGGGCCGGTGTGGACGGCTGCGGAAAATCTCGCCCCCACCGGGATTCGATCCCCGGACCGTCCGGCTTCGTAGCGAGTCGCTATACCGACTGAGCTATCCCGGCCCAGAGGAAGGAAGAAGGGATGTAAATGTTAAAAAGGAGTAAATATTTTTCACTAGCTCTTCAGTACCATGATTCAAGAATTTGAAACATTAATCAGAAGGTCAAAGTGTATCTAGCTGACGGAAAGATACGCAGCTATGTACGTTGTGACAGGTGGCTGTGGAACTGTTTGTCAGCGGGAGTCGATTTCTTCAAGGCGCTATGTTACGGTCTTGCTCCACATAGCGAACATTAGATATAAGGCTGGTCAAGACGCATCTTAGGCATGTTGACCACAATGGCTGCTAATGATAATCCATAGTGTATTGGTGACGCTCCGCGCCGTCAGCAGTCTTCAGTCGCCATTGTTCTGTAGTTCTTGACGTCAGATACAACGTCGCAGCAAACACAGCACCACGAACAGGCGCCAATGCGTGTTACCTTACTCGTGCGTTACATATCTAATGTACTGAAGACATACATTGTTTCCTTTTTCTTACAGCGGACCTAACAGAGAACACCTGAACATGTTATGGAATTCACTGCGGGTTATTTTAAGCACTGGGGCAGCAACAGACACTCAAGTGATGTACACGTGTTGCGGTTGAGTTCTTAGGCGCGTGAGCAAACTTGCGAAAAGCGACTATTTGTTTAGTCGTGTCTGTCCGTCTGTCTGTAGGTCCGCATAGAACAACTCGGCTCCCACTGGATGGAATTTCATTGAAATTTGGTATTTGAGTATTTCTCGTAAATCTGTCGAGAAAATTCAAGTTTCATTAAAATCTGACAATAACAACGTGTACTTTACATGCAGACTTATGTACATTTATGATAATATCTCGCTGAATTATTCTTAAAATGAGAAATGTTTCAGACAAAAGTTGTAGAGAAAATCAAAACACACATTTTATGTTCAATAACATTTTTCCGAAAATCGTGCCGTTTGTGAGATAATGTGGAAAAATATGGTACAGCCAGACAGGCAACAGATGACAATATAATACTGCGCATGCGCTTTGCATGCTGGATAACTAAGGCTACTAGACACACACTCAGAATATGTAATACTTATTGCTTTTCCACGACAACATGGTTACGCGAACGCGCCTCAATATTATGTTATACGTACATTGCCTGCCTTGTTGGATATGGTTTATAGCAAGTGCGTAGGCTTTGAGTGCAGTTGGTTATTTCTTTTTCAGCTGTGTGCGCGCAGGCAGTAAACAAAAATGGTCAAAACTAGAAGCAGAAGGAAACTGTGTTAAGGTCGTACCAGGTGCAGGCAGTATAACAAACGATGACAAGAGCTAGAATAATAGGCAAGTCAGACATTACATGCGAAGTTGTCTGTATTAATGTCATGAAGGCGTGATGAGAAGTAGAGATACAGCTCCACTCATTCCTAACCTCGGCACTTGATGGAGATCAGTTGTCAGTTTCATACCCCAACCGCTTTACCCCTCCTCCCAAGGAAGGCGCTCACGGTACCCATTGGAAAGGAAACTGATTTCGCCCCAGAACAGGTCTGGACACCGAGAAATGAAACCACTTGTCTTACCTGGAATTGAACCCGGAATCCCGTGTCATACAACAAGCAGCCTGGCTATTATACCGACTGGAGGTCAAATATCTGTATCCATTAGTGTGTGCCTCCATATATATATATATATATATATAATATATACACGTGTGGGCCGGGATAGCTCAGTCGGTATAGCGAATCGCTACGGGCTGGGCGGTCAAATATCTGTATACATTAATGTGTGTCTTCGTATTGTATATATACTTATGTGTGTATATATAGGCGTACACATATATGTATTTATATTACATATGTATACATAATATAGACAGTATATATCAACAAACGGCCCCTGCTTAATCTTTGTCACGCGCTGCCCCTTCACAGGCGGACAACTTCCCGTATACACGAGTAAGGCAGGTAGCTTTACGGCAGTTCTTAAACAAAGAAGTCCTGAGAATTACTGACGGCAAGTACACAACTAGACACTGACAGAAACTGTCTGATCAATAAGTCTGAAGCACGTAATAGTCTGGGTAGCTTACACAACTCACCAGTCTTTTGGACATCGCTGCGTGACGAAATGGTAAATATCACCGAAGTTAAGGAGAACATGTATTTGTCTGTTGCTTAAATTTTTTTTTTGGGTTGTTGTCAGGCGTCAATTTTTGGTGTATGACCAACGTTTCGGGACCACTTGTTTGTCCCATGTTCAGGGTCTTAGGTAAAAAGGATGCCAGGAGGTAAGGAACGTGTGTTTATATAGGAGTGGGGTCCAATGGGTAGTATTGAATGGACGAGCCAATCAGGAAGAAGGGGAAGGTGTGGTGTGTTATGATAGGTTCTGACCTTTTTACCTAAGACCCTGAAGATGGGACAAACAAGTGATCCCGAAACGTTGGTCATACACCAAAAATTGACGCCGGGCAACAACCCAAAAAAATTTTAAGCAACATTACGACCACGGCGGAAGCCTTCAATTACGTATTTGTCTATCACAGATGAATCGACGGCAACGTACGTGTCCGTGTAAACAAATATCTCGTTTAGGATTCGAAGGTATAACAACTAAAGCACATATACTTCGCGTGACTGAAGACACGTTCCAATTAATTTGGTCAAAATCTCGCCTCTTGTCCTAAATCGTACAATTTTAACGGAATTTTATACTTTACGAATATGTTGCATTATCAGCAATAATTTCAAAGATGAATGAATAAACCAGAGTATAAAAATATTGTTTCGTGTCTAGATGTCTGTGATATACAGAGTTTATTTTAATGAGGAACTGGGGACGGCAGAGCGGGGGCAGTCATCTGTCACTGTGCAGTAACTGATGTCGTCCGCTCTACGGCGCACAATCCCGCCTTAACCCGACACTCGCTGGGCTAAGTAGTTACTGCAGAGCGGGCAGCATCATCGTTCTCAACCACGCAGTTATGAGAGGCTTCCGCGTTCGGCTGGATATTCTGTGTACAGGGTGCGGCTAGATAAACCAACCCAATTCCTGACATACCTCATTTCGCGATGGCATTCTCCACGACCGCCACAAAACCGTCGTGTTATCTATAGTTACGTTCAGCTGTCCTTCACAGACAGGCACTGTAAATTCAGTTACAGTTAATTTCAACATTTCTCCATAGAGGGCTCTGTAATACGGCTACGTACAGAATGCTGTTCAAACACTGGAGAACAATTTCGTAGGGAATTTATAGCGCGGAGCCGTAACATAGATTACGTGACAGAATATGAGGGGTTTCAACTACATCGTGAGGCAGTATATTACGGCAGTGTGTATTTAGGTATTGATTTTCGGGTTTGTGACGCCGTGTAGCCTTATATTTTTGGAAGTGCGTTATTTAACAACGCTGTATATTGCTGTGATTTTATAGAGTCGGTGATGGATGAGTATGGAGCAATGGTGGGAACGATACTGACAGGAAAAAGCCGAAGTACTGGGAGTAAAACCTGCCTAAGTGCCACTTTACCCACCAAAATCTCACATTGAATGATCCGCTATAGAACTCGGACCTCTGTGGTGAGGGACCGCGACAAACCACCGAGCCATGAGACGGGCTCTGTAACCTTGTCGGTGAATACCCGTGATCCTCTGAATATTACACTGCGTCATAAGCGGAAAAAGGAAGCCGATTTCCAGGTGTCACGTCATTCTCTTATAAATGTATAGGTTTTTTTTTTTATGGTCTCGACAGCCCTATATGGGCCTGGGCCTCCTCGTTTCGTCGAGGTTTCATGATCACACACATTAGACACACCACAGTCGGTAGGACTCCTCTGACGACTGACCAGCCCGTCGCAGAGACCTCTACCTGACAACACACAACACTCACAAAGACAGACATCCATGCCCCCGGTGGGATTCGAACCCACGATCCTAGTAAGCCAGCGCCGAAGACCCACGCCTTAGACCGCACGGCCACTGGGATCGGCAAATATATAGGTTATGTTTACATAAATAAATATCCCCATGAAATTAAAAAAATGAATAAACGTGTTTCATTTTACAACGACGATCAGTCACGTGTCACTTCACCTATGCAAATTTTTTTTACTGTATGAATAAATCCCAAGTATGTTTGCTTGTTTCATATTAATTTCAGACCAAACCAGTTGGAAAAAACCACACAGGCTTAATTAATAAATACATTTTTATTTTCCCGTCATAACATCCAGTAGCGTGACCACATAACAAGTGTAAAATTGCATCACTGGCCCCCCCTCCCCCCCCCCCCAGATATTAATAGCCGTTTGTTGACTCACTACCCCCCCCCCCCCATTCGTAAACAAATCTCATGATACCATCCAAATTACAAATTACCACCAATATCAAATAACACAAACTGCAAACACTGCACTATGTAATTTGTTTGGTATTTTTATAAACTGACCCGCATTGTGTGAGCTGCGCGCATAAATGTTATATATACAGGAATCCCCCGATTTATGCGAATTTTGCGTTAACCGGGTTTTATACGATTTTTTTTTTTACTTTACGTTTAGTGACTTAAAAACGGCAACATGAAGATGTGCGGGGGGGGGAGGGGAGTGTGTAAGTGGCAGCAGACATTGTCAACCTCGGCAATAGATCGAGGTGAGTGGTCAGCTTTCACGCTCCAGCCGCGTTACCCACAGGAAACGCGTCTCTTGTACACATTGAATGGGAGATTTTGTGGGCCCCAGAGGAGGTCGGATGTTTTGGACAAGAGAGAAACCTTTGTCCTTGCTGGGAATCGAACTGAGATTCTCAGATTTTCAGTCGTTGACAGTAGGCAGTATATGACTGAGCGAGGACCGAGCTGTTATTTCTCTGACGTAACAACACAGGAGAATTTCTAAAGTAAGCAATCCCATTACAGGCCTGGTCAGGCCCTTAGGGTTCCAGGAGGTTGAGGCTCCCAGATTTCTAGACAATCGGCACATGAAGGTGGTAAGGTTGTCAGCCCTACGCACCGGCCGCCATTACCCCCCAGGAAATATTCCTGGTACTCATTTCTGTTAGAGGCTGAGTCGACCCCAGGGCCATAGTGCTACCGAAAGGATCATGTCAATAAAAAATTCCAATGACACCATCGGGAATCGAACCCGCGACCTTCCGACTTGTAGCGCAGTGCCTCAACCAACTGCACCACACACACACACATTTCGAATCTTGAAATTCCTAGGTTCGATTACCAACATGGAACCCAGGTGATCTGCCTCCGCCTTTGGTAGACTCCTGTAACCATTCAGTGGATGGGCGTGAGCTAGGAAATAATGTTTATGATACGAGATGGAGTTCTACAGAGGTGCTGATAAAAGTTTAAGTTCTCTAGTTACCGACGTTTCGGGAATCGTTGTGACAGGATCAAGGATCATCTACAGGATCAAGCAGTCCAAGAAGAATCTTCTAAGGCTGTCGACACTAAATGAAATGTCGGTAACTATAGTAACCAGCTGACATGGCATAAGATCGCAGAAGACTTCAAATTTCTTTACTCCTGTTCCACAACCTCATATCTGGCATATTGATCTAACGACTGCATAACGACGCTATGTCCGTAACATGCCGATTCATGGTGATGTACATCATTGATGCACTTAGGTCCTTTATGTAACATTTACTGCAGAAACAATCAAAAGCTGACTGGCGCAATGCCTGCCGGGTAAAATCCCACTAACCCTGTTTCCTTGCAGCAAGCTAGAGGGCCACAGTTCATAACAAATGGCGGTCACTTACAAGAGTCAACATTAGCTCGGTGATTCCCTCTGTTTTGCTGACTGCATGCTAATGGACTTTAATGCACACATTGTTAAAGTAAAATTATCATTTTTACGATTTCTGATAGAACCAATATAAGCGTTAATTAACAGACGTATCACTAGATAGTTTAACAAACAGGCAATGTATGTATAACGTAACATTGAGGCGCGTTCGCGTAACCAATGTTGCCGTGGGGAAAAGCAATAAATATTACATATTCTGAGTGTGTTCTGTAGTCCTTAGTTATCCAGCATGCAAAGCGCATGCGTCATAATCTGACAATAATAACGGGTACTTTACATGAAGACCTATGTACATTTATGATAATATCTCGCTGAATTAGTCTTAGAATGACAAATATTTCAGATAAGATTTGTAGAGAAAATCAAAAAACACATTTTATGATCAATAATTCTATTCCGAAAATCGTGCCGTTTATGAGATAATGTGGAAAAATATGGTAGAGCCAGACAGGCCACAGATGACAATATAATACGGCGCATGCGCTTTGCATGCTGTATAACTAAGGCTACAGACAGACACTCAGAATATGTAATACTTATTGCTTTTCCACGGCAACATTGGTTACGCGAACGCGCCTCAATATGACGTTCTAAGCACATTGCCTGTCTTGTTTACGGATTTTTCTTGATCTTTCTCAGTCCTCCCTGGTTAACTCTGGGACAGTGTTTAAAACAGAACACGATTATACAAAAATTATTTGGTCTATTGTTAACTGGATGGTAGCATGTTATAAAAATAACCACATATTAGTAATCCCAAAACTTTAAGACAATTGACCTTCACGACCCGTAAACGACCGTGGTACAGAAATAGAACTGGGAGAACCTGTAGGAAGATTCTACTGTACTGGGTCTCACAGCCATTATTTCTGTCTGGCTTGACTAAGTGTATCAAAATGTTTGTTCTACACAATACCGATGACAGACGATGATAAATTTGAAGGATCCTTCCAGGCCTCTTGGATTCCTCCCCAAAGCACAGTGTTTGTAGAAACAGGCCAGCAGGTGGGCGGTTTATTGACGTAAGATTCTTGGGCAGTGAACTAACGGCTATTGAAAACGACAACAGAGCAAATACTTTTAACATTTCAGCTAATGACATAATTATGCGTGGTTACTAGCGTCGTAAAGAGCCTTTCCTCTTGTACACTGTAACACGGTGTTTAATATAAGACTTACGTGCACGCTGACGTGACGTGACTGCGACTTCACTGTCAGTGCCAAGGAATTGGACCCTATGGTAAGGGTAAAGGTAAAGTTGCGACGTTTCAGGCTTCCGCCGCAGTGCATTCGAGACCTTTGCTCTTCTGGGATGTTACACAGCGTAGGTTGGCAGTTGGTGAATCAGTCTTGAGTTGCTTGACCCTTCAACATGGACCGACAGTCTGTCCCAAAACGTCAGTAACCAACTTCAAACCTAGGCCGCGTAACATCCCAGAAGAGTGAAGATCTCGTAATCTTTCACTCCTTATTCTAGTCTTTACTCTCTTTCTCTTCCACATTTTCTTCCACTCTCCATTTTTCCTCTGTTTCAGGCCTTATTTTCTTCTCCCTCTCCACGCTTTTCTTGTCCTTACAGCCCTTACCCTCAGGAGGTTAACCGCCGGCCTCTTACCGCTGAGGACGACGTTCTGTCCCGGGCCAGCTGATCTGGGTTTCATGGTGGACAAAGTGGCACTGGGACAGTTCTCTCTTCGACTACTTCCGTTTTTCCCTGCCAGTATCACTCCCCCAAGGGTAAGGTAAAGGTAAATTTCACCCTAGAACAGACCATGAAGGCCCAGAGGGGGAGTAGAGGTTATAGCTGTACTCTTTCTTTAACCTCAGCGATAGATGGGGGTGGGTGTTCAACGCCACGCCCCCACCGCATTACCCCCGGGAATGACCCGGTACCCATTGTACAGGAGGATGGGTAGGCCCCAGGGCCGGTCTGGACAGGTGATGAAAATCTCACCCCCACCGGGATTCGATCCCCGGACCGTCCAGCTCGTAGCGAGTCGCTATACCGACTGCGCTATGTATATGTGATATATCGTTAACCTTCCACCGACGCTTAGCAAGTGACAGCATCGCTAAATAACACCTTTCTGACACTTCTCTTACACCACTTTTTTTTTCTTCTAATTCTCATCTGCGTTTTTTCTTCTCCTTCTTGCCTTAACCCGTCTGCTCCTTCTCTCTATGCTAGGCCGGTCAACACAACACCAGGCGCACAGAGACATCTATGCCCCGCATGGGATTTAAATCCGCTGTCCAGCCCACCAGCTGACTGCCATTAATTCCTCAGTTAATTACAGTCGGATATTTCAATTGCCGGTCCTTGGTTCGTATCCCAACAGGACGCAATTACAGTGCATTTAATTATAAGCTGATATTCCATTTATCGAACTGGTGCCCCACACCTCGTCTAATGTTGGCAACAGTTGATTGTATCGCGGTGGTTGGTACAGCAATGGGGAATCCCGTTCGTCTGTTGCCAGGGAGACAGCTCATTACTCAGCTACTACATGTAGCTATCTTGGGTTCGAATCCCCCACCCTCACCTACTGATTACTGTGGTTATTAACAGCACTGTGGATTGTAACACAGTTACACGCCGTTTAGACAGACGCACGTGCAGTGCTGCTACGTTACACAGACACACACACACACACACAGCAGAAACTGACAGAGACGAGATAGGCCTGCTGATGTGCGCATATTGTGTTGGCCTTAAAGAGGAACGATCAAGGCTATAGATAAACTATTTCGCGTATTTATGGTCGTAAGATCGGAGGTTCTTAAAGCGGTGACGATGAAGATGCCTGGGACGTGAAGCCGTGTACTTTGGTAGTCAGGTACCAGTGCTTTGTACGATATTCTGTCTCGATCTTCAAGGCATAAGAGAGGAGAAAATGAAAGCAGCAAGTTACTTCTAATAATAATAATCATAATCATCATAATTTTTAGGGCTCAGTTTCAGATTACGAAGCCCTGTGCCTGCTAACATCCCTTGTATTAAAACTTACTGTATATAATCTTTAATCTTAATTCACCGTGCATTTTTATTATTTAAATAAACACCAACAAAATGCACAACTTTCAGGGCGCAAAACAGCTCCCTACATCATGTTACTATCCAACGCGTTTCGGCTCTTTGCGAGCCATCATCGGGGATCCTTTACTAATATAAAAGTGCTTCACAAATGCAGCATCTGTTTGATGATTGTAAAAATGCATTTTTACAATCATCAAACAGATGCTGCATTTGTGAAGCACTTTTATATTAGTAAAGGATCCCCGATGATGGCTCGCAAAGAGCCGAAACGCGTTGGATAGTAACATGATGTAGGGAGCTGTTTTGCGCCCTGAAAGTTGTGCATTTTGTTGGTGTTTATTTAAATAAATTACTGTATATAATTTACAGTTTTTTTCCCATGTCGCAAAAGCCCTTAGTGGGCCAGGGCCTCCTAATTATCGAGGCTTCAAGATCACAGACACACCACACTCGGTAGGACTCCTCTGGACGAGTGATCAGCCAGACGCAGAGACCTCTACCTGACAACAAACAACACTCACAACAGACAGACAGCCATGCCCCTGGCGGGATTCGAACCCACAATCCCAGCAAGCGAGCGGCCGCAGACCCACGCCTTACACCGCACGGCCACTGGGATCGGCAACTCTTTAACTACCAAGAGTAATCTGAGTTGTATTTAAAGATTCAGTCCGTACCGCGCAGTAAACACTGTGTCTGTGTTATGAAAACCAGTCAGTTAATGCTGCTTGTTCTAAGATCCATACAAAACATATAAACAAAATCTTTGGGGAGAGCGCATAATTTTTTAATGTAAAACCTGGCGGTACATAACGTAACCAGTGGGCTTTAAAGGGTTAACCCACGTGTGCACAAACCAGGGAGACCAGGTTGCCGTGGGGATTAAACATTTTACGATGGCGCCTAATATTTTTGGGTCCTCAGAATGGAACTTGCTTCACTTCACCCTTCTGGCGCCTAGATCTTTGAGGTAGTTCCTAGGTTTTTTTTTAATTTGCGCACCCCTGGGGTAACCACAAATGTCACATGAACTACCATTGTGACGCCGGCGACTAACCGCCTGAACCATGACACGGAACAGTGACACTATCCGTCATATCATGACGTTCAATGACGTCATTCATCTTAGTTAGTTAGTTAGTTACTTCCTGTCGCTCCTTGCGGAGCATAGGGCCTCCTTTCAGAGGTTTCTTGGTCTGGTAGTGTGCATTCTGTAGTGAGTGACCAGCCCACTGATTGCACAAGTTCTACTCATCCTGATATGACTGCCAGAGCCATCTAGCAGTCAATCAGGAGACTTGGGTGAGAAATGGCCGCTGAATTTTGCTTATGAACCATCTCTATTCATGCCCGTAAGGTTCTTTTACATGCCGTAAATCTACGACATGGGACCGACGGCTTTACTTCCCCTCCGAAGGAAGTTGTGCTACGGATTTGTATCACCCTTTAAAAATCCATCGACCTCGGCCGTGATGGACCCGCGAACCTTGGGTCCAGTGGCGAGCACGCTAACCACTAGTCCACCGAGGGCGACTCATTCATCTTAAGAAATGCGCAATTCACACAGCGCACTGGCTGTCTCACGCTCTTTCCTTTTCTAAGAGGGATGTAAGTTCCACTTGGATTCAGATCTGCCATTCCACGCCCCTCAGATTTTAAATTTCGGATCCATACTGTCAACTGTTCACGTGACCTGTCACATTGCAGTATCGTTTCCGCTTCCGTCTTTTTCATGCTTAAGTTTTAAAATGCAAATCCCGGCAACCCTAACCTCACTCTTGCAACAGAAACCCATCACGGCCTTCTGAATCCGTGGATTGACACCCGTTAATTATTGTTAAGGAAACATGGCCGTCTGACTGCTGTTATGTGCACGCGGCTGGTGACGGGGGGGATTGTACAGCGCAATTGTTCCGTTTTATAATGAGACATACTTAAACCGGTTTAGGATAAGAGACTTGTTCAATGTCTGTGTGCTTCTAACGTTAGCAAGCTATTGTGTCTAATTTCTGTATAGCCTACAGACTGATTAAGAAAGAATGTTCCAAATTCTGTAGCTACGTTCATAACGTGATTCGGACAAAATGGGCCAAATTCTGTAGCTACGTTCACAACGTGATTCGGACAAAATGGGCCAAATTCTGTAGGTACGTCCACAAAGTGATTCGGACAAAATGGGCCAAATTCTGTAGGTACGTTCGCAACGTGATTCGGACAAAATGGGCCAAATTCTGTAGTTACGTTCACAACGTGATTCGGACAAAATGGGCCAAATTCTGTAGGTACGTTCACAACGTGATTCGGACAAAATGGACCAAATTCTGTAGGTACGTTCACAACGTGATTCGGACAAAATGGGCCAAATTCTGTAGCTACGTTCACAACGTGATTCGGACAAAATGGGCCAAATTCTTGAAGTCATAGAATATGAAAGTAAGATAAACAAAATGAAAACTTCATGAAGACCCACAGGGGGAGCAGATGTATAGTTCTACTCTTTCTTTAACCTCGGCGCTAGATGGGGGTTGGTGGTTAACGACATGCTTCGGCCGCTATACCCACGAAAAAAGACCAGTACCCGATGCAGTGGAGGCTGGGTGGGCCCCAGGGCCGGTCTTGATGGGTGCGGAAAATCTAGCCTTTACCAGGGTTCGATCCCTGGACAGTCCACCCCGTAGCGAGCTGCTATACCGACTGAGCTGTTTTAGCCCACGAAAATAAAATATATGGCAAAATAAATGTTACTTCATATGAAGCTAGCTTACAAGAAGAAGTAGGGGTAGCTCAGTCGATGTAGTGACTAGGCTATGGGTCGGAATTACGAGGGATCGTGGTTGGATTCCCGGTAGGGATAATAGATTTATCTCTTCTCCAGAGCGTCCAGACCGGCTCTGGGGCCCACCCAGCCTCTTATCAAGTGAGTACTGGGTCCTCTTTCTGCAGGGCTAAAGTAGCCGAGGCGTGAAACTAACCAGTCACCCCATCTAGTGTACTAAGATTAAGGATTGGAGCTACACCTTCACTCCCACAGAGACAACCACCGCTTTGTATTTACCTTAAATATTATAAGAAATTCGCAACGTGTACTGCATGCACTCGAATCCAACTTGCTCACCGTGTGTCAGTCACATCAGCATTACGTCGTGTTCAAATTTCCACGGAAATTGTAGACAGACACTTTGAACAATTTTATGTGGCTGTCATCATAACTAAGCGGTTAATCTTAACACGTCTTTCACAGTACACAGCTCTTTCCACACTATTCACAAAATATTCTGCCTTATATCCTAGACAGCCTACGTTTAATAAGCAAGGAAAACGATACTTCTATCAAATTTGTCATTGTGCAGCGTAATGGTGACATTTTTGATAGGTAAAGTAATGCTAAACGTGTGTGTATGCACGCCATGAAAAAATATGGAGGAGTGAAGATATAGCTCCACCATTCTTTACCTCAGCAGTAGATGGAAGTGAGTAATTTGCTTCACGCCCAGGCTGCTTTAACCCTAAGGAAGCTCCCCCCCCCCGGTATTAAATAGGAGGCTGGATGGGTTGCAAAGCCGGTCTGGAGGTCTTGGTGGGAGAAAAGTTGTCTTGCCCATCCCGGGAATCGAACCAAAATTCTTCGGTCTGTCCAATCCGTAGCCAGTCACTGTCCCTACTGAGCTGTCTCTGCTATATTTGTGGCCCACGACAAAAGTTGAAAGTTTCCTGTGGAAGAAGGGTTGTTTTTCACATAAAAGCCAACATGTAAAGGGGTAAAAAAAAAATAATATTCATAGGACATTACGAATTACTCCGCTGTACTTCTTTCCATGTAATTCCACACATTTGGTCTCTCTGATTCCACGATATGTCGGCCTACTATTTCTCGTCGCCAGACTTCCTTCTCTCTGAAAGCCAGCACAATCTTGTATCGGAAATGTAACATATTTCAGAGGGTGTAGATGCAAGTCCCATATCAGGACAATGCCACACGCAGGGGGGGGTTTAAATTTAAAAGCGCCACCCCTCGTACCGGGTAACAATTACGGCTACATCACTGAAAGCTTCCGGGGGGAGGGGGGGCAGTAAATTGAATAGTTTCCGGTAAGGAAGATCGGTGTGCCAAATCTGTTACACTATAATTCTGCCCTTTGCCGTTATAAAACCATCTCAAAACCCTTTAGACCACGGCTGACACTAAAGACCTACGCACTAAAGACCTACGCACTAAAGACCTACGTACCGCTAGCTTTAACATTAAAAATCTTCGCTTTTTTCCCACGCAGTAGGTTTCGTATGATTCACAATGAACACCAGTTATTTCCCAAAACAGCATTATCTGACTGGTCTTTGTAATCAACACTCTGAGTGTTTACTGTGAGGTGAGATCTTAATTCTTAAATATTATTTACATTACTTTCAAGTTTCAACATCGTGATGTTCTCTGCTGCTTGCTCAAAACCAAATCACAGCCACTTTACCTTACATAACTTCCCAACACTTTACCTTGTTTCCGACCTACGTTTACAGAAGGACGAGCGGGCACGGCCTGCAAACCTTTTTATTTCTCCCTGTAATAAGTGTAGTGCCGATCCCAGTGGCCGTGCGGTCTAAGGTCGTGGGTCTGCGGCCGCTCGCTTACTGGGATTGTGGGTTCGAATCCACCGGGGGCATGGATGTCTGTCTGTTGTGAGTGTTGTGTGTTGTCAGGTAGAGGTCTCTGCGACGAGCTGATCGCTCGTCGAGAGGAGTCCTACCGACTGTGGTGTGTCTAAAATGTGTGATCGTGGAGCGTCGAAAAGTCGCCCTCGGTGGACTAGTGGTTAGCGTGCTCGCCACTGGACCCAAGGTTCGCGGGTTCGATCCCGACCGAGGGCGATGGATTTTTAAGGGTGATAAAAATCCGGAGCACAACTTCCTTCGGAGGGGAAGTAAAGCCGTCAGTCCCATGTCGTAGATTTACGGCATGTAAAAGAACCTTCGGGCATGAATAGAACCAGTAATGTCCGTAAGCAAAATTCAAGCGGCCACTTCTCACCCAAGTCTCCTGACTGCCTGCCAGATGGCAAAAACTTGTGCTGTCAGTGAGCCGGTCACTCACTACAGAATGCACACTTACCGACCAGGAAAACCTTCGGGATGAAATCCCAAAAAGAAGGAGGCTTTGGCCCACCTCGGGCTGTAACGCCATGGAAGAAAAAGAAGAAGAAGCCTCGAAAAATGAGGCGGCCTAGCAGGGCTGTCGAGCCATTGGAAAAAATAAATAAGTGTAGTTTCTTTCATTACCTCCGCAATTTATTTTTCCTTCTGTGTTTTTTCTCTCTTTTTCGGCTTCAAAGGGTAGAAAAGATTACCCTTATGCTGGTGATATAAGATGAAGACAGACGGAAGGCGTCAAATCATATATTCACCCCTTAGAAGCTAACACCATTCCTTATTTTCCGGTGCTTTCTTTGTTTGCCTCTTCACCCTTTCATAAAACTTTTTTTTGTTCAGATGTATAATTCTTTCTTAATTAGTTCTGTATAAAGCTAATCCTCTGGCTGAATTCTGGGAACAACGAAGTGTTATTACAGGCCACTGAAGAATTTAGGGGTAGCTCCCTAAGGGGTACATACACCCTCGCATAATCTGCCCTCTTATTACTGTATGCTCATTTCAGATTATCTAGAACCCGAATTCTTTTGAATTCGCAAAGCAAGATTTCGCTGACACCTAGCGATATATTATCGAAACACGTGACACAGCGTCTTTTGCCTAATTTAGCAATCAATGTATAATTCACTCCTACTGTGTTAGCGCGAAAAGGACGATTGTCATTTCGTTTGATTGTAGTAATTATTTGGAAAACTGAAATGAAGCTCATGCAGACAGATTACAAAGACGTCTACAGCTTCCATATGCAACATTCTACAGCATATACAGGGTATACACAAAAGAATGGTGCGGTTTAAAGAGACATTTCTATTGAAACCGCACCATTCTTTTATGTATACCCTGTATAAACAAACTACAGTCCAACTCGGTCATAACGTCATGAAAGGGACTGAATAGTTTGTGTCGTTATAAACGAGTGTTGTTATAACCGAGCAGTATAATATTATGGTTAACAGTGAGGGAGTAATTGGTATCACAGAATATCTGACGTTATAGGCGAGGTGTCGCATAAACCGATGTCGTTATAACCGGGTTCTACTCTATATGCATTCTATGTCGGCGTAATAATTCCACAAACCAGAGCGGTTACTACAGCTCATGTACCACTGCTCTGATAAGACAGCCCTCTGCACTGGTATATCTTTACATTTTTAAGAGTGCGTCTTAATTTATTTTCTCTTCAGTGGCGTTGCAAGGCATTCTGTAATTACAATGGCCGCCACTAGCATAAATCATTAGCTTAAAAAAATCACGATTATTTATTGAATATCCTCTTATTTTGTTCAGTAATTTAACAATATATTGTGCAAAAACAACAAAATTTTTTTTGTTTAAAATATTCATTGTGCCCCCCATTTTTCCGCCCCTTGGACTGCCGCCCGGGGCGGCCACATCACTCGTTCTCCCCCTGGCTACGCCCCTGTTCCTCTTATTTTCCCTTTTACCTTTCTTCATTCATCTTCTTTTGTTGTTCTAAACAACGATCCCTTGAATCATTCGCAATTATTTACCGGTCAACACGACGTAACATCCCAGAAGATCTGAATTTTCCCTTGAGTCAGCAGACCAGCTGGCCACCAGGCAGCAGTAGCCGCAGCCTAAGAAACACTGCTTCAGAGATGCTCTGCAACAAAACAGAACAAACACCCCTCATTGTGTTAGCTTCAGCAACTTATTAACTGTTAAGGTGGAAGATCACAGCGCATTCTGCAGGTCAGAAAGGTCAATATTATTTCAGCTTAGCTGCCGTGCGCACCGCATAAATTCATACACAAACAGGGGGGTTGGGGGGGAGGGGGGCAAATTTTCAATAATTATATTATCACAGTTTCTATTAATGACAAATCAGTCACCACTGACGTTTATCTTTCGCTCTTTCTTATTGATATTTCACTCCCTTCTCTCACACTCTTTATCTCAGCCCCCCCCCCCGATCATTTACATACTCGAGATCTATAACCCCCCTCCCACCCCCTCATGCTGCCATTTCTGTAGTTCTTCCTGAAAGTGTGCGACGAGTAAAAGCATTTTATGTGGATGACTGTGTCACCGACAGAGGGCTCTGAGCAGGGCTGAAGGGCTGAAGGGGCTGAAGGGCTGAAGGGCTTGCTATTTAGTTCCCACCACTCCCCCTTACAGCAGGATGATGTAATTGGATCAGACAGGCAAGTATCCTGAAGGAGTTTCAAGAATCAGTTTGACAGATTTAAAAAAAAAAAAATAGATCCGCAAGGTTTGACGAGTTTCTGTCGACGTGCGAGAAAAAGGATTACAAACTGCTAGCTTTTGTGTGGCAGTGGGTTGGGGATCAGTTCCAGCTGAGGGTCTATTCGTGAGGCAGATGTTGGTACGAACATCGTACACTTCATTCAACACTCATATGATTACGAATGTAAAGATAAAATCGTCCTTATCAACTCCATGAAAGCATTTGGGGGAGTAAAGGTATACTCCACTCCTTATTTACCTGGGCACGGTATGGAGCGGTTGGCTCCACGCCCCGGCCATTTTACATCGGAGAAAAGCACTGGATACGACTGAATACGAGGCTGGGTGAAACCCAGAGGAGGTCTTTGTAACAAAAAAATATCTTTCCGTGCCGGGAATCAAAATATAATTCCTCGGTTTTCGAGCCAGTAGCCTAGTCACTACACTGACTGAGCTACCCCGGCTTATCATATAAATGCCGAATTAAGTAAGTCTCTCACATCAGAACTTGTTGGTTTAAGCATGTGATTTTTAGTGACATCTTTGTCTACTTTGTTAGCAACTGAGTTACTTCTGTTAGCTGCTTAGATGGTTAGTCAGTTGCTGAGTTAATCAATTTGTTATTTTCATATCTCCAGTCATTTAACGATGCTGTTTGCAACTCCGGTTAATTAGATCAGCAGTTACGAAATTTTATAACGTAAGAACTAGTTCAGACTGACAAGGTTAGACCATCAAAGGAATACGACAATTCGAGAAAAAACTTAAAGTAGAACACATAGTAGATGGAATTAAAAGCTACCAAAAGAATTGGCTACAACGTGTTAAAAGGATGGAACACTCACGAATACCCGGGATGGCACGGGAATACAAACCAAAAAGGCAAACGCGATATAGGTCGACCAAAAACAAGACGGAGAGACCAACAGCATTTTCGAGATTGTTTTCACAAGACAGGACCCAGGTGTCCTACATCTGTCTACGTTGATGACGATGATGATAATAATCATGAAAACCCCGTTCATTTCCACAAAATTTCGAAGACACCCAAATGTTAATCGTAGCAATTTCAGACTGCGTTCATTGAGAATATGTACAATGCCCAAAAAAACTACTATAAAGTAACCGTCGTAAATAAATTCATATTTTTTTAATATTATCTTCACCGTGCATTTTCTAACAAACACACCAACGAAATGCACTATATTTTCACTTTTTATTCTTTAACCCCTACATATGTTTCATCCCTTACAAGGCCATCTTCAGGGGGCTCGTAATGTACATTTACTTTACATCCATTGTTTATGTCTGCTGTTATGTTATATATCACATCTAGTCAAGTTTCATAATCATTTATAGATTACATAATAGCAGACATAAACAATGGATGTAAAGTAAATGTAGATACGAGCCCCCTGAAGATGGCCTTGTAAGGGTTGAAACATATGTAGGGGTTAAAGAATAAAAAGTGAAAATATAGTGCATTTTGTTGGTGTGCAATTTGTGAAATTCATCTTTATTCATCGCAAAATAGTAGTGCTAGGATCAAGACATTATTTAGCCAGAGACCGTACCAATGATTCAGACAGTCAGTCGCTGGCCTGGTACCACAGAAGCCCGGTTTCGATTTGTACAATTTTTTGGTGATCAGAGCGGTACAGAGACAAGTTTTTCTTCCAGTACTTCAAGTTTCGCCCTGCCAGTATCATACCCCCCAGTGCTCCATAATCATTCATCATCTATCACCGACGCTGCACGGCGTTACCATTTGACATCGTCGTCATATGATACATTTAAAATTGTTTAGTGAGCCTACAGAACATAAAGGATGGTGCAAAAATCACTTTACATTAGAGGCAAAATGTTAAACATATAGTGTCGAATGACTTTTGCGCCACTCTGTATATTTTGAGCCCCTTTTTGAATAACGCCCACTGCCCCCTGTGAGTCCGCTGCCAACATTTGGGAACCACTGAATTGGGAAAGACGTGGAACAAGACGTGGTGGCGTAACTTAAGTATTACTCGTGCATTCGCCTTAACGGATAAGGAAAATTATGACAAACCACAGTCAAAACCGCCTGATGTCAGGGGCCAGGATTCGAACCAAGTCACATGTCTGGAAGGTCAGAGCTTGAGCCAACTTGTTTGATTAGCGCAGTCAGTTGGTTATTGCAATTCGCACTTACCACGGCAGACGACGCCCAGTAATGGAACACAGGCCTATTCTTGAGCGTGAAACATTCTTTAGTTGAAATTCTCGCCGTGCGCGGCGCTGTGGCAGCAGCTGTTTGTAGCCACAAATTATGACGTAACTCACACAATGAAATCTCATATCCTTTACTTTTTTTTATCCTCCGATAACTAATCCAATGTTATTAGGTTTATCATTGTATTGCAGAACCGATATTAGCTTTACGACAATTCGCTGTTGCAACCCTTCCACGCCAATAAACCGTAAATAAAGATCCTTGGGGGCGCCTTCCTTTATTTCAGTAGCCCTTCCTCCTGCGGCCGGAGTCTTGTGGTATACCAGAGACCTCGTGTGGCTAATAACTCAATTACAATTAATCCCAAAGCTTGCTGCAGTGCTTTTATTGCAGAGGGACAGGTTAATTCAGCGGTAACGATAGTCGTATTCGGACAGAATGTTGGTCAGGGGCTGGGAACAGTACCTGGTGAAACAAGAAGAAGAGGGTTGAGAAAATTACATAACAAGGAGCTTCATCATACGTTTCAGGTTTGCGCCGCCGTGTGTGGGGCCTTCGATCTTTTTGGGTGTTAAGCAGCGTAGGTTTATTTGGTTACAGACGTTTCGGGAGAGCCTATCTGTCCCATCTTCAAAGATCAAGCAGACTAAGAGGATGGGACCGGAGGGATGTCCCGAAACGTCGGTAACCGACTACCAACCTAGGCTACGTAACATCCCAGAAGAGCGAAGGCCTTGAGCTTCCTTATGTTTATTCTTTCCTGCAACAAAATACATTTTGCTAAAAACAAACAGACGAGAATGTAAACAAACCAGTAACCTCGTCAGATCGTGGTCAATTGAACGACAAATTAACACGGGGACTACAGTTAAATATGTCTTATTGCACTATAGTGACTGAGCTATGCTTGTTCCGCTGGCAAAACACAGAATATTTTAAAGATAAGGCATTAATGACTTTGCTTTGTGCTAAATGGTTGATTGTCCTTTCTGTAGCGAACGTTGTTACGTCTAACTTATGTTTATATAGTGCCAGTAGGTGTCACCACTGTCAGCACACGTGTACTGACCTCACACACACACACAAAGCAATACAAAACGCAGGGGTGGTTCGAGCGATGTTAAGGGTGGAAAGTGTTTTCATCTTATTATAGAAAACACCCCCTATAAATTACAGTAAAAATGCCTTCCCAACCCTTAACTTCAATAATGGAAATTTGTCTGTTTTCAACCCCATATATTTCCATAAATTATTTATAGGTGTAATTTCTAAGTCACATAAGCCATGTTGTCAACAGTTGATTAATTCATCTGGTAGCGTATAGAGGCGCTGTCTGCGTGGTGTAACAGACAATAATGACCCCTTCAGGAAAGCACCTGTGTGCTATATACAAACATTCATTATAGGTTAGAAATAATAACTCTTCACCGTCATTGATAGGTATAATATTTGCATCAGATCAGTGGCGTGTGGATGAAATAGCCGTAATAAGTTTCGTAACTTAAGAGTCAGTGGCGTGAAGGTAAGTACCTAAAACCTCCCGCGTTGCGTGAACACTTTGCGCAAAAGCGGGAAAATATCGTAACTTAAGTGTCAGTGGCGTGAACGTAAGTACCTAAAACCTCCCGTGTTGCGTGAAGACTTTGCGCAAAAGCGGGAAAATATCGTAACTTAAGTGTCAGTGGCGTGAAGGTAAGTACCTAAAACCTCCCGTGTTGCGTGAAGACTTTGCGCAAAAGCGGGAAAATATCGTAACTTAAGTGTCAGTGGCGTGAAGGTAAGTACCTAAAACCTCCCGCGTTGCGTGAAGACTTTGCGCAAAAGCGGGAAAATATCGTAACTTAAGTGTCAGTGGCGTGAAGGTAAGTACCTAAAACCTCCCGCGTTGCGTGAACACTTTGCGCAAAAGCGGGAAAATATCGTAACTTAAGTGTCAGTGGCGTGAAGGTAAGTACCTAAAACCTCCCGCGTTGCGTGAACACTTTGCGCAAAAGCGGGAAAATATCGTAATTTAAGTGTCAGTGGCGTGAAGGTAAGTACCTAAAACCTCCCGCGTTGCGTGAACACTTTGCGCAAAAGCGGGAAAATATCGTAACTTAAGTGTCAGTGGCGTGAAGGTAAGTACCTAAAACCTCCCGCGTTGCGTGAACACTTTGCGCAAAAGCGGGAAAATATCGTAATTTAAGTGTCAGTGGCGTGAACGTAAGTACCTAAAACCTCCCGTGTTGCGTGAAGACTTTGCGCAAAAGCGGGAAAATATCGTAACTTAAGTGTCAGTGGCGTGAAGGTAAGTACCTAAAACCTCCCGCTTTGCGTGAAGACTTTGCGCAAAAGCGGGAAAATATCGTAACTTAAGTGTCAGTGGCGTGAAGGTAAGTACCTAAAACCTCCCGCGTTGCGTGAAGACTTTGCGCAAAAGCGGGAAAATATCGTAACTTAAGTGTCAGTGGCGTGAAGGTAAGTACCTAAAACCTCCCGCGTTGCGTGAAGACTTTGCGCAAAAGCGGGAAAATATCGTAACTTAAGTGTCAGTGGCGTGAAGGTAAGTACCTAAAACCTCCCGCGTTGCGTGAACACTTTGCGCAAAAGCGGGAAAATATCGTAACTTAAGTGTCAGTGGCGTGAACGTAAGTACCTAAAACCTCCCGTGTTGCGTGAAGACTTTGCGCAAAAGCGGGGAAATAAATCCTTCATATTACATCAGTGGCGTGCGGTGAAATGATTGGGGCCGACGAAAAATATATTCGGCGGTAGGGCACTGTATTGCACCTAGACTGTTTCTAGGGTTCAGGCCATACATTATGTTTACTATGCGGCTACTGTTATTTAATTTCCCTAAAAGCTGAAAGTTATGAAGATGGCCATAAAATGTAGTGCTTTCTCGAAGGTCCGTCACCGTGTTCACAAAAGCCCGCCATTCTAATGCAGTCTATATTTTCACACCGAGAGACGTATTACTGTCGACCCTGAGGATGTAGGCAGAAATTCTCTCCGAAAACTTTGTAGGTTTACACATCCACGCGCCTACAAGGTATCATACCTGAGCATAATAACATGAACATAGTGTGCCTATACATGCCATCTCAATGGAGCATAGACCTTCTTCAGAAAGTAACAGTTCCTCAGCGAGTGCAAAAACTCCCTTCATTTTATGGAAACCGAAGATTCAGTACCGTGTTCACAAAAGCCAATCACTGGTCCCTATCCTAGCCAAATGAAACCAGTCCACATCTTCCTATTCTGTTTTTTTTAAGATCCACTATAACATTACCCTTCCATTTAAACCTACGATTTCCAACTTGTCTATTTCCTTCAGGTTTGCCCACAATAAGCCAACATATATAGAAGTTGAAAATAATTTACAGTACGATACAATATGCAATGAGATGCTAAAAATTTATATTCACTCAATCAGCATTTCTAAAATACTTGCACATGTTAAGCCAGGGGCGTCCAACGTTTTCTGCCAAAGGGCCACAACAATTACTGTGGGCTGATTCGCGGACCACACGTATAAAAATCACAATAAGTGGTATACGTAACTTGCCAAATTATTGTTATAATACACACATATGTTACAAACATGGGCGCTGGCCGCCATAACACAACCTGGCGAGCCACGGGATGGACATCCGTGTGTTAAGCCTTTCATTTTGAAAGAAATAAATGTATTTCATTTTGTTCCCAAACATGGTTCTCAAGGAGCAGATATACGTCCTGTCTGACCCACACATTACAGTTTTTATCACAAAACACAAGTTATTCGAACGACTATAAGGAACCGTTAAATTGATTCTTATGCGTTTAATTTACTGTAATAAAATGTAGCGTTACCGCCAAATTCCTGCTTCCTGCAGCGGACGTAATGAAGAACACTTATATATATGAAATGCAATCATTATAACCAATATGTACGGTATTCCTACCTGATAAAGCGATATGTCATTCGACTCCATAGTGACGTCATGCATGTTGCCCTATTCACATGTTACATGACATAACTACTAAAGCTAAGCAAATATATTACTTTTCTGTATCCTATCTAAATTAAAAATATCTGTTAATTCACAACTAAAATTTACTGTCAGTGTTTTATTATTTACAACATGTTTCGGCCAAATTGGCCATCTTCTGGTGATAAAATAAACACGCAAAATACCTGGGAGGTTAATTGTAATATTAAAATGTTCTTATTCCTTTTTATAAAACTTAGTGTAGCAGTTACCTCCCTCAGTATTTTGTATATTCTTTGTATTACCTGAATATGGCCAAGTCGGCCGAAACATGTTGTAATTAATAATATGAACTGACAGTAAAATTTTGTTGTAAAGTGACCATTGTTTTTATTATAGTTTATATATCATCACAAACGGACGTGTAGAATAAAGTTTGTTATCCCTTTTCCTATAGCGGACCTGACAGAAAACACCATAAGATATTACGAAATGTATCCCAGAGTGGGAGCCACAGTTGTTAAAGCGATTTGCAGATACTGTAAGAGAGTTTTTGGATGTGATTCGATTCCTCATTACAAATCTTTATTTTAGTTACGTGAGTGTTAGTTGGTTTCTCACTCTTAGTGTTATTTATTCCTGAAAGTTGCAGCAAATATACGCTAGATATTGACAAGGTAAGTCAACATATCCAGGGCCAGTGCCAGGGTCGGGTACTGCTGCGTTTGTTTGTATGCAGCATGGGTACAGGCATTCCATCAAAACTGTTAATCATGTGGGCTCGTTCATTCATTCTGTAGTCTGTCTTACGACAGGTCCGTAGCCTCTTCCAAAGCGAGTTCTCCACAAAGTACGATCTAGTGCTTCCTTCTTCTCTTTTCCTTAAGGTCATCCAGTAGCTGCTTACGTCTTCTCCCTCGTCTTCCCGTCATTTCTATCCTTCCCTCTAACTTTCCTTCAATCACGTGTTTCAGAAGGCAGTTTCTACGCAAGATGTGACCAATCCAGTTAACCTTTCTTCTTTTTATTGTATGTACGATATTCCTCTCCTCCTTCACTCTATGTAATACTTCTTCATTTCTCACACGATCGGTCCAAATGATCTTCTCCATTCTTCTCCAGCACCACATATCAAAACTTTCCAGATACTTCTGATCTACTTTCCGAAGTGTCCACGTTTCAGCACCACACAAAGCTATGCTCCAAATGTAGCACTTTACTAGTTTCTTCCTTAAATTTAAGTCCAGTTTGCTGGTGAAAAGATTCTTCTTGTTGAAGGCTGCTTAGCCATGGCAATTCTGGATTTAATGTCACGTGTACACCTTGCATCATTTGTTATCTTGCTACCCAAATAATTGAAATATTCCACATTCTCCAATTGTTTTTGATGTATCATAATTTTTATTGGGTATGGTTGCTATATGGTGGGCTATATATATAACGAATTCATCTGTTCGTCAGGTCAGATAATACATATGACAGATTCGTTGCAAATTCTTTACTCAACATCTTTCTTGTTCCCCCAACTAATCCATTTCTCTTATTTCTCCCTTTTTGTTTTTATTACAGACGGAGTGCGGGGTGGGTTGCATATAAAAATCCATCAGCGTCCATAATGTTCAAACTGTTCAGTGCTTTACAAACGAATTATGTCAAAGAACGGTGTTGTGTGTTTCACTGCCTGAAGATACAAATTACGCAGTTCCTTCCTTCCGCTAGCCGCTGTTTCACTGTGCCTGATTACTCTCTAAACTGCTGCTATAATTCTGACCGGCACGCACGTATCCACGCACGACTGAACGCACAGAACACGCACACCCAGTCCTGTGTCTCTTTCATCAATAATTCACTGCATTCAAAGACACAAGGAACTAACTACAGGTCCCCCCCCCCAGTCTTGCTTTTTATTTCTTTCTTTTGTCGCTGCAATGTTAAGAGACACTTTCAAAATAATTTGGTGGAGATTTAGGCTTTGCCTAAATGTTAGCTTTGTGCTGCGAAATACTGTTATATAATTTTTTAAACTAAAAGTACGAAAAAAAGAACGCATCTATTTATTTTTCCTTCTTCCTTCCATCTTATTTCCTCTCTTCCTTTTCTAATTTATCTTCCTTTGTTTATAAACGCGCAACGTTGTCTTACACATTGAGTTACGAACACATTCTGAAGGCTTTTATGTTGTAAACTGTGGTCTTTTGGGTAATTACATGGCGTCGTGTGGTAATTATTTACCGACGTTTCGGGACAACGTGTCGGTCCCATCTTCATGGGTCAAAAGTCCGATGGGACGGACACGTTGTCCCGAAACGTCGGTAAATAATTACCACACGGCGGCGGAAGCCTGAAATCAATGCTTTTATGTTCTTCACACAGTGCATATTCTTACATTCTTACATTCTTACACTTATTACATCAATCAAAACACGCGCTTAATTAAATACATCGAAGAACAAGTATAAAACTGCTACGTGTTTCGGCGCCGGTGTGTCCATCATCAGGGAGTTATTCAGAAACAAAAAATTAGCGTGTTTGGGCTTGTACTTCTTTGTTTCGGAGCGGAAACATGTGGGAGTTTCATACTTTTGGGGGGGGGGGGTGAAGGACCCCGCAGCAGATTCTACGGACGCACCGCAGCCTTGAGCCTTATTGTGCCACTCTGTGATGAAGATGATTAGTGTGTTTTCGTTTTTCCAAGTAATGGAGCACCGGTGGAATGAAATTTACAGGGGAAAACCGAAGTACTCGGGGAAAAAGAAAACTGTCCCAATGCCAATTTTGCCACCAAAAATCCCACATGGACTGACCCGGGATTTTTTTTCCCCTGTCCCGTTATTTCCCTTTGATCCATTTTGTACTTTTAAATTCTTCCGTCCTTCTTCATGTTACTTATGATCCATACTAGTCCTTATACAACAAACACAACACAAACATCCATGCCCCCGGCGGAATTTTTTTTTTTTGGCCTGTCCGGGTTTTTTCCCTTTGATCCATTTTTGTACTGTTTAAATCCTTTCGTCCTTTATGTCACTTTACGTTCCATATTACCGTCCTTATAACAAACACAACACAAACATCCATCCCCCCGGCGGGATTTTTTTATTTTTTATTTTTGTTTTTCCTGTCCGGGGTTTTTCCCCTTTGATCCATTTTTGTACTGTTTAAATCCTATCGTCCTTCATGTCACTTTACGTTCCATGCTACCGTCCTTACGTCAAACACAACACAAACATCCATGCCCCCGGTGGGATTCGAACCCACAATCCCAGCAAGCGAGCGGCCGAAGACCCACGCCTTAGACCGCGCGGCCACTGGGATCGAACCCGGGCATCCACAGTGAGAGGCCGGCGACAAACCGCCTGAGCCATGGCACGGCCTTAGTTTTATGTTTGTTCTTGGATGTATCTTATTAAGTGCTTATATTGGTTGACGTACTGACATTCTGTAGTATCTGAGAACAGGAACTGAATAGATGAGTTAGGCCCAAGACGGAAGAAGTGACCAGTGGATGGAGAAAGTGTATAACGAGAAGCTTCATGATCTGTACTCCTCGCCAAGCATTATTAGGGCCATCAAATCAAGGAAAATGTGATGAACAGGACATGTAGTGCGCACAGAAACAACAGAAAAGAATAGAGACTTTTGGTAGGGAAAATTCCAAGGAAAGAGACCGGTTGGAATACCTAGGCATAGATGGAACTGTAATATTAAAGTGAATCATATCAAAGATGATAAGACGGCGTAGAACGAATTCAACTGACTCAGGACAGGAACAAGTAAATGGCTGTTGTGTGCACGGTAATGAAACTTCTGATTCCGTAAAATTCTGGGAATTTCTTGACTACGTGATCGACTACTAGCTTCTCGAAAGTGCTGCTCCATGTGCCCAGTTTTATATGTCCTTCTTACGTGCTCTGTCCGATGCTTTCCTTTCTTCACTTCCTTTTGTTCCCGTCTTTCTTTGTGCCCTTTCTTGTTTAAATCTCACTTGCAATGCGTGTCGTCTGCGATGAAAGATACTTTCTAAGTTTCTCCCCCCCCACCTGTTTTATGACGCGAATAATGGAATAGAACCCTCAAATTGTCCTCAATTACCTCTGGTGTTGGCAAAGCATTCATAACAGTCTTAGGCTTCAAACATTCTGTAGCTAGTAAGACATGTGATTGAATGTCTTTCTTAGTCGCCATTTTCATTCTTAGTCGCCATTTTCATTCTTAGTCGCCATTTTTCATTCTTAGTCGCCATTTTCATTCTTAGTCGTCATTTTCATTCTTAGTCGCCATTTTCATTCTTAGTCGCCATTTTCATTTCTTAGTCGCCATTTTCATTCTTAGTCGCCATTTCTGCTCTTTAGGGTACACTTGTGACATCCTACGTAAAATGAAACGAAGGAAGGCTAAGTGAGTTTGTCAGATCTTGCACAGGAACTGCGTTCTGAAACACCGTTATTGAAGGAAAGAGAAGACGAGGAAAAAGACGTAAGCAGCTACTTGATAACTTAAGGAAAAGGGAAGATACTGGTATTTGAAGGAGGAAGCACTAGATCGCACTCTCTGGAGAACTCGCTTTGAAAGAGGACCCGTAGTAAGATAGACTACGCAACGTAGGGTACACAGAAATATCCTCCGTAAGGCTGATACACAGTTACCAGACTGCACGGTGTCATAACCAAAAAAGGTAAAAATATGAATCCTCAGACATTACGTGACGCATGTAGTTTGTACACTTTTCTGTATATGCAATTACGTACATTTTGAAGGTTGCTCAATAGGAGCCGAAACACGTAGCTGTGCTCGGAGATTCAGCAATAAACAGTTGCGTTTGACGGCTATTTATGTTATATTTGCAACAGTTACAGCGTATCGGGTGAAGACAGGGCCCGAGTGCGTCTGAAACGCCATATTAGTTCACTGCCAGCTTCAACAGATGGCTCTCACTGTCACCCGCACCACAGCACTAACGACAACAAATCCGTAGAAAAAGTTGACTTAAGCCGGAGATACACGTAATAAATAAATATACAAATTAATGAACAAACGAACGATGAGAACACGTGAATGCATGCAATGTGAATGAATAATGCATAATGCATAAATAAATAAATAAATAAATAAAAATAATAACAAATCGCACACACGCCATACACTTTGATAGACATATACCAAAGTATGAGCAGCAACGTGGCCAGTCGATCACACCTTCTACCCTGAAAAATGAAGCAGCAGTCTCTTCTAAACATTGGTACCTACCTACCAAACCAGACGGCGTCACATCCCGCAAGGCAGTAATCTTCAAAGCTGTGTGTGTGTGTGTAGTTTTTATCTCTTCTCTCCATTTTTCTTCGTAGAATTGACTTTTGTCCTTTTTCCATCAAAGGCTCCAATTGTTGCTTACGA
Organism: Reticulitermes speratus; assembly: GCA_021186555.1. Lineage (NCBI taxonomy): Eukaryota > Metazoa > Arthropoda > Insecta > Blattodea > Rhinotermitidae > Reticulitermes > Reticulitermes speratus. Next base: position 5,188,269 of record JAJKFL010000012.1, on the reverse strand, counting down.
AGTGGAGATAGAAGCAGGTTTGTTCCCCCCAACCACTCAAACACCCCCCACCCTACCACCCCACATTGCGTGGGTGTGCGAGTGCAAAATTTGACTGGATGAATGTCAGAAGGGGGTTGTGATAAATGATGGCTATCTACCCCCGGGTGCTTATGATCAATTTACTTTACTCTCAAGTAGGGGTTGAGGGTTGAGGGTAGTGCATATGGAAACGAATATTCTTCTCAGATCTCATTAGGATGGGTCTGTCCGTGCTGATCGAGCGACTGCAATGATGCTGCATGTTTCCTTCCTATTGCTGAACTTCACTCCCTGACATAGACATCACAACTTCGACTATAAACAAAAGTTGATCCCTCAAGCTTGACGCGGCATGTTGCTCCGAAATCTGCTCACCACCTGACTACACGGCGTCACACACCAGACATACGCAGTCTTAGTATTTACTGTACACAAGATGTCAAACCTCATGAATTGAAGCTCCCGCCGCGATGTAGATGAAATCTGCGTTCTTCTGGGATATTACGCAGCGTTGAGTGGATAGTTCTGCACCGACGTTTCGGGACAACTTATCGGTCCCATCTTCAAAGGTCAAGAAGTCCAAGACCAAAGGTTTTCTTCTTGGAATTCTTGACCGTTGAAGATGGGACCGATAGGTTGTATCGAAACGTCGGTGCAGAACAAGCACTCAACGCTGCGTAATATCCCAGAAGAGCGCAGGTCTCAAGCCTCATAGAGCTGCAAATGTCACGTATCAGAGCACAACACAATTTCTACACGCCTTCTTAGAAGCTTGGCAGGCTAATGCTTCCAGCTGTTTCGGATGGCTATGTGCAGACAGTAACAAAGACAGGTAGAGCCCTTCTTAACACGGTCACTTTATTGTGTTACCTTCATTAGTAGAGGTTATTAGAAGCGATTACCTTCGCCATGTCCGTCCGTCTGTCCGTAAGTATCAGCGCGGTTCCCACAAGATGTATTTCCGTGAATTTTGACACTGGAGGGGGGATTTCTACGAAAATCTGTCGGAAAATTACAATAAATTTTAAAAATCGGGCAAAAATATCGGCCACTTCACATGAAGACTTCAATACTTTTACTGTTTCCGGCGACATCACATCGCCATGACAGCGCTCTCTTCGAGTAAAACCGTGTCAGGCTTTTTAAGATAGCCTAGGAGGTAAAAACATTAAGGGAACGCGCCACAGTTTTAAGTTTATACGTACACTGCCTATCTTGTTACATTTACTAATGGTTATTGCGGTTTCATAACTCGCGCTCATGTCACTCCCACCTCACAAGTTCGCGCGTCTGTCTTTTTCTTGTTACCGATTGTAGGAAATTAAAAAATTGTAATCTTTGGGTGAATTCGCATGATATAATACCTATGAAATTTTATCAAAATCGTTATGGTAGCTCTCCAGTTTAAATACGCAGACCTTTTCTTCTGCTTCTTATGCACATTTTGCTTCGTGGTGGTGGTGGTGGTGGTGTGGTGTCATAAACACAACTTAAGTCCCTCATCCCATTTACAAATTTGAGGTTAAGTTCATTACGTAACTTGCACTAAACAACTGCATCTTACGTAATCGAACAGGTTCTAAAGTGCAGAGCGTGTTTGAACCCCGCCTTACCTTTCAGTTTTTGCTGTATTTGAAAACAACATACTACAGTTTTTTTTTTATTTCTCTCTCTCTGAAATGAACCATCATTAATTCCTTTCTGATCTCTTTTACTGGCCCTTTTTTTAAACGTCCATTCCTCTTCTATGTTAACTCAATAGTCAGACGTCATTAGTTCCGGCCCTCTGTAACATTGTAAAGCATCTTCATCATTTTTCATTCTTCCTGTTCATCATCGTTATTCTATCTGCTTAATATCATCAGCTACTGCCGATGGTTCTTGTCTGCTTCACTCTTAATATTCTGACGTCAGAAAGGGGAACAAACAGAGCTAACATGAGACAAACTCAGACAACAGCAAGACCACGTGTCTCAAAGAAGCTCCATCGAACAAAGACAAACCAATGGATATTGTAATCTGTGGTCTTTTGGATAATTACACGACGTCGTGTGGTAATTATTTACCGACGTTTCGGGACAACGTGTCGGTCCCATCTTCATGGGTCAATATTCCAAGAACGAAAGAAAGCCGGTGACAAGGAAACTTGGCAGCAAAGCGGGGTAGGGAACCGTGCGATGTGACAATAGCCAATAGGATGAAGATGGGACCGAAACGTTGTCCCGAAACGTCGGTAAATAATTACCACACGACGCCGTGTAATTACCCAAAAGACCACAGATTACATCAAGATCGCTGCGGAAGCCTGAAATCAAAATGGACATTCTGATTGTCACGTTGTTTCATAGCTACACAATTTATACTCTTTGTTTCTGTCTTGCAAGGATTATCAACCAGTACAGCGTCGGATTAACATGTAAGATCTAAGATTTTCGCTCTTCAGGGGTCAAGCATTCTTCTTGGACTGCTCGACCCCCGTAAAGATGGGACCGATAGGTTTTACCGAAACATAGGTAAACACCAATCTGCGCTGCGTAACATCCCAGAAGAGCGAAGATCTCATTTACACAGCCGCAGAAGCCTGAGATCATGTAGATCTATTTTAAAACTCTCCTGCCATCTACGTCTACTGCAGGTCTTACCAGAGACATTTTCCTTTCTTGTTTTCCGACTAATGTTTTATGTGAATTCATTATCATCGTTCGCAGTAACGCGATTCATCAGTAAAAAGAGATACAAAGATAAATAAAGTACATATTCAGGTGTTCTGCGCACTTAGAGTGCGCAGTATCATCTCATTTACCCGACAGTGTGCATTTTTACCCCGCCTTACCTCACGGTCAGTCCGAATCATCAATTCATGACTGCTCAAAATTATTTTTTATTATTGAATGAGTTTTTTTTTTTTACTTTGTGTTTCTTTTATAAAAATAATAATAATAACAGCCTGAAAAGCAATTAAACATTTTAGTCATAAATAATATTATGCTGCGTTTTAACAGGCCTGCTTGAAAAGCAGTTTTGTCTAATTTTATGATGTAGCCCATTATGTGCCATAACCTGTTGTAACACCAGAAGCATATAACAAAATCTCATCTCTGCTCTATTGTGAAGAATTACTAACAACTTTATACTGCAGAAGCCCTTTATGCGGAAGCTTTAGCTCATGAATATTTCCACATTTAAAACACCATGCAGTTTTTTAAAGGGAAGGTTTGTAAAAAATTATTAAGGGCATTATACGTTACACGTGTTTGTATGCATTAATGGGTATAAATATTTGCCTCACACTGTCAAATAAACTAAGCTTCGGGGTGTTTTACTGAAACTGAAGTTAAGTACGCAGACGAAGGTGCGTGGAGAAAATCTGCTTAATAAGTGATTAAATTCTGTCCTAATTTTGTTCCCAGTAAGAGAATCTGATAGTCACGTGGATCAGAGATTGACGAAAAAAAAATGTGTCGTTGATAATGAGTTGCTATGTTCCGAAATCTGCGGTATTCTGGGGTATTACGCGGCGTCGTATGGTAATTGTTTACCGACGTTTCGGGACAACTTATCGGTCCCATCCTCACGGGTCAAGAGTCCGACTTGGAAGCCTGAAATCAATGCTATGTACCGGTCGATATCGCAACTTCGGCACGCTACCTCCAGATAGCAGCACCGTTTATAATATCAAGCTGTCTTTCAAGAAATTCTCAAGGTCACAACATACTTATTGATATCGTAATTTCATAATTCATAACTCTCATGTATAATCGTGGTTCAATAGGAAATTTATGTGAGGAAATTGTAAATATAAATTAGTAGCGTCAAGTTTACCTAATAAGATTTCAGTAGAATTGATATTAGTATATAAATAATACGTCGACCTCGGTGACTAGTGGTTAGCGTGCTCGCCACTGGACCCAAGGTTCGCGGGTTCGATCCCGACCGAGGGGAAGTAAAGCCGTCAGTCCCATGTCGTACGATTTACGGCATGTAAAAGAACCTTCGGGCATGAAGAAGAACCAGTAGTGTCCGTAATCTAAAAAGCGGCCATTTCTCACCCAAGTCTCCTGACTGACTGCCAGATGGCTCTGCAGTCACATCAGGATCGAGTTGAAAAGCGCGGTAGTGGGCAGGTCCCTCACTGCCGCAAATGCACAAAGACCTTGTAACCTCGGAAAGAGGAGGCCCAAGCCCATATAGGGCTGTCGAGCCATGGTTATTATTATTATATTTTTAAATAATACACAAATAACAGCGCTGTTTTATATTGAAGGGCGTGACTCTGCAACAGGAACACAGATGGAGACTGTTTGATGACAGGGTACTGAACAAAATTAATTTGATTCTATCCATTCCGTTGTGTATGTAGAATTACATAAATAGCACCGCGTACTGCGTCTGACACACCTGTATTTATTAACACTTTTTAAAACTTTTTTATTTTTTTATACAGAAAAGAAGAGGAAACTTTTAACCGTCAATTTAACGCTTTTTAATTAGGAATTAGTACCATAAACATTTTTAAATTTTTAAGTTTTAAATTACACACCACTCCGTTTGTCTTAAATAACACATCAAGAAATACATGTCGTTGTAATTTATATTTGATATCATCTGTGAGACCAGATGGCTCTGGCTGTCACATCAGGATCGATAGAACAGTAGCGCGGCCAGCTGGACCAGTCACCAACTGCCACGAATGCGCACGACTTAGTAACCTCGGAAAGAGGAGGCAAGAGGAGGCCGAGCCCATATAGGGTTGTTGAGCCATGGTTATTATTATATATATTATCATCTGTGAGATCTCTCAGAAATTTACATTTTTACCGTGAGTTTTGTCGCCCTCGGTGGACTAGTTAGCGTGCTCGCCACTGGACCCAAGGTTCGCGGGTTCGATCCCGACCGAGGTCGATGGATTTTTTTAGGGTGATAAAAATCCGTAGCACAACTTCCTTCGGAGGGGAAGTAAAGCCGTCGGTCCCATGTCATAGATTTACGGCATGTAAAAGAACCTTACGGGCATGAATAGAACTAGTAATGCTCGTAAGCAAAGTTCAGTGGCCATTTCTCACCCAAGTCTCCTGACTGCCTGCCAGATGGCTCTGGCAGTCACATCAGGATTGAGTAGAACTTGTGCGGTCAGTGGGCTGGTCACTCACTACATCAACGCACATGACCATAGAAACCTCCGAAAGGAGGCCCCTATGCTCCGCGTTGGAGCGACAGGGACAAACAACAACAACAACAACCGTGAGTTTTAATTTTCTGTATAAAATAAACGCCTGATGATAATCGGCTTGATCAAAACATGTAGTGTTTGAAAAAATAATATTAAATACAGGTTATGTCAGGCGGAGTACAGTGTTATTTATGTGACTGAGAAAAATATTTGGATCTAATAGAGTTCAAATTACAGGAGGATGGAGAAGTTTCCTTAAAGAGTAGCTTCACGATTTGTACTCTTCGCCGGACATTATCAGGATAAATAAACCAAAAAATATAAGATAGGCGGGACGTGTAGCATGCTTGAGGAAGTGAGAAATACGTACAAATTTTTTTTTCGGAAGTCCTTAAGGGTAAAGAATACTTGGGACACCTAGTAGCAAGTCGGAGAATATTAAAATATACGTTAAACAAAGAAAATGTAAGGATTCGCGATGGATTTAACTGGCACAGGATGTGCTAACCACGGTTACGAAGCTCCAAGTTTCATAAATGGCGGATAGTTACTTAGCCAGCCGCCCCACTATTAGCTAGGCGGCCGGTGCGTAGGGCTGACAACCTTATTACCTTCACGTGCCGACTGTCTTGAGATTTGGAAGCCTCAAACTCCTGGAACCCTCAAGGCCTGTCCAGGGTTGTTCAGGGATTCCTTTACCTGCTTGCTTTACCATTTTTCTGTTTCTTATCATTCTCAGAACAAACAACAATTGGTGCTACTTTAGCGTGCGGTCTACCTGTAATGTGCGGTCTACCTGTAATGTACGGTCTACCTGTAATGTACGATCTACCTGCACTAGCTGCTGTTTAGTCAGCAGAAACACGAGCTGCACTCTAGGGAATGTACGGGGATGCTTCCAGGGGCACTTATACTCGTTCTTGCTATACCTTTCTTTATTTATTTGTTAATCATACGCTAAAGTGTAATTCACAATCTTCTTTACTTAAGTCCTTAGTCCAGAAGAAACTGAAACTCAAGGAGCAACTGAACAACTCATCTCAACCGAAAAAAAAAAACCGACTCCTAAAAAGAGTGTAGGGTCCCTCAACTCCAGAACTCTGTTCCCTCAGACTCCTACTCCAGTTACAGATACCCGAGCTGTCACACATATATCTTACAGCTTTGAAAGTCGTTTCTCCCCCATTTCCTGTCCGTACGGTTACAAGTGCCTGGCCCCGGACACAAAGTCCAGTACGCCGTACATTCTGTCTCGCGCAAGTACCAGAAAGAAGTTCAAGTCGATAATATCAGTGTAACGGATTGTATCCTCTATAATGTTGTTAAAAGATTTCTATAGAAATATCATCTGCACAGAAGAGAACGCACTTGCATTCTTACGTGCAAAACAATCTTCTGGATGCACCACAAGACGCAGAGCAGTGTCATCGATGTGGCGGTGATATGCAAGAAACAAGAAAACGTGACAGAGGTGGGGAATACAGACATGTACTTCGATGTGGTCGTAAAGGCTGCCAAACTTAACGTTCTGTTCGAAAAGGAAACGCATTTTTTCCATTATACGGATATAAACAACAAATTACGCTGCAACCTGAGTTTGTGCGAAATTTTTAGAACTCGTAAATTTCACACTGTTGACACCGTGCATCTTCGTCATATTAAATTAAGTTATAGACCAACTGATGCACACTAAAACTACTTTTTTAAGTAGCTATATTCTTAAAATTGTTAAAAATTGTACCCCTACACGTGTTTCGATCCTAGGATCATCGTCAGGGGGGTTTTTTTGCTAAAAGCTACAGTCACTTCAACACATGATTTAAAATATTCTTATTCCACAATCTACCATCTACAGTGCTTTTATAATTTTACAACTTTTAGCGAATCTTTTTACAAGATTTTAACTTATGTTTTAAAGTGCAGATCGCATATTTTAAATCATGTGTTGAAGTGACTGTAGCTTTTAGCAAAAAACCCCCTTGACGATGATCCTAGGATCGAAACACGTGTAGGGGTACAATTTTTAACAATTTTAAGAATATAGCTACTTAAAAAAGTAGTTTTAGTGTGCATCAGTTGGTCTATAACTTAATTTAGAACTGGTGTTCTTTTTTGTAATTGAAATACCCATGGACACAACAGACTCTTACAGGAAAGTCTAGTAATACTGTAACTGACTGGTTTAATATGTGCCGAGAGGTGTGTGGAGCCATCGTTTCTCATCGTGCACGAGGTAAGACGGTTGACACAGACGTTAACCCCATCCAAATTGATGAGGCAAGATTTGCTGGTCGACGGAAATATAATCGTGGAAGATACTAAATGGCGATAACCCTCCTCTTTCTGGAGATAGTGATGCAGATTTACAAAACAACATGAAACATGGACGTAGAATTGATGGGCCTTGGGTTTTTGGTCTGAAGCAAGGCTCTGATTGTACAACGCCGTGACAGAAACACACTCATACCAATCATTCAGCGGGAATGCGAAAGAGGTTCAGTGATTCATTCCGACGAATGGCCTGCATATGGAAATCTCAATGCCATCGGTTACATCCATTTTACGGTGAACCATCAACGAAATTATGTGGATCCAGTGACAGGAGTAAACACGCAAGCGATTGAAAGGTCATGGTTTGATGCCAAAATACGCATTTTGAAGAAAATTAGAGGCGTTCCTAATGAGCTGTTTCAATCACACCTTGATCACATTTGCTGGAAAGTGCTGAGAAAGGATGCTGAAGATTTGTTTTTGGCATTTCTGGATGACATACGGCGTGCATATCGTTAAAGGATTGAAAGGTACATAATTTTCTATTCATGTGTTACTAAGATTACATATGTATGTCGTATGGCATGAAATTAAATATACAGCACCAAATTTCATTCCTTCTTATGATAATTTGCATGTTAGACGGCATGCTATAGTGTAAAAGTTGAGGTAGACCGCACGCTAAAGTTGAAAAGTTGAGGTAGACCGCACGCTAAAGTAGAAACGTTCAGGTAGACCGCACGCTAAAGTAGAAACGTTCAGGTAGACCGCACGCTAAAGTAGAAACGTTCAGGTAGACCGCACGCTAAAGTAGCACCCAACAATTCATTCACCAAACAGCATCAACCAATTCGTCTTTGTGAAGGAGAAGAAATGTTTACTGTAAGCTACGAATATATTCCGAAGTGTCATTCACGTGAATTTCACGCTGAGAAGTAGTAAAAATTTTCTGCATCTAAAAATCCTTCAGTATATCGCGATACGCAGTCAAAAAAAAAAATACATCCCACTTGCTACTGATGAAGTTTGTGAGGAGTATGAAGAAGGGGTTTGGGGAGGAGGAGGGAGATGCTAGTAAATTGTCATCAGTAAAAAACCAGTCTGTCAGGCTTGTACACCACGAGATGCTGGCAACACCCCATCACGGACCCAGGGGTCTCCGCCCCTCCACCACACCTGGGCAGTCAACAAACCCGCTACACAGAACAGTAGCTATTCTACACAGTGCAGCTTTTTTCAGCCCAACAGTGCAATCATTTGCAAGTGTTACACTGTGAATCACACATAGATGATCATTCCACTCTACTGTGACTAAGAAGTCCATTTGTGTGGGGGTTTGCTGTGTTAACCTTTACAATTTCACTGTTTCATAAAGATAAAAGAAATTAAGCTAAACCTACTGAGTTTCATGATAAACCTGATTTCTTGATATTCTCAATTCTCAATTCCATTATCTTCTGGGGTTTTACACCGTGTAATATCTTTGTTTCGACGTTTCAGAGAAATATGTTGCCTTCATCTTCAGAGTTGAATTGATTCAGGAAGATTAAGTCGTCCAGGTTATATAACACTGTGTAATTTTTAGGCGCAGACCAAGGGTTCGGCGGAACTTGTTGTTTCCATCTTCAGGATAGATTACCTCTTTCATAATGAATAAGGAATAACTTGAAACACATATGAAATAAGAACTACTTAATTCCATGGAGCACAGTCCTTCCTGAGAAGATAACAAGTCCTCAGCTAGTCAAGAAATTTCCCGCATTTTATGGAACCCCAAGGTTCATTACCGCATTCACAACAGCCCGCCACCTGTCCCTATCCTGAGCCATATCAATCCAGTCCATGCCCCCCATCCCACTTCTTGAAGATCCATTTTAATATTATCCTCCCATCTACGCCTATGTCTTCCAGGTATCCTCTTTCTGTCGGGTCTCCCACTTAAAGCCTGTATGCACCTATCTTGTCGCCCATACGTGCTACATGCCCCGTCCATCTCATTCTTCTTGATTTGATCAACCGAATAATATTTGGTGATTAGTACAGATCACTAAGTTCCTCGTTATGTAGTCTTCTCCACTCCCCTGTTACCCGTCCCTCTTAGGCCCAAATATCCTCCTCAGCACCCTATTCTCGAACAACCTCAGCCTATGTTCCTCCCTCAGTGTGACAGACCAAGTTTCACACCCATACAAAACAACACACAAAATTATAGTTCTGTATATCTTAATCTTTGTATTTTTGGACAGCAAACTGTAAGACACAAGATCCTGCACCGAATGATAACAAGCATTACGTGACTTCAATCTGCTCTTAATTTCTTCCTGAATGGAATTTCGATTTGTTAGGGTTGTTGCCAAATATCTGAACTGTTCCACCCTTTCAAACGATTTATTGTCTAACTTTATGTTGTGATTTTGTCCCTATCAAATAAGAAGAATAACAATTATATAGAGTACTGACTAAACATTCACTCTTGCACAACTTTTTTTCTTCCTTTCTTTCTATCTTACTTCCGTTCTTTCCTTCCCCTTTCTTTTTTTTTTTTTCTTGTTGTTCCTTGTTCCCTTTATTTGACTCATTCCGCTCGTGGGCCACATTTGGTATTCCGCTATCCACAGGTTGCCTCCAGTTCTTGTTCACTCTAATGGCCAAGTAAGTCTGCAGTCTTTTGTTTCAACCTTCTTAAGGGGACGTCAAGAGGGCAAGACGTGTCCTTCGACTGCCTTCCAGATCTTTTATGGGCAGTGAAGATGTCCACTCATCTTTATGGGCTCTGCCCCCTAACCGCTTCTTAAAGATTGCTCCAGGAGGCTTTGTCGTCTGTAGTACACTGAATCACCGCCACTCGAGAGATTATACAGCGATCTGGCGCCACCGTCCAATGTGTGATAGTGACCACGTTAACTTATTTATATCACAGCGAGCAGAATACTGTGAAGTAATTGTATTGTGCGGTTCGTGCGACTGGGGTGAGTACATACGTAACACACAAAGGTGGAACGACTAAACTAACTGATCCAATCCCAGATTTCTGGCTCTCGCAGTGGTGTTGTTGAGGATTTAATTCTCCTGGAATACGACGACGTGTTGTTAGGAGGGTATTTCCCGACGTTTCGGACTTGAAGGCACTAGGTTCCAGCGAAACGTCGAGAAATAACTGCTCAATGATAATTTTTCACGTCTCAGAATATGCAAATCTTCATACTGATCCAACTAACCCCTCCGTTAACAAAATAAGAAACTAAGCAACGAACCAACTAACGAGTGTTTCGTATTTGGAAGTCTCGGATTGAAACCTCAGCCCGAAGATGGCCTACCCTAACGGGAATTTTGGGGAAAAGGCACAAGATGGCCCACTATCTCAAATCAGATCACGATCTTTTCCTTCCACACGTTTCTGGAGCTTCACTTCCTGTTACATGAACAGTTTCCGTGGGCTTTTAGATAATTCTGAACAACACTGCAAACATCCTTTGACCTTTCTTCATTGTTCACAAATTATTATCAGCTACTGAAAATAAACTTTTAACAATCAATAACTGATTAAGGTAAGAAAATGAGTTTGGAGGTCCTACCTACCAAACTCCAAAGCCGTACAGTCCACAACGACATAACATTCATCAAGAGGGCTTCAAATTTCACAAGATAAGATGTTTTACAAACTTAAGATAAGATAGCGCTGACACCAGCCGTGGCCTAAATAACACAAAACTACATTAACCTAGATTGGTACAATTGCTCCTTAAGACATAAAAAGATACGATATTAAAATTGACATGATTTAAGTTTAAGTTAAACCAACAAATGCACAAGAATTATTAACAAAATATATTTGTAACCCCTACATACTTTTCGGCAATTAAGTTGCCATCCTCAGGGGGCTCATCAAAGAATCACAAATATCTATGACATCCAGATACACACACATTTGGCATTATAATGGAAGTACACATGCCGCTCACAATATTAAAATAAATAGATGCCTATAGTCACAAAACTAAACGTTAACAGTAAATAATACAATATGTCTAAGTCAGTGATGTAAGCCGATACTTCATATAACACAGTAAAAATTTTTATATACAAATATTGTTACATGATTAGACTTAGACGTTTAAAATGTATAAAAGGTTTTTAAAAACGTTTTACTGTCTGCTGGCCATGTATACAATCATATAGTCGATCTACGTCGATCTCGTCCGGTGGCTTGGGATGTTGTGTGTCCGGTGAAGTGTGTACTGTGACTTGTAATGTTGTGTGTCCGGTGAAGTGTGTACTGTGACTTGTAATGTTGTGTGTCCGGTGAAGTGTGTACTGTGACTTGTAATGTTGTGTGTCCGGAAAAGTGTCGTTTACTGTGGCTTGGGATGTTGTGTGTCCAGGTGAAGTGTTGTGTACTGTGACTTGTGATGTTGTGTGTCCGGTGAAGTGTGTACTGTGACTTGTAATGTTGTGTGTCCGGTAAAGTGTCGTTTACTGTGGCTTGGGATGTTGTGTGTCCAGTGAAGTGTGTACTGTGACTTGTGATGTTGTGTGTCAGATAAAGTGTCGTTTACTGTGGCTTGGGATGTTGTGTGTCCGGTGAAGTGTGTACTGTGACTTGTAATGTTGTGTGTCCGTAAAGTGTCGTTTACTGTGGCTTGGGATGTTGTGTGTCCGGTGAAGTGTGTACTTACTGTGAGCTTGGTGATGTTTGTTGTGTCCGGTGAAGTGTGTACTGTGACTTGTGATGTTGTGTGTCCGGTAAAGTGTCGTTTACTGTGGCTTGGGATGTTGTGTGTCCGTGAAGTGTGTACTGTGCTTGGATGTTGTGTGTCCGGTAAAGTGTCGTTTACTGTGGCTTGGGATGTTGTGTGTCCGTGAAGTGTGTACTGTGACTTGTGATGTTGTGTGTCCGGTAAAGTGTCGTTTACTGTGGCTTGGGATGTTGTGTGTCCGGTGAAGTGTGTACTGTGACTTGTGATGTTGTGTGTCCGGTGAAGTGTCGTTACTGTGGCTTGGGATGTTGTGTGTCCGGTGAAGTGTGTACTGTGGCTTGGGATGTTGTGTGTCCGGTGAAGTGTCGTGTACTGTGACTTGGGATGTTGTGTGTCCGGTGAAGTGTGTACTGTGGCTTGGGATGTTGTGTGTCCGGTGAAGTGTCGTGTACTGTGACTTGGGATGTTGTGTGTCCGGTGAAGTGTGTGTACTGTGGCTTGGGATGTTGTGTGTCCGGTGAAGTGTCGTGTACTGTGCTTGTGGATGTTGTGTGTCCGGTGAAGTGTCGTGTACTGTGACTTGTGATGTTGTGTGTCCGGTGAAGTGTCCGTGTACGTGGTTGGATGTTTGTGTCCGGTGAAGTGTCGTGTACTGTGGCTTGGGATGTTGTGTGTCCGGTGAAGTGCCGTGTTAAATGTGGTCTTGTGTGTTTGTACCGTGAAATGTAGTGTGTATTGTGGCTTGGGATGTTGGTGTCGGTGAATGTCGTGTTCTATTTGTGTCCTGTGGGTTATGACACGTGAATGGTAGGGTTATTTACTTGATTATGGCTTTGGAGCATAATGCTGTATCTCACGATTAACCATTGCAAACAGATTCGATTCGGACACTACACGGTTTACCAAACTACAACGGTTACCAACTACACGGTTACCAACTACACGGTTTCCTAACCCAGAAGACACCAATCCAAAAGCGTCTGTCCTAATCTTATCACCTACGCGGCGATCAGAGAAAGGTAGGTGTTCAGAAAGAAATGAATGCACATCGCAGTCATAAATTCAAATATGTGTTGACTTTTACATCAACACGTATTTTGCTAATTAGCTCTCGCAAAAAAAAAAAAATATGCTGTATTGCTTCAAATATTTTTAAATGCAAATCACACGAATTTTCATTCCAAGCTCTAAATATGTATTAAACTATTGGCCAAAAAATAATAAAATAAACAGATAAACGAGATAAATTATACAGCGGAAAGAAAAAAAGTAAGGTGTCAACAAATAAGAAAAGGGGGAGGGGGGGAAGAACAGAAAGGCATAAGAAGCAAAAACACAAAAGGAAGAAAGATACGAAATAGAGAACCCAAGACAGGATACAGTAACATTAAGTAGGATAGGATACAGCTGTAAACTTTGTGTCCTAAATAGTGGATTGACTTTGTACAAGGCTGTCTTCTGGGACGTGACGCCGTGTAGTTTCGTAGAACTGTATCCACGTGTCCGAGGACCTCCATTATTAGGACACACAGGAAACTCGATAGGCTTTTGTCATACTACACGGCATCACATATCAGAAGATAGCGATCTCATGGATTCAGTGGCGGCTCTTGTGTACACCGTAAAATGTTGTGAATTTCTTAACCGAGCAAGTATTACCTTTTCAAGGAGGAATCTGCATCATGGAGTAAGTTACTTCGTTGGTTACTTAATTGCTGAGTTAAACAATTCGCTGTTTTATACGATTTTTGCCATGTACGTGATGGATCGCGTACCGTCAGTAGCGAGGAACTGTACTCAGCCTAGTCACAGGAACCAGAAGTGAGATGCTACTGTGAAAGATTTACACTCCAGTATAGGCATGGATAGTCATAAAGGTTCCCTATTGTTGTCCGGTCACCATGACAGTGCCCTGGCCTTATCATGAGCCCTGAATGCCAGCATCAGTGGCTTATGACAACACTGCTTCTTAAAACGAACAGCGTTCTTTCACACTCTCAGGAAACCAGCCGAGAAATATCAGCATAATTACTATATCGGACGACCGAACAATCAGGGTTCAATTCCCAGCACAGGCGAGGCATCTCTCTCTTCTCCGAGTGTTCATACCCCCTGTGGGACCCACCCAGCTTCCTACGCAGTGGGTACTGGGGGCTCTCCTTCCCCCTAAGGGGCGGGGGGTGAAGACGACCACTTAGCTCCATCCACTGCCGAGGTTAAGAAAGTGTGGACCCATACCTCCACTACCCAATATACGTTATTATATAGCGACTAGTTAAGCACAGGCAACTTTATACTTCGCTGTGTAGGATAAACGTTTTTGTGTCTCAAATGGATCTTTTCTCACCAGGCATGGCGAATCAACAGGCTGCGGATGACAGAAATGAATGCAAATGCGGAACACACGCCCGATTTCGGTATGAGATCAGAGTTTTGTACCGCTAAATAATTTATATCGCGAAATTGGGTGGTTTTACCTGACGCCAGACATTGCAGCATTCTGCTTGCGACATGAACCAAACACATCATCATTTTATACGGTACTTACTGGTGATCCATCACCACAAAAAGTGAAATTCTGTCTGCACCTCAGACTTTCTCGTAGGGCCACAGGTGCGCACCCAGAATTTTTCATTCCGGGGGGCTGGCCCTGAGGCTGTATACAATATATGTTTGACTTTAAAAATTGTTATAAAAATCATGTCGTAAGTACAACATAACTGTCTGCAACTACATTCACATACATACAAACATAACTACATGTTCCGTGACTCAATCACAGTGTCCAATCTTATTGTTTTTTTTTAAATTTATTAATTTATTTTCCAAAATTCCAATATACTAGTCATCAGCCGATTTCAGTGGCTGATTTCGGCTGAAGGGCAAATCACGTAAAACTTTTGATATCATAATATCTAAAAAATTTGTGTTCTTTAAATTTCGGTTTTGGGGGGGCTTGGTGGGGTTGTAGCCCGGCAGCCCCCCACCCTTGGGTGCGCCCCTGTGGGGCCATATTGGTATTTTCGTGACAGAATAAAAATATAAATTAAAATGGGATTGAAGCAAAAAAAAATACACCAGAAAACAAAAAATAAAATACAGAAAATAAGAAAAAAACATTCAGTACATTAATAGAAGAAAAATTTTAAAGGTCATACGCCCGTCTTGCACTAACAACAATTCCTTAGCGTGTTTCGGTGGTAACTTCCACCTGATAAATCAATTAGGGCTCCCTCTTCCCCAAGCAGAATTGTGATGTGGTCACTTCCCCTCTCCCAGTGACATCTTCCCTCTTGTGGGTCAACCCTGTTCTTACGTCTCTCTACCCCAGCTCTTTGCTTCTAAATTTAAGCGAAGTGGTTGGCAGTAGCTGTCTCTCAGGCACGGTGCATATCCACTGCCAAGGAAGCACAAAGCTCAGGCCGTTAGACGATGGCTTCTGACAGCTTAGTCTTGGGTTTAGTCCCACGGAGACTTCGTGTAGATTCGCAGAGGAAGAAGTAACATTGCAGCAAGGCCGTGCCATGGCTCAGGCGGTTAGTCGCCGGCCTCCCACTGCGGAGGCCCGGGTTCGATCCCGGGTCAGTCCATGTGGGATTTGTGGTGGACAAAGTGGCACTGGGACAGGTTTTTCTCCGAGTTGTCGGTTTTCCCCTGTCAATTTCATTCCACTGGTGCTCCATTACTTGTAAAACTTGGTAAAAAAAACTGCTCATCTTCATCACAGGGTTGCACAAAAAGCATTAAGGCTGTGGTGCGTCCGTAGCGTCTGCTGCGGGGCCCTTAACCATGTAAAAAAAAACATTGTAGCAGATTCTTCTCCGTGTTTATTCGCTTTTCCCGTGCCACTCACCATTTCTCCATACACATACACTGTCTTTCCCAGGCACCATATTATCACAACCTCCGTCTTTAGGTCGAAGGTTTATTTTCAAATCGGCACTTGCCTGGACACTGAGTCAGAAGGTCATTGGTCCCTTTACAATCTATCCATGAAGTACATAAAAACAAAGATCGACTGCTCAGTCTGTGTGCTAGCTTTCACAAATCACCCGCTACTGGTGTGTATTAAAATTGGTACACGCTGTCTAATGCTGTCCATACCAAAGTCATTGGTACACGCTGTCTAATGCTGTCCATACCAATGTCATTGGTACACGCTGTCTAATGCTGTCCATACTAAAGTCATTGGTACACGCTGTCTAATGCTGTCCATATCAAAGTCATTGGTACACGCTGTCTAATGCTGTCCATACTAAAGTCATTGGTACACGCTGTCTAATGCTGTCCATACTAAAGTCATTGGTACACGCTGTCTAATGCTGTCCATATCAAAGTCATTGGTACACGCTGTCTAATGCTGTCCATACTAAAGTCATTGGTACACGCTGTCTAATGCTGTCCATACTAAAGTCATTGGTACACGCTGTCTAATGCTGTCCATATCAAAGTCATTGGTACACGCTGTCTAATGCTGTCCATACTAAAGTCATTGGTACACGCTGTCTAATGCTGTCCATACTAAAGTCATTGGTACACGCTGTCTAATGCTGTCCATATCAAAGTCATTGGTACACGCTGTCTAATGCTGTCCATACTAAAGTCATTGGTACACGCTGTCTAATGCTGTCCATACCAAAGTCATTGGTACACGCTGTCTAATGCTGTCCATATCAAAGTCATTGGTACACGCTGTCTAATGCTGTCCATACCAAAGTCATTGGTACACGCTGTCTAATGCTGTCCATACCAAAGTCATCTAATGCTGTCTAATGCTGTCCATACCAAAGTCATCTAATGCTGTCTAATGCTGTCCATACCAAAGTCATCTAATGCTGTCTAATGCTGTCCATACCAAAGTCATCTCGTGGGTCAGAACTGCCCCACCGTTACGGTAAAACATAACTGCTTGGAATATTCGACCCTTGAAGATGGGACCGATATATTGTCCCGAAACGTCGGTAACTAACTACGAATCTACGTTGCGTAACATCCCAGAAGAGCGAAGACCTCATGTTATTGTTTACTGTTTAAAATGAAAAGGAATTATAATAAAGTATTGAAGAGCAGCAAGGAATCTGTACTTATCGCCAAATATTATTTGGGTGATCAAATTAAGAATAATGAGTTGGGCGGGGCATGTAGCACGTATGGGTGAGGGGAGAGGTGCATACAGGATTTTGGTGGGGGGACCTGAGGGAAGGAGACCACTTGGAAGACCCAGGCGTAGATGGGAGGATAATATTAAAATGGATCTTCAAGAAGTGGGATGGGGGGCATGGACTGGATTGATATGGCTCAGGATAGGGACAGGTGGCGGGCTGTTGTGAGTGCGGTAATGAACCGTCGGGTTCCATAAAACGCGGGGAATTTCTTGACTAGCTGAGGACGTGTTAGCGTCTCAAGAAGGACTCTGCTCCATGGAGTTAGTTAGTTTAGTTAGTTAGTTAGTTAGTTAGAGAAGCAAGGAATATAAGTATAAAGAAGCAATAGCGAGAATGAACGAAAAGAAATAAGAGCTAGAGGAAAAAAATACAGAAGTGTGTGATGAAAGGATTGAGGGCAGAAAAAAAAGTTAAAAAGAAAGGAATGAAGAGAGAGAGAGAGAGAGCCGGACGGTCAAAGCAACGAACGCACGCAGTGACAGGGTCGCCACACAGCCGTGCTGTCAGCAAAACACTTCCATAATTCCCGAAGAGCAAAGACAGTAATGGCGACTCTCTATTGCCAGCGATTATGTCCGGTCCGCCAGATCTGAATATCGCGCGGTCTGTCTGCCTCATTTGCTACGTAACGACCGGCTGTGGGTCACAGAGACTGGCGGCAAGTGAGCGGCTCTTCTACAGACCGGGGCACTGCTGTAGGGGACAGCGCGGTTTGTCCCCATGTATCTGCATAACAAACCGCTCACAGAGCGCAGTTTCACACTTATTCATACATCCATTTATTCCCTTCAGTATTCACCTATTTTTAATTTCTGTATTTATAAAAACATTTCATTGAAAGCAAATTAAAAGCAAAGGTTACGCCTGTACACGCCGTGAAGGTATGTGGCGGAGTGGAGATTCAGCTCCACTCATTCTCAACCCCTGCACTAAATGGTGCAAGTCGTCAGCCTAATGCTTCGGCCACATTAATCCGGAATGTACCCACTGTACCACCCGTCCCGACTAGCCCTGGGGGCCTACCCAATCTCCTATACAATGGGTACCGGTTCATTCCCGGAGGTAAAGCGGCCGGGGCGTGGCGCTTACCACCCCTCCCATCTAGCGTCGAGGTTAAAGAAAGAGTAGAACTATACCTCAACTCCCCCTCTGGGCCTTCATGGCCTGTTCTAGGGTGATCTTTACCTTTACCTTTAACTTACCCACTGTACAGGGGGCTCAGTGGGACTCCCAGCCGGTCTGGACTCTTCGGAGAAGAAAAAAATGTCTTGCCTCTATCGGGAATCGAAGCACGTATACTCCGCTATACACTCAGTATCTTAGTCACTACACCGACTGATATATCCCGGCTCGAGGATGATATTAAGAAGTTTCGCAAAATAGACGTCAGGTTGTGCTCTGGATTCATCTTCATTTATTAATTCACGTGTTTCCTTCTGTGTTCACATCGTGCTACTGTTACGCTATGTAATACAGGATATACACAAAAGAATGGTGCGGTTTCAATGGTGAATAAAGGGAAACCGAACCATTCTTTTGTGTATACCCTGTATATGTCAACGTTAGTTTAGAATTTCAGCATGTCCCAGATTTTTCATAGCGCACCGCCACGGACACTACATGTTTCCTTCATCAGGTAACAAGATAAAGAAATTAATCCCCTGTACTTACTAAAGAAGCGGCCGGGATGGCTCAGTCGGTATAGCGACTCGCTACTGACTGGACGGTCCGGGTTCGAACTCCAGTGGGGGCGAGATCTTCTCCGATGCCCACCCAGCCTCCTGTACAATGGGTACCCGGTCATTCCCGGGGGTAAAGTGGGTGATACGTGGCGTTAACACCCACCCCATCTAGCGCCGAGGTTAAAGAAAGAGTAGAACTACACCTTTACTCCCTCTCTGAGCTTTCATGGCCTGTTATAGGGTGAATTTTATTTTTACCTGACTTATCTAAGAAACTACACGGCGTCACACCCCCAGAAGACAGCATCTCAACATGAACTGCTGAGATAACCCCATATCGCACACAGGAAATGCTAGCACGTCAACATAGTTGGTCTCAGATCCAGCTGAGGGATTCAATTTTCCAGTCACGTGACTAACAGGCAATTCTTACCCGAAATTTTGTGATTTAGAAAAAAAAAAGTGGGACAATGGACAGTGGTTATACACAGTCGAAACACTTATCGTCAGGCATATCGGAAAGATCCACAAACATTAAGTAAAATCAAAAACCCAGGTCCCACCGAGATTCGAACTCGGATCGCTGGATTCAAAGTCCAGAATGCTAACCATTACACCATGGGACCTCGGCATTAAAAGCTTTAAGAACGATGTAATTAGACATCACATTATGGTTGATAAACTCTTATCTGTGGCTTATTATAGCAACCTTTGACACATGAGATAGGTTAAATGAGGATTTAGCATTTTCTACAACACACTTGCCATGTACTTAGATCACTTTAGCACAGACCAGCAAAACATCATCTAACTAAGTATGTTAATGTTGCGGTCTAGACGTACACGAGGACTGTGTTCTCTGTGAGGTACAAATTTAAGCTTTTTACACAAGTCGAGCCCTGTTAAAACGATATCGGTTTAAGCGACACTTTGTATATAACGTCACAATTAATTCCTCACTGTTAACCGTAACATTATACTCCTCGGTTATAACAACACTCGTTTATAACGACACAAAATATTTAGTCCCTTTCATGACGTTATAACCGAGTTCGACTGTAATGTAGGTCAGGCCAGCATTAATGCGAAAATAAAATTCCACGACCCTTACTTCTAGTTACTACTTCCACCATTCTAAATGTCTTCTTTTTCGTCACACATTTTCATATTCATTTTCATACTACTCTTACCAGAAGGACGAGCGGGCGAAGCCTGGGACTTTTTTGTGTCGCGGGTAACTTCGGCAAAATTTGGTCTGCATGCGGGCAACGTGAAATTCAATACACAAAATAAAATAATGAATATACGTAATAATAATTATACAATTTTACCTGTGTATTTGTCTGCAGATCTTGTGCCATAGAAACGTATTAACACTTCAAAGACGAAGCGTAAACTGTTTCATTTAAAGACCCAGTTCGTACCGCGCAGTAAACACTTTTCATCTCGGTTATAAAAACAAATCAGTTTATGTTATATAAGGCAAAAGTCAGTGTTTGTTGTAATATAAATACAGTACACATAAATACAGTGTGGGCAGAATGTAGAATTTTGAATGTTAAAACTGTTGATGCGTCAAGTAGCCATTAGGCTTTAAAAGGTTACTAATAGAAAAAAATTATAAAAATGAAATTCACAACCTACTGACCCTACAGTCCTACTAATGTCACTACTGACATCAGACCTACCCTACTGTCACCACATAAATATACAAATCCCGTGCTCCACGTATGAAAGTAACCTGAAATAGGCTACGACCGCTTCCCTCTACTCCCTTCCACTGCCGCAGTCAAGCGACTAGAACTCCTGCTTCGAATTTAGAAGGTCCTTACCATAAGGACAAACGGTCGAAGCCTGGGAACGCTCAAGAGGTCGTTCGTTAATCGGAGGGCGCGTTAGATACGAAACTACTTCCACGCGAAGTTTCCGTTCCGGACGACAGCAGACCAGAACACGCGGTTCACCAGGTTAGCAGTTATTCCGTATCACCGCACAGCCATATGAAATAATGGCTGTGTTGGGGGGAGAGTGACGTCAAGGAGACAAGCCGCGTTATCGGCAATGACTGTGACTTACGCAGGTAACCTAATTTCTAATCGTCTCTGAGTCACTCTAAGCGGGAAGAAGACACGAAGTTCCAAGTGAAATTTCAAATGAGCTGCAATGCTAACTATACGTGATTCATGTCGACTCCCTCTTTTAGACATTACGAAGCGGGTTTGGAACACGACAAAAGTTACGAAACTGTGTTCAGCAGCCGAACTACAGTCCGGTTTTTCAGGCTTGGCCGTTAAAAGCGCAGTAAATTGGGCTCAGCGTTCTAGCAGGGCGCAGGAATAAACGGCAATATAGCCGAGCCAACAAAGTACACAGATGTTAACTTAACATTTTAAACTTATATTTAAAGTCCGACAAATGTACAATTTAATCACATTAACTGTGCACTTTCCATGTCCTATATGTTTCGAACCCTTAATTTGGGTTCATCTTCAGGGACACATTATCTAAAATCGCACACTAGTTACACCAACTGGCACAATTGTTTACATGAATTCTTTACAATTGTAATTAAATACCGGATACACAACTCAATAGCCAGTACAGTTCTCACCACCCAACAGGCAACTTACTCCGATAAACAGGATATCAAAACAGCATAGATTGTTCAACTTTTATACAATTTTTAACCAATGTAAGACTGAAACAACCAACAACCACAATTTTTAAATTTTATTTGTTTTAAACAGTGCATGTGAACAATTGTAAAGAATTCATGTAAACAATTGTGCCAGTTGGTGTAACTAGTGTGCGATTTTAGATGTGTCCCTGAAAATGAAACCAAATTAAAGGTTCGAAACATGTAGGACAGTGAAAATACACAATTAATGTGATTAAATTGTACATTTGTCGGACTTTAAATATACACAGATGTTATAAGTCACAGACATATGTCACTATCCTGCAACGTGTTTCGGTCTGGATGGATATCCTCAGAACATCCTTGGGAGGTGCTCAGGTTTAGGTGTACGTTTATAGAAGACAGAAGAAATACGCAGTGACAGCCATGTTTGTCGAAACATGTTGCAGGTTAAAAGAGATATAGCTGTCGTAAATTCTGTGCAATTTTTTGTATTGTTATTCATTGTCGATGTTCGTACGGTCCGAAATGCAAAACGATAAGTGGGCTGGAGTTTAGAGTCGTGTGGGTTAAACGCTTGGAGCTGGGACACAGTGAAGTTTGTTTCTTTGTGCCCATTCCCAATTTTTCTTCAGACTCAACATATCCTCTGCTACTTTTAACCACAATTCTCCCTATACGCAGTTCAGGTGTCACGACAAAAAATTCGCACTGTGGCTAACAACTCATTTACTGACGGACTCAGCAAATGCATAACAACCAACAAATCACCTAACAAATTGAGTTATGAACTAGAAGAATACGTAACTAATAACTTGGATTTAATAAAGTAGCGCGCTGAAGCTGTCTCGACGTTTCGACTTATATTGCAGTCGTCATTTTCAGAGCGATGCCTGGTTAGATAGAGACAGCGGGAAATTAATAATAATAATAATAATAAAAAAGAGTATATAATCCAAGCCGATCCCAGTGGCCGTGCGGTCTAAGGCGTGGGTCTGCGGCCGCTCGCTTACTAGGATCGTGGGTTCGAATCCCACCGGGGACATGGATTGTGTTGTGTTGTTGTAAGGACGGTAGCATGGAACGTAAAGTGACATGAAGGACGAAAGGATTTAAACAGTACAAAATGGATCAAAGGGGAAAAACCCCGGACAGGCAAAAAAAAAAAAGCGTGGGTCTACGGCCGCTCGCTTACTAGGATTGTGGGTTCGAATCCCGCCTAGGGCATGGATGTCTGTCTGTTGTGAGTGTTGTGTGTTGTCAGGTAGAGGTCTCTGCGACGGGCTGATCACTCGTCCAGAGGAGTCCTACCGAGTGTGGTGCGTCTGAAGTGTGTGATCGTGAAGCCTCGAAAAATGAGGCGGCCTAGGCCCCCAAGGGGCTGAAGAACCATTGAAAAAAATATATATAAACCAAATAACTGCACATGTAACCATAAATATGTGTTATTCTTTGATGCTCCCGCTATATGCTTCGGCCCCTATAGGCCATCTACAGGGAGGTCATTTAAAAGGAATACATTTGAAACAAATGCTGCCGAAGATGTGCAGTAGGCCTACTCAGTGGCCCACAATGGTACAAACATCATCACACAACACAAGCGATATAACTCGCATGGGAAACGAAAATGTCAGCAGTGACACAGATATTTGTCTACAACTGAACATAAAATTATAAAGAATTATATAATACACCTGTAATTAATTTACATTTTATAGACTTTACAATATTTTTAATTGATAACATTGTATTTAAACTTACATCACTATATTGACAGAATTTGTTATAAATATATTCCTTTGTAAATGACCTCCCTGTAGATGGACCTAAAATGGGCCTAAAGTTGTAGGAGGAGCGTCACAGAATAACCAATATTTATGGTTAGATGTGGAATTATTTGGATTATATACTGTATAGTCAATCTGTTGCAAGAATATGGATACTGCTAAATAAAAATAAGAAAATGATTACTGTCTAAATGAGGGGCCCATTCGCTGAAGAACTGAACTAACTAACTAACTAACTAACTAACTCCATGGAGCACAGTCCTTCTTGAGAAGCTAACAGGTCGTCAGCTAGTCAAGAAATTCCCCGCGTTTTATGGAACCCGAAGGTTCATTACCGCATTCACAAAGCCCGCCACCTGTCCCTGTCCTAACCATATCAATCCAGTCCATGCCACCATCCCACTTCTTGAAGATCCATTTTAATATTATCCTCCCATCTACGCCTGGGTCTTCCAAGTGGTCTCCTTCACTCAGGTCTCCCCATCAAACCCCTGTATGCACCTCTCCCCTTCTACATACGTGCTACATGCCCCGCCCACCTCATTCTTCTTGATTTGATCATCCGAATAATATTTGGTGATGAGTACAGATCATAAAGTTCCCCGTTATACAGTCTTCTCCATTCCCCTGTTAGACGAAGTAACTAATGTACGTAGAAATGTGTGTAATATCATATTTTAAAAATGTTTGAAGTCAGACTTCATGCAGCTGGCAACAGGAAGGCGATAATGCCCGCGACTCACGACTCCGCCACAAAAAAAAAAAGATCCTTCCGGCGACATACACACGTCAAATAATGTAAAGCAACAATTCCACGGAACCAATTACACGCGGCATACGCGGTTAAGCTAGCCTTCTCTCTGCCGCTGCATTGACGGGTTGGTGCGAAAACGTCGCATCTCCATTTCCATGAAAAGTACAAAACGAACACAATTGAGTGATTTATAGAATTTATATGAGGTTTATGGGTACTATGACGGTAGATTCGAAGATTATGGCGTTCTAATGTGTTCGCGGTGTAGTTCTGTAGAGACATACAAACATTTCGCTTCAACCTGTTGGCTCCGTTACCTACCCTGACGATGGAGGCAGTAGATTTTTTTGTACTGAAGGGCCCCGCAGCAGATGCTACGAACGCACCGCAGCCTGAGGCTTATTGTGAAACCCTGTGATGAAGATGATTAGTTTTTTTTTTCATTTTTACAAGTAATGGAGCACCGGTGGAATGAAATTGACAGAGGAAAACCGAAGTACTCGGGGAAAAACCTGTCCCAGTGGTACTTTGTCCATCACAAATCCCACAAGGACTGACCCAGGATCGAACCCGGGCCTCCGCGGTGAGAGGCCGGCGACTAACCGCCTGAGCCATGGCGCGGTCCGAGGCAGTAGGTTTCTCGAAAAAGTTGGTTACGATACACCGAACTACACGGTTATCATATCCCAGAACATTATGTTCTTTGAAATGTATGTCAAAACCTTCTTAAAATATGATACGAGAGTATCTAAGACAGCAACGTGTCTGGTCAAGAGATGAGGGATAAAAAGAACAGAGGCGCCCGAAACGAAAACCAACAAGCATTTGTGAGGTTTTGTGTTCTGTCAGCGGTGTTGCTGGGAACGTGAGGCCATAACGAATGGTAAATGGTTAAAAAGTTTTCGAAACAGTCCAAAAAGAGACATTTCATGACATCTTAACCTTGATGATAAAAGCACTACAATCCTCCGAAACGTCCGTTTACCAGTTAACACGGTGCAACATCTCAGAAGACTTGAATCTGTAGCAAGCAGTCCTCGAATAAAATTAGCTCCAGATTCAAAAAAATATTTTTACGTTATATGAAACGGAAATTAGGGGCATTTTTACAAAAGACGTTGGAGGTGTTAGCGTTAAGTAGTGGGCTTAGACTGAACGACTTGTATTTTTCGCTGTTATCTTGTAACGAAAGTTTTGTTTGGTGTTTACCTGAAATGTTTTGATGTGCGGACCAAAGGAAGAACGAAAAAAAATGAGTAGAATGCAGACAAATAACAGGGTTGGAAAAGGATTAAACAGAAATGAGGTAAGGAGATAAAGGTACGAAAGGGATAAAGAAAGGGAGAAGGATAAGAGACTAATATGCGATAAAAATATCTTCCTCCACAAACGAACCTTATATCTGGATGTGTACCCTTTTTGCTCGTAGCACATCAATTATGGCTTCTCAAATCAGGTAACTTCTTAGAATATTTTGTAGGCGCATACTTTTCTTTGTGTGTCATTCCGTTCGTGCGTTTCCGCCTGCTTGGGATGAGTCGGTGTCACTAATAGTTCCATTATAAGCTTGTAAAGCACGTAACGAAACCCCCCCCCCCCCCACAGGATGAATAAAAAATATATCTTTCCTTTTTAATACCACCAGCGAAACTAGTAACACAAATGTCATTATGCGTACATATTTTAACAACTATCCGTCTTTCCTGTCGTCCTCGGTGGACTAGTGGTTAGCGTGCTCGCCACTGGACCCAAGGTTCGCGGGTTCGATCCCGACCGAGGTCGATGGATATTTAAGGATGATAAAAATCCGGAGCACCACTTCCTTCGGAGGGGAAGTAAAGCCGTCGGTCCCATGTCGTAGATTTACGGCATAAATAAAAATGTTGCGTAAGCCAAATTGCCTCCATTTCTCATGGCTCTGGCGTGCACATCAGAAACTAAGCGCGGCTAGCTGGCCGGTCACCAGCTGCCATGTAACCTTAGTAACCTCGACAAGAGGAGGCTAGAGGAGGCCCAGGCCCATACAGGGCTGTTGAGCCAAGAATTATTATTATTATCCGTCTTTCCTAACAGAAAGCTGAAAAATTACACCGTCACTGCTTGCTGCTTCCTCTGACACCAGCAAAAACCGACAACGTATCTGTGTTTATCTTCAACGTTAGATTATTACAGAGTTGTAACGTTTCTGAACATTAGCAGTACTAATAATTAATTTGTCACATTTGTAATCCAAAAATGAAAGTTATTTTTGATGTCACGTGTCCCACTTTCAGGTCTGGACAGACTCCCTCTCCAAAAACAGCAGAATTAAAAATAGGGTAAAGGTAAGTTGTTCCTGTGCGCGCCATGACAGCATATGGGGGGGAGTGGAGGTATAGCTGCACTCATTCTTAACCTCGGCACTAGATGGAACTGAGTGGTCAGCTTCAGTTTTACCCCCGTGGAATAAGACGCCGGTACCCACTAAACAGAAGGCTGGGTGGGCCCCAGAATATATTTTTAAGCTGTTTAAAAATTAATTCCGTTTTTTTCTGAAATTCATTAGAAGTTTTATTACTTGTACGATAGACACCCTGTAGTGTTTATAATACTATAAATGAGTGCACAATTACTATAGATATAACCATTGATTGGTTTCTATTAGTTCAAACTACATGGCTACACGTTTCGACCAGAATCTTGCTCATCTTCATGACAGTACAAACACAAAAATAAAAAGTACAATTGTAATTTCATTTTATGGTTCGATTGAGATCTCAAACGCTCGTATAAAACACTTCTAACTATTTTTAAATTCCACAGATAATTTACACGTGTTTTGTACGAACGATTCAGATCTTAATTAAACCATAAAATGAAATTCGAAATGTAATTTTTATTTTTGTGTAATGTAATGGCCTGAAGATGAGCAAGACACTAGTCGAAACATGTAGCCACGTAATTAATCTAATAGAATCCAATAAACAGTGATGCTGATGTAACTGTGTGCTCATGTATAGAAATTCCGTTCTTCAAAATCCAAAACTTCAGTCCTGCATTACAGTACTGAAATTTCCATTATATGTAAGTAATGTCCGCTTTACACAATTCCAGAATGCTGCGTAATTATTTAAGGAGGAACTATGTGGAACTGAAGTTGAGTGACTCCGTGAACTTGGCCGTGAAAGTAACAACGATCAATACAAACTCCACACCCAGCCTAATCAATAACAATGTACTTAGGCCGCTCCTGCAGACACATGTCATGACTCATCCCACAATGCCCTCTGTTCCTTAAGCTTCATATCGATCACATTCCATTCTTCTCCTTTCCTTCTTACGTGAATTTTGTGAGACACAAAGGGAATACCACTGTAATATTCAAATACCCCTGTAATATTCAAATACCACTGTAATATTCAAATACCCCTGTAATATTCAAATACCACTGTATATTCAATACCCTGTAATATTCAATACCCTGTATATTCAATCCACTGTAATATTCAATACCACTGTAATATTCAAATACCCTGTAATATTCAAATACCACTGTAATATTCAAATACCCTGTAATATTCAAATCCACTGTAATATTCAGATACCCTGTAATATTCAGATACCACTGTAATATTCAGATACCCCTGTAATATTCAAATACCACTGTAATATTCAAATACCCCTGTAATATTCAAATACCCCTGTAATATTCAAATACCACTGTAATATTCAAATACCCCTGTAATATTCAAATACACTGTAAAATTCAAATACCCTGTAATATTCAAATACCCCTGTAATATTCAAATACCACTGTAATATTCAAATACCCCTGTAATATTCAAATACCCTGTAATATTCAAATACCACTGTAATATTCAATACACTGTAATATTCAAATACCCCTGTAATATTCAAATACCCCTGTAATATTCAAATACCCCTGTAATATTCAAATACCCCTGTAATATTCAAATACCACTGTAATATTCAAATACCACTGTAATATTCAAATCACTACTCATTCATCTCAGGGAGTTTCGAGAGTTCAAACGGCTCTGATTATGAACATGTCTCTGGGATATGATACCGTCTAGTTTTGTAGTAATATCACAACTTCATCAGGGAACTGTGATGATGGAGGCAGCAGGTTTCTCTGAAACGTCGGTACATTTCCACCAGACTATATGGCGACACATCCCACAATGCAACTATCTTCTTTTGTTTATCTCTGATCTTTATTTTCTGCTTGCTACACGCCTTTGTTAGTATCATTTCCAGTTCTTGCACCCCTCTTTCTACTGCTCCTCTATTCCTGCCATTACTCTTTCTCTTATTTCTCCTACTTCTACTTCTCTTCGCCTTTCTGCTCCTTTACCTCATTCTCCTATCTTTTCTGCTTCTGTCCTAGTTTTTTTCTCCTTAACAAGTCATACTTTTCTTCTAATATTCGTTCATCTTCACTCACCTTTCTCCTCATTCCTCTTGTCCTCGCGGTGGCGCAGTTGGTTGAGGCACTGCGCTACAAGCCGGAAGGTCGCGGGTTCGATTCCCGATGGTGTCATTGGAATTTTTCATTGACATAATCCTTTCGGTCGCACTATGGCCCTGAGGTCGACTCAGCCTCTAACAGAAATGAGTACCAGGAATATTTCCTGGGGGTAAAGGCGGCCTTACCACCTTCATGTGCCGATTGTCTAGAAATCTGGGAGCCTCAACCTCCTGGAACCCTAAGGGCCTGTCCAGGCCTGTAATGGGATTGCTTTACCTTTACCTTTACCTCTTGTCCACTTCTTCCTGTTTTTATTCTTCGCCTAGCCTCATTTTCCTTTCTCCTCCACCTTGTTTCGCTTTGCAGATTTCGGCATTATTAGCCTGTTCCGTACTCAAGACCTGTCTGTCATTCATAACTCAAAACGTCGCTTTACCATTTGTCCAAAACAGTTCTTCAAACAATTCAACGTCATGTGTCCAAACAGCCTTTGCTTTATCACACACTCAGCTGTACGCTACAGCGTGTCCAATACTCGTGCTGATGGCGGTGCACACAATGCGTTTAATGTCTGCCCACGATTGTGGCGAAGGGTCTGCAGCTGTTCCAGGGCCCCATCCCTTAACACCTCACATTTTATAATAAAACACCTACATCTAAATTACCTCATCTCTTTCAGCCACCAGTCCCATCACACCCCAGTCTTATTCAAATCATTCTGTTAGCCTGTGATATAGCAACATTTCGAAGATGCCTCTTAAAATTTTATGAGTCTGAGCCCCCAGACTGCCTGAAACCAGCATCGGTCACCAGTACGACTACATTCGGTATTGGCAGTAAAAAGGTCCATTACGTTCGCTGCTAGACGACAAGATTAGTTCTTCCTGTCGCTCCTTGCGGAGCATATGGCCTCCTTTCAGAGGTTTCTTGGTCTGGAAGTGTGCATTCCGTAGTGAGTGACCAGTCCACTGACTGCACAAGTTCTACTCATCCTGATATGACTACCAGAGCCATCTAGCAGTCAATCAGGAGACTTGGGCGAGAAATGGCCGCTGAATTTTGCTTACGAAACATCTCAATTCATGCCCGTAAGGTTCTTTTACATGCCGTAAATCTACGACATGGGACCGACGGCTTTACTTCCCCTCCGAAGGAAGTTGTGCTATCACCCTTTAAAAATCCATCGACCTCGGCCGGGATTGAACCCGCGAACCTTGGGTCCAGTGGCGAGCACGCTCACTAGTCCACTAGTCCACCGAGGGCGACAGACGACAAGATTAGGATTTAGTATTCCTCGTCCTATATCTACGTATTCTTCTTCTCCACTTGCCAATGACTGGACCCTCTGGTCTGATCCCGATAAAACATATACTTCAAAACAGCGACTCCTATAGAAATCATCGCGAAGGAAGGCCAGGCACTGCGATACTTGTAAACCCTCTACATTTGTCAGAATCGCGCTGTGAGCTCTTGTGTTTGCGTGAGCAAGCAACCCCGTCCTGCAGACAAAGTGGCGACAGGTGGAAGCAAATTCTTTAGCGTTACTATTTGAATTATTGATCAAATAGTTCACATTCCATTTCTATTAAACTCACTTTACGTGAAATCTCCAGTCCGCATTGTTCAAGTCACTGACCAGCAATTTCTTCTGCGGTTCTGGAGAAATTCCCACTGGGAGACCGCTCAGTATGACTGAGAAATCTGGTTTCGATTTTTCAAAGCCTCCCGACAGGCTCTGGGGCCCAGCAAGTCCCCATTTTAATGTCTACACGTGTTCTCTCCCTATATAAAACGCGGTTGAGGCGTGAATATAACAATTTGCTTGTTCTACTGCCAAGGTTAAGAATGCATGGATCTACACCTACACTCCTGCACATACTTTTATGTGCAGTGTAGGTACAGAAATCCCATTACAGGCCTGGACAGGCCCTTAGGGTTCCAGGACTTTGAGGTTTCCAGATTTCTAGACAATCGGCACATGAAGGTGGTAAGGTTGTCAGCCGTACGTATCGGCCTCCTTTACCCCCCAGAAAATACTCCTGGTACTCATTTCTGTAAGAGGCTAAGTCAACCCAAGGGCCATAGTGCGACAGAAAGGATTATCGGGAATCGAACCCGCACCTTCCGGCTTGTAGCGTAGTGCCTCAACCAACTGCGCCACCGCGTACCCCCACTTTATAGGCAGTTGCAGAGTTAAACAGAGGAACATGTTTGCTGCTACCGTACATAATTTTAAAAAGTCACACTTTTTTGGAAACCAGGAACTTTGTCTTTATTTTGTTGGGGTACTTGATGGGGCGCAGGCGGATGCATTGACGATGGGTTTATTGACTGCTAAGAGGTTTTTCTTTTTGAGAAGGGCCCCGCAGCAGATGCTACGGACGCACCGCAGCCTTGAGGCTTATTGTGCAACCCTGTGATGAAGATGATTAGTTTTTTTTCCATTTTTCCAAACAAAGGAGCACAGGTGGAACGAAACTGACAGGGTTAAACCGAAGTACTCGGGGAAAAAACCTGTCCCAGTGCCACTTTGTCCACCACAAATCCCACATGGACTGACCCGGGATCGAACCCGGGCCTCCGCGGTGGAAGGTCGGCGACTAACCGCCTGAGCCATGGCACGGCCGTTGCTAAGGGGGTTACTAACCGACATTTTGGTCCCTGTGCGAGGCATTAAGGTATATGGAGGAGTAGAGGTTTAGCTCCACACATTCTTAACCTCGGTTGTATATAAAGATGTGTGGTCAGATTCACGCCCCGACCACCTTGGCCCCTGAAACCCTTCCCCGGTGAATACGAAGCTCCAAAGCAGGTCCGGACACCGGGAAAAGAACCACGATTCATTGGTCGCAGAGCCTGTAGCCTAGTCACTGTAACAGGCTGAAATGTCGCGGCTTCCAACTACCAATGTTTGCTGACAAAAATGAGAAAACGAAGCTGTTTGAATTCCGGTTCCTGAAGATTGGCTCGAGTGACGGTTACGCTAATGGCTTTAGTATCTGCGTTGCAGTCCCGTGACGGTTACAGTAGGAGGCAGTAAACAAACAATTGCGATCACTTGTTGTTCCGAACAGTTTTACAATTTAGGTCGCCATCCCCTGTCTCCATGTCTAATGGTGACTGCCGTTACATCTCCACATACCCATTAGTGACACAGACTCCGGCTGATAACGATACACTCAATACAAAAACGACGTAAGTTCCTAAAATCATAAACAGAAAACCAAAGGTACTTGACGATCCCATGCTCCTGGTATATGATGCTGTGTCCGTGGACGACGACTTACCGACGTTTCGGATGAACCACTCGCCTAATGACACAGCGTCACATACCAGAAGACTGGAATCTTTGGCAACACCGCTCTGATATCCCCAAACCCCAAATATGCTTGAGATATGCGTTCTTCTGTGATATTACACAGCGTCGAGTGGTAATCCTTTACCGACGTTTCGGGACAACTACATATTAAAGTGTCAAGAAGTCCAAGAAGGCCCTTGAAAATGGGACCGATAGGTTGTCCCGAAACGTCGGTAAAGGATTACCACTCGCTGTGTAATATCCCAGAAGAGCGCAGATCTCATCAGCATCGCGGCGGAAGCCTGAGATAACCCAAACATTGTTATTTGTATCAGGCATACATGACGAGATGTGCCAGCTCAAACCGTTCGTGATAAAGTTACTTTATCATTTCAACTGTATACTCAGTATAATACTCAGTATAATACTCAGTATAGTACTCAGTATAATACTCAGTACAGTACTCAGTATATACTCAGTATAATACTTAGTATAATACTCAGTATAATACTCAGTATAGTACTCAGTATAATACTCAGTACAGTACTCAGTATAATACTCAGTATAATACTCAGTATAGTACTCAGTATAATACTCAGTATAGTACTCAGTATAATACTCAGTATAATACTCAGTCAGTATCATTAATACTCAGTATAAACTCAGTATAGTACTCAGTATAATACTCAGTATAGTACTCAGTATAATACTCAGTATAATACTAAGTATAGTACTCAGTATAGTACTCAGTATAATACTCAGTATAGTACTCAGTATAATACTCAGTATAGTACTCAGTATAATACTCAGTACAATACTCAGTATAATACTCAGTATATAGTACTCAGTATAATACTCAGTATAATACTCAGTATAATACTCAGTATATACTCAGTATAAGTACTCAGTATAAATACTCAGTATAATACTCAGTATAATTTCTTTTCGCCTGTACATTTCCTACGGGCCTATGCGTTGCACGAATAACAGACCTGTCTATCTGTCTAACCTACAGACTAACACCACGTAGCAGGATCCTTATTCAGAAACTAGTGGTCCAACAAATATTCAAAAACTATATTGGCTTTTACAGAACCCCAAAGGTTCATTACCGAGGTAACAACAGCCCGACATGACATTGTCCTCAGCCAGATGAACGCAGTACATAAAATTTCACCTGATTTATTTAAGACTAATTTTAATTTTCAATATTCAGATCTTCAGGCTTATGACGCAAAGTCACTGCTTCAGTAATTCCTTGCGTTTCGAAGGATCTTAACGCCTTCATCTTCAGGGTCAAGGGGATTTTGCAGTCATATTCCTGCCTAGGTATCCCAAAAGTTTCATTCCACAAAATTTCACACAATTGTATATATGCATATCTTACATTTACCAAGCGTACTACATGCCCTGCCCATCTCAACCTTATTAATTTTTTTGTCCTAATAATATTTTTGTAAAGTACCAATCATGAAGCTGTTCGTAATACAAATTTCTCCATCCTCCTGTTAATTCTTCTTTTTACGTCCAAATATCTTTTCAAAAGCCGTTCTCCAACACCTTCAGACTTGATTCTTACGTCAGCATGTAACATCGGGCCAAGACCACACAAAACAACCGGCACAATTAGCGTTTTTGTATTTTAATTGTATTTACGGTTTAGAGCAATGGTTCCCAAACTTTTTCGGTCCACCGCCCCCTTGGTTCGATATACACACCCACAGCGACCCCCTAACTTTTTTAAAGAAACATAAATGTGCTTTTGTTCCCACTTTTATTTTGTATTTAAAAAATCGTTTAAATAAAATTATAACAGTTAAACTTAATGTTTTATGTGTTAATTAATAAATTAAAACTTATTATATTTTTTTATGATTAACAATAATTCATCTAGCAATAATTTATTAAAAAAATAATATGTGCTTGAATAAGATTCATAAATTAAAATACTAAAAATTTAGTTCATTTCTTTTATTTTTAACACAGAAATTACTTTATTTGAATTTTATTATAAAAATAAATGTACTACTTGTCTACTAGGCCCCCCTGTGGTAATAACAGCGCTCTCTTCCACCTCTCGTACCTATCAGCGCCCACCTCGGTAATTCCACCGCCCCCCAGGGGGCGGTACCGCCCACTTTGGGAACCACTGGTTCAGAGCATTACCTCTACTCCTCCTCTGGGCCTTCATGGCCTGTTCTAGGGAGAACTTTACCTTCCGAATTAAATATCTTAATTAACCGTCATCATTTCGTGCACTAAGCTCCTCAATATAACACTTAAATATTCCACAAGTACCTTTAAGAAAACACACATCTCCATGACTTACAACAATCACTAAATTATTTTCAGACAACAATCTCTCCTTACCTCTAAAGACTAAACGACAGACCATTCCATATGAGACCATAATATATACAGGTTATACACAAAAGAATGGTGCGGTTTTAATAGTGAACACTATTAAAACCGCACCATTCTTTTGTGTATACCCTGTATATAATCTGAAGACTTACGTTTAATATTTACATTCCTGAAGGATGAATTTGTGACGTAAAGAAATATGCATTTACCTTTAAACCCTTCTTGCAGTACAGTTTAGAAGATGTTTATAGATATAGTTAAAATGACTAACAAGGGAAGTCTGTTACAACAAATGTAATGGCCAAAGATCGCCCACAGAATCTCAGTTCCAAGTAACTGATAATTTCAATAACACGTTTCCTAAATACACGTTTATTTTGGAATGGCTGAGTAAAAATAAACCATTAAAAGCTGTGTGCAAAGTTCAGCAATCAAGACAACAACAGAAATGTCAAAACATGGAAGATCTAAAGTTGTGTTCATTAGCAGAACTCACTTTCTTGTCTCTTCTTCCACGAAAGTAACACAGACAAAGACTGATACTTTCTCTTCTGTTGCTATTTTTGTTGCTACGTAAGTTATACAGTTATGAATAGGGCAGAAGGTGGCTGCGATTTAACTCGTGCTCCAGTTCGTACAACAGTGTCCACCTTTGCAACAACAACAAAAAAATTCTCCCAGATAGCAGCACTGCTCATTGCATGCATTCTGTTACTGTATAAATTTAAAGTATGTTAATAAACACATTACTGCCTTCCCACATATTTTCGTATTATTTGAGTTTACGTGTTTTTGAACAAGTTTTTTAACAAATTCCTGTTTAAATCTTAACCTGTCTAAGCTAAACGCTAACAACACATCAATATCTACAGTTAAACTCTGTACCTTACTGATATTATAAACTTAATGTAAATACAGGCCCATATGTGACAGAAAAAATGGAAGAAAGACGATTGAAGTGATGTTAGAATGTTAGAAGAATGGGAGATCATCACTGGCCAAAGAAGATACTTCAGTGACACCCACCCTGTAGACGAAAAAGAGGTAGATCCCCAGAAGATTGGACAAAGCAAGTCGTAAAGGACATGCATAGAAAGGGTCTAGAAGTTGACCAATGGCCAAATAGAGAGGTTTGGAGAGGAGGATGCGAGAGACGGCTGAGAGAGCTGTAATACACTCGCGCAAAAAAAAAACCCCCTCTAGCGCTATTATATATAAGATAATATTTTACAGACCTGTGCGTAAGATGTAGGTGAGAGGTTAGCTGCAAGCTTCGGCCGCTGTATCTCCTGGGAAACAGATTCAGCAGCCGTGGGACACGAGGCTAATTCGGTCGCAGACTCTATCTCGATGTGAGCTTAAATCAGAAGACTTCCGCTTCCTGTCCAGAAGAGAAAGAAATATGATTAAGCACAACGACGTGAAAGCGTATGGTGAAATGGAGGTATAGACGTTTCGAACCCCCCAAATTCTCAGTCGTTCAACACGTAGGACTGGTTGTCTGAGTTTTATAAAAAAATAACCGAAACAAATGCCATCTGAAAAGCGCAGCGCAAAAAAACAGAAAAGGTGGCCACAAACTTATGAATCATCATGGGGGCACCCACCCCCCCGGTGACACAGCAGAACCCCACATCGTTGTCAGCCCCCTGTTCCGTATACCCGTTCCAATTATTCGGACCTCATGCTGAGATTTTGGGGATGAAAACATTACAACCCCCACAAAATACTTTCCTAACTTCTAAAAAACTGTGGGATTTATATCAGAACGCAATGGGAATCAGTAAAGGTCAGTGAATACGGAACGTCCTTCTAATAAGCTTTCTTCTGAAGAGGTTTTACGTATAATGGGAATATAAACAGAGGATAAAGGGGCTTTGGGGCTTCAGCTGGGGAACTAATTACATAAATTGAGGATTGATGGTACATAGATAGTACTGTAATTACTCCGAGACCCTGAGAGCAGCTGACTTTGTCTTTGAAGACAGTCAGCGAGGAGAGTTGCGGTATTGCCACTAGCTTTTATTTGGAAAGTACACACTTCGATTCTCAAACGGGACAAACAGCATGACGCGACTTAAAGTCCTTGACAGGGGTCAGTTTTCTGGCAGGGACAAGAATTTGTCTTCTGTTTCCTGTGTTCACACTGACTTATGGGCCAACCCACTCTCATACGTACAGGGTGCCCAGGGAGCTCTAACCGGGAACTAAACATTCTACCGTCAGAGTAACATCGAGAATTGATTTCAGGCTTCAGCCGCCATGTAAATAAAAACTATCGGCTCCATCTTCAAGAGTCAAGCAGTCTTTTGAAGATGGGACTGATAGGTTGTCCCGAAACGTCGGTAATAAATTACCATTCTACGCTGCGTAAAATCCCAAAAGAGCGCTGATCTCAATATCGAGTATTGTACATTTACAAATTAGTATACCATAATCACCATTAACACAATTATTTAAGAGTGTTTGCACCAGATGGAGCTACAGGGCTACGTGTTTCGACCACAAGGTGTCATAACACAAGGGGTGTCCAAAGTAAAATTTGTACATTTATTCCCCCCACGTCTCTTACGTGCCTTCATAATATATCTCGGCACAGGGACAAGTTAACCTTCTGTGGACACTGTGGACTGCAGCTGGACACACGTGTTGGCCAGGAAATGCAAATCCTCGAAATTAAGGGTATGTAAAAGCAGTGGTCCAAAAATTGTCCAAAAAATTTAGAAGCGACCTTCAAATTCCAGGCGTTAGACGAGTAATGCAAAGAAAGCTCCATACTGAGGGCCCACAAGCATTAGGTGCCACCGTACAGGCGCACGTGACTCTGGAAAGAACAAATAATTTGTATTACGTAACAGTGACATACGTCGTGTGCACAGGTGTGTAGGTAGGTGTGTAGGGGTGAGAGAAATACAGACACTTTGTCAGGCAGAACGCCTATATGGAAAATCGAAAAGGAAGTCAAAGAAGAACATTACTATACACGCTACGGAAAGAAGTTATGAGGATGGGAGGTGGATGGAACTGGCTCAGGATCGTGTGCAGTGGTGGACTTTGGTATTAGCGGTGTTGAACTTTTGTGTTCTGCTACCAGAGAGTTAGTTAATTAGTAAGATGGATCTTATGGAAATAGATTGTGAGGATGGGAGATGGATGGAACTGGCTCAGGATCGTGTGCAGTGGTGGGCTTTGGTATTAGCGGTGTTGAACTTTTGTGTTCTGCTACCAGAGAGTTAGTTAATTAGTAAGTTGGATCTTATGGAAATAGATTGTGAAGATGGGAGATGGATGAAACTGGCTCAGGATCGTGTGCAGTGGTGGACTTTGGTATTAGCGGTGTTGAACTTTTGTGTTCTGCTGCCAGAGAGTTAGTTAATTAGTAAGATGGATCTTATGGAAATAGATTGTGAGGATGGGAGGTGGATGGAACTGGCTCAGGATCGTGTGCAGTGGTGGGCTTTGGTATTAGTGGTGTTGAACTTTTGTGTTCTGCTGCCAGAGAGTTAGTTAATTAGTAAGATGGATCTTATGGAAATAGATTGTGAGGATGGGAGGTGGATGGAACTGGCTCAGGATCGTGTGCAGTGGTGGGCTTTGGTATTAGTGGTGTTGAACCTTTGTGTTCTGCTGCCAGAGAGTTAGTAAGATGGATCTTATGGAAATAGATTGTGTGGATGGGAGGTGGATGGAACTGGCTCAGGATCGTGTGCAATGGTGGATTTTGGTATTAGTGGTGTTGATCCTTTGTGTTCTGCTGCCAGAGAGTTAGTAAGATGGATCTTATGGAAATAGATTGTGAGGATGGGATGTGGATGGAACTGGCTCAGGATCGTGTGCAGTGGTGGACTTTGGTATTAGCGGTGTTGAACTTTTGTGTTCTGCTACCAGAGAGTTAGTTAATTAGTAAGATGGATCTTATGGAAATAGATTGTGAGGATGGGAGGTGGATGGAACTGGCTCAGGATCGTGTGCAGTGGTGGGCTTTGGTATTAGCGGTGTTGAACCGCTATGTTCTGCTACCAGAGTTAGTTTCTAATATCGACAGACTCTTAGACGTCATCAATCTTCCTGTTCAGCTACCGCAAAGTCATAATTATCTCCGGTAATGTGACTGAAAGGCCACTTTATGAACTATCCCCTTAGTCTACCTTCTTCTACTATCACATTTCAATCAAATTTCTGTTCAGTTTATTTCTTGGAATTAGGAAGATATTTTAAAATTTTTAATGTAACCCATTTCGACCACCCACTGTGAGAATTATTTTGAAAGATTATCTGTCATGTAGCAGAAACTGACATTGGGACCATCACAAAAATATAGCGGAGAAGGGCATGAAATATTTCAAAGACAAAACGCAACCGCCTTCCTTAATCCTTTCGGCTGTATCCTTAAAATTTGCCATAAAAGGAAGAGAAGGCTCCCACATCACTCGTTAACGTAAAGCAAGAAGGAAAGAAGGCAGCAAGAGCAGATGGGTGGTAATATTAAACTATAAAAAATATATTCTGGATTTTATTGTGATTGAGCGTGGAAGGTTGTACCAGGTTTTAAGAGCGCGCCCGTTAAAAAATCCTGTGAATTATATTGCTTGCTCGCGTATACAACATGCGCCGAGCGAGGGTTTATGGGTCAATTAAACGGCATCCTTAAATCTGCGTAGTTTAGCGACACGTTGGGGTTAAGTATGCCCCTAGGCATTTTTTCGACTTTTTTTATTACAAACGTGATCGTTCATGTAAGACAGAAAAAGAATTAACCTTGTGAAGGTATTGGATTTTACACTTTGTAAACTTTAAAAGCACCTTGGTAACAATATTTACCACCTCTATTACCTATTAACATTTAAAGCTCTGAATTTTTTTTTCTATACACACACACACACATTGTGCTTACGTTTCTAATGTAACCAAATTCTCGCAATAAGTAGCGTTACGTTTCTAATGTAACCAAATTCTCGCAATAAGTAGCGTTACGTTTCTAATGTAACCAAATTCTCGCAATAAGTAGCGTTACGTTTCTAATGTAACCAAATTCTCGCAATAAGTAGCGTTACGTTTCTAATGTAACCAAATTCTCGCAATAAGTAGCGTTACGTTTCTAATGTAACCAAATTCTCGCAATAAGTAGCGTTACGTTTCTAATGTAACCAAATTCTCGCAATAAGTAGCGTTACGTTTCTAATGTAACCAAATTCTCGCAATAGTAGCGTTACGTTTCTAATGTAACAAATTCTCGCAATAAGTAGCGTTACGTTTCTAATGCTGAACCTAACATATTATGCTCTTGAATTTCCTGCCGCAAAAGTTCAAAGAACTCATTTTTGGGGGATGTGTTGTAAAAAGAACTGACTACTTCGCTATGAAATAAAATTTTTCCTTGTACACATCATGAAGTCACATGGATCAATGAAGGTATAGCTCCATTCATTCTTAACCTCGGCATGAAATGGGGGGCAAACGACCATCTTAACGTCCCGTTGCATTTCTTCCAAGGAAAGGAAAGCAAGTATTTTTTTTTTCAATTGTTCATTCCGTGCACAGTCAATAACCAAGTCACAACATTCAGACCAATAAAATGCAGTGTTGTTCCTTACATAATTATATTACAATACCACATTGAACATTCCTACATGTTTCGACCCCCAAGGGATCATCATCAGGGAATAAAATCAAAGCAACGCCGCACAAAATCAAACTACCAACCGTTGCATACAGTAGAAAGATGTCAAAAATGCTTAATAGTCAAAATGTAGGAAATTCTTTGTAGTATAGTAGTATAAGTGTAGTGGATCCTAGTAGACAGTATGTCGGAGGCAGCCTACGTACTTAACGAAGGATAACACATGTGTTATCCTTCGTTAAGTACGTAGGCTGCCAGGCATTTCACAGAACCGGAAGGTTCATTACCGTTTTTGATACAATGAATACCATAAAATACCACACAAGTTCATTACCGTTTTTGATACAATAAATACCATAAAATACCACAGAAGTTCATTACCGTGTTCACAACAGCCATACAACTGTCCCTATCCTGAGCAAGATCAATCCATCCCACCTTCCAATCCTATTCCTTTAAGAATTTAATGTAATCCTTCCATCTACGCCTAGTTCTCCCAAGCTGTCTCTTCCCTGCAAACCCTGTATCCTGTTCCCTTCTCCCCCGTAAGTGACACATAATAACACAACATCAGCATCACTAATCTTCACACCAACACTATGACATATATTTATTTTTCCAAGCAGTCACTCACTACTCACAACACAATGTAAAATAGGCTCATTTAAAAATATTGCATTTACAAATTTACTTTTCTTTTTTCAAGTTCGTGAATCGATGGATGTACGCTTCACTAGCTCCGATTAGTTTAAGGTTAGATATCCCCAGTTGTGTTATCAATTTACAGATACAGTCGAACCCGGTTATAACGACATCGGTTTATACACCTCGTCTATAACGTCAGATATTCTGTGGTACCAATTAATTCCTCACTGTTAACTACAACATTATACTCCACGGTTATAACGACACTCGTTTATAACGACACAAAATATTCAGTCCCTTTCACGACGTCATAACTGAGTTCCACAGTATATTTATTTTTTTCCAAGTATCCATACGTACTCAAAATACAAGTACTTTATTCTGTAATCACCGTGCATCTTTTCACAGTCACTATTTACATACACCAACTGGATGCAACTCTATTTTAAAAAAACTGTATAGTTTTTTTAAAACATATTTAAAAACTTTTTTAAAACCCGACATATGTTTCGGCTGTTATACAGCCATCTTCAATCTTCAATCATCGACAATAAACCCCGATGCAAGAGCCGAAACATATGTCGGGTTAAAAAGTTTAATATGTCTTAAAAAAACTACGTTTAAATAATCATCAGTTGGTGTATGTAAATAGTGACTCAAAATACAATGACAGATCTCTAAACTTCAAATTCGAGGCTTGAATCACAGGTTTTGTCAATCCGCTAGGAAGTTTCTACTTGTATGGCAGTGTCCTTGTACACTACACCATCAATAATCATCCTGTTGATCGCTTTGACAAACAGGCATCCTTTTTAACTTCAGAACAGGTAGATTTTACAGAAACACAGTACAAGGCCACTTAAAGTGGCAACACAATGCCGTTAACCCACAACTCGTCCCGTTTCCCTGTCTGTAAACACTGTTTTTGAACTGACACCGTTACGATGTACAAAGGAAATACCATAACTGCGATATTAGTCCAGAGCACGCTCGGAGGTTTGCACCGTATGAAACCCGCAGTCTGACTCCTCAGCCGGCCTTAGCGACTGGCCACAGTACTGGCCAATCTCACAATGTAGCCCTTTAAGCACACAGGTTACTCATTTGTACCACTTGATTTATGACTGCAAATCCCCTACGTCCTGCCCACGCAGTGTATTTATGTGTTTTGTGTGGATCTCAGAACAAACAGCGATTATTTCACTGTACAACATTAACTGACTGGTTTGTATAACTGAGACGGGTGTGTTTACTGCGCGGTACGGACTGTATTTATTGTTTTGTGTGAAATCTCAGAACAACAGCGTTATTTCACTGTACAACATTAACTGACGGTTTTATAATGAGACGGAGTGTGTTACTGCCCGTACGACTGTATTTATGTGTTTTGTGTGGATCTCAGAACAAACAGCGATTATTTCACTGTACAACATTAACTGACTGGTTTGTATAACTGAGACGGAGTATGTTTACTGCGCGGTACGGACTGTATTTATGTGTTTTGTGTGGATCTCAGAACAAACAGCGATTATTTCACTGTACAACATAACTGACTGGTTTGTATAACAGACGAAAGTGTTTACTGCGCGGTACGGACTGTATTATTGTTTTGTGTGGATCTCGAACAAACAGCGATTATTTCAACTGTACAGCGATTAACTGACTGGTTTGAAACTGAGACGAGTGTGTTTACTGCGCGGTACGGACTGTATTTATGTGTTTTGTGTGCATCTCAGAACAAACAGCGATTATTTCACTGTACAGCATTAACTGGTTGGTTTGTATAACTGAGACGTAGTGTGTTTACTGCGCGGTACGGACTGGGTCTTTATATATAATTCAGGTTAATGTTAGTCTGTGGTTACTATATGTACCACCACGTTTAACATTCAACAATTCTACGTTCTGCCCACACAGTGTATTTATGTGGTTTGTGTGCATCTCAGAACAAACAGCGATTATTTCACTGTACAGCATCAATTGATTGCCT
Source organism: Reticulitermes speratus (assembly GCA_021186555.1). Taxonomy (NCBI): domain Eukaryota; kingdom Metazoa; phylum Arthropoda; class Insecta; order Blattodea; family Rhinotermitidae; genus Reticulitermes; species Reticulitermes speratus. The sequence goes on along the minus strand of JAJKFL010000012.1, from coordinate 5,145,696 downwards.
TCAGTAATGCAGACACAAAACTGCTTACTGACAGGTACAAACTGAATTCTTATATCTGGGTCTGAACTAGATAATTTTACCTTGCCTCCAGCTTACCTTCAACAGAAGGGCGAGCGGGCACTGCATGGGGAAACTTCAGAAGATAATCGCATAATACGATAAAACCTTTCTATAACGGAACCGCAAGAATCCGAAAAGTTTCCGTCGCAGGAAGGTTCCTTTTAATACAGGTACTTTCAGTATTGATCATCAGGACTCCTGATCGTCCGATTGTAAATTTTTTTCCGCTACAGACAGGTTTCCGTTATGCCCAGGTTCCGTTTAAGACAGGTCACACAGTATAACCAAAATTACAAAATTCAGGAACAGTAAATATGTTGTTGTCTGTCCCCTCTACCATGTAATATGTGTGTTTTCTCTCGCTACATCCCCTACATCATCATCATCTCCTGTTCTTCTGCTTCCTTCTTCTTTTGACGATCCAAATCTTAACCTTAACCACTAACCTCGGAGCAGTCGAGACACTTTATGCAGTACTGCACTAAGTGACGGGACAGATGACCGGGGAACCATATTTCGATTTCTGCTAGTGACAATGTTCCTTCCCCTCGAGACCCTGTCCGGTCGTTACACGGTCCACCAAATCTCCCTTGTATCAATCGGATGAGACGTAAGCTAACCACTCCCCATCATCCATTGCCACTTCCTCACCTTACAACAGTGTTTCTGAACCGAGAGACGCGAGTTCATTGGCTGTTGCTCGCTGACACGTGACGTTCTATTTGCGAATTTAGAGTGTCCACAATCTTGGTTTTACTCCCACTACTGCTAGAAAAAATTACTGATTTTATAATAAATTTTTACATTCACTTAACAGCTTCTTTTTAGAGTTTTTTAAAGTGTGTTTCTCAATTTGCAAATATTCCGGCTTTTAACGTTACCGCTACAATGTGCCTTACGGAATCCGTCGAATTAGTATGACATTGTACAGGGTCCGTTGTAGGGGAAGGGTAGGGGAACTGGTGGCTCAGAGACCTCCTTCGATCGGTGTTTTCAGAGTGGGCCAAGTGGGGCAGGTTAGCTCTTATCCTAATTAATAATAATAATAATAATAATAATAATAATAATAATAATAATAATAATAATAATAATAATAATAATAAACCTCAGCCACAAACCTGTAAAGCACGACATCAAGGAACTACAGCAAACAGCCTTACTTAGCACTGCACACGTACTGCGGGAAGTACTGATGTAAAGTACGGAACATTGAGCGTGGGGAATAGCATTACATGTAGCGTGAATTGTAACTACAGAATAGCTGTGACATTATATACATTAGATATGTGGTTTGTTTGATGTATATGACTGTAAATAGCGTTACATGTAGCGTGAATTGTAACTACAGAATAGCTGTGACATTATATACCGTAGCAACATGGTTTGTTTGATGTATATGACTGTAAATAGCATTACATGTAGCGTGAATTGTAACTACAGAATAGCTGTGACATTATATACATTATAAATGTGGTTTGTTTGATGTATATGACTGTAAATAGCATTACATGTAGCGTGAATTGTAACTACAGAATAGCTGTGACATTATATACATTATAAATGTGGTTTGTTTGATGTATATGACTGTAAATAGCATTACATGTAGCGTGAATTGTAACTACAGAATAGCTGTGACATTATATACATTATAAATGTGGTTTGTTTGATGTATATGACTGTAAATAGCATTACATGTAGCGTGAATTGTAACTACAGAATAGCTGTGACATTATATACATTATAAATGTGGTTTGTTTGATGTATATGACTGTAAATAGCATTACATGTAGCGTGAATTGTAACTACAGAATAGCTGTGACATTATATACATTATAAATGTGGTTTGTTTGATGTATATGACTGTAAATAGCATTACATGTAGCGTGAATTGTAACTACAGAATAGCTGTGACATTATATACCGTAGCAACATGGTTTGTTTGATGTATATGACTGTAAATAGCATTACATGTAGCGTGAATTGTAACTACAGAATAGCTGTGACATTATATACCGTAGCAACATGGTTTGTTTGATGTATATGACTGTAAATAGCATTACATGTAGCGTGAATTGTAACTACAGAATAGCTGTGACATTATATACATTATAAATGTGGTTTGTTTGATGTATATGACTGTAAATAGCATTACATGTAGCGTGAATTGTAACTACAGAATAGCTGTGACATTATATACATTATAAATGTGGTTTGTTTGATGTATATGACTGTAAATAGCATTACATGTAGCGTGAATTGTAACTACAGAATAGCTGTGACATTATATACCGTAGCAACATGGTTTGTTTGATGTATATGACTGTAAATAGCATTACATGTAGCGTGAATTGTAACTACAGAATAGCTGTGACATTATATACCGTAGCAACATGGTTTGTTTGATGTATATGACTGTAAATAGCATTACATGTAGCGTGAATTGTAACTACAGAATAGCTGTGACATTATATACATTATAAATGTGGTTTGTTTGATGTATATGACTGTAAATAGCATTACATGTAGCGTGAATTGTAACTACAGAATAGCTGTGACATTATATACCGTAGCAACATGGTTTGTTTGATGTATATGACTGTAAATAGCATTACATGTAGCGTGAATTGTAACTACAGAATAGCTGTGACATTATATACCGTAGCAACATGGTTTGTTTGATGTATATGACTGTAAATAGCATTACATGTAGCGTGAATTGTAACTACAGAATAGCTGTGACATTATATACATTAGATATGTGGTTTGTTTGATGTATATGACTGTAAATAGCGTTACATGTAGCATGAATTGTAACTACAGAATAGCTGTGACATTATATACATTAGATATGTGGTTTGTTTGATGTATATGACTGTAAATAGCATTACATGTAGCGTGAATTGTAACTACAGAATAGCTGTGACATTATATACATTATAAATGTGGTTTGTTTGATGTATATGACTGTAAATAGCATTACATGTAGCGTGAATTGTAACTACAGAATAGCTGTGACATTATATACATTAGATATGTGGTTTGTTTGATGTATATGACTGTAAATAGCGTTACATGTAGCATGAATTGTAACTACAGAATAGCTGTGACATTATATACATTAGATATGTGGTTTGTTTGATGTATATGACTGTAAATAGCATTACATGTAGCGTGAATTGTAACTACAGAATAGCTGTGACATTATATACATTAGATATGTGGTTTGTTTGATGTATATGACTGTAAATACCCTGCATAAAGGTGATAACGAATTATAACAATAATAATAATAATAATAATAATAATAATAAACAAGAGTTTATATATATACGTAGATACAACGAATGTGGAACATGAAATGTGTGATTATACCGGTAATAATTGGAGCCACCGGAATAGTAACAAAAGGTTTAAACAAAAATTCGGAAGCCATAGCAGTAAAACATTCAATAGTTTCACTACAAAACACAGCTTTACCTGGAAAATCACACATAATACGGAAAGTACTGCAGTCTGAAACTTGAAGCGTGAGCGGTGGAGATCACTGTTGGTACAAGAGAAATACCAGAGAGAAAAGGTCTGTGACAAGAGACAACGAAATAATAATAATAATAATAATAATAAATACAAGAAAGTGTTGGAAACTATGATTTACACAAATTGAAATTAAAACCAACTTGATACACACTCACTATTATGTGTGTTTAACATATGGACTACGCAATTTAATGTAGTATTCCCCTGAAGATGGTCAGGTACCTGACCGAAACATGTCGGGTTAATTAATATACTATTAAAGTTTTTTTTTAATAGTGATTGTGCATCTAGTTGGTTTTAATTTTAATTGATACAAGATGCATGGTGAATACAATATTAAATATATGATTTACATATTATGTAACTTAGCACCATCTAACATAAATACGTATTAACCGCGCCTGCGCAGTGACAGTGTACATATATCACTGCCACAGCCGGACGGGGTCCCTAGCCTTTGTCAGTATAGTGTGTTTACACAGAGGCACAGTAATCAAGCAGTTCCGTAGCAAACTGCAGTAACTGCGACATGGTGCAACAGCGGAATGAGGAGTGTAATCCTGACCAGCTGAATGCAGTGTAGGCCTGTGGTTGCTCTACGTACCACCATTCATTCATTCTGCAGTCTGTCTTACGACAGGTCCGTAGCCTCTTCCAAAGCGAGTTCTCCATAGGGTGCGATCTAGTGCTTCCTCTTTCAATTTCCAGTATCTTTCTTTCCCTTAAGGTCATCCAGTAGCTGCTTACGTCTTCTCCCTCGTCGTCCCGTCATTTCTATCCTTCCTTCTAACTTTCCTTCAATCACGTGTTTCAGAAGGCAGTTTCTACGCAAGATGTAACCAATCCAGTTAGCCTTTCTTCTTTTTATTGTATGTACGATATTCCTCTCCTCCTTCACTCTGTGTAATACTTCTTCATTTCTCACACGATGGGTCTAACTGATCTTCTCCATTCTTCTCCAGCACCACATTTCAAAACTTTCCAGATACTTCTGATCTACTTTCCGAAGTGTCCACGTTTCAGCACCACACAAAGCTATGCTCCAAATGTAGCACTTTACTAGTTTCTTCCTTAATTTAATTCCAGTTGCTGGTGAAAAGATTTTTCTTCTTGTTGAATGCTGTTTTTGCCATGGCAATTCTGGATTTAATTTCACGTGTACACCTTGCATCACTTGTTATCATGCGTACCACCGGCTGTAAGATTTTAAGGAAACGCTGCATTTTGCCCACAAAGCGTATTCACTTGCACATTGTCAGTGTTATAACCTGTTGGTCTTGTATATTGGACATGCGGTGTGTTCTATATAAGTAGGGAGTAACTAAGTTTTTGGGCGCGTTCGCAAAATTGCGAAAAGCGACTATTAGCTACGTCATGTGTATCCGTCCGTCTGTCTGTCCGTCCGGCCGCATGGAACAACTCGAATCACACTGGACAGATTTTCATGAAATTTAATACTTGAGTATTTTTTAAAACATGTCGAGAAAATTTATGTTTTATTAAAATCAGACAATAATAACGGTACTTTACATGAAGACCTATGTACATTTATGGTAATATCTCGCTGAATTCTTATTGCAATGAGAAATGTTTCAGACAAAAGTTGTAGAGAAAATCAAAACACACATTTTATGTTCAATAACTTTTTTCCGAAAATCGTGCCGTTTATGAGATATGTGGAAAAATATGGTACAGCCAGACAGGCCACAGATGACAATATAATATGGCGCATGCGCTTTGCGTACTGAATAACTAAGGCTACAGACACACACTCATGAGTATGAAATACAGTACTTATTGCTTTTCCACGGCAACAGTGGTTACGCGAACGCGCCTGAATGTTACATTATCATATTACACATTATCGATGAAAACCGTTATTCAAAATGTTAACTAACTATTAACTGCCTGGTTGTAAAATGTGGTGAGAACTGTGTATATATATCTATATATCTGTATATATATCTGTATATCTGTATATATATCTGTATATATCTGTGTATATATATCTATATATCTGTATATATGTATATATATACAGATATATCTGTGTATATATATCTATATATCTGTATATATCTGTGTGTATATATCTATATATCTGTATATATATCTGTATATATCTGTGTATATATATCTATATATCTGTATATATCTGTGTATATATATCTATATATCTGTATATATCTGTGTATATATATCTATATATCTGTATATATCTGTGTATATATATCTATATATCTGTATATATCTGTGTATATATATCTATATATCTGTATATATCTGTGTATATATATCTAATATCTGTATATATCTGTGTATATCTATCTATATATCTGTATATATCTGTGTATATCTATCTAGATATCTGTATATATCTGTGTATATCTATCTAGATATCTGTATATATCTGTGTGTATCTATCCTATATATCTGTATATATCTGTGTGTATCTATCTAGATATCTGTATATATCTGTGTATAATCTATCTAGATATCTGTAATATATCTGTGTATATATTCTATATATCTGTATATATCTGTGTATATCTATCTATATATCTGTATATATCTGTGTATATCTATCTAGATATCTGTATATATCTGTGTATATCTATCTAGATATCTGTATATATCTGTGTATATATATCTATATATCTGTATATATCTGTGTATATATATCTATATATCTGTATATATCTGTGTATATCTATCTATATATCTGTATATATCTGTGTATATCTATCTAGATATCTGTATATATCTGTGTATAATCTATCTATATATCTGTATATATCTGTGTGTATCTATCTATATATCTGTATATATCTGTGTGTATCTATCTAGATATCTGTATATATCTGTGTTATCTATCTAGATATCTGTATATATCTGTGTATATCTATCTAGATATCTGTATATATCTGTGTGTATCTATCTATATATCTGTATATATCTGTGTGTATCTATCTTAATACACAGCGACGTAATTGAAAAGCAGACAAAGAGACCGAAGAGTTGGTTGGGCAAATAAATAATTCCTTATACGTATTCAAATGCTTTGCACATAAATGCAAGAAAACTTTCTACGCCCACGGTATACAGCCTCAGTTACTACCAAAAAACAGCGTCATTAAACAAATAACAAATAAGTTATAGCCGTGTTCCTAGTCCTAACACATTTATCCATACTTTACCAGCCCCTATGACAAGCAGAAGCCTTTACAGCTACTACATTTGGCAATAATCGGATGAATAAAGGGGTTAGTGCGCAGAAGTACAATGTTTCGGAGACCTTCTGTCTCCATCATCAGGTACTGATGCCGTGTAACCGCGACGTAATCATCACAGCCAACGCGATTTCAAACCGCAAGGCTGCAGGATTAATCAGGCCAGTCAGCATTGTTTACAAGAGCGCTGTGTCAATATCGGCTGACAGTGCTTCCGACGGAATGCACAGGCGGTGCCTATCTACCCTCGCAACACAACCCCTATTAGAGATTATATTTGTATCACTTCCGCAATAACATTAGTGGTTCTAGTGGTGGTAGTAGTAGCAGTAGTAGTAGCAGTAGTAGTAGTAGTAGTAAACCTAGACACATTTCACACTGTTGACACCGTGCATTGACCCATTATCTGCATCAACATAGTTTACAAACACAACATCAGGTTAATTCTTTCAAGCTCTAAATACATCTAATTTTGTACCAAAGTTCAGATACTACCTTACAGAAAACATACCATGTCTCTCTCACAAACACAAACCAGTTAATTTTTTGAAGCAAATAATCGCTGTTTATTATGGGAAAAAAATAAGAAACACATAAGCACACTGTGTGAGAGGAAATAAAACAGTTTTTGAATTTTAAAACAAGTGGTACATATAGTTACCACTAATGACTGTAAGAGTTAGTAGTTGTATCGAGAATATTCCTATGTTAAGTGTGTTTGAATAAAAAAAAAAAGTGCGTCGTAGAATATATTACATTAGGATGCGTAATGTCGAGGGTCATGATTTTGCAGTCGTCACTAAATATTGTTAGGGTCATCAAATGAAGAGGGTGGCATGGGCGGATCGTGTAGCAAGCACGAGAGGAAAGAAAAACTCATAACAAATGTTTGGTCAGAAAATTTGAAGAAAAGAAAAAAAAATTTCAAAGACTTATGGGGCAGATTGGAAGGTAATATTGAAATGTATCTTAAGCAATAGATGGGAGGATGCAAAGCGGGGTTTGACTTAGTGCACGGACGAATTTTATGGTTTTGTGAACACTGTCATGAACCTTCGGCTTCCATAAAGAGGCGGGAAATCTTTTGACTAGGTGAGGGACTAACAGCTTATAAATAAGCTCTAAACTACATGGAGTTACTAGCTTTGCTAAACTCCGGTCACTTCATTACACATCCCTCGCAATTCGTTATTTGCCTAATTGACAGCATAATTAGTAAAATGATAAGTAAATATATAGATAAATAAAGGTAAAGCCCTCCCTAGAAAAGGCCATCAAGTCCCAGAAGGGGAGTAGAGGTATAACTCTACTCTTTCTTTAACCTCGGCACTAGATGGGGGTAGGTGTTCAACGCCACGCCCCGGCCGCTTCACCCCTGGGAAACAGACCCGGTACCCATTTTACAGGAGGTTGAGTGGGCCTACAACGGGATAATAAATAAAACGGTAAAATGGTAAAGGTAAAGGTATTTCTACACAGGCCTGGACAGGCTCCTAGGACTCCAGAAAGTGGTAAGGTTGTCAGCCTACGCACCGGCCGCCTTTACCCCCAAGGAAATATTCTTGGTACTCATTTATGTTAGAAGGCTGAGTCGACCCCAGGGCCACAGTGCGGCCGGAAGGATTGTCAATGAAAATTCCAATGACACCATCGGGAATCGAACCCGCGACTTTCCGGCTTCTAGCGCCACCGAATGCCCCATATAAATGAAATACTAATCCTAACAGCTGAAGTAACCAGCCTGTACTGTGAATTTGGCTTATGGTTAGACAGCTATATGTTAGCCAATCAGGCACCTAAGTACAGCATTCAACGTCTGAGAAATCTGGCGACAAATACAGGGCATACACAAAAGAATGGTGCGGTATCAACAGTGTATTATATTGAAGCCGCACCATTCTTTTGTGTATGCCCTGTATTAGACTAATAATAACAGTAAACGTTAGATCTGATCCCACGATCCGTCAACATGAACCTGACCTGCTCCTTTAGTCCCTCTACGGCCAATTATTACAATACTCGCTGAAGTATCTGCTTCTTTTAACGCCTACTCCTAAAATAAACAGCGTTCAAAATGATCAGTTGAATATCTTATTTTTATAAGGCGTAGGGGGTTGAAAGAGGCAAAAAAAAAAGGGGGAGAAAAGCATCTTTTTAAGTACAATCATGCGGATAAGTCTTTTGATACTCAATGAAATCGGTAAGCAATGCTAAGAAACTCTCTGACAAGGGATTAAATAAACAAATTTTTATAAAAATACACTGTTGACAAGGGTGTGGTTCAGGTTAGGGAGTTTGTCAGAGAAGGGATGATGTATTGGGGTGGTTACTAATGAAGAGGGTTTCCAACTTCGTTACAGCTGTTTTGCACCTGAATAGAGATTCTATTAGCATCCCGCATTCTGCCTCACCCCTAACCACCCTTGAAACGTACTGCATTCCCTTAAGGGTTCAGAAAATGTGATCGATAAACCTCAAACCCAACCACTTCAAAAGTTCTTTTAAACCCCTTTTAACAAGCGTAATGTCATGTTTGCTAAACACAACGAAACATGGTTATTAATTTGAATTAAAACTGTAGAAAGTTTAACAAAAAAAATAAATTTACTCAAAGTCACGCATAATGGTTATTCATAGTCGTGTGATAAATCCAGTAGGTGAAATGTCTATTGGTAAAAATATGCTCTGGCAGCGGTGGGATTCGAACCCACGCCCTTTCGGACTGGTGCCTAAAACCAGCGCCTTAGACCGCTCGGCCACGCTACCTTACGGTACGCAAACTTTATATCACACAAGGCCATTCCATAGTAAACAGAACCAGCTTGTCTCTTTACGTAACTGGGGACGACATTAGCATTTTGCTAAATTGGAATTAGAATTTTGGAATTAGAAAACGAACAGTGTCATGTGTCAACACTTGTACAAGAGTATGAATTGTGTTAATAAAGTCACTAAACTAAACTAGTAAACTAAATACTACCCTGTTTATAACACTCCACAAAATTGCAATGACTCTTATGAACTCGTGTGCTTCTGTGCGATAATTGCAACGCGATTTCTGTCGTATGGGGTTCATAGGTTAAAAAACTATGGATTTCTACCTTGTGTAAGGACGCTGTCTCAAATGTATAAGCTATTTCGTTTCATGCCCATGAATTTTATGTCTGTTTTACGTTACTAGTTTACAGCGTTGAGATCCAGCTACACGTTTTAATTTCAGTTTTAAAACAGGGGTGGGTAATTACTTTTGATGGCCGTTTTTGTTACAGTGTAGAACACACTACACTTAGAGGCAGCACATCATTATTGACGTAAAATTGTAAATTTTAGAATGATGTCTCCCATTTGTACATAGAGAATATGGTGGGACCATTATCGGCATGAATAAAGGAAAATCGAAGTCTAAATTCTAAAAAAACAGAATAGAAATTACTACAGGTGTGAACACTCCTTACACGATACTCAGAGTCAGTGCGCACGTAAGAAGCATAGCTCTAACATGTACTGTGAAATGTTAACACGATGCTTTGGACAGTTCTGAGCGCTGTGGAGGGGGATGGCGCCAGCAGACCAGCTTTTACACACCCCTGTTCTAACGTCAGGTTTTCAACTCTGTCCGCGTGCACAATTACGCCGCGAAAGAATACTTTGGCGATCTTCATACATTTTCAGGCGCGTTCGCAAAAATTGCGAAAAGCGAATGTTAGCTTCGTATTGTCCATCCGTCCGTCTGTCTGTCTGTCCGCATGGAACAACTCGGCTCCTATCGGACGGATTTTCATGAAATTTGATATTTGGGTATTTTTCGAAAGTTTGTCCAGAAACTTCAGGTTTAATTAAAATCAGACAAGCATAAAGTGTATGTTACATAAAGACCTATGTACATTTATGACAATATCTCGCTGAATTCTTCTTAGAATTACAAATGTTTCAGACAAAAGTTGTAGATAAAATCAAAACACACATTTTATGTTCAATAACGTTTTTCCAAAAATCGTGCCGTTTATGAGATAATGTGGAAAAATATGGTAGAGTCCAGACATGCCACAGATGACAATATAATACGGCGCATGCGCTTTGCATGCTGGATAACTAAGGCTACAGACACACTCGAATATGTAATACTTATTGCTTTTCCATGACAACAATAGTTACGCGAACGCCCCAAAATGTTATGTGATACCTACATTGTCTGTCTTGTTTTTATTTGGTTTATACAGGGTATACACAAAAGAATGGTGCGGTTTTAATAGTGTTCACTATTACAACCGCACCATTCTTTTGTGTATGCCCTGTATAACGACGCTTTGTGCACTACACAGGTCGCATGCAGTATTAATGTCATACTGAAATTTTCTGAAACACGACGCATATTTTCGAAACACGATTTTTTTTTTATTTCAATCACTGAAGAGGTCTTCATCTCTCAAGCATAATTTTTCATACCTTTGTGACTTTCCATATCCTTTCCACTTCCTTCCTGCTCTGATCAATTTTACATGAAAAGTTACATCTTTACACTTCAGATGTCACTGGTTACGAATATGGCGTCTGAGTAAGCATACGAAACATAGCATGTTATCATACAAAGAGTGTGACGACATAACACAAAGTGAATTATAGACTGTCTCATATTATTTAAACGCTGTGCTCAACAATACATACGCTACGTATTTCTATGTCCAAAGACGGTTATCACAGCCAGGGTATGTTTCAGGATATGACGACATCTCTGCATCTTCCCCACGTGATCCCTTAACAGCATCACCAGATCCATGCCAATAACTTTCCTATCTGTGAATATTTTCGGTTCTGATAAAACCAATTCTCGTTTGTTGCTGAGTTTAACTAGTGGTTTAACTTGGAGTTAATTTCACGGTTCAGTGGGTCAAAAATGAGACGTAATGAAGCTTGTAAAGGAAATTTACCTGTCGGCACGATAGGTAATTGCCACTGTGGGCGACAGCCTTTGTGTAGGGGTAATTAACAGGAATCTTATTATATGACTCTTCAGAAGCACTGCAGCAGATGGAGAAGGATGGAACAAAAGGGGTTGAAATCAATTTCAGCGTTTACACTTCGTATTAACCCTTTCCTTGTTGTGTTTATTTTTGAAGGAACATGAGTGCTTAACTCTATGCCTCACAGTCCTTTTTTTGGAAAGTTTATGGTTGCTCAGCTAGTCAAGAAAATCTCCAAACTTTATCAAATCCAAAAATTAATTGCGTGTTCAGGATAACCCGCCACTGATCCCTATTCTGAGCCACGTGACTTCATTCTACACTCTTTAATTCTACTTTATTAAGATCAATTTTAATATTATACTCTCATCTATTCCTAGGACTTCAAAAAAGTTGTTCCTTTCAGATCTTCCTACCAAATCATTGTATGCATTGCCTATCGCTCCCATGCATCTTTCATGTCCTGCCCATCCCATCATCTATTTCAGTGGTATTCAAACTTTTTTTTTCGCGTACCCCCAGATATAATTTCTCTTCAAATTTGTACCCCCCAAAGTTGTTGGTGCATAATTCAAGTTATACACAGTCTATAATCTACATCTAAAATAAGTTAAATAAATTACATCCAAAATAATGTATTAAATAATAATTTTTAAATGAGAAAAAGCAGAATCAAGCTATTAAATAACAAATATATTATTGCCTATCATATAAAAATTAATAAAGGAACAAAGGTATTTTAGTAAAGCAAAATTATATGCACTATGTGGAATAAAATGAAACTAGCGGCCCAGATAAGAATAGCATAAAGGAGAGAGAGAGAGAGAGAGAGAGAAATGGCGATCCCAAATCGCATGTCCTTACGTCCGGGTCTCTTGTGGCTAACCTTAAATCTGGCCCTGATTATTCTGTGTTTATCATGAAATAATATATTTATTTGTTTTTAATTTTACGTACCTAATAAGATGTCTTCGCATACCCCCGGGGGTACGCGTACTCCAGGTTGAATACCACTATTCTATTTTATCACCCTGATAATATTTGGCGACGAGTACAAACCACGAAGCCCCTAACTAAACACTATTCTTCACCCTTCTGTAACTTCCTTTAAGTCTAAATGTTTCTCTCATCACCACGTTCTTTAAAGTCCTCGTTCTATTTTCTTCCCTTAATACGAAACAGCTACAAAGCACCTGCACACAGCAACAGGCAAGATTATGGTCTTTAGGTCTTAATACTTACGTTTTCCTATAGACGAAAAGGCAAAAACTTTCTAAAACCGAAAAGTAGCAGGAATTCACAAAATTTAATCTGCCCCCCCCCCCCGTCACTTTATTTTAATATGCAGGTGTCCCCTTTATCGTGTGTCCGAGAACGGCAGCTTTATCGCATAGAAAGCCTGCATCCGCCGGGACATATTGTGACAGCCTTCGTGCTCGGGGACACCACAAAACGGACACTCCACACTGCATTCCTATGATACAGGCCTATATTAATTTATATATTTGAAACAGTTTATTGTTTATATTATAACCTTGATAGCTATTGTTTGTACTTGTTAGCTGTTGACAGATGGCTGAAAATGTGACTTGCACGTGTCTTTATAGGGGCACGTGGTGGCGCAGTTGGTTGAGGCACTACGCTACAAACCGGAACGTCGCGGGTTCGATTCCCGATGGCGTCACTGGAGTTCTTCATTTACATAATCCTTTCGGTCGCACTATGACCCTGGGGTCGACTCAGCCTCTAACAGAAATGAGTACCAGGAATCTTTCCTGGGGGGTAAATGCGGCCGGTGCGTAGGGCTGACAACCTTACCACCTTCATGTGCCGACTGTCTAAAAATCTGGGAGCCTCAACCTACTGGGACCCTAAGGGCCTGTCAAGGCCTGTAATGGGATTGCTTTAACTTTTACGTGCCTTTATAAATTATACAAATCGATACCATAGAAACCCTTACTTCTGAAAGAGATATACCATGCGTAGCCATGAAGTGGTTAAGGTTAATTTCTCTAATTACTTTCTGCCTGTTTTTACCATTTATATACTTTGCTCTTCTTTCCTTACATCGGTGTGTCTCCCCTCCCTGTCTCTCCTCTCTCCCCTCTCTCCACTTCCCCTCTCCCTATAGCTGCAGGCACAATTTCCCAGGCTGTCCCAATTATTCAAATGTGTATTCCCACATCTGATATTATTTATATACACAATTTACAGTTGACTTATACGAATAAATATTGAAATGCAAACTTGTGTACTGCGCGCTCCATTCTGAGAAAACAGCATTCCCTGTGAATTATGAAGCTTGTTCACACAATAATGACTAGCAGTACATTTAACTTGAAATGTATGCGCTAGTTTAGTTGTGAATGCTGCCGCGAGGGTGCTCTAATGGTCAGCTTTGTGCAGTGCTAATGGAGACAAAAGTAAAGTGGCTGAGGACATTTGCATGTCACTTTATAATGCAAAACAGCTCTACTTCTATGTTGCATAAGGTTCATTTCATTACAGCATTTAAACGTATTACTGACCCTTAATATTATTTCATGTTAAGATACTTTTCACTTGAAGTTATATTGAAGTGGTGTGATTTAGAAAGCTACTCCTTTTAGATGCTTTGACAGAGCTGGACCGAAAGGGTTTTAAGTTAGGGGTGGGTCTAGGGTGGAGTTTCACATTATTTTAGACTACTGCTGACATCAGTGTTTCTACACCACAGTAGCGCGTTGCAGGTGACAGCAGATGATGCTTAGCGATGTTACACATTTCTGCATGCGTTTTAATATTATATACCTAACATGAACACAGAACCAACTGGTTTTACTGCGTAACAAAAAATAAATTGCCTGCTTGTATTTCAGCTTAGTTAACACCATTTATAAACCCGCACAAAAGGTCTGTTTATAAATACAGATCGACTCAGCAACTGTGAAAGACAAGATTCTTATACTATGACGGGTTGGCAGGTTATTTAACAACACTGTTTGAATTGGCGAGGTTATTTAGTGTCAGCAGATGTCAGCATGCATAACATAAAGCTTTCGTGCCATAATGACCTCTGCTTCAGGCGGTACATCCTGTGAACGGACGAAATGCCACCAGAAAATGAAAGAAAACTTACAAACAGGTCATAAAATGTCTCCTTTCAAAAAATCCTTTCTTATATACTCTCATCACTTCCAAAGCACTAGGATATGTGCGCTTGAAACGGCGTCGTTAAATGTGTCAGTCCACTTTCTATACAGTGTGATGACAGTTTTGTTTATTTCTGGGCTTTTCATATTTACATTTTTATGCCTCCTTAATTCTCTTTCCTACGTTCTGTTTTCCTTTCTTTCAGTGTTTATTTGTTTTCCTTTCTTTCTATTTCCCCTCACTTCTTTCGTTCCCACATTTTTTGTTACTTTCCCTTCTTTCCTCTTTCCTTCTTTTCCCGTTTACTTTCTTTTCCTCTATTTCCCGTGTCTTTTTCGTTCTTAATTCCTCTGATTTCTTCTTTCATTTCCTGTACCTCCCGTCCTTCCTCTCCTATTTCTATCCTCGTATCCCACTTCCTTCGTCTCCGCCTCACACCCTGCCCAGACAGCATGGCGGCATTACGGTCACTTGCCCCTGTTTCTTTATTAATCCAAATATTGACTCACTCCACATTCCTCCTGCTATCCGCAACTATCGACCGCATTCCTAACATTCCATCACGATAAACCTCTCAGTGTTTACTCACTCTTCCGAAATGTCGCCTGAAACTAGCACTTTGAGTCACACTCCGCTGCTGCTCACATTTCACATGAAACTGCGTCACACGTTCAGAAGTGAGCTCAGGTAATATTCCACGCATTCTCCTATCCAGATTTTATAACACAGTAAATGACCTTCACGCTCCGGCTACCTTTATCCTTCAAGCAAGGAGCAGAGCCGATACGAGGCAAGTGTAAGCCTTATGCATATCTTTTTTGCTTAGTCTGTCTCACGACAGGTCCGTAGCCTCTTCCAAAGCGAGTTCTACAGACGATGCTAACTTGTGCTTCCTATTTCAATTTCCATTAAGTCTTGTTTCCTTAAAGACATCAATTTTTTCAATGCCTCGACAGCCCCTTGGGGGCCTAGGCCGCCTCATTTTTCGAGGCTTCACGATCACACTTCTTTAGACACACCACAGTCGGTAGGACTCCTCTGGACGAGGGACCAGCTCGTCGCAGAGACCTCTACCTGACAACACACAACACTCACAAGAGACAGACATCCATGCCCCTGGCGGGATTCGAACCCACAAACCCAGTAAGCGAGCGACCGTAGACCGCGCGGCCACTGGGATCGGCAAAGACATCAAATAGCTGCTCTTATCTGCTGTGTAAAAGTTCACTACACGAAACATTACCAGCAGTCCTTGTACACGTACAATCAGACCAAACATAATGAAGCAATTGTCTTATACAACAATTGATATGTTCCCTGATGATAAACCAACAAGGTCCGAAACATGCAGCAGTGCAGTGTGTTTTTTGAATATATTATTTTGAATTTGTGACAATTTGAGCGCATTTGATGGTTGATATTAAAAAAAACTCGAAGCCTGTGTGTGTTTCCGGAGCCCGACAGTGCCCAGTTTCCCCAGCTCGTCCTTCCAATGAACTCTGAACTCACCACATTAACTGCACGCGAGGTCCCGCCGTAGCTCGCTGGTCAATTCACAACACACAGACAACGTCACAGCTCTGTGCTAGCTATTAGCTGTCTGTGTCGCGGGCGTCAGATGGACGAAACTACGAATAAATATTTGTTTGCTAAAAGAGAATGGCACAGGAAAGCCCGAAATAGTTTACATAACATTCGATTTGTATAATTTGAACCAAGCCCAAAACCGAATGCTAACTGTGCTATCAGACCGGGTCAGACAGACCATCAGGGTGGAAAGGGGTGTAACTGGCTAAGGATTACATCAGACAGGCTTTGTTGATAATAGTGTTGATACTCTGGGTTTTATTACAAGATAATTAGTTTTTTTTAAGGGCCCCGCAGCAGCTGCTACGGACGCACCGCAGCCTTAAGGCTTATTGTGCAACTTTGTGCTGAAGAAAAAGAGAAAGATGATCAGTTTTTTTTTCATTTTTCCAAGTAATGTAGCACCGGTGGAATGAAATTGATAGGGGAAAACCTAAGTACTAGGGGGAAAACCTGTCCCAGTGCCACTTCGTCCACCACAAATCCCACATGGACCAACCCGGGATAGAACCCGAGCCTCCGCAGTGGTAGGCCGGCGACTAACAGCCTGAGCCATGGCACGGCCGTTAATTAGCTAATTAATTGTATTGTTATTTGATTAATGAGCAAATCAGCTTCCTACTGGGCAAACTTTTCACCAAACCAGTCGGTCACTTTGCACAGACGGTCAACAGACCTGTGGGTTTGTGCCGATTTTGTTCGGCGTTTGAAGTCGATGAGGTAGCAGCTATGTAAATTTGGAAACAGCATTATGGAATGCTGATGAGCCTGCAGAGCAATCAGTCACAGGTAGCGTATACGTACGTTGTCACATAATCAAAATATTGACGTACGATGATATGATCATAACAAACTAAATATTTGACGACTAGGCGGTAGTAAATTAGTAAAGTTTGCACCCCATTTAATGCACAAGAACAGTTTGCATATCAACTATATTTCTGTCAGACTCTGCGGTTGCTCATCCACATCTTTGTGTCTCGATGATTTAATTCATTCATTCATTCTGTAGTCTGTCTTACGACAGGTCAATGCCTCTTCCAAAGCGAGTTCTCCATAGGGTGTGATCTAGTGCTTCCTCTTTCAATTTCCAATATCTTCTCTTTTCCTTTAGGTCATCCAGTAGCTGCTTACGTCTTCTTCCTCATCTTCCCTTCATTTCTATCCTTCCTGCTAACTTTCCTTCAATCACATGTTTCAGAAGGCAGTTTCTACGCAAGATGTGACCAATCCACTTAGCCTTTCTTCTTTTTATTGTATGTACGATATTCCTCTCCTCCTTCACTCTGTGTAATACTTCTTCATTTCTCACACGATCGGTCCAACTGATCTTCTCCATTCTTCTCCAGCACCACATTTCAAAACTTTCCAGATACTTCCGATCTACTTTCCGAAGTGTCCACGTTTCAGCACCACACAAAGTTATGCTCCAAATATAGCACTTTACTAGTTTCTTCCTTAAATTTAAGTCCAGTTTGCTGGTGAAAAGTCTTCTGCCTGTTGAACGCTGCTTTTGCCACGGCAATCCTGGATTTAATTTCACATGTACACCTTGCATCATTTGTTATCATGCTAACCAAATAATTGAAATACTATCAGTATTGCCAACACACAAATACAGAACATCATCTTTTTCAAAATTCTTCATTGCATTTTTTTTTGTTTTAACGTATCGACGCTTTATCAGCAACATATGTTATAAATGGCGACTTGTTTAAGGACGTCTGTGGTGTAAACCGGGCTGTTAAGTCACTTCTGTCACTCAGAAGATACTTCAACATGAATCGATTTTGATTATGTGAAGCGAAGTGAGAACTTGCAACTGACGTCGTTGAAAGCAACTCACTTCTGTGTTTTTAAAACTAATTTTGACACCCCGAACAGAAGGGAGGAAAGTTTAGACAATGCGTAACTTGAAGTGTCAGCACGAACAAGTGTCTTGAATTTCTGGATTTTTCGTTTTATCGTCACTTGGCTGCTTCCATGAGAGCTCTCCATCTTGCGGCGCGCCTCTGATTGAATCTCGCGACTGCAAGGGTGTGAGGGGGTAGAAATTACACCACAGGGTGAAAGACACCCCTACGTTATATGGTCCTTACTACAGAGCAATCATCAACGAACGTATTGTTCTGGACAACTGCGCAAGTTAAGTTACAGGCGTTTATATAATGATGATAATGATAACAATGATGATGATAATAATTCTCTCGACGTCGCATGGTAATTGTTTACCGACGTTTCGAGACAACGTATCGGTCCCATCTTCAAGGGTCAAGAGTCCGAGTAGGAAAGAAATCTTTCCACACGACGCCGCGTAACAACCCAGAAGACCGCAGATTTCATCAACATCGCGGCGGAAGCCTGAAATCAATTCTCTCGAGTTTACCAATATGTTGGATTTACCTCCAAAACCCCCATACATCACGACGCACTGCCACACGAAAGCACAAATCTTTACATTAATATCCTACATCTATAGGTTTTTATAATATTCTATGTCCTCATGGCAATGAATACGAAGACTGTCTTCGGGGATGACGCCGTTTAGTTTGGTACAGAGATACCAACACTAAGAAGAAACCTGCTGGTTCCATCTTCGAGGTAAAGGAGTTTAAACGTTGAAGATTCTGTCAAGTCAGGCTGTGTCGAACGGGGAATAATTACTGACGTTTCGAAGAATCGTAGTGCCTTCGAAACGTCAGTAAATATTCACCAGTCGACACAGCCTGACATGTCAGAAGGTCAGAGTCTTCAGCCACATCCCTGTAAGAGCCTCAAATCGCGTTGTGTATATTTCATTGGAGATACGAATTTATCACATTGCTCACAATTTAGATAGTTCAATATGTTTTTACATAATGTAATATTGTAAATAGTTACCAATAATCCGAAATGTTACCTACCAGACCACACGGTGTCATAGCCCAAAATACCACAATTTAAATTAGGCTTAATCATGGTGTTTTTTTTCTTTTTTTTTTTTTTTTTTTTTTTTCTTCAGCATAAAACCTGTCACAAGATGTCCCGGCGGATGCAGGTTTTCTATCCGATAAAGCTGCCGTGCTCGGGGACACGATAAAAGAAACTCCCTGTATTTTATTTGTAAATAAACACCCTGTACTTTATTTGTAATTATCTCGAATTCTTGTAAAATTCAACTTCACAATCAGTAATTACAAAAAATATCTATTTATTAAATCTATCTGTTAACCAGTGGTCCACCGGTTACTGGTTTTCAGTCGCCATAGTTTCCGGTTTATTGCGTCGTCAGATATTAAATTCTTCCGCTTCATAACCCTCTCGACTTTCTTTTCCCACTTTACTTCAGGTCGTCCTCCACGTCGTCTTCCTCCTCCCGGTGATCAGGTCATTATTCGCTTAGGCCATCTGTTTTCCTTCATGCGTACTACGTGTCCATACCATTTAACATATTATTTTCCATTCTTTCCAAAATTGTCTGTGTTAATTGATACAAATATACGCAACTTTAAAAAACGCCTGTCACATATAGACACCAATGCACCCATAGCAGCCTCTCGTCTCGCCCATACGATATACACGTGCTTACTCCTGCAGCGCTGTGTGTGTGTGTCATTGCTCTTCACACAAATTGTTACAAAGCAACAATGCAGATGTTTCCCTGTTGATTTTTAAGCAAGTACTCTCGACCCCAGCGACGTCTACGTAACGACGTTTGTGCGTGATTTTTGTGTCCCTGCCTCCCTTTGGGAGAGGCACACAGCGTCCTGATCGCTCAATTTATTCGCCCGCCGGGCGATTACCCTTCCTGTTCACAGTTTACTGCTGATGAACATATTTTTTTCTTTATCCATTCCTCTATTCTAATTCTCACCCCCCCCCCCACCCCTTTGTCCCCATAAATGCAAATTTTTTTTTCCCCATGTTAAAAGTCCCTGCGTCTGATAATTCAGACTGCGTATCGTCTCGCAGCAGGTTATCTCAGGCGGCGGCGTCTAACCTGGATTAGGAAGTCAACGACAAAACTGTTCCTCTATGTTAGCACAACGCCATGAAAAATATGTGGGAGTGGTGGTTTAGCTCCACTTATTCTTAACCTCTCTGTCAGTGAGCCGGTCACTCACTACAGAATGCACACTTACCGATCAGGAAACCTTCGGGATGAAATCCCAAAAGAAGGAGGCTTTGGCCCACCCCGGGCTGTGACGTCATGGAAGAAGAAGAAAAAGATTCTTAACCGCTGCACAAGATGGTGAATGATCAGCTTCACGCTCCGGCCGCGTTTCCTTTGCAGAATCCCCAGTACCAATTGTATAGGCGTCTGGGTGGGTCCCAGGTGATCCACAACCAATTATCAACACTCAGACCAACAAAATACACAATGCTGTTCCTTAGATATTGAGCCGCATCTATGCGGAAGATCATCGAAAATTTTGTCGAAAGAGGCAGAGTGTGCCAGCAGAGTCGCGGAGGACATTTGTCTGATATCGTGTTCCACTATTAACCTCAGTAAGTGCACTTTGTACTAAAATAAAAAAAAATATCTGTAATTTTTCAATAAATGATGATTTTTATTACGAAATTAAATCTTGCGTACTTTATGGGACACCCTATATTACAATATCACATTGAATATTCCTACATGTTTCGATTCCCAAGGAATCGTCGTCAGAGAATCAACTCAAAGCAACACCGCGCAAAAACAAACTAGCAATCTTTGCATGCAGTAGAAAGTTTTAAAATGTTAAACAGTAAAAATGTACCAATAGTTACGTCTTTGTAATATAGTTATATAAGTGAGTGGATCTTTGTATACAGTATCTCGGAAGCAGCCTACGTATTTTACGAAGGATAACACAGAGTTGTCGCCCTCGGTGGACTAGTGGTTAGCGTGCTCGCCACTGGACCCAAGGTTCGCGGGTTCAATCCCGGCCGAGGTCGATGGATGGTCCGTAGCACAACTACCTTCGGAGGGGAAGTAAAGCCGTCGGTCCCATGTCATAGATTTACGGCATGTAAAAGAACCTTACGGGCATGAATAGAGATGTTTCGTAAGCAAAATTCAGCAGCCATTTCTCACCCAAGTCTCCTGATTAACTGCTAGATGGCTCTGGCAGTCATATCAGGATGAATAGAAATTGTGCAGTCAGTGGACTGGTCACTCACTACAGAATGAACACTTCCAGACCAAGAAACCTCTGAAAGGAGGCCCCTATGCTCCGCAAGGAGCGACAGGAAGTGCCCGGATAAAGAATGCGTGGAGATATACCTTCACTCCCCCATATACCTTTACGGTGTGGTTCTTGATAAAGCACAAGGACAGTTTTACAAATTAATTGTGGAGTGTCGGACATATTCGTAAGGTGTAAATCCACGAAACGAATGGCATTTGCAAGCGATTGTCAGAAGGCAAGTTACTGCATTCATTGCATCTCACCTCGATCGGTATTAATATGTTGTACTGCAGTACAGTTGGATAAGCATGCATGCGCAGTGCTTCCACATGACATCACATCCGCTCTCCGTTAACGATCTACTATTCATTGGAGCGTCAGTGGAATGATCGTTCATTACCAGTATTACCAGGCTTGTTCCCTGTCTGCTGGGTAATTGGAAATATGCAAATTGTTTGCCACTCTTCCGAGCTGCGATTGTGTGCAGAGGGTGCGGCGTCTGAAGCCGTGTCACACTGCAGCCAGTGACGTATGAGACGAGTTCACAGATAGAAATATTTGCTCGCTTTACTGGTTTCACTTGACACTGGAGACAAAGACTGTCAACGAAGCTACATTCGGCCATCAGTATTAAGCACTGATATGTTTATTCTGCCGATCCCAGTGGCCGTGCGGTCTAAGGCGTGCGTCTACGGCCGCTCGCTTACTGGGATTGCGGGTTCGAATCCCACCTAGGGCATGGATGTCTGTCTCTTGTGAGTGTTGTGTGTTGTCAGGTAGAGGTCTCTGCGACGGGCTGGTCCCTCGTCCAGAGGAGTCCTACCGAGTGTGGTGTGTCTGAGTGTGTGATCGTGAAGTCTCGATAATGAGGAGGCCTAGGCCCCCAAGGGGCTGTCGAGCCATTGGAAAAAAATATCTTATTCTTTGTTCCTTGCATAGCTCAGGCCGTAACTCGCTGGCCACTGAGCCACGAGCTCAATCTTGAGTAGATTCTTAAAATCCGGCGTTCCCACGACTGGTATATTAGACAAACATTTGTCATTCGTGTATATAAACCATGTCGTAAGGAAGGCGCAGTCTTGCATTCATTACCTCGACCGTCGGTAAATATTACACAAGTCAAATGAATCGCCGACATTTGTT